>CM024468.2:37033626-37736126 GCA_014182885.2 Eucalyptus caleyi | reverse complement strand
TATTAATGCAAAAACAGCTTGAGGTCATGAACGATATTGCAGGGTTCCCGGCCTATTTTGTAACACTGCTTATGTGATAATTCAAAACCTCTTTATGTACAATGGAAGCTTCTTAATGGAGGTTGTCTCGTGATTCTATTCACAAATCTTTATTTGTGGAAAGGGTTCTGCACTTGGGACATACTTCAGCCCTTTCATGCAGCTGGTTGAACCTAAACAGAATGAGGATTGGTGGTATGGACAATTGAGCCAACTGAATTTGTTTTGCTGGTTATATCTGAAGATTATATTCGCTGTGGATAAACAAATCCAAATAAGCCCAAACAGTGAAGCTAGGACGTGAAGGTTAAGAGGTTTTGGGGCAAGAGGCTATATGCTGTAGTTGGACTGGGTGTATCCAACATTAGTTTATCCTTTTAATCTTTTATAAAGTGTACCAGCCATGCCCAGAAGGATCAAATCTTGTTACCCATGTAGGAATATAACCTCTTTCAGCAATTTGATTCACCATAACAGCTAGGGGTGTGCATGTTAGTGGAACAGGAATAACATGCCTATTCACATCAAACATCCCAGTTGAGACATGATAAGTGATAAGTAACATCTTATATACGTTCCCATGAAAATGTTCTCTTTCATCACTATTAAATGAAGGATTGTGAGTGATTGTTGCTTGCATGGTCCTCTATCCAGGACAATAGAGGAAAAGAGAATATGTTCAACCTGGAATTTTTAGGGAGTCTTTTGTATCTCTGTGAGTAAGAATGAACTCAACAAAATGGAGGGTTTGTGGAAAGAATTGGAAGTTCTTCTACAGAACGTGAAAGAAAAAGTACAGAGGAAAGATTCTTCTCGTGAACCATCTGAGTTGACGGAATGTGTTGCCTCTTTTTTCACTGATATAGAGGAAGTCTTGAGCTGTGGCGGTCACCTTTCGGAACAATCCCATAGAACGCTCTCTCTTTTGCCAGAACAACATAGACATGCAGTCAAATCAGTCCAGTGGATGCGAGTCTAAACAAGAACCTGTGGAAGGGATTGAAGAACTGAAGCAGAATTAGAAGCTGAGTTAGAGCGCTTGGAGCTTCAGTTGGATGCTGAAGCCTCTTCCAAGCAATCATATCAGGAAATGATAAAGGTAAAGTTCTATGTGTTCTGATTTTCTGTGTGATTCCCGGATGTAGGGGGCTCTCCAAGAAACACTAGCTTTCCTTTATGCTTGTCTGTGCATGGAATTGGTTGCTGAATTTTGTGTATTCTCACTGTCAAAACCATAATAGTGTTTCAGTTGTTTTGGATGTCTTGGAATGTAAACCACCCTCAATTGAAGTTTCCTTCACTTGTTCCACGGAAGGTGGTACAAGAGCAATCATTTAGATTGATTCCAATTTTGGATGCATTAGTGTTAACAAGTGCTGCAGCAGAGTCTCAACATCTGAAGGTTTTAGGAGAAAAGTTTCTGAGCTTTAGTTTATTCTAATTCTGCATGTTTCACAGTTTGTCCCCTAACTTTGTCAGATTGAACTCCACATGGCAGTCAGATTTTTAGGGCGTATTTGGTAATGATTCTGTTCCTGGGAATATATTCTAATAAGAAATGATTATTTTTATTCTGTTCGGGAATAATTATTAAGTATTTTAAGCTGTTTGGTAACTGTCCAAAACTTCTAATTCTAGAATAGAATTGCGTTTGATACCTTGCTCATTAATTCCGTTCCAAATCAATTTATTTTAATTTTTAAATAATTTTTTTACTTTTTCCTTCTTTTCATTTTTCTCCTATTTTTCTTCTTCTTTTGGCCGACAACCTCACCAAAGCGTCGCTGGCCCTCGTCGGCCGAGTCTCACCCAGCCTCGCCGAGTCTTGGCCTCGGCGAGGCTAAGCAAGGCCTGCCTGGCCACCGGCGGGGCTGAGTGAGCCTCGCCAAGGCTAGGTGAGGCCTGCCTGGCCATTAGCGAGGCTCGCCTAGCCCCAGCAAGGCCGGCCTGGGAGGCTCAGCCAATGAGGGCCAGCAACGCTCCGATGAGGTTGCCAGCCCTCATTTGGCCGGTCGCCGGTGGCCAGGCAAGCCTTGCCGAGGTTGGGCGAGGCTCGCCTGGCCACAGGCGGGGCTGGGAGAGCTAGCTGGTGGCTAGGCTTGCCTCTGGCGAGCTCGCCGGACCAGTTGCTGGTGACCGGTGGCGGCAAACGACGGCAGACAGGGCGGTCGATGAAGAAGAAAAAAAAGAGAAGAAGAAGAAGAGAAAATGGAAGAAGAAGAGTTGGTTTTAATTCTTAGATTTGTTCCTGGAACAAGAATCGATTTTTTTTTTTTTATTCTTGATTCTATTCCAAATTTACTTCCGGGAACAAAAAAAAAGAAATTTGTTCCCAGAAACAAAAATTTTACTAAACTCGATTTTGTTCTCAAACGACTCCCGAAAACAAAGAATCAAAATCAAGCATTGTTTGGATGGTTACCAAATAGGGCCTTACTCCATTTGCAGTCCTGATTTTTTACTTCCATACCGTTGCTACCTACTCATATTTTCAAGCCTTTGACTACTTAGCACAAAAGGCATGGCAAACTTTCTTCATCACAAGTTCTCTTTTATCTGCATTTGTTCTCTAGTCAAATGTAGAACGGTTTTGCTTTCTATCAGAGTGAAGAGAACCAGTTATAGGCATCAGCTTTTCTGTCACATTTTGGTTTGGTTTGTTTCTGCAAATTATATATACATGACTGAAGTCCTGTCCTGTTTCCAACCTACTTGTCAATTTACATGCTTAGTGTCTCTTGGTGCTATTGCGAAAGGGAAAAAGAAGAGGAAAAAAATGTATTTTCCTGGCTATTATGTGCAGGGCTTAGTGTTTTCTACAAAGATTGTTGGTCGATTTTATGGTCATTCTTTGTGGTCACACTCAATTTTTGTGAGCAAAAATGTTCTTCTACGTACCTGTAGAAGTGTGGCAATAGAAACTGCCGAAGGATTTTGAAACGTATGTAAATTTATGCATTGTCTGCTCTCTGATTTTCCACTTTTTTGCTGTCTCCTCATTTCTGTGAAATATGATTGCTTTCTCTGTCCCTAGACATGGAGGAGGAACTCCAGAATCCAACGAGTTCAGTACTCTGCTCGTAAGTTCTTAATCAATGCAAATGATTTTTATCATGGAGTCGCCACTAATGCTATTTTTGGTGGGTCGCTTTCTTTTATTAATTTAGAAGAACCCATGTGCATTAAATTTAATGGTAGTTTTGGGAGAATTTTTACATATATAATATTTCATTGTTCTCCTTTTGAACCTAAGGGTTCGGCTAATGGAGATTGTGAGTTCGGGGACTTACTTCATTTACGAACTAGATTTCTCTAACGCCCTTTCGGTACCATTCTTTTATTTTCAAAAATATTTTTTGCAGGCAGCTTGAATTGATTTTAATTTATCTTCCTAACATGTGAGGTGATCATGCGGGTGCGCAATCCACCAATTTAGCACTCAAGAAAGCAAGTAAGAAAAATGCAAGACTTACCTCATGGCAATGAAAACATCCGCAGAGTTAAATTAGAATTCACATCGCAACCAGATATGATTTCTACTTAACAAGGTAATTTCTCTTTTTTTTGGTTTTCACTTATTAATGAGAACCATGCAATAGTGCATCTAATCTAACATGAAATGGCATGACAATGTGTTCTAAACTACATGACATGAGTGAAATATTTTTTGTGTTTTCTTAATGAACATGCAATAATCAAATATGCAAATCAAAATGACCTAATTATAATGACGGGCAATTTTTAATTAAATGAGCCTAATTCTACATGACGTGCACATGATATTTCTATTCCTAAAAATGCAATTTATCCTAAAAATTGAAACTAATTTATCTAAAGACAAATTTTGTATTTTTCATGATATTCGAAATTAAGACGAATGCAAATATTACCTAGCTAAATTAAAATTCCATCCAATTTAAACTTAGGATTAAGTCATGCTAAATCCTAATTTAAACTAAGACGTTATTTTAATCTAGCAATTTCTAACCTAAGATGCAAATTGGTCTAATCTTAAAATGAGACATGTAATTCTATTCTAAAATGCATGATGATTTTTTGAAATTTTTAATTAAAAACACTAAAAAAAAACCACTAGAGTGAAAATTAAAGGGACACGTTATCTCTTCTAAAGCATGCATTTTAAAAAAACCTATTATGCAACCTACAAAAAAAACTAGCATCCTAAATTAACTAATTTTTCTTGGATTTTTTTGTTGTAAAAATTTAAAATAAAAAAATCTATTCTAAATTGACACGTGCAATTCTTAAAAAAACTAATATCTTGAATGCATTTTTTGGATTTTTTTTTTTAAAAACGAAATAACTAAATACGCTAACCCTAGCCCTAATCCAACTTGCATTTTTTTGAAATTTTTTATGCAAAAACAAAAAGTTAATTCAAATAACCCGATATCCAATCCAATCAAGATGAGATTAATACCGAAAATTAACAAACCATATCTCGCACATGAGATCGGGTTGGTCAATTTTAAATTAAATCGCGAATCGAATCTCGGGCATGAGATTGGATTGTCGATTTTTATACGAGATAGTGAGTCGGATTTCGGGCGCGAAAATCAAACTCATAATCCCTAAATTGAGGGGTTATTTCACATTGGAACTTCAATCATGCGTTAATGAATAATCACACTAAAAAAATAAAAACAAACTATAAACTATATAAAAAATAAAGATAAAATAATAATAATAAAAAACTACCTAATGTTCCCCTTTTTTTTTTTTCTTTTTTTTGTTGTCTCCTTTTCTTTTCCACGCACGGCTTGGCAGCTTCGTGGAGGTGCGCAGCCGAGGGTGGTGGCGCGGTGTTCCGGTGAGGGGGCGACGGCGGACGAGGCTGCCGGTGTTGGGCGCCGGCGAGGGGAGGCAACCGATGAACCAGCGGAGGCAGATCTCGTGGGTGAGCTTGGGGCGGCGCAAAGTTGGAGCTCGGGCGCGGGGCTGGGAGGTTGCGGGCTGCAGGGAGGTGCGGCGCCGAACGGCGGTCGAGCGCGAATGGCAGTCGGGCGGAGGCACAGACGGGGACGGAATGGGCGCGGGCTAGGGGCGTCGGTTTGTCGTGTGTCGGAGGTGCGGGCGCGGAGGCGCGGAAGAGCGAGCGGGGGTGATGGCGGCGACGGGCGCTCGTGGCGTGGGGTCGCGGGCGGGCGGGGTAGAGGCGCGATGGAGCGGCGGTGGTCGGCGGAGGTGCTGCACGGCAATAATGGTCGCGGGACGGAACCGGTGGCGGAGCAGCGGTGGGTAGATCTCGGGTGGAGGCACGGGCAAGGGGTACTCGCGGGTTGAGGGTTGCGGTGCGGCGCGAGTGGGGGGAAGGTGCGGCGGTGGTGAGGTAGCGCGAGGAGGCGGCGCGGGCACGGATCGCGGGCAGGAGGAAGGCTCGGGCGTCGGGCGATGGGTGGTCGGCAGCTCCGCGGCTTCTTCTTTTTAGACGGGGAGTTGGAGGCTGGCGGAGGCGCGAGCTTGCGGGCGATGGAGGTGCGGCGCTGAAGCTCGGGCGGCGTGGGCACGATCGCAGAAGAAGAACTTGCAAGGAAGAAGATGACGGTAGGGGCTTGTCTTCCTTTTTTTCCTTTTTTGGTTCGCCGCACGTCCCCCCCTTTTCGACTTTCTTTTCTTTTGCTGTTTTTTTTCTCTCTGCTTCTCTTTTCTTCTTTTGAACTTTTTAATCTCCCCTCCCCATGTAACTTTTTTTTTCTTCTTTCTCTCTTGAGAGTCTCTTTTTTTTTTTAATTTTCCCCTTTTTCTCTCCACTCCTCTGTCTCTCTATGGGTTTCTCTTTTTTAATAGCTCTCACAAATTTTCCAGTCCAATTTTTCCTCCTCCCCCTTTGCGTGGCCTCTCCCCTTGCGTATTTATAGGGTTCTTGGAGTCCAACCAACTTTAGTGTGAATAGGAGGCGGCCGTCCTTTTTTCTTGCTGTTCACGTCCGGATTTTTTTTTAATAAGGAGGCCACCGTCTGTCACTCATTAATTTAGCCACAAGTATTGACTTTTCTTTGCTTGTTACTTGCTTCTTTTTTCTTGATTTGCTCTCAGGAAGGAGAGAATTCTCACTATAAAATATTATAAAATGGTGAGCCCATGCTCTTGCAGACTTTCTCCAGGATTCTTGCGTGCGCAGTGGAGGATTTTTCTTTGCTTTCTTCACGCATGCGGCTAGAATTTTTACGTCCGCCGAATTTTGTCCACGCATGGTGCATGCATTAATGAGGAAGAGACAATGGACGTGAAGAACTCTTCTTTCTTCTTTTTTTTTTCATTGGGTACTTTCAAATCAGCAAGAGAGAGACCACCTTTTGTGCACGTAATTGACCGCGAGCTGCTGTGTTTGGTTGCGTTTTGGTACCGATGCAAATGCGACTACATGAGATGTAATTTTAATATTTTTTCTTAGGGGTTAAAGATTAATCCCTAAATTTTTTATGCAATTAATTACTAAATGATTAGTCAAAATTTAGGTGTCAACAGCTGCCCCTCTTTGAAGGTGAGCTCGCAGAGGTTGCATTCAAAGACAATATGATACCTAAATTTTGACAATGCACATGCAATGAATGATATAGTCCCGGATCCTCTTTTTTTTTTTTTTTTTGAAATGCAATTTATATGATGCATGGAAATGCTAATGCTAGTGATAAAAGGAACTTACCTAGAATAGCTTACCTTCGAGGAGGGTAGAGTAACTCGAGATAGTTGGTGTTACATGTCCAGGACCCGTACCATTCTACGGTCGCCTAGAATAGTAACATGACTTCACAAAGAAACTGCTTTCCTAGGACCCGTACCATTCTACGGTCGCCCAGTATGGCATTGCTTGGTTGTGTCTAGGACCCGTACCATTCTACGGTCGCCTAAACGGGAAAAATTTTGAGACATCCAGATCCAGCCTGAGATGTCAAGAATTTGGGAACTTAACCAATAGACACTCAATGTTAGGTGAGATGAATATTGGATTAAGAGATTCGAAATACCTAGATCAAGACTAAGGTATAACGAAAAAGATCGAAAAACATTCACATCGAGTGAAATGTTTAACGAAGAGTTTTGAGACATCCAGATCACTCGAGATGTCAAAAATTTGGGACTTAACCAATAAACACTCAATGTTAGGTGAGATGAATATTGGATTAAGAGGATTCGAAATACCTAGATCCAGACTAAGGTATAACGAAAAAGATCGAAAAACATTCACATCCAGAGTGAAATGTTTAACGAAGAGTTTTGAGACATCCAGATCCAGACTGAGATGTCAAGAATTTTGGGACTTAACCAATAGACACTCAATGTTAGGTGAGATGAATATTGGATTAAGAAGATTCGAAATACCTAGATCCAGACTAAGGTATAACGAAAAAGATCGAAAAACATTCACATCCAAAGTGAAATGTTTAACGAAGAGTTTTGAGACATCCAGATCCAGACTGAGATGTCAAGAATTTTGGGACTTAACCAATAAACACTCAATGTTAGGTGAGATGAATATTGGATTAAGAAGATTCGAAATACCTAGATCCAGACTAAGGTACAACGAAAAAGATCGAAAAACCTTCACGTCCAGAGTGAAATGTTTAACGAAGAGTTTTGAGACATCCAGATCAGGCGAGATGTCAAGAAATTTTGGGACTTAACCAATAGACACTCAATGTTAGGTGAGATGAATATTGGATTAAGAAGATTCGAAATACCTAGATCCAGACTAAGGTATAACGAAAAAGATATTAAGAATTTGGGAATACCTAGGACAAACCTGGGATATTCGTGAGGGTCACTTACCTCTTGGTAAACAAAAATTTTGGAACATCAAGGATGTACTTCAAATATTCATGGAGGTTTCTCACCTCGAGGCTTCTGAAAGGCAACATAAATGTCAGGAGCTCTTGGGTCTTCAAGGAAACATTACCTGTCAGACATGATTAGAGCGAAAATACATGCATTTGCCAAAGAAGTAAGCAATTCAGCACACTCCAAAATCCACTGAAGCTTTTATCCATTCAATCAAGATTTATGCATGATGGTTTTACCATATTTGCACCACCGAACTTCCACTGGGGAGAATCATCGTTTATGACAATTTTCACTCATGACATGGATTTTCAAGAATACCAAATGAGAGACTTTCAGTTAGAAAGGACTTTCACTCACTCTCATTAAGAAGGCTATTTTGTCCCGACCATTAATGTGGGATCACAGGAATCACTCCATCTTACTTTCATCATGTCAATAAGGGTTCGAGTATTCTCGCAAGCGGTACGACCTTGTCAATCTGAGAGGTCTTTATCAGGACTGTAATGTAGGCTCGGTCAATGGCTCAACAAAGAGGGACTCTTCGAGTCAAGGCTAATGAAAGAACAATACTTCGCAATCATCTTCGGGTTTACAAGTCAAGGAACCTGCGAAATGAGATAGAAATGGTCTTGCTCGCACTTCTTCGAGCGATGCTTTTAAGCATATGAATTCCTACGTTAATTTCGGTGCCCTAATCTGAAGAGACTTTGCAAGGGACGTAACGTAGGTTAAGTTCATGGATCATTAGGCTCAAAATGTGTATAGGGGGATGAGAATTGGTGATCATCTTGGCATTGTCACCGGTCGTCTTTTTCACCACTGGGATTTTCCTCATAGGTACTATAAAAACTTGGCATTTGAGTTCTTTGAGTACCACTCCATTGGGAACACACCCTTTTACAATTGATAGTCATTTATCTTGACTCTTTCTTTCATTTTCTATGGGCATTGGCCTTGCTTTTACCAGGCACACTGCTTTTTCATGCCCCATTTGTCTTGTTTTTTTTTTTTTTTTTTTTTGAATGACCACGTAATGCTTTAACATTTGGGTTCTTGAGGAGTTTTCATCACTTTTTTTTTTTCAGCACTCGAGATTTTGCTGCTTGAACATTTGCCTTTTGCCTTGCCCCGGTGTGGGGGATGATCACCAATTGGGTTTAAATGAAACGAATTTATGGGCTCAAGGGGCTACGCAATGGATAAAGTGTGTAGGATAGAGAAAGAACTGCTCTTCATCATCCTAAGGCACTTGAATTATCGTATGAATTCAATGTAATAGCAATACCTGAAGATTGATGCAAGTGAGAGCAAGAATATTCCTATCAAATTCCTCACCTCATGATGTCGTCTTACCTCCAACTTGCCCCAATGTGGGGTGGTTCTTGACAGGGGTAATTTAAAAATTATCCACGTGTGTGGGCTCAAAAGGGTTTAAACAATGGATGATCACGTAGTGTTTGGGATAGAGAATGAACCGCCTCTCATCATTTCGATCATCGTACCTTTCGCGAGAAAACTCTTTTCCTTAGAAACATGGAACTTCTACACTCATCTCACCAGTATATGAGCAAGGGACTGTGTTTAGGATAAGGCTTGCCTTTCATCATCCTGACTTGTCTCATTTAGCATGTTTAATTCATTCCACATCATTCATTAACTTGATTTGCGATGATAACCTTCAGTGAAATTGGTAATTTAAACAGGTAAAATTATCATGCAAAATTCTCCTTTGAAAGGTCACAATTACTTCATGAACTCATCAGCTTTTAACACAAAGAGTTTGCAGCTCAAAAAGAAAGAAAATCTGACCCAAAAAAAAAAAATGTTTTTTTTTTTTTTTTTTTTTTTTTTTGTTTTTTTTTTTTGGCAAACTTGTTGCCATTTCCAGGGATCGAACCCCGGTCGCTCTCGGACCTTTTCATTCCCCGTGCCACCAGGCCAAGGCGCTGGTGGTGTCCTCAGGGCATTTCTTTTTTTATTTAATTGAACTGACTCTGGGTCAACACGTCTGATATACCGAATCAAATGAATTCGATATGTGTATGGAACAAGGCCTACTTCTCATCTCATTCAATCCATTCCCACACAATTCAACGAAGAAATTAGTTCCTTCAATTCGCAACAAATTTTTAAGGGTAATGCTTCTTCACAGCATCAGAGTTAACAGGTTTAGAAAACTCACGACCATCCATTTCTGTAAGGATTAAGGCACCTCCAGGGAGTACCCTCTTCACCATATATGGGCCGCTATAATTTGGAGCAAATTTGCCTCCAGGATCAGGAAAAATCGGCAACACCTTTCTTAGAACTAGATCATTCACTTCGAAGTGTCTCGGCCGTACCTTCCGATTGAAAGACTTGGCTACTCTTTGTTGATACGTCTGACCATGGCAAAGAGCTTTTAACCTTTTCTCATCAATCAGGTTCAACTGCTCGAACCTTTGTTGTGTCCATTCTGCCTCGGACAATTCCACTTGGGATAAGACTCTCAGAGAGGGGATTTCTACTTCCACGAGCAAGACCGCCTCCATGCCATAAACTAAGGAGAAAGGGGTTGCCCCGGTAGATGTTCGGATCGATGTTCGATACGCCATTAGAGCAAAAGGTAACTGTCATGCCAATCTCGATAATTCTCGGCTGTCTTAGCCAGGATCTTCTTGATGTTCTTATTAGCTGCCTCAACAGCTCCATTCATTTGCGGGCGGTATGGTGATGAATTCAAATGCTTGATTTTGAACTCATTGAACAACTCATCCATGAACTTGTTATTCAGATTTGTCCCATTGTCAGTGACAATTGCTTTAGGGACACCATAACGAGCGATTATGTCACGCCTAATAAATTTCACCACGTTTCGAGCTGTGACATTAACATATGATGCGGCTTCAATCCACTTTGAAAAATAATCTATTGCCACCAATATGAATCGGTGCCCATTTGAAGTTTTGGGATTTATTGAGCCAATCACATCGATCCTCCACATTGAGAAAGGCCATGGCTCAGATAGCTGGTGCAACTCCGTTGGAGGAACATTTATTTTATCTCCATGAATTTGGCAACGGTGGCAACTTCTAAAATGCTGTATGCAGTCACTTTCCAGCGCAAGCCAATAGTAACCCAGTCTCATAATCTTTTTGGCCAACATGTGCCCATTCATGTGTGGGCCACAAACTCCTTCATGCACTTCATGCATGATTTGGGTAGCTTGCTTCATCTACGCATCTCAATAAAACCGAATCATAAGATCTCTTGTATAAATTCTTACCACCGACAAAGAACTTTGAGGCCATCTTCATTATGTATTTTCTATCGGCGGAGTGCTCCCTTCGGGAAATTCCTGCTTTTGAATATAGTTCATGATGTCATAATACCATGGCTTCTCATCAAGCTCTTCATTCACGGCCATGCAATAAGAAGGTTTGGCTAGAACCTCAATTTTCAAAGGCTCAACTTCTAAACCATCAGTAACTTGCAACATAGATGACAACGTTGCCAGGGCATCGGCGAACTGATTATGAGATCTAGCCAAATAGTCAAATGAGATTTCATCGAACTCCTTCACCAACTCTTCGAGGTACTTATGATATGGCAGTAATTTGGCATCCCTGATCTTCCATTCACCTACGGTTTGGAGTATGATCAGTGCAGAATCTCCATATACTTTCAATTTGGCCACTCCCATTTCAATTGCGGCCTGAAGTCCGAGAATACAAGCTTCGTATTCAGCAATATTGTTAGTGCATGGAAATATTAATTTCGCAGCAACTGGGTGGTGTTGTCCGTCTGGGGATATCAAGACTGCCCTAGTACCAGAGCCGGACAAGTTCACAGCTCCATCAAAGAACATAGACCATGCATCTTCATTTATGGCCAAAATACGATCATCCGGAGGACAATCATCATCATTGAAGGTTCTAGGATTCTCAGCCAATAAATCAGCAATTACTCGGCCTTTAACTGATTTTTGTGGTATGAACTGCACTTCGAATTCCGAAATCAAGACTTGCCATTTGGCTAGCTTACCCACCAAAGCTGGTTGATTAAATAAATACTTGATGGGATCGTTCTCAGTCACGAGGAACGTCTGGTAATGCAAGGTGTATTGTCGCAGTCTATGCAATACCCATACTAATGCAACACAAGTTTTTTCAGCATCAGAATACTTTAGCTCCGAGACAGTGAACTTTTTACTGAGGTAATAAATGGCCCGTTCCTTCTGATCCACGGGACTCTTCTGAGCTAACATCGCGCCGAGTGACTCACTATGGATTGTGAGGTACAAAATCAAAGGATGCCCCGATATTGGTGGGACAAGAACCGGTGGATTCATCAAATATTGCTTCAGCTTATCGAACGCCTCTCGACATTCATCATTCCACTCAACTCGTACATTTTTCCTCAAGAGTTTGAAGAATGGCTTAGCGGTCTCTGAGAGCTGGGAAATGAATCGTGCAATGTAATTCAGTCTCCCTAGGAGACTCCGGACTTCCTTCACTGTGGACGGAGGTTGCAACTCGCATATTGCCTTGGCTTTAGATGGGTCAATTTCGATCCCTTTGCTACTCACCATAAACCCAAGTAATTTTCCTGATGCTGCCCTGAACACGCACTTGGCAGGGTTTAAACGGAGTTTGAATTCACGAAGTCGATCAAATAACTTCTGGAGGGTTTCAACATGACTTTTCCCAGGTCGGGTTTTTGCAATCATATCATCAACATAGACCTCGATTTCTTCATGCATCATGTCATGGAATAACGTAACCATGGCTCGTTGGTAAGTTGCCCCTGCATTTTTGAGTCCGAAGGGCATGACCTTATAATGAAAGGTTCCCCATAGGGTGATGAATGCCGTCTTCTCTTTGTCTTCGTCCTTCATTCTTATCTGGTTGTAGCCAGAAAAACCATCCATGAAAGAGAATAATTCAAATCCGACAGTACTATCCACGAGAACATCGATATGTGGCAATGGGAAGTCGTCCTTTGGGCTGGCCTTGTTCAAATCACGGTAATCAACACACACTCGGACTCGACCGTCTTTCTTCATGACCGGTACTATGTTGGCCACCCATTCAGGGTATTGCGAGACTTCGATGAACCCCACTTTAAGAAGTTTCATTACTTCCTCTTCTATCTTCTTCGAGAGCTCTGGTTTAGTCCTCCGGAGCTTCTGCTTCTTAGGATGCACGTCTGGATTAGTGGGCAAACAATGTTCCACAATCGACGGATCTAAACCCGGCATATCAGCGTATGTCCAAGCAAAGATATCTTGATATTCTTTTAGCAATTGAGTCAGGTGCTCGGCCTCATCTTTGGGAAGATTTGCCCCAATCTTTATCTCTTTGGGCTCCTCGGCATCACTCAGATTGATAGTGACGGTTTGCTCAGAGGTGAGAACTTTGGGTTTTTCATGTTGCTCCCAACTTTGTTGTACTCCAATGGAGTCACCATTTGGATCATCAGGGTCATCACCGTCATCGCTCATGACATTGGATTGGACCATTTTCTCATCTTTGCCTATCATAAGGCTGCTCCTGAAACATAAAATGGATAGTTCAAAAAGACAAACAGGGCTAAAAGGCATGAATTTCTTTTCTATTTTTTTCAAATTTTCCTTCCTTTTGAATTTTTTGATTGATTTTTTTTTCGAATTTTTATTTTATTTAAAGAATTTTGGCAAAACATTTTGGAAAAAATTTTTGACACAAGGAAGCATGATGAAGCCCAGGCCTAAGAATTCTCCTTGGATTTTTCTTTTCTTTCATCGGTTGGATATCATCAACAGGCTGGTTTGGTATACCCCATCATGCCCTCAAAATAAAACTTGTAATCATAATTGATACTCATCAACCAAATTACATTTATTGGATTGAAAAGTACGGCAATCAAAGTGAAACGAAACCCTAACAATCAAACCCTAGCAAACATCAACTCGACAAACGACATGCAAAATACGATAAGCAAACCCTAGAAAACATCAAATCCTAAAAGAGATAGGATTCCCACGCACGGGGGAGTGCAGAAAAGTAAACGTGTTACTCTTGTGGGCTAGCACCCATTTCCTCCGATGGTTCTTCATCAATGGCACCTATGAGGAGATCATCGAATAGAGTCGTGATCCCTTCCATCCCATCATCTGGATCCTCTGTCTTTGAAGTTGTCGGGTCATCCATGCCACTCCATCCATCGAGCACGATACCTCGGGTGTTGATCATTCCTCCCTCATCATGCATCATTCTAGCAGGGCCCGGGAATGTCTCGCGGATATCGAGGAGTAATGAGTTTTTCCTCTCTTGTTCATGTCCTCCACCTCTTCCATGGTACCCTAATCCGGCGGAACGAAACCTTCGAGGGGCTTCAATAGGATTCCGAATGCCCTGTTCTTGTCTACCAAGTCCACGGCCAGGAATAAAGCCATTTCCAACCATCACTCTTGCTACCATAACTGCTGCATTTGACACATCAGGGATGGGTGCTCTCGATCCTCGAGATGCATGGATAGTGGATACGAGCTCAAACGATTGGTAGCTCGACTCCTCCCTACGTTCCGGCTCGACATAGGGGATAGCCGTCTCATGATAGATCCGATGATCCTCCTCGCCATGAACAATGACTAGCTTTCCTTTGACAACAAATTTCACACTTTGGTGGAGACTTGATGGCACAGCTCCAGCAGTATGAATCCAAGGACGCCCTAATAGAAAATTGAATGCGGTAGGAATGTCCATCACCTGGAAAAGGACGTTAAACATCACCGGCCCTATTTGCAGATCAAGGTGGGTCTCCCCTATCACCTCCTTTCTTGTACCATCAAAAGCTCGGACGGAGGTCTTTGCAGCACTTATTTTTGAAGGGTCTATTTTCAGGCGGTGAAGAGTTGCCAATGGACAGATATTCAAGGCAGACCCATTATCAATGAGTACTCGAGCCACATGGGAAGCCTTGCACTTGACGGATATATATAATGCCTTGGTATGTCCCCTCCCCTCAAGAGGGAATTCTTCATCAGAAAAGGCTATTAAATCCTTAAGAAGAATCGATCCTACGAATTCCTCCAACCTGTCTACCTCGATCGTCTCTGGTACACGAACTTCGCTTAGAACCTTCATTAGAGACTTTTGATGTGTAGGAGATGTTTGCAAGAGTTCAAGTAAAGAGATCGAGCAGGCAATTTCCGCAATGGCGGTCGACCACGTTATACTCACTTGCTTTGATTATAGCCAGAAATTCTTTGGCCTCTTCGTCAGGAATTGGCTTTGCAGGTTGGGCATTAGCTTGAGCATAGGTCCGACCAGACCTTGTAATCAGTCAACATCTAGCTCGTATGACTAGGGGACTGCTTTGTTATTCGTGTACTCATACAGTTGGGGCATTTCAATAATTATTTCCTCATCAGTTGAAGGCACTTCCACTATCAATCCTTCATGGTCGGAGGCGTCCTCAAGTGGGGGCATGTCCTCGATCAATGGATCTGGTTTACTCTTTTCAGCACTTAGCTTAGCAAATTCCTTCTCCCAATCAATGACGACTTCGGAGATAGTTGACACTATTCCAGCTTGGTCAGCATATATGATCATGCCAGCCTTAACCATTTCTTGAACCCTTTCCTTCATGGTAGGCAAGGGAGGATTCTCATCTGTCGGATAATAACCAACTCTAACTAATCCGCTATAGATATCTTTGACAGAAACCTTCAAGTTTATCTTTTTGCTAGCATTGAACTCGAAGATTGCATTCACGTTTCCCTGATGTTCCGGCAACGGATTCTTCTTGACATTTGGTTGGGTGGTACGGAAAGAAAATGCCTTAGTATCCAACAAATTTTGGATCTTGTGTTTCAAAGTCAAACATTCATCAGTTGAATGGCCGACCTCTCCCATATGATACTCACATTTTTGGAGGGGTCATAGTTGGAGAATTTTTCAGCATTAGGCCGCTTTGGTTCGTGGGAGATCAATCCCTTGTTTCGGAGTATCGGTAAGACCCGAGATAGAGGGCCGGGAAGAGGAGAGAAGCGCCTTTTGGTGAATTGCCGTTGTGTAGGCACTCGGCCTCCATCTTGCGATTCCCGGGGACACGAACCATCGGAGGCTTACTAGGGGCTGGTTGCACATATGCAACATTGACTTGGTGGTTGGTTCTTTATCTTTCTTCATGGTGAACCTTTTGCCCGAAGAGTTGGTTCATTGAACCATCCATCCCTTAGCCCCATCTCGATCTGTTCACCCACTTTGGGATAAGCTGGTTGAAGTTCTCAACGTATGTGCTAGCCATCCGGTTACGGAACTCATATGGGAGAGTCTTGACGAACAACTTCATCAACTCCTTGTTTGTAGGCTCAGGAGTGATTTGAGCCGCCAAGTTTCGCCACCTTACAGCGTACTCCTTAAATGACTCACTTTTCTTCTTCTCCATCCGCTCAAGATCCTCTCGGGAAGGTGCAATGTCCATGTTGAACTTATACTTGTTTTAGGAAAGCGTCGGCCACTTCATTCCAGGTGTCGAGAAGGTTTATATTTTTCATTATGTACCAGTTGAGTGCGGGCCCAGTCAAGCTTGCATGAAACGATTGGATCATGAGAGGCTCATTCTTGACGTATTGGGCCATGCGTACGTGGTACATCTGCAAATGTGCTTTTGGGCAGGAAGTACCATCGTATTTCTCGAACTCCGGCATCTTAAACTTCTTCGGCACTTTGCCTTTCTCATAAACTGACAAGTCGAACGGGAGTGAATTCTGCGATTCTTGCAATTGTTTCAGTTTCTCTTCAAGTTTGGCAAAGCGTTCATCTTGCTCTGCCTTAGGGACATTGTCGGGCTTAGCCTTTTCAGCTGTGACGAACAGTGGGTCATCCTCCAGTTCCGGCATGTCATCATCACCTATTTGGGCCTTGTTCGTCTGCTTTGGGACTACTATCTCGGGGAGAACGGGTGCAAGAGTCTGATGCACTTGGAGGGATTGCATTTGATCTGTCATCAGTTGCATAGAGGTGAGCAACTGCTGGAGTTGATTTTCCACAGCGGTCATACGATCACGCATTTCGATTTGGTCGGCCATTTTTGCTCTTGATCGTGTAATGATGGGCGAACGTGGAGGATCCGTTATCACCTAATTTGAAGAAACGGACAAAAATAAGTATCTCATATGAAATACACCGGTCCATGGCAATGGTCTAAAACTTTTATTCATTAACGGAGTTTTTGACAATCCTAACAAAATAGAAGCAAGATTGATTCAAGCACTTCATTAATGAAATAGAAGCTCAAAAAGCCCTAAACAAACAAACTAGGAAAGTAAATGACTCAACTTCCTAAACATTAATCTAGAAATGAAACAACGAGATTGACTCAAACACTTCATCTAGCTTGATCAATATACACTCGGGACACCACTCGGCGCAATCGCTTATTCTCCTCTTGAGCTTTTTCAGCAACCCTTTTGAGGCGTTTATTCTCAGCGCGGTTGGTGATCTTCAGCGGCACCTCAGGTATCTTTGGAAGTAACTCCTCTGGAATCTTGTGTTGTTGAATGTACTTAATTGAGGCATAGTACTTCATTTCTTTGCCCTTGAGCTCCTCCTCAGGCCACTTGAGTTTTCGTGGCTGGCACATATCCCACATTGATTTAATTGTGAGAATGGAATCTTCATGGCCTCGGTCTCCATCAATGAAGCTGACTCGGAGTGGATCTGCTTGCAATGCCGGGGGAAGCTCTTGCACAACTTGATACTGACGGGTTACTCTAGTTGGATAGTACTCCGTTGCTCCAGTGAATCCCAGTAGAGGGATTGGGCCAACACCTCCACATGAAAGTCTCGCCACACGAACTTGGAACCACTTAGCATGCCATAGGAAACCCTTGGAAGTTGGTTTTTTCATGAAAGCTAGCCACCTAGAATAATGGTAATCCGGTGCATGTTTTTGGTTGTTCTCAAATCTCATAATAGGGTGATTAGAGTTATTAACATCAAGTATAGTCATTGAACCACCAAACCCTTTTATATGAGAAAGAAACCAAATTTGTAAAAGCTCAGGAGAGGAATGGAAGGTCTTATCACCGCTTCCTTTAAATCGAGTGAGGGAAAGAAAGGTTTCAGCCAAAATAGTGTTTATGAAATTTTTCCTCCCAACACTTGTTCAACTAAGTGAGCCATCAAAGGGTTAATAGCATTCTTGCAATGAGGAAAAAGTATAAACCCAAAGAAAGCTAAAAGGAAAACCCTTCTCATTTGAAATGAATTGCCATTTTCAAAACATTCTTTTAGAAAAGATAAATGACATGTATTGCGGTGAGCTTTTAAAACCTTTCTTACATTATCCTCCTTAATTCTCAGAAAATCGGATAAGGCCACAACGGGGTCTATTCCGATAGGTGGGCTAATTAATTCAGCTTTCAAAGGTTTCCCTATGGCAATACTATACTCTTCCAAGGTGGGCGTGAGTTCATGCTTACCGCCGAAGATGAAAGTAGAAGTCTCGGGGCACCAACAATGAGCAAGTGCTTGGATGAGGCCGCCATGGATGTTGATACGCAGCAATGGAAGTAGTCGACTAATGTGTGACTCTACAAATTGACGGCCAGCTTGGTCTAACTTGTCCCACCATGCGCTAAGCTCTTCCTTTGGAGGGAGAATAATTCGAATGTCCGGTATTCCCATTGTATATTGATCAAGACTCAAGACAATCCTAATGCCATGGACCGATAAAATAATACGGTAGAGTAAGTAAATTGCAAAGGCGAGAATTTAGAGAACTTACTTTACCAATAAACAAAAGGCAATCACATAGACATGCGCATGGTAAGTGGCTCGATTTCTAGTCTATCAGGCTTAACAAAGTGAAGCCACAAGAATGATCAGACTAGCCGCGGGCGTGCGAACTAAGTCGGGTCCTCATGACTTCGGCTTGGTCAAAGAGCCGACCTAGGTTGCGGGCATGCGAACCGAGGTAGGTACTCCTGACGCCGGAAAAGAAACTTCGGGATTGAGATGGGCGACTCATACCGCAAGCATGCGGTCGAAGTGGTATCCATCTCAATACCATCCTAGATGATCCTATGCGGCCCAGGTCCGGCGGCGGGTTGTGTGTGCAATAGTGTAGTGCTAGATGCAAGGCATGTATGACAATTTATATCAAGCAACACTTCATAAGTGAAAGTAAACCATACATTCCTACACCTCCCTGCAAAACAAATGTCAGCAAACACTTCCCCTTATACCTCCCATTCTGCAAGAACATTTAACACCTTAAATGTTAGGGACATACCTGGGATCCTCGCTGCCAAACAAAAATATTTTTCAAAAAGAAAATTGGCCTAAGTCCACTAAGAGTTTCAACTCAAGTCCCCAGCGGAGTCGCCAAGCTGTCGCGACCTCCCCAAAGCGGGTTTGGACCACCTAAGGGTTCGGCTAATGGATTGCTAAGCCTAGACTTAGCTCGAGCTCTCCCAAGCCCATACCAATTCGCGACTTAGGGTTTAAGTTCTTAATATGCAAATGATTTTTATCATGGAGTCGCCACTAATCTATTTTTGGTGGGTCGATTAGAAACCCAAGTAAAGTAATGGGAGAATTACTTCACTCCTACGAACCAGAGATTGTGAGTTCGGGGACTTGGTTACACTAGATTTCTCTAATGCCCTTTCGGTACCATTCTTTTATTTTCAAAAATGTTTTTGCAGGCAGCTTGAATTGATTTTAATTTATCTTCCTAACATGTGAGGTGATCATGCGGGTGCGCAATCCACCAATTTAGCACTCAAGAAAGCAAGTAAGAAAAAATGCAGGACTTACCTCATGGCAATGAAAACATCTGCATTGTTAAATAGAATTCACATCCGCAACCTAGATGTGATTTCTAATTAACAGGCAATTTCCCATTTTTTTGGTTTTCACTTATTAATGAGAACCATGTAGTGCATCTAATCTAACATGAAATGGCATGACAATGTGTTCTAAACTACATGACATGAGTGAAATATTTTTTGTGTTTTCTTAATGAACATGCAATAATCAAATATGCAAATCAAAATGACCTAATTATAATGGCGGGCAATTTTTAATTAAATGAGCCTAATTCTACATGACGTGCGCATGACATTTTTATTCCTAAAAATGCAATTTATCCTAAAAATTGAAACTAATTTGTCTAAAGACAAATTTTTGTATTTTTCATGATATTCGAAATTAAGACAAATGCAAAAATTACCTAGCTAAATTAAAATTCCATCCAATTTAAACTTAGGATTAAGTCATGCTAAATCCTAATTTAAACTAAGACGTTATTTTAATCTAGCAATTTCTAACCTAAGATGCAAATTGATCTAATCTTAAAATGAGACATGCAATTCTACTCTAAAATGCATGATGATTTTTTTTGAAAATTCGTAATTAAAAAACACTAAAAAAAAACCACTAGAGTGAAAATTAAAGGGACACGTTATCTCTTCTAAAGCATGCATTTTAAAAAAAACTATTATGCAACCTAAAAAAACTAGCATCCTAAATTAATAATTTTTCTTGGATTTTTTTTTGTAAAAATTTAAAATAAAAAAAAATTCTAAATTGACACGTGCAATTCTTAAAAAAACTAATATCTGAATGCATTTTTTTTTTTTTTTTTAAAAAACGAAATAACTAAATACGCTAACCCTAGCCCTAATCTAACTTGCATTTTTTGAATTTTTTTATGCAAAAACCAAAAGTTAATTCAAATAACCCGATATCTAATCAATCAAGATAAGATTAATACCCAAAATTGACGAACCATATCTCGCGCATGAGATCGGGTTGGTCAATTTTAAATTAAATCGCGAATCGAATCTCGGGCATGAGATTGGATTGTCGATTTTTATACGAGATTCGTGAGTCGGATTTCGGGCGCGAAAATCAAACTCTAATCCCTAAATTGAGGGGTTATTTCACATTGGAACTTCAATCATGCGTTAATGAATAATCACACTAAAAAAAAATAAAAACAAACTATAAACTATATAAAAATAAAGATAAAACAATAATAATAAAAAAACTACCTAATGTTCCCTTTTTTCTTTTTTTTTTTTTTTTTGTTGTCTCCTTTTTCTTTTCCACGCACGGCTTGGCAGCTTCGTGGAGGTGCGCAGCCGAGGGTGGTGGTCGCCGGTGTTCCGGTGAGGGGCGACGGCGGACGAGGCTGCCGGTGTTCGGGGCGCCGGCGAGGGGAGGCAACCGATGAACCAGCGGCGGCAGATCTCGTGGGTGAGCAGGGGCGGCGGCGCAAAGTTGGAGCTGAGGGCGTCGGGGGCTGGGTTGCAGGCGCGGCAGAAGGAGGTGCGGCGCCGGCTGGTCGTCGAGGGCAGAGGCGGAGGCTGGCTATGGGCATCGGAGGCGCGGGCTGCAGGGCGTCGGTTTGTCGTGTGTCGGCACGAGTTGCAGGCGGGGGCCAGAAGCGGTGAAGAGCGAGCAGGGGTGATGAGCGGCGACGGCAGGGACGGTGGCGCGGCGTCGGAGGCGCGGCGCGGAAGTGCGGCTGGAGCGGTGGTCTGGCAGAGGGTGCTGCACGTCGCGGACGGAACCGAATTGGCGGAGCAGCGGTGGGTAGATCTCGGCCTCTGGACAGGGTACTCGCGGGTTGCTGGTGTCGCGAGTCTGGGGAAACGACGGTGGTCCTGTAGCGCGAGGAGGCGGCGCGGGCACGGACGCGGGCAGCCGGCGAGGCTGGGGCGCTGCAGTGGTCGGCGGCTCCGCGGCTTCTTCTTTTTTAGACGGGGCAGAGGCTGGCGGAGGCACGAGCTTGCGGGCGATGGAGGTGCGGCGCTGAAGCTCGGGCAGCAGGGGCCGATCGCAGAAGAAAAACTTGCAAGGAAGAAGATGAACAGTGCTTGTTCTTTTCCTTTTCGTTCTGCCGCACGTCCCCCCCCCCCCTTTTCTGACTTTACTTTTCTTTTGCTGTTTTTCTCTCTGACAGACTCTCTCTCTCTCTTCTTTTGAACGAAGGAGAAGCTCCCCTCCCCATGTAACTTTTTCTTTTCTTCTTTCTCTCTTAGGAGAGTCTCTCCTTTTTTTAATCCCCTTTCTTCTCTCCACTCCTCTGTCTCTCTATGGGTTCTCTCTTTTTTAATAGCTCTCACAAACCACTCCAGTCAATTTTTCCTCCTCCCCCTTTGCGTGGCCTCCCCCCTTGCGTATTTATAGGGTTCTTGGAGTCCAACCAACTTTAGTGTGAATAGGAGGCGGCCGTCCTTTTTTCCTTGCTGTTCACGTCCGGATTTTTTTTAATAAGGAGGCCACCGTCTGACACTCATTAATTTGGCCACAAGTATTGACTTTTCTTTGCTTGTTACTTGCTTCTTTCTTGATTTGCTCTCCAGGAAGGAGAGAATTCTCACTATAAAATATTATAAAATGGTGAGCCCATGCTCTTGCAGACTTTCTCCAGGATTCTTGCGTGCGCAATGGAGGATTTTTCTTTGCTTTCTTCACGCATGCGGCTAGAATTTTTACGTCCGCCGAATTTTGTCCACGCATGGTACATGCATTAATGAGGAAGAGACAATGGACGTGGAGAACTCTTCTTTCTTCTTTTTTTTTTTCATTGGGTACTTTCAAATCAGCAAGAGAGAGACCACCTTTTGTGCACGTAATTGACCGCGAGCTGCCGTGTTTGGTTGCATGCAAAATGTGGCCGGAAAGTTTGAACTCAAAATTTACTAAAATACACATATAATAGAAAGAAGAGTTTTTTGGATTTGATTTATTTTCATTTTAGAGTGTATGGATTTCAATGATGCAAATGCGACTACATGAGATGTAATTTTAATACTTCAAGTTTTTTCTTAGGGGTTAAAGATTAATCCCTAAATTTTTATGCAATTAATTACTAAATGATTAGTCAAAATTTAGGTGTCAACAAGTGAGGGCAAGCCCCAACGAGGGGAGCCCTCACCCAAGCCAAGTGAGATTGACTCTCACCCAAACTAGGCGAGGCCAACCCTCACCCAAGCCAAGGCAGTCTCGCCGAGCGTCGGCTTGGCCATGGTGACACCCAACAAGGCTGCCAACCACCCTAGCTTGGGCGAGGGCCAGCTTTGCTAGATCTAGCCTAAGCGAGGCCAACTCTACCTAGGCCTCACCTGGCCAAGGCCAACTAGCCCACCATGGCCAGTGGCTAATCGTCACTTGTGGTCGATGGCCAGTCACTAGCAAAAGGAAAAGAAGAAAGTAAAAAGAAAATAAAGAAAAAAATCAAAAATAATAATAAAAATTCAAAAATATTAAAATATTATTAAAATTTGTTCATGTTAGCACCAGCGGTCCTATGTAGCATCACCGATGTCTACATCAACAATTTCTAGTCAAAATTGGCCGAATAGACTGAATCGGTAAAATGTGAAAAAGTTTAAGACTAAATTAGCAAAATTAAAATATTTATAACTGAATTGGCAAAAGTGCAATAAATTCAATACTTTTTAGACAATTTTCCCACTTAATAAATGTGAGACACATGGCAAACGCCACCCTCCCAAATTTTTCGTCAAGGTTGGAAAAGCAAAAAAGGCTTAAAGGTACGCTGATGGCTCTCAAATAGGCACGGGCTCTCCCAAACCCTTGGATTTCTTTTTAAGTTTGAATTAATCTTAAGTGATTCTTCATGAAACGAGAGTCGCCATTAGCCTTTTGAGATCGGCTAGAAACTAAGTGAGACATAAGAACTTCTATTATTTCCTACGTAACTAAAGATTAACTAGGCTCGAGGATTGCTAATGGTTTAATTAGCGTCTTTACGGTACCTCTAACTTGGCATGTTCATCTAACTGATCAAGACATCTTTTTATTAATTATAAGTCCTAAAGGTTTTTCAAGTCACTACGAGTCCATGCAATGTTTTTTAAGGGTTTACTACTAAGCTTATCCTAACCATTTTAGAGAAGAAAAGAATAAATAATGTATTGAATTTGCGATAATTAAACACCAATTTATTGAAAGCGCCTAAAGTAAAAACATGAGAAATAAAACCTAATACTTGTCAAGCAAAGAAGATACATGTCCTTGTTATAGAGCCCCAAGCTGGATTCCTCGTGAGGTAAATGAGAATTTAAATGTGTGCGAAATTACTTTAAATGTATGAAATTACACTAATAAATTCGAATCTATGCAAAATTAATTATTTACAAAATTGATTACTCTAATCCATAAAACACCCAAAAAAGAATTAATGACTTTAGAAAACTAGGAAAGTTCCAAAATTTTCATTTCTGCTAATTTGACACTATCCTACATTTTTGGAAAATTTTTCATTTTTTATTATTCTTTTCATTTTTTATATATTTTTATTAAAAAATTAATTCATTGAACTGAACTATGCTTGATTTAAATGAACAGGGAGCAACTCAGAACATGAATACAACATTAATCAAGTTCAAATCAACCTTTTCAAAAGTGGAACTTGGTTAGAAAAGATTTGAAACTTGTATTGAGCATTTCGTCAAACATTTGGTGTGCATCAAAATACTTAGAATAGTTTCTCCGAGCCATGTTTATGCCCTTCAATCACGACCTGGAGATGATCTTAAGAAGAAATAAGAAACATGGCTATACAAATACAGACCGAGAGAATAAAACGCTCAATAAAAGATCACAAAATCACCAAATCGTGCTAAAAATCCCCTTCAAAGTCACACTGTTCCTGCAAGCGGGTTTAAACCCTGAACGGCCAGACCCGTGCATGCCCAGATTGACGTCCTTATATATAATATATTAAAAGACTCTAAGAAAAGTCCACTCAACCCAAATGAAATCATGTAACGTATAATTTCGAATACAACAAACTTCTCGTAGAATGATCAAGTAGATACCTCAAACCAACCTCTCCAAGTGGCCCACCCGCATGATCCACACTGGCCAGGCGTGGACGAGTCATGGCCCATTTTGGATTGGTCCACGGCGTATTAACTGCGAAGACAGCAGGCATTTCAACAAACTCCTAGAACGCACATCTAAACCAACAAGCTCAGACAGTTACACGCGGGTGACAACTTATAGGCCTCTCTTCATGAATGAAAAATACCTAAGGATCAACTTGCAAGACCAAATCACACATTTAAATTTGCAACAAAGAGGGATTCAAACGGTCATGCATATACCCAGCAAGCACCACTGGCTCGCAGCCCTCTTTCATTCATTTTTAAACAAATTGTTCCCATCGATATCTCCTGAAAGCTGAGTCAATACCCTAAACTTGACTCCTAGTGGTTGTATCTGCTCCTTTAATACCTTCTCCAACTATATGTATCCTAGTTTAACTATAAAGTTTTTTTACATCGATATTCTGTAGAAAATTATTCACATAAACAACTAATTAATCAATAAAATAACGGATCTATATATGATTGTAAAACACCGATCGATAAATCACAGCGGAACTAAAGCGTACCTGTTTGAACCATTGCAATTAGGGATCTATCGGAATACCAGATCTTCCTCTCTATGACCTATTTCGATATAGCAGCTTTCAATGGGATTAAAACAACTTATATAGATATAACCTACCCTTTTATAGGCTAGACAGGGGACCTAGCAAACCCTAATCAACAGCGTGTCAACTTGGCCCTTTCTATTATGGACTTTCAAACACAATTGCCTACACTTTCTTTGCTCAACCTGGGCCCGTTAACAATAGATGACAATACCTAATTCAATTAGATCACTTTAGGGTTTACTAAATATTGGAATATCCATTAACCATATTATTTAAAATAGAAAACCAATTAATTAATATAAGCCCATATTATAGGAAATTTCCAACATTCTCCTAATTGGGCTATATTAATTAACTTATTTTATTTTGAAAAAAAAAATTATATTGAAAACGACACTACCGGGTTAATAACTAAAAATTTTGTTTTATATGGCCATAACTTTTAAAAAATAATATTCTAATAATGGCATCTCAATACCAATCCAATCCTATAGAACCTCAATATAGGACTATGGAGATCAATGTGTTAAGAAAATACCACAACACAAGACCTTCCATAATCACATATAATAAATATTATATTTTCATGGATCATGGGCTTAGTAGTGTAGTAAGAAATAGTGTCAACATGTGATCAAGATATACACTATTTCTTATCGGTCCTCAATGCAATTTATCAACAACATGAAACCGCATTAGCACAATTTCTAAACAACATGAAATTGTCTCAGTTCGATTTCTAAACAACATGAAATTGCACAATTATGTTATAATCCAACATGAGATCTCATAATCAGTGACATCCAGTCATCTTTAAACTAAAATTTGTTTAAGGATATTGTTTTATACTTCAATTTCTTAGTCAATAGGAGAAAGGATAACAATAGGAACCATCATTAAAAATAAATGATTTAATAGATATCATGAAACTATTATCAGTTTGCATATAATTATAATATCCAAAAATACAAACTATATAACTCCAACTAACAAAAGAAATCAAAAAGATTCTAAAACACTCATATTCTTTACATGTTCTTTAAAAAAAAAAATGGGTCGTAAGCCTTTTGTTAGAGGATTAGCAAACATGGACTCAATTCTGATATTTTCAATCAAAATATCTCCCTTTTTAACCAAGTCCTTGACAGTATAATATTTGTTCAAGTTAATATTTCAACTGTGGCATTATTGTTATTTATAGCAAAAGTAATTATTTATCACTCATAATGCAATAAGATCAATTATGGGCAATGAGCAATTCAACAAAATAATTAGTACATTATAAACTCCCCTTTGGGCAGAGTGTACAATGCACAATTATTTTTCACAGCATGAAATTTATAAAACAACAACAAGGAGAATTACATATAATTG
This sequence comes from Eucalyptus caleyi, assembly GCA_014182885.2. Lineage (NCBI taxonomy): Eukaryota > Viridiplantae > Streptophyta > Magnoliopsida > Myrtales > Myrtaceae > Eucalyptus > Eucalyptus caleyi. Next base: position 37,709,459 of record CM024468.2, on the reverse strand, counting down.
TTAATTATCCATCCCCTTTGGGCAGATAGATCATTTAAATTATACATCTCCATGATATCAATATATAGAGACGAGAAATGAGAATTACATATAATCTTCAAGGATCAATCCCCTTTGGGTAGATAAATCCTTTAAATTATACATCTCCATTATCTCAACATAGAAGGGGAATTACACATAACTCAAAAAAAATTTATCTCCTTTAGGCAGATAAAGCTTTTGAGTCACACATCCCTATCATTCATCTCTAATATATCAATATAGAGGGGAATTACATATAACTTTCAAAAATTTATCCCCTTTGGGTAGATAAAACTTTTGAGTCATACATCATCATCTTTCAACTTTGGAATTAATCTTCATGCAATTTTCAAATTAATATACACAATAACCCCCTTTGAGCGGTGATTGTATATACTAATTTTTATCAATAATGAACTTCAATAAAATTTATGCCCAAAATTCATCAAATAATATGAAACACTTTACAACATGTGCTTCCAATGATCATATTGTACTTTTTCAAACAACAATTTTTGCCATGATTTTTCTTATTCAAGAGAATTTGTCTTTTCGATTAAGAATTAATGTCCTTCGTTGCAAACCATTGGTCATATTTATACAGAAGAATCTTAGAACTCAAAAGAAATGACATTGATAGTATAAAGATGAGAGATAAATGCACTGAAGAATCCCTGCATGTTATTGAGTAACCAACCAAAAATCAAAACGCACAAGCTGCAAGAACTTCCAGTCATTTGGTCCCCATCTTTGGCTAGAACCAAAAGAAATAATGTATTAAGATGAACACTCGAGTGCGAATTAAGTGATCCCACCAATCCTAGCTGACACTTATGGTATTTCTTTGGCAAAAGCTGCAATTGAAGATCATTCTCTAACTTTTCACAGACAACACGAAAAGGTAACACAAATACCCTAGAAGAGGATGTAGGTGGCCAAACAACTCCAAAGTGTAACAAATATATACTCCAAGGCATAAGATTCCTTGAGTTGACCACATACTGCAATCAGATAATGAAGTCTTGCAAAGCACTTAGATAATACTATTTACCACGAAAGGAAAAAAAATGGCAAACAATATAATTAGAAAAAGTGGAGCTAGATGACTTAGATTGCATGCTAAAGCTTCCTCATGATATGTGGATACTATATCATGCTTTCAGAGAGTGATCAGTCCCATCAATGCATATTTAAACTTCTAGACCATATGTAAGACAGGTCTTTGTTTTGCTTACCCTGCTTTATTCTTCTGATAGAGATGGGCCATTCATGTTGTCACAAGCCCTCGCATAACTTTGGCTGGAACCTTCAGAGTTGCCACCTCATTGTACCAAAAATTGACAATCCAAACACATATGAGGTCTACAGACATAAATACAGAGCAAGACCTATGAAACTGATCTAAGTGTCTAACAAGAGGTATTCCATTTTTTTTTTTTTTTTTGATATGTGAAAAGTCAATAATTCATCCCAAGGGATTTTCTATTGCAGTGCTATAGCCAACAAGAAAGGCTATCAGCTGCACCATATTAATCCAAGACATGGGCCCCAAAACAAACCCTCGGAATCTGATCATGACCTTGGAGATCCGGTTGCCTTATTACTATATAACACCAGTCGGACACTGCCCACCAAGAAAGGAGCGATCGCGCAAATGTTGATCTTGATGCGCATGCAACATTAACATCTTAAGAAACTCTGGCAATCACAACAATTGCAATGGTGACAATCAAGAATGATTTATCTTTGCCACCAAACAGTAGTTACTACAAAATTCCCAGTTATGGAGTATCTTTGGCACAAGCAACGGAAACTTAAACAACTTTGCAACAAAAATCATTTGTGGCGACACTCTTGATTCTGCAGAAATTTTTTGCCATGGTCCAACCCACTTTACCCGCCCAAGAGCACTCAAAAGATGAATCCTCTGGGTGACTTCACGCAGTGGACTTAAAGGTAATTATTTAGAAAGCATGCGCAATGACAAAGGATCGAGAAATGCAGATGATTGCTAATCACTTGGGATTAAAACACTCAATCCCAATTTTCAAGTCGACCGATCACTCAGAAAAACAAACTCCAATGTAGTCCCAAATTGATCCCTTTTCAGCTAAGGCCAAAAACCAGGAAGTTCAAGATTCAGACTATGAGGAATGCACTACCGTCGTCACAAAAAAAATCCCGAGGTCCGACAATCAATGGCGAAAATAGGAACAAGACAGTCACTCCAATTGCACCATACACAGCAACCCAAAACCCAAAAATCTCGAGTAGCCCAGTTAAAAAAAAATTCACTCTTCCGAACAAAACGATCACTGCACAAGCTGCACTTGAAGAATTCTACCACAAGATTTCGGATCTCTAAAGAAAAAAAAAAAAAAAAAAAAAAAAAAAAAAAGAAAAGGGTGATCAAACACGAGCACTTACTCAGGATCGACCCCTTTGAACACCAAAAAAAGAAACAATCTTTGCCATCGAGATGGAGCCCAAGGAACTTGCCCGAGAACGAAAGAGAACACCTTTGTCGACAATTTGCCTTTATCGTTTCGTCCGAAGCAGGATTGCCTTCCTAGGTGAAACTATAAAAGAAGCCGATGGTCGTGTCATACCGTGACGCAGTAAAGCGGTCATAGACCGGCTCTTGCTTGAATAATTTATTTTTCTTCTCTCTTAGTTGGATGATTTTAGAGAGGAAGAAGAAAACCCTAGCCCCCATGGCCGAATTTGTTTTTTTTTTTCTCAAATTGAAGCCCAAAAAAAAAGTTTATTTAATGCAATCGAAAGATGCTAAAACATATAGATAACAATGCTCATGCAACAATTTACAACGAACATCAACCAATTGCAAGTAATTTGAAAATTATATAACTTTTTCATGCATAAACCCTAGAATTTCAAATTTAGAATTCTCTCTCAATTCTCAACGAAAATTATGAAAATTATATATGGTTGGAAAGATCTCGACATGTAGAACAAAAACCCTATGATTTCAGGATCAATCAAGGAGAAAATTCACATGAAAAAAATAACGTCCATATTCGGCTCAAAGAGGAAAATTTCGAATTTTTCAATATATAAAAAAGAATTTGGATTTTACAATCATATATGACTTGCTCTGATACCACATGTAGAAAATTATTCACATAAACAACTAATTAATCAATAAAATAACGGATCCATATATGATTGTAAAACACCGATCAATAAATATAGCGGAATTAAAACGTACATGTTTGAACCATTACTTCACTTGTAGAAAAGTAGATCACTATAATAATTAGGGTTCTATCGAAATGCCAAATATTCTTCTCTATGACCTATTTCGATATAGCAGCTTTCAATGGATTAAAGCAATCGATAGGTATAACCTACCATTTTATAAGCTAGAGAGGGAATCTAACAAACCCTAATCAACAACGTGTCAACTGGGCACTTCCCATTACGGACTTCAATCAAACACAATTGCCTACACTTTGCTGCTCAACTAGGCCCGTTAACAATAGATGTCAATACCAATTCAATCAGATCACTTTAGGGTTTAACAAATATTGGAATATCCATTAACCCGATTATTTAAAATAGAAAATCAATTAATTAATGTAAGCCAATATTATAGGAAATTTCCAACATATTCCTCCATTTTTTCCTCAAAATGTCCCTCTTTCCCCGTCTCACGGCCACCCTCCCAACACCGGTGAAAAATTCACACTTACTGCCCGGACCCGCGGAATAAGGTGTTTTTTCAGGGGCTCTAGGAGGCCTCCCTGATCTCCAGTTAGAACATGCAACTTATAGTTTGAAAGATATTTGAGTCTACTTTAACTCTGTTTTGGTTAGTTTTGGCTCGAAGGTTGTGAACTTTCCATTTTTTTTCGACATGTCACTATGGAACTCTCCGGGACGAAATTGGTTTTTTGGTCTGGTTTGTCCTCACTTTGCTCTCTTCTTTTCGTTCTTTCCTTCTCTGTGAAAGCCCCCAGCCAAAATCCAGGCGCTTCCTTTTACCTGGTATCTCACTCGGTTCCCCCTTCATTTTCCTCTGCATTTTTACCTTTTCCCCCTGCTGCAGCTCTGATCTTTTCAACAAAGAACTGCCTATTTTTGCAAATTTTCAGCAAAGTCTGGTCTTTTCTCTTTGCTAAAACTATCTATGGAAGCCCCTTGACTTTTGGCCACCGACAGCCACATGCACTTCCTTTTTAAGGCTTAACTCCCATACACAACTGACCCCTGCCAGAGATGGTTGCACTACACCGAGGGAGAGAAAGTTCCAGTTGAACACCACTTGGTTTGCTGTCTCTCTCTCTAGTTCTTTTTCAGTTCTTTTTAGCTCAATTTCTAGCCTAATTTGGACTAAAGGATGGCCGGTTCTACGATGCTTATGGTGTGCAAAATGTGGTGGGTGATTAGAGGGTTGAAAGTTGAAGATGTGCAACTTGTGACAGAATGCACAGTTGCGCGGAAACAGCAAGCGCGCGCTCGTGGTTCATTTGATTGGGCTGGAATTTTGATGGGAGATATTCAACACATCAACGTAGCTTGCATAAAATTTTCACTCCCACTGGACATTGACAAACCTACTTTTGGAGGCCATACATTACCGGTTTTCGCCCAGGGGCCTGGTGTTGGATCAGCTGCCGTCAGCTTGGGAAATGGCAAACCCGAGAAGCTACACTTGGAGCTAGCGCACATGACATATATCATTGGAATACACACTTGAAGATGCTCGTCGTAAAGAACTGATTTGCAATTTTCCTGTTTCTTTGAAGCCTTCAATTGATCAAGGAAAGGCAGGCCAAAATTGCGGGAGAGGAGTTTGAGACTAAGTTTGAACCAGGGCAGTCGAGAGGAGTTGCCATTGACCGAAATTTTAGTTGTCGGGCCCAAGACTAATATTACGATGTCCCAAGCTTAAATTGTCGAAGAAACACGATGGAAAAAATGGGCGTGAAATGATATCACATAGGCGTTGTTAATTAGGGGTCGAGTTGCACCAATATTGGCACAATTAGATCGCTAAACTTCACAAGATGCACGGGTGGCCGACACAAAATGAACCGTAGCTATTGATGAACTATCACGCTAACACAATACACTTACAAAAGGAACGCGGCGAGAACAAGGAATGCAGGGTCATATAAATTGACTGTTTTTCATAGGGGTCACCTCCTGCCCTTACCTTGATTCCTGAAATGATTTTCTTTGGAAGATGCATGATGAACTTGTTGATGAAATTCCAGTGTCAAAAATGGCAAAAGTGTGTCAGGTGTAGGTATGAAGGTAAAGTGAATTCTCATGTGGCGCACATTATATAAACTATCACCCAATTGTTGATATATGTATTTTGTCAATATGTCTTGACAATTTTTTAATGTTATTTTTATTAGTGTTAGCATAACTATTGTCACTTATGATACTAATAATGTTGTGACTTACGTTATTTCTACAAGTGCGTTGGACCTATGTATGTGGATAAATACTATTTTTTTTTTTTTGTAAAGTCCCACATTTAAAAAATTGAAAATGCCTAAAGTTAAATGTAGCAACATGAAAGTTTTTACAATTAAAATTTAGAAAGAATGCATACACGATAGAAACATTATAAAAGTTGAGTTTAGAACATATCAGCATCTTGTTCAGTTTGTTTTTATTTAGAATACGGACATCTTTGTTGGTGCTATATTATTTAGCTCAATTTTTAATGACTAAGTTAAAAGTCAGAACTATTTTTATTATCCTTATTTGATGATAAATGGATGTCAAAAGTAAGAGTAAACACATGAATAATAACACAGTAAATCACTCATTTCCAAAACTATTTGAAATTGTGTATAATATTAAATTAATGGGAATTAAAATAACCCACATTTAAGATATCTAAAACTGACTAATGTTGTTATTGTTTAAATTGAGTGATTTTTTTGTTTATTTCAATAATCTAATGCACCATACTATTAAACTAAATTCACTTTAAAGTTAGCAATTGATTTTTTTTTCTAATACCACATGCCTTTTTAATGGGAAAATGACACCAATGGTCCCCAAACTAAGGTCCAACGTGCAACGTCGTTCTTGAAACTTTAAGTTGTTCAATATACTCCTTGAATTTTGACCCAATGTGCAATTTCATTATAAATTTTTAATTTGTTTAATGTGATCCATGAACTATTGATAAATATTTATTTTAATATCTAAACTATGTGAAAATGACACAAGCAGAAGGACTACAAAGAACCTTAACTATAGTATAGGGATTATATTGAACAAATTAAAAGTTCAAGAACGGTATTACACATTGGACCAAAGTTCATGGACTATATTGACAAATTAAAAGTCCATACATTGAACCAAAGTTCAATGACTACTTATGCTATTATCCCTTTTTCAATTCTACTTTGTTTGAGGCAATTGAACGAAGATCTTTATTGTGACCTCTCTTTCAAAAACCTAATCTCTCTTTCCTAAAGAAACCCTCCCTCAAAAAACCTTCATCCGTGGGCTCTCAACTTTAATTTATGAAGCTAAGATCCTACTTTGCTCTGCTTTTCTTTTTTAGGCTTTGATTTCCTATTTTTCTCTTCCGATCTAATATGGAAGTTTTTTTCATCTTGTTTGGCATCTTTTTTGCTTATTGATGTTGCTTTTCCTCAATCATCATGATGAATAAATCTACTTGCAGCTGAAAATTTTGTAAGAACATTGTCACTAGTCGGAGAATTACCAAAAAAGTCCTAAAACTATTGCAATTGTGCCAATTCAGTCCTAATTTTTTTTTTTACCAATTTAGTTCTAAACCTTTTATAAATGTGCCAATTCAGTCCTTAGGCCAAAATTGGCTGGCGGAGACTGACTTGGACCGGCTGAGGCAGTGGCCGCGAACAATTTTTAATTATTTTTTATTTTTTATTTTTGATTTTTTACCTCATTCTTCTTCCTCGGCCGGCCGGCGTCGGCCAGAGGCGAGGGCCGACAAGGTTGACCTCGCCGGCCATTGGCGAGGCTCGCCCCCGCCGGCCACTGGCGAAGGCGAGCCTCGCCCAGCGACGGCGGCCTTGCCGTTGCCCAGCCAAGGCGAGGCTTGGCCTCGCCCAGCCATGGTGAGGTCAAGCCTCGCCAGATCTGGCGACGGCGGCCTCGCCGTCGCTGGACGACGCTCACCTTCGCCAGTGGCAAGCGGGGCGAGCCTCACCCAGCGACGGCGAGGCCGCCGTCACCCAGCCAAGGCGAGGCTCGGCCTCGCCCAGCCATGGCGAGGTCGAGCCTCGCTAGATCTGGCGATGGCGGCCTCGCCGTCGTTGGGCGAGGCTCGCCTTCGCCGATGGCAAGCGAGGGCGAACCTCGCCCAGCGACGGCAAGGCGGCCGTAGCCCAACCAAGGCGAGGCTCGGCCTCGCCAGATCTGGCGACGGCGGCCTCGCCGGCCACTAGCGAGGCCGTAACCAAATCTGGCGAGGCTCGCCTTCGCCAGTGGCCGGTGGGGGCGAGCCTTGCCAGTGGCCGACGAGGTCAGCCTCGCCGGCCCTCGCCTTGGCGGCGCCGGCCGCGCCGGCCGGCTAGAGAAAGAAGAAGAAGGTAAAAAATCAAAAAAATCAAAAAATTAAAAAAATCGAAATTTTTCTAAAAATTATTAAAAATTGTTCGCCGGCCCGCTGTCTCCGGCCGGCGTCCACGTAGCTCCGGCCGGCCAATTTTGGCCGGAATGACTGAATTGGCATATTTATAAAAGGTTTAGGACTAAATTGGCAAAAAAAAAAAAAAAAGTTTAGGACTGAATTGGCGCATGATGCAAATAGGTTTAGGACTTTTGGTAATTCTCCCGTCACTAGTCCAGTCAGCAAGATGGCTCAAACGTGGTTCTATGACTTCTCCGAGATTCGGTGAAAGCTTTTCTCTTTTGATTTAGCTATAGATCTAATTCTAAGAGTTTCTTAGATGCGTACAGAGATAGTGTTAAGGACATTGAATTTAGGCACATATTGCAAGATGTAGTTTCTGGAGATAAAAATCTTGGTGTATGCCCATCATTAACGGTTTTAGTGAACGATCGCCGATTGATTTTTAATGTTATGACAAATCTGGCCTTTTGGGACGAGCGTATTTATCTTTTGGATTTTGCTTTGTTTTGCAGCTTTTTGGGATTTGTTTTGCTTGGAAGTTTTCCATATTCCTCTCATGTTTGATTATGGCAAATGAATGAAATTTTCTTTTGATGAAAAATAAATCTACTTTGTATTTATATGAATTTCTATGAATTATAATGCGACGTGTTGAATTATTTTTAGTTCTTAAGTCTTTTGACTCTTTGAATTCATTGTAAATGTCTTGTAAATGGATTTCAGAACTACTTGACTGTGAAACAACAATATATTCGTGTTATAAATATACAGCTTTTATTCATTGATTATTTACTTTTATTGTAACCTCAAATTGACAAAAAAAACACAATTTGTTATGTTTTAAATAGTCTATGATTTTTAAATTTGTGCGATGCTTTTCCAAATTAAGTGAATTCTTTATTCAGTATAATGTTTCTATATTACATTAAATGAAATCGCTTGAACAAATTAGGCTATTAAACTATCGATAGTTTACCGACTTAACAACATATATCTTTAGCTTTTGTAAATTGAATTCATGATAAGAAATTCCTATATACACTGAATGAAATTACTTACATCAAATCAGTTAAAATTCAAGAGTTTCTTGAATCTTTAATCTCTGCCGATCTGTTGTAAACCAATTTATTTTAATTTTATCTTACTAAAATAAATTTTCTTGTAGGAAATATTCTTTATTTAGAGTATGAGAAATTTAACAGCAAAAATATATATAGACAGGCGTGCGTGCATATACACACTATTTTCTAAATAATGGTTTTCGGTTTATCAGCTATTCAATTCATTGTGAGTTTATGTTAAGCAAATTTGACATTAGCAAGAAATATATTTATTTTATATATGACGCACATCTCATTTTTATCCTTTCATCATTCAATTTACTCTTTTTTTTATAAAATAAAATGTTTTGTACGGTCTAACTTATTCACTTAAACGCAGTAAGCTATAATTCAATTTTACTCAATTAAAAATAACAATTCATTAAAATTCATTGCATATAATGCTGACTTGTTTTCGTAACTTTACATTGTGATACGAAATCCTTTCAAAAATTACATTAACATTTTCAGCAATTTTTTTTTTGTTTGAAAATACCAGTACTTTCCTTTTTTTTTCTTTTGGTCTAACTCCTCTCTTCTATGTACATCTAGTACTTTCATTAACTTGAGCAAAGTTTGTGAATATCTGACCATAAAAATATCCGGCAGAACTTCAAAAGACGATATGCTGGTATGGATTAGGAACAAGTGTGGGATCAACTCAGCTAAAAGTGCAAGTAACAGGCCATACTTAAACGAATCGGCAGCAGCAAACCGACCAAGCCTCATTATCCTATCAGGCACCCGGACCACTGGACGAAAATCTGGAAATTGAACACCCTCCCCACAATTTATTTCTTTGTGTGGAGTTGTATCCCAAAACACTATACCCACAAGAGAGTATCTCTTCGAGAAGAAAATCTTAGCTGACCCCATGTGCCCTTCATCTAACGAAGCTCCAAAAACGATAGAGCACATCCTCCTCCTTTGTCATTTTATAGGAGCCATGTGGTCGGATTCAAGACTACAGAGTCAAATTTCGAACCAGAACATTACCAGAATGGATCGATGGATCAGGCAATGCATTGAATCAAGCATAGACCTACATTCAAATGAGGAACTCGCGGGGGTATTGTGGTTTATTCGGAAAGCACGAAATGCCCACATCTTCCAGTTCCGCCGATCAGAATCAAGTCTAGTTATTGACAATGCACTCGCGATGAACATTGAGATGGAACCCCAAAAGGAACGTGAGAAGAGGGAAGCAAGCTGACCAAAGCCCTTGGGACGTGAGGGCCTGGATTGAAGATTGCAAGAGGAAGCTGACCCATCTCAAATTCGTTCTCCAAGAGACGCAAATCAGTTTGGGTAGCGAAGGCCCATCAAAACAAAAGCACTTCTTTCTACTTGGCTGCCCACTTTGAATAGTAGAAGATTAACCAACACATCTGGATGGCAAGTTAGGAAATCCACAAAAATCGTTGGGGGCGAGTAGTAATTGTCCCCAAAAGCTAGTTCCTAGCTCACTCTGTACGCAAAGGTAACAATTTAATCAAATGAAAAATCGTTGCTTGAAGATTTTGACAAATTCCGAAAGGAAAGGTTCCATCTGTAAGCATGTGAGATTCAAATTTTTAGATACCTCGACAAGGAATGAAACTCCTTGCATTAATTATATGCAAGAGACATATTCGATTATTTACACCATGAATTTTGAATTCTACGTGATATAATTTATGAGGTTAGCTAGGCTACGTAATAAAAATTTAATTTGACGAAAACGTGATTTCAATGTGATTTGTGATAACAATTCATGAGAATTTAATACCATCTGCTAGGGTGGCTCTGCTGGGTAGGTGCTCCTTCTCCCGGTGAGAGGTCGAGCGTTCGAAGCCCCTGCAAAGCAGGGAGGCTGGCGGAGACACTAGGTGACTTACCTAGTGACACGTGTGTGGTGACTAGCACGTGTCGCCCAGGAAGTTTACGGCGCGCTGTCGGTGCAAGCCGGTTCCTCCTGTTCAAAAAAAAAAAATCATGAGGTTTCAATATTGAAACAATTGTATCGCCCGAGAAGGTTAAAAAAACAAGTAATCGATTGCCTCTTGTTGAGGGAACTTTTGTACTTGAAGTGAACATTTTAATTTTCCTTTTATTTTCCAACTTTATCAAAATGTGGGTTTATTTTAGGGTCAGTACATTTGGTCTCGATATCATTATTTCACTTTATGGGAACGTGAGCTCCACTGTAAACATCAAAAGTATTTTAATTTAAGTGAATTATGGTGGAGCCAGTCCTTTTCGGCCTTTTACTTTTCCTCTTTATCCTCCTTTCCTGTCCACCGCCCACGGCCACTGTCTTTTCTTGTCGACATGACCCAACGTCTCTCTCTCTCTCTCTCTCTTCGCTCGCTACTCACGCGCGCGGCTTAGCTAAATATTGTACTCGCTTGCAGATTGGGTCCAAGAAGAGTCGATGGAAGGATCCATGGCGACTAGTAGATCAAACCGCTTTTACGTACGTTCTCTCCCGCTTTACTTTTCAGTCAAAATTTAGTAGTTACTTCACGTGGATCACCTACCGCCTTTATAAAAAAAAATAAAAAAGCGCGGTTGACCAAGGCCATGTTGGTTCAGCTTTTTAAATGGATTTTGGGAGTCTAAAATTCATGGCAAAAAACAAACGCATTTAGTTCGATTTTTTGAACGACTTTAACAAGATGATGCAATTGCATCTCTAAATGGCTCTAAGGGCCATTAACCCAAAACAGATCTAAAGGTACTTTGAGAAATTACATCTTTGGAATGCAAGTCTCCGATATTATTATTTTTTGCAAAACCATCGCACGAAAGTCGATCGGAGGCCGACGACTACAGGCTAAGAGGTCACACGCTCCAACGACCGCCGCCTGAGGGTCACCCGACCTCAGCGACCATCGCTAGACCTCAGGTGACCGTCGCTTGGGTTGCGCGGCCCCAGGCGACCATCCGAGGGCCAGATCTAGCCATCCAACCACGGATCCGGTGCTTCGACCTCAGTTCGGCGGTCTGGGAGCCAAATCCAACAGTTCGGTGACCAAACCTAAAAAAAAATACAATTTTTTTTTTTTTTAATTTAACATAAGTCCTTTACAAATGCAAATTTTACCAAATAATATTTGCATTTCTAAACTTCCTTCACTAAAGGTATTTGAAAGGCGTTAAAAGTCGAACCAAACGAGTCTAACTATTGCATTTAGATATTGCCTCTTTTTATTTTTTGGCCTAATTTTCTAAAAAAATCATTTTTAAATCAACCCAATTTAGCGTCAATCCTTTCGTCTAAAAATAAAATCACAAATTTTCATTATAATTTCAAATCTGTGTAGCATCCAAACTCAACATTGATTTATTTAATTTTATCAACACCGTGAACATTGATTCCTTTAAAATTATCAACATCAGGAGACTATTAGTGTTTCTTATGTAGATGAGGATGGTGATGAAGATCCAGGATTTGATAATGAATCTTTAACTAACCAAAATATTGATAATTTTTGTTGGAGTACAATATGTAAAAATGATAAAATCTTATAATTTACATCAACGTGCAAACTTCAGAAAAATAATAATGACATTATAAATTTACATGATTCGATTTGAATATCAATACCTACATCCATGGGGAGAGCTAGTAACAAATAATTCACTATAATTGGAGAATCATAGTTTACAATCAATCACATCTTCGAGTGTTTCACATCTGAAACTTAATCAAATCAAAAATATTTTTAAATAAATAACTCACTTAGACATAAACTCACTATACAAAATTATCGTATATTTAAACTCAAAGTAAAACGCTCAATGTATGCCGAAACAAGAACATTCCCTTCTCCGTGTACGTATAGCTTCACCTTCTCTACCTCTTCAAGGCTTGTGCGGTTCATTTCTTTCTTTTGTAGGGCTTCACTTTCCTCTTCTGCTAAAAACCCGCCTTTTATATTGTGTGGGCCCAATGTCAAAAATTTGACCTTAGGCCCACCACTTCAACAAAACTCACGCCTACAAGGACTCTTCTTTTGTAAAGGGAGTTTCCTTCCCTTTTTATTTAATCCCCTCAAAGATAAATAAAAAAAATAAAATAGTGTGCTCTTTTTTGTCTTCTAGTGACAAAACATATCTTCATCTCTCCTTTCGAGCATCCGAAAGAAAGTCACGAAGGAACTGCTTCTTCATTTGATTGCTAAATCATTTAGGAAATCTTTCTCAACAAATTTGGTTAACAATCGTTATTTGAATTTAAACTCGATATATTAATTTAATAATTTTAAAGAAAGAAGCAGTAATTTTTGGATGCAAGATAGATTCAGGATTATAATGAAAGTTTACGACATTTATTTTAGATAAAGAAAAGTTCGAAATATAATTGAGATTGAACTTAAAATAGTGTTTTTTTTTAATGAAATTAAGTATTTCTTTTACCTACAAAGCGAGGTCTACGAACTCGAACCGTGGGATTGAAGAAGACCACTGGTTGGTGAATGCTCCCCTCTTCAGTGGCAGTGGGAGCCGAGAAGATCTGGTTTGGCTTTAATATTTTTCCGTCCTTTCTGTATATTCTATTCCCTTTTTTGGTTTTTTTTTTTGGTTTTTCACGATTGCTTACATCAGATTATGGCCCAAAGGTTAAAAAGTGAGTTTGCTTTGTCAAAGGAGGCTGGAATAGCTTGCAAAATCTATCCACTTTACCCGCTTAATTGCCCCCGGCCCGATCTCGCATCTCTATCGAAACATAATGGTTTCATATTCTCTGCTCATATCCCTTTTTCCAATTTCGATCTTGATTAGTTTACAAGATTAAATGGTCAATTCTTCTTTGGACCCTTGATTCGATTATTTTGCAAGAACGTTGGGCGGCTATGTTAAGCATCCATCAAGAAGGAGCTTAAAATAAGGGATTTCTTTCAATATCGAGGACGCTGCATTTAGACGTGTATTCCAAGCCATAATTTCTAGAGGAGAAAATCTCGACATGTGTCCATCACTAATGGTTTCGATGATTGGCCGGCGATTGTTTTTTAATATTGCTACAAATCTAGTCTTTTGATATGAGAGCGTGTATATAGTCGCAAGCTGTACTATTTTGTTTTCTAAGTTTTGTTTTGTTTTACAGCTTTTTGGAAGTTTTTTATTCCTCTCATGTGATTATAATAAATGAATGAAATTTTCCTTTGACGAAAAAACTTTACTTTGTATTTATGTGAATTTCCACGAATCATAATGCAAAATGTTAGGTTAGTTTTAGTTCTTAAGTCTTTTGACTCTATGATTTCATCGTAAATTTCATGTAAATGAATTTTAAAACTACTTAACTATGAAACAACGAAATATCCGTGTTATAACTATACAGCTTTTATTCACTGATTGTTTACTTTTACTGTAAACTTAAAGCGACAAAAACACAATTTGTTTTATTTTAAATAGTCTGTGATTTTTAAATTTCTGCGGTTCTTTTCTAAATTAAGTGAATTCTTTATTCAGATAAACGTTTCTATATTACATTGAATGAAATTGCTCGAACAAATTAAACTATCAAATTATTGATAGTTTACCGACTAAACAACCTTTATGTTCAGCTTTCGTTAATTGAATTCACGATAAGAAAATCCTATATACACTGAGTTAAATCACTTGCATCAAATCAGTTAAAATCCAAGAGTTTCTCAAATACTTAATCTTTGCTGATTTGTTGTAAACTAATTTATTTTATCTTACTTAAAAAATTGTAGGAAATATTCTTTATTTAGATTAAGAGAAATTTAATAGAAATATATATATAGACCCAAACAGACGCGTATGTTCACACTATCTTCTAAATTATGTTTTTCGGCTTTTCAGCTATTTAATTCATTGTGACTTGTGAGTTTATGTCAAGTGAATTTGGCATTAGCAAGAAAGGCTACATAAAACTGTAATTGTGTATTTTTTATATGACGCACATCTTATTTTATCCTTTTATTACTAAATTTACTCAGTTTTTTCTATAATGTAAAATGTTTTGTACGGTGTAGCTTATACACTTAAACGTAATAACTATAATTTAATTTTACTCAATTTAAAATAACGATTCATTAAAAGTCATTGCATATAATGCTGACTTGTTTTTGTAACTTTACATTGTGATCGAAAATCTTTTAGAAAATCACTGTAGGACTTTCAATGAGTTTCTTTTGGTCGAAAATACTAGTACTTTCCTATTCTTTTTTTTTTGGTTCTAACTCCTCTCTTCTGTGTACATCTATACTTTCATTCACTAGAGGAAAGTTTGGGAACATCTAAACATGAAATATCCGCCAGAATTTAAGAAGATGATAGGCTGCTATGGGCTAGCAATAAGTCTAGGATCAACTCAATTATAATTGCAAGATACAGGCTTCACTCAAACGTACCGGCAACAACAAATAGACCAAGTCTCATTATCCTATCAGACACAGAACACTAGGGACCAAAATCTGGAAATTGAACACCCTCCCCAAAATTTGTATCTTTTTGTGTAGCGTATGCGAAAACGCTATTCCCACGAGAGAGGATCTCTTCAGGAGGAAAACTGTAGCTGACCCTATGTGGCCTCTTGTCACCGAGCTCTGGAAATAATAGACCATATTTTCCTCCTTTGTCATTGGACAGTAGCCGTACGGTCGGATTCAAGACTACACAATCATATTTCAAACCAGAACATTATCAGAATGGATGAATGGATCGTGCGACGTATTGAATCACGCACAGATCTACCTTCAAATTAGGAACTCGCGGGGGTACTGTGGTATAATTGGAAAGCGCGAAATGCCCTCCAATTCCACCGACGGGACTCAAGCTTAGTCATTGGCGACGCATTCGCAATGAACACAAATTTCTTGATATGGAAGGAAGCAAACTGACCAAAGCCCCTGGGACGTGAGGGCCTAAATTGAAGATTGCAAGAGGAAGCTGCCCCATCTCAAATTTGTTCACTTAGCCCAATGTGCCAGAGAGGCAAATCAGGGATTGAATAGCTAAAGCCCATAGTAAAAAAAAAAAAGACTTCTTTCTACTTGGCTGTCTAATTTGAGTAAGTTTTTTTTTTTTTTAACAAGTTCGGTAGAAGATTAACTAACCCGTTTGGATGGCAATTTAGGAAATCCACAAAAATATCGTTGGCGGCAAGTAGTAAGGCGCGTTTAGTATGATTTTGTTTAAAGCGATTCTCGACTGATAAATGATTATTTTTTATACATTCACGTAAACCGATTATGAGTAAAAAAAACGCGTTTAGTAACTGTCTAAAATTTTTATTCTGAAATAGAATTGCGTTTGATACAATGCTCATTAATTAATTCCAAATCAATTTCTTTTAATTTTTAAATAATTTTTTTACTTTTTATTTTTTCCCTTTTCTCCTATTATTTCTTTTCTTCACGTGGCCGACCCTCATCAGTCGAGCCTTGCTGGTGGCTAGGCAAGTCTCGCCCAGCTGCCGACGAGGCTCGTCTGGCCACCGACGAGGCTCGCCTAGCCCCGCCGATGGCTAGGCCGGCCTTGTCGGGGTTGGGCGGCATCGGCAAGGCTCGGCCAAGGCAAGCCTAGCTAGGCTTGCCTCCAGCGAGCTCGTCAAACTGGCAAACGGCGACGGCGGGCAGTAGCGGACGGCAACGGGCGGTGGTGGACAGTAATCGCAAGATGACGGAAAGGAAGAAGGAGACTTTCACTGTTTGATTCTTTTTTTGATTCTCAGACAAAAAATCACATTTTCTTTTTTTTTTTATTCTCAATTCTCTTCCCAATCTGTTTCTGGGAACAAATTTGTTTCCGGAAATAAAAATTTTACCAAACGCAATTCTCGTTCGGCGGATTACGGGAACAAAAAAAAAAAGAATCGGGCACTGTTTGGATGATTACCAAACAATGCCTAATTCTCTTGAAAAGCTAGTTCCTAACTTACCTTGTATGCAAAGGAAATAATTTAATCAAATAAAAAACCGTTGCTTGAAGACTTTGAGAAATTCCAAAAATATATGTTCCATCCACAAGCTCTCAATTTTTAGATACCTAGACAAGGAGAAAAACTTTATTACTTCTAAATGGTAATACAACAAGTTGTGATAGTCAAGGAATGAAATTGTGTTCGACCAATAAAAAAAAAAAAAAGGAATGAAATTGTGGGTGTGAATTACATGCAAGATATATATTCCATTATTTGCACGATTAAATTGAACAAATAATTAGATCATTTAATTGGATTTTGAATTCTACATTATATATAATTCATGAGGTTAGCTGGGCCATGTAATAAAAATTTAATTGTGAAAATCTGATTTCGGTGTGATTTATGAAAACAATTCGTTAGGATCGAATATTGAAACAATAATATCTATCCATTCAATTAAAAACAGTCATTGATTACCTCTTATCGAATGGAACTTTTGTACTTCTAGCGAAAATTTGAATTTTTATTTATTTATTTTCTAGCTTTATTAGAAAGTGGATCAATTTATAGACCCAGTCCATAGTCTCGATTTAAGTATCTCTTTATCGAGGTGTGAGCTCCACTGTAAAAATAAGAAATATTTTATTTTAATTATTTATGGTGGACGCTGCCACTGTCTTTTCTTGTCGACAAGAGATGACCCGACATCTTTCTCCCTCGCTCGCTACTCACGCGCCATTCGCCAAATACTGTACTCGCTTGCAGATTGGCTCCAAGGAAAGTCCATGGAAAAGGATCCGAAGATAAAATATTAGGTTACGTCTTATTTTTTTTTATTTTTATTTCTTTTTAGGTACGTCTTATTTGAGAGCGCAATATGTGCCGAGTGTGGGCTAAATTGTCAGGTCATAGGTCAACTCTTCTCTCTCTTCTGTCCCTCTCTCTCTCCTCGCTGCACGCGCGCTCTCTCTCCTGCCTCCTGCACGTTCTCTCTCCCCCGTACACCTCCCTCTCTCCCTCAAAAGGAACTCCAGCATCACCCGACAAACAAGAAGAGACGAACAAAAAAATCATCTCTGTTCCTATCTAAAATTCGACCACTTTCCCGTTTTGATTTCAATTGCCGATTTTCTTTGTTTTTTGTTTTTTTTTGTGTGCGTTTTCGATTGGACCCATTTTAATCCGCTTTTGTCTTCACCGGCACTGAGAATCGGAGCTGCTTGGAGGGGTGTAGGTTCTTCACCTCGTCATTCACGCTCCAAGGATTTTACTATATTTCATTAACTTTTTAGTAATTACAATAACAAAGTGGGATATATTTACATCATATTATATATTAATTGATATAAATAATAAATTAATATAAATGAAAAAAAATTTATAAACAGAGATGATAAAAACTTTTCACAATACTCTTGCTTATTTTATTTTATTTTGCTTTCTTTTTTATTTATCTCTTCCCCATCCATCATTCTCTAATAAAATTCTATTAAATAATAAACTGTACTAATATACCCTAAAATACTAAAATACCTAAAATAGTAATAAATGTTCTTAAAATATGTAATAAATATTCATATTTATACATAGAATTTGTATTTATAAAATATAATAATTTATAATATGTAAATATAAATAAGATTAGATTAAAATAACTAAATGTTATTTTGAATTTCTTATCTTAGAATTCAAATATTATTTATATTGAAATATAAACTTACTTTTGTTAATCTAATAAGTTTATTATTTGAAAAATAATTTTCCTATTATAAATGTTAGAAATTCTATTGACTTTTATCCCACCTTTCATGGGATAATTTTATTAAATCTATATTCATTTTATATTTGATTTTATCTTGTTTTGAGTTGGCATCAAATGTAGGATATGATAAATTCTATCGTATTTGAATTTTATCATAAGCTGCCAAACTTGACTTAAGAGTTTTGTATAAGCTTACATGTAGAAAATTAACCATTACAAGTTAGGAAATCCACAAAAAAAAAAAAATTGCTGGGGGTAAGTAGTAATTTTTCATCTGACAAAAGAAAAAAAGCAGTAATTCTTCCGAAAAGCTAGTTCCTAATGGACGTCACAATTCCATAAACAAATGTTCCATCTATAAGTATATGGGGCTCTATTTGTAGATACCATGACTATGAAAAAAACTTTATTACTTCTCGAATGTAGAAAACCATTTGTTAAGAGTCAAGGAATGAAATTTTGGGCATGAATTAGATGTGTGCTACATATTCGATTATTTATGTCATAAAAAATCTAACAAAATTAGATCATTTGATTGGATTATTAAATTTTATATTACTTGATTTATAAATTAGGCGAGCTATTTAATAACTTTGTGATTGGCAATAATTTAATTTCAATGTTATAATATGGAATTTAAACAATAATATCTACCCAGATAATTAAGAAAATTCAGTGATTACCTGAATTTTATTTTCATGAGGGAATCTTTCTACTCTTGGTGGAAATTTGAATTTTCTTTTTGTTCTCCAACTTTTTTTTTCACAAAAAAAGAGAGAGCACGTGCCATGTGCTGCACGTGCTATGCGCTCTGCCTTCCCAGACAAACAACGTCACAAAAGGGAAGCATGCGCTATGTGCTCTGCCTTTCCAGACGCCGGTGAGGTTCCCCGAAATAAATTGCAATCGGTCGTGGCCGTTCTAATTTGCAGTAACATCTCTACTTATCTAGAAACTTTCGGCTTCTTAGCGCTCGAAATCTATTTTTGCTGAACTGGTGCGACTCCGGTGATTCATTTTCTCTGCGAATGGATGAGATGGAAGGGTGGGACTATGAAGTGTTCTTGAGTTTCCGAGGACCGGACACGGGCGCGGGCTTCGCCGATTTTCTCTATACCTATCTCACAGATGCAGGAGTCCGTGCGTACAGAGACGAAGAAGACCTCCGCATCGGTGTAGAGATCGGCCCGGAACAACTTGTGGCTGTTAAGCAATCAAAGATCTTCATACCCATCTTTTCTAAAGGCTACGCTTCCAGTATTTGGTGTCTTAAGGAATTGGCCTTGATGGTGGAGGGTTGGAAAAGGGGGAGACAGAAAATTTGCCCCATTTTCTACGATGTCGCTCCATCCGAGGTTCGACACCAAACGGGAGGTTACGGTGAGGCCTTCCTTGCGCACGAAAAGAAGAAGCGATATGACAATGAGACTATCCGCAACTGGAGAGCTGCTCTCCAGGCGGTTGGATGTATAAACGGATGGGACGCACATAGCAAGGCCGACAGGTACCTCATTATCTTCCACCCTTGATAAACCACATGATATAGGAGACCATGAAATTCAGGTGCAAAGGCTTTTTTGTTGAAATTTTCCTTTTTATTTTTTTCAGCGTGGAAAAATTGTAGCTACATCTGTTCCCTTTGTTTGAGTAGTGTATCAACAATTTAATCTGACATTACATATTTATGACACAAAATATGAAATAATTTTTTTGTTAATTTACGTAATGAGAATACATATTCATGTTCGTCGAAATTAGCTTATGTTGTATGCAGAAAGTTAAAGGATCTCTTATTTATAATTCATGACACTTGAGGCGTGTATAAGGCTATTTTGAGAAGAAGAAGCTTGTTAACACATCAGAAATACGGTCAATATCATCAGCCTATTCTCTTCTAATTAGCCAGATATAGTTATCAGCTACTGTAGTTTGACGAATGCTGCACAACGTTTGAGCATCTGCCTAGCATGTCCATAAATTTATTCTTCCAGATCAATGCGATGCAGTATGTTCCATTTGCAGTTGCGGTTGCACTTCTTGTTGCATCCCCTGGCTTCCAGAGACTGCTATCGATTCCTGTTGTCATAGATTTCAGCTAACTTTCTACTTTGCCCTGGCCTTCTTGTCATTTTTCATTAGGCGCGAAGGACTTCTTGTTAAACAGGTGGTTATCAAGGTTTTAAGAGAGCTGGAGAATTTGGAGAAAAGTCATCTAATAAGTGTGTGTATTTTATTTTCACATCAACTAGAAAAATTTGATGACAAACGAATATCTTGAATCTATGTGTGGAACTAAAGGAATGTTATAAGAGACTGATCAGGTGATGTTTGTTCTTTTCTCCGTCTATGGTAATATTTTGGTGAAAAATTCTGTTTTTCTTGCAGAGGATGAAGAAAATGGAAGATGAAGCTAGAGAGCAACCGGCAGACGTGGAAACCTTAGATAGGAATTATTATGCAATTGCAGCTGTTCAGAATGTAGTTGGAATTGATGATCCTGCAAAACAAATCACCGACTTACTGGAAATGGAAGTCAATGATGAGGTGCGCATTATTGGAATCTATGGAACTGATGGAATTGGCAAGACGACTCTTGCCAAGGCTGTATACGACCAGATCTCTTCTTGTTTTGACAGTTGCAGCTTTCTTGCAGAGGTCGAAGAAACCACCCAAAATTCTTGTGGTTTTCAGTTTTTGCAAAATAAGTTGATACGTGATATCCTTGAACGAGATCATGAAGATCCTTGTTTTGATGAAACAATAGAAGATTTCATAGATATATTTCGTGAAATGAAAGTTCTGATAGTTGTCGATGCTGTGGAAAAGCCATTCGATCTTCATGCTATTGTAGGAGACCAGCTTCAGTGGTTTGGTCCAGGTAGTCGAGTAATTGTGACTTCTCAAAATGAGGAAATTCTGAAAGAGTATGATTCCGACAAGGCTGCTACCTACATGGTTTGTGAGTTGGAAGGTGGTCAAGCTTTTGAACTTTTCTGCAAGCATGCATTCAGGATGCAATCTTCCATACCTGATTATGATGGACTCTCAAACTGCATTGTCAATGCTACAGAGAAACTACCATTAGCAGTAGAAGTCATCGGTTCATTTTTGCGGGGTAAATCAATACAAGAATGGGAAAAGATGGAGAAGTCAATGAAACTACTTACGATGAGTTCTCAAAAGACTACGGTTGGCCTTGAAGAGATAGTGGATATATGTTACAAAGAATTAGATCAACAGCAAAAAGATATATTTCTGGACATAGCATGTTTTATCTCTGGTGTGGATGCCCGAATTGCTTCATATATGTGGCCCAATTGTTATCTTCCATCTTCTGGTTGCATTCTAATGCCCCTGGCAAAAATTGGAGAAAACAATGAATTGCAGATGCACAGATTACTAAGATGCCTTGGCAAAAGAATTTTAAATCAAGAGGGATCTGGAGATCCAATTGGGATTTTACATACAGGATATGGTTCCAAAGGCAATAAGCAGGAGAAGGTAAAACCTTTTGGTTCAGTTTGTTATCGGCAAAACAAACATCTTGACATATGGGCTACGTGTTTCTTTTTTTTTGTCACATTTTCTGAGGGAATAATATCATATATGTACTCTTCAGCATGGAGGGCAAGGAAAGTATCCTTTTTTATGATGGGCATTTGCTTTTACAGCTTCTGATGATTATGTTACTTTGTCAAATGTAGGGAATCTTAAACGTTGAAGCTCTCTCCTTTGACTTCACAGCTGGAGATTTTAACGGGATGCAAGGCATAAGATTTCTCAAGTTGAGTAACACAAAAGTTTCCGGAGATTTTGCAGGTGCATTTCCGAGTTTAAGGTGGCTCTGTTGGCAAAGGTGTCCTCTGGAATTTGATGCAAGAAATTTTGTGTTAAGAGAGTTGGTCATTCTTGATCTGTCTTGGAGCAAAGTCACAGAAGATTGGGGAGGTTGGGCTGAAATCAAGGTGGTTTAGTATTTGGTTGTTTTATGTTTGCTTTCTTGAATTATATATCTGTGAATTGACCATGTGTGGGTTTTCTGTTTTGGATTTGCAGATGGAGAAATTGAAAGTCTTGAATCTTACAGGTTGTTCTAACTTACTGATCACTCCTGACTTCTCCGATTACAAAGATTTGGAAATCCTGATTCTTGAACGATGTTCTCGTTTGGTGAAGCTGCATCCTTCGATTGGCCATTTGAAACGTTTAGTGTCCCTGAATTTGAAGTTCTGCTCCCGATTGCATAGGTTGCCAGAGGAACTGGGTTGCACGACAGCTCTGAAAGAACTTTTTATTGACGGGACTTCTGTACGGCAGATCCCCATCTCCATAGGCAATTTGAAGCAACTCGAAATTCTCAGTGGCTCCAAGTGCTTCCCATTGACTCACCTGCCCAGTTCGATTTGTCATCTGACTGCTCTCTCCGAACTCTCATTAGATGGTGCCAAAATTACTGAGCTCCCAAGCTCACTTGGGGAGCTGCTTAAGCTAAGACGCTTGTCATTGAGGGATTGCCGTTATTTGGAGGAACTTCCATATTCTATCGGTGAAATTCGGTCATTAGAGGAGTTGGATATATCGGCCTCTAGTATATCTGAACTCCCCGACTCAATAAGAAATCTGAAAAGCTTGAGAGTGCTGAGAATGGATTCTTCTTTCATTCGAGAATTTCCTAAGGAGATTGGGAATCTAACCAATGTGGAAGAACTCCATGCTTCCTGGTGTGGGAATTTGAAGGGGGCCATACCCAGTGATATCGAGGGACTATGTCATTTGAGATCATTGATGCTGGGGCATTCCGGTATATCTGGCCTACCCCCGGAAATCTCCACCATCTCTGGTCTTCTCACCCTGGATTTAATCCAGTGCAATGAAATTGAAGAGTTGCCGAAGCTTCCCCCTTCTCTAATTTGTCTGCGTGTGAGTTCTAAAAGGATGAAAGCGATACCCCTTCTTGAAGATTTGAAGGAATTGGAGGTGCTGTGCCTAAGTGATGGGGACCCGAAGGCACGCCGACCTCCCTCAAAACAGCCAATGCCAGAATCCAGCTTGAAACAAATGATTGACAAACCATCCTTCTCAATATCGTTTCCTAGACTGAGGATTCTAGAATTGTCTCTTTCGCAAGTTATGAAGCTGACGTTTGAGCCGACAGATATTCCTCAGCTCGAAACGCCTACCCCTCCTGGTTGGAGCCTTAAAGAAACATCTGAGCTTCCCAAGACGTTGTCAGTGTTCGAGCTCCACCACTCTGCGATAGAAGAGATTGAAGGGCTTGAAAGGCTTAAAGCCCTGAAGAGGCTTGAAATATCCAGATGCAAAATAAAAAATCTCAAGGGGATTGGCCAGTTAACCTCACTGAGAAGTTTGATTCTATCTGACTGTGATTGCCTCAGTTTACCTGATCTTTCAAACTTGAAGTCGCTGAAAGTTTTAGAGATCAGACGATGCAAAATGATCCGTCAAATTGAAGGCCTAGAAAAATTATTTTTTTGGAAACGCTGAATATCAGTGAATGTCCGGCTGAGAACTCGGTGCAAGCAAAGAACGTAATGGCAAGTTCAGTCGTAATAGGGGGGGCATGGCGACTTCATCAAACGACGTGCGACATCTTTGAAGCATTACAGACAGAAGATTCTTCTGGATACATTAAACAAGGTGCGATATCGTCTTCATAAATATAAAGTAGATATATGTGAATGCACAGGTTTGAAAATTGGTTTGTTATAATTTCAGTTTGATGCTCTAATTCGGTAAAACTACACAAATTGTAAAAAGTTGAAATATTGTTCTGAAATTTGCATGGACTAAAATATATCTTTTAATCCAATGGACGAAAATTTATCAGGGATGATTTTAAATAATTTCAAAAACTTTGGTGTTCCTTTGACATGTTCTTCACAATTTGAAATGTTGTTTTGTATAAATTTAATAAATGCACAAATAAAAGTTTTATCATTATAATTTTTAAATTTATTTCGTTGTTATATAATTGAGCGTCGGACATAATGTTATACCATATATGTTTTTATAATTTTGAGCAATAATCGCCCTATTAAACTTTGGCATTATTGCGCATTAGACCGTAAACTTTCAAAAGTTATAGATTACCTCCCTTCACCCCACCCAAAAAAACTTTGATTTATGTTGCATCCATTAGTTTTTCAGCACGAGTAGCTGTTAAACAATAATTGTGTCACACATTTATTTGCTGTTTTGCCGGTGCATGCATATATAGTAGGCTAGATTAGTTTCTATTTTTGGCCACCAATGGGCTTGACTAGTTTTTTTTTTTGGTCGAAATGGGTTTAACTAGTTGATTTTGCGATTTTAGTACTATAGCAGATTGCCACCGCGGGGAATTCACGTCTGTTCATAATACATTGACTATTTCAACGTAAATTAAAGCAAATATTGCTTTAACAAATGGTCATTAATTAAATCATGATGTAACTTTTATAGGAGAAAGTATTATTTCAATAAAAAATGCAACTTATGACAAAAAGAGACGCTAGTAGTTTGGAAGCATATTACTTTGGATTAAGAAAGAATACAACAACATACAGATTTTCATAAAATGATTTGAAACAATGTATCCCATGGTTGTGGATTTTTCATTTGAATAGTAGAAGATACAGCTCTTTTTTAGTTCCAAAATGCAAAACAATTGAATTTATATTAGTACCGTAATTGAAATAAATAATTACCATTAAAAGATAGTAGTACATGGAGTACGTCGAAAATATCCAAAAAGAATATATTGATGTAATTAAAGTGAAAGTAAGATGAAGTATTAATATAACAACGTAAAAATAGAAAAAGAGACGGAACTGGGCATGGAATTAGAATAGTTTGACTCGTACTTTTTTATTTTTTATTTTTTGCTTTACTTAGAGGAGGGGATTCGACAGCCTTTTGCTTTTACTTGGGGAATGTTTGGAGTGGATTTTGCTTTTAGCTTTAGGGTTTTACTTTACTCATTTTTACAGTCGGAATTAAAATTTCATTTAATCGAACATCTAAAATCTTTACGAACGTTAAATACTAACAGTTAGAAAGAGATTCCGATGATTTTAGTTGTTTCCATTTTGGTTCGGGTACTATGAGTTGAATTATTCTCGCTCAAGACCCTCAATAATGGAAAAAAATCAAAACTAATTTTTTTTTTTTTATAAAACTAAGGCCATGTATACTAATGGTCTCTAAAATTGGTATACCAAGGAAAACAGAGAAATACGTTTTGGTCCTCATATTATTTGCGACTCTTTATTTTGTCCACGTGCCGTGCTTTCTTCATCTTAATCTCTCAACTAGTAATTCTTTTTTTCCCTTGGATTTCGTCCTCTAATGGCTTCCTCATGTAAATGTGCTCGATAAACAAACGATTTGCTGACATGTAGGTGCCATGTAGACTAGGGCGTTGTTCGTTTCCAGCAGGTTTTGCATCAGAAAGTTATCGAAGGGATGAATTTGAAAAAAAAAAAAAAATCGATTGGGGCTAAAATGATGGAAAAGATGGGACCAAAATGAAGAATTGCGAAAAAAGCGAGGAGCAAAATTTTATCTTTCCCCAAAAAGATTCCGAGTTTATTCACCCTAGCAGCATGTATTACCTCAATTCCCTAGTCGTCTGTCTTTTATCCCTTCAAATATGGATGCCGATCGCTCACCCAAATACCAACCATTTTCAATTCTTTCTCGATTGTTGATCTTTGTCAATATGTGCATGTCTCATGAAAAATAAGTGCCGATGTAAACAGGCAACGCATGAATTGAACAATAAATTTGCAAAAATCTGTAGCAAATAGACAATATTCTCAATTGATAAATGACATTCAATTTAAGGATAAAGTGCATGTAAAAGTAACAAAGTGACCAGAAGGAACCAATCAAGAAGAGCTCAGTACCTGTAAATGAGAGTGTGGTATCGGAACATACTTGTATTTGGAATTCGGTGAGAATATTTAGGCATTGCTTTCCATTAGTCCAAGACCACTATCTCCAAAAATTGAATGTGGATCATTCGACTTGGAAACAACAACACAAGAAAATGTGAGGAAAGATGATGCAGAAGGAACCAAAGAAATTTGTGTTGTATGTATTTGAAGGTAAACTGAACTTAATATCCGTCATTGCATAGTTGGAGTCTAAAAATAGTCTACCATCTGAATTTTAAGACGTTAGTCCTATTTGCATAATGTTCATTTGCTGTTGGGAGCTTGTTTACACTTCAGAGACTAGAACAGAATTAATTAATTAAGGTGACCATTCTTGTGATGTGCATATCAAGATCTCTTGAAAGTTGAAATATCTGGTCAGTAAACCAAGCATCCAACTTCCAAGATGCTAATTTGATTACAATACTACCTAAGTTTCCTTATTAATATTTTGTGGGAGTAGATATTGAATTATGGATCAGAGATAGCTAGAATAAGTGTCTGCGTATTTTTGCATCAATAAGAACAATTTGATGACAAATGAATATCTTGTATCTATGCGTGGAACTAAAGGAATGTTATAAGAGAGAGACTGATCGGGCAATGTTTGTTCTTGTCTCCGTCTACGATCATACTTAGGTGAAAAATTCTGTTTTTCTTGCAGAGGATGAAGAAAATGGAAGATGAAGCCAGAGAGCGATCAGCAGACAAGGAAACCTCAGATGGGAATTATTATGCAATTGCAGCTGTTCAGAATGTAGTTGGAATTGATGATCGTGCAAAACAAATCACCGACTTACTGGAAATGGAAGTCAATGATGAGGTGCGCATTATTGGAATATATGGAACTGATGGAATTGGCAAGAAGACTCTCGCCAAGGCTGTATACGACCAGATCTCTTCTTGTTTCGACAGTTGTAGCTTTCTCGCAGAGGTCGAAGGAACCACCCAAAATTCTCATGGTATTCAGTTTTTGCAAAATAAGTTGATTTGTGATATCCTTGAGCGAGATCATGAAGATACTTCTTTTGATGAAACAATAGAAGATTTCGTGGATATATTTCGTGAAATGAAAGTTCTAATAGTTGTCGATGACGTGGAAAAGCCATCCGATCTTCATGCTATTGTAGGAGACCAGCTTGATTGGTTTGGTCCAGGTAGTCGAATAATTGTGACTTCTCAAAATGAGGAAATTCTCAAAGAGTATGATTCCGACAAGGCTCCTACCTACATGGTTAGTGAGTTGGATGATGGTCAAGCTTTTAAACTTTTCTGCAAGCATGCATTCAGGATGCAATCTTCCATACCTGATTATGATGGACTCTCAAACTGCATTGTCAATGCTACAGAGAAACTACCATTAGCAGTTGAAGTCGTCGGTTCATTTTTGCGGGGTAAATCAATACAAGAATGGGAAATGATGGAGAAGTCAATGAAAGCACGTCTGATGAGTTCTCAAAAGACTACGGTTGGCCTTCAAGAGCTATTGGATATATGTAACGGAGAACTAGATCATCAGCAAAAAGATATATTTCTGGACATAGCATGTTTTATCTCTGGTGTGGATGCCCGAATTGCTTCATATATGTGGCCCAATTGTTATCCATCCTCTGGTTGCATTCTGATGCCCCTGGCAAAAATTGGAGAAAACAATGAATTGCAGATGCACAGATTGCTGAGACGCCTTGGCAAAAGAATTTTTGAGCAAGAGGGATCTGGAGATCCAATTGGGAGAAAATTTTACATACAGGAGAAGGTAAAAACTTTTGGTTCAGTTTGTTTTCGGCAAAACAAACACCTCGACATATGGGCTACATTTTTTTTTCTCCATATATTCTCAAGGAATCATATCATATATGTACACTTTAGCACGTAGGGCAAGGAAATATCCTTTTATTGGATGGGTATTTGGGTTTACAGCTTCTGATGATTATGTTACTTTGTCAAATGCAGGGAATGGAAAACGTTGAAGCTCTCCTCTTTGACTTCACAGCTGGATATTTTCAGATAATGCCAGAACTACGGTTTCTCAAGTTGGATAATGCCAAAGTTTCCGGAAACTTTGAAGGTGCATTTGCAAGTTTAAGGTGGCTCTGTTGGCAAAGGTGTCCTCTGGATTTTAGTGCAAAAATTTTGTGTTAACAGAGTTGGTCATTCTTGATCTGTCTTGGAGCAAAGTCACAGAAGACTGGGGAGGTTGGAGTGAAATCAAGGTGGTTTAGTATTCATTTGGTTGTTTTATATTTGCTTTCTTGAATTATATATCTGCGAATTGACCATATGTGTGTTTTCTGTTTTTGACTTTTGCAGATGGAGAAATTGAAAGTCTTGAATCTTACCGGGTGTCCTGACTTACTGTTCACTCCCGACTTCTCCGGTTACAAAGATTTGGAAATCCTAATTCTTGAACGCTGTTCTCATTTGGTGAAGCTACATCCTTCAATTGGAAATTTGCAACGTTTAGTTTCCCTGAATTTGAAGTTCTGCTCCCAATTGAACGGGTTGCCAGTGGAACTAGGTCGTGCGACAGCTCTGAAAGAGCTTTTTATTGACCGGACTTCTGTACGGGAGATCCCCATCTCCATAGGCAATTTGAAGCAACTCAAAATTCTCAGTGGCTTCAAGTGCTTCCCATTGACTCACCTGCCCAGGTCAATTAGTTACCTGACTGCTCTCTCCGAGCTCTTATTAGACGGTGCCAAAATGATCGAGCTCCCAAGCTCACTGGGGGAGCTGCTTAATCTAAGACGCTTGTCATTGAGGGATTGCCATTGTTTGAAGAAACTTCCAGATTCTATCGGCAGAATGTGGTCATTAAAGGAGTTGGATATATCGGGGACTAGTATCTCTGGACTTCCCAATTCAATAATGTATCTGGAGAGCTTGACAGTGCTGAGAATGGATTCTTCCTTCGTTCGAGCATTTCCTGAGGAGACTGGGAATCTAACTGAGCTCGAAGAACTACATGCTTCCTGGTGTCGGAGTTTGAAGGGGGGCATTCCTGGTAATATCAAGGGACTACGTCATCTGAGATCATTGATGCTGGGGCATTCCAATATATCTAGCCTACCCACTGAAATCTCCACCATCACTGGTCTTCACACCCTGGATTTAATTCAGTGCAATGAAATTGAAGAGTTGCCGAAGCTTCCCCCTTCTCTAATTTGTCTGCGTGTGAGTTCTAAGAGGATGAAAGCGATACCCCTTCTTGAAGATTTGAAGGAATTGGACGAGCTGTGCCTAAGTGATGGGGACCTGAAGGCATGCCGACCTCCCTCAAAACAGCTGATGCCAGAATCCAATGTGCAACAAATGATTGGCAAACCATCCTTCTCAATATCGTTTCCTAAACTGACAAAACTAGAATTGTCTCTTTCGCAAATTATCAAGCTGAAGTTTGAGCCGACAGATATTACTCAGCTCAAAATGCTAGTCCTTTCTGGTTTGAGCCTTGAAGAAGTATCTGAGCTTCCCAAGACGTTGTCAGTTTTATCAATTCAAGGTTGTTCATCATTGAAAAGATTGCCGACTGTCCAGGGCTTAAACAACTTATCAGTGTTCAAGCTCTACTATTCTGCGATAGAAGAGATTGAAGGGCTTGAAGGTCTCAAAGCCCTGAAGAGGCTAGATATATCGAACTGCAAAATACAGAATCTCCATGGGGTTGGCCAGCTGACCTCACTGAGAAGTTTAATTCTATCTGACTGTGATTACCTCGACAGTTTACCTGATCTTTCAAACTTGAAGTTGCTGAAACTTTTAGAGATAAGACAATGCAAAATGATCCATCAAATTGAAGGCCTAGAAGAATTAACATCCTTGGAAAAGCTGAATATTAGTGGATGTCTGGCTGAGAACTCCGTGCAAGTACAGAATGTGTTGAGGCATGTAATGGCACGTTCTACGGACACGTGATGCTGAATTCTCCTCAGTTTCAACGATGTCTGTGCATGGCATCCACCCTGTAAAGGGAAGACGGGTGCAGTCCGTGGAAAAACTTAATGGAGAAACAGGAATAAGCGAAGAAGGCAAATTTATTGGAGTCAATTTCAAGCTTGACTCTATTGAAGTCCCTTTGAAGACGAGTTGAGGCCACATCAACCGCCGTGAACAAAAAGCAGCCGCTTCAGGTGATCACACCGGTCTCTTCCGAAAGAAAGTTGTGCACCAGTTGATTTTCTCCTCAAATTCCAGATGGCAAAATTTTTAAGGGCTCCAGTATATGCAACTTTCTGGCAGATTGGTCAATTAGAAAACTGCATCACTTTTATGATTGGTCACAGCAGGAATGAATTCCCGTCTAGATTCAGCATAATTTGAGAGGCTACTGAGGTACCGATAGATTCTCATTCTCAGTTAGCATGTGTCTCCTCACTTCTAGATCAAGTTTATGAATTCCCCTGCCAAAATCAAGCGGTCATAGGCTATCTGAAGGAAAAGGATGCTTTGCATTCGGACTTCAAGCGACATCGTTGATTTTTCCATTGATTTTTCGTTTCATGCTAGTCATCTTTTCTGGTTCTTCTTTCAATTTAAATATAGTATTGACAACTAGATTTTTGCTCACAGATTATTTCTGCATTTCATTAGAAAATTAGGGATTAGATACATTCAGAATTTGATCCCTAACCAAAAACATCGATATTGCATGAACTCGCATATTGCACCTTGCAAGGCTTGCATGGACTTGCATTCATGTATCTCATCTTTCTATGCCCATCGTCATTTAATTTCAAAATTCGTTCAAATAATGACCACCCTCTAACACCTGTTTTGCTTCACATTTTCACATCATTAACCCTCCCTCATGTGGTGGTGATTCAATAGGAAAAGATTGAACGATCAAATGAGGCTAGTTTTAGGTATACCAGATAGGGAAACAATGGCACCTTAATTTTGAACCAAATTAGTCCAAGATGGGAACTCCTTGGCCAGCCATACACCTCTAAATCCATGGGGCAATAGACTTCCTTTGAACCCCCAAGCATGGTAACAAAGCCATTTAGAAAAAAAGCTGCAGGGAAACAGCCAACAAAAACGCGTTTGGTAAGTGTAAAAAAACTGTTCTTGAAATAAAAAAGAACAGAAACACGTTTAGTAACTGCAGTTAATTTTTGTTCCTAGAATAGAAAAAAACAGAAACACGTTTGGTAAACTGTACAAAATTTCTGTTTTTAAATTTTTAAAAAAAATGCTTTTTTCTAAATAACGTTTAAACGAGATGAGAATTGTCATTCTCATGAAATGCTCATTAATTTTATTTTGTTCATGATGAGTGAAAACAAACGTTCTGAACATGATCATATATGCATACTTGAAAGAAAACAATTGCCCATCGACAATTCATACTTGTCCCAAGCAATTGTCCCCCATTTCTTTGGGTGATTCCCATTGAATAACTATTTGCCGCCTTATTCAGTGGTAATCACATTCATTCATAACGAGAGATTGGTTTCTTGGAATCAAACCGATGGATTGTTAGAACATCATTCCATCAAGAGTATACTTAGATAGGGATTATGCGAACACGAGCTTGTGCACTGAGGATTGAAGAATATTAAAACATGGAATATGCAATTTTCATCTACAACCAACAGCTCATGTCGATAGCCAAGATATCAAAGTCTTGATGTTCAACTTCTCGCATACGTTCTTTCCCACACTCGTATAGTCTCAATTTATTTTCTCAAGTCAGCAGGAATCTGAACTTGCAGATAGCAATATTTGCCTGTGGATCAATGCTGCACCTTAGAAATAAAACAAACGATCAAGACAGATATCAGAACTCTCAAACAAATTGAGCAGTGCCATAGTGCTTTGGATTTAGTTTTGCTACTGGACATATACATGCATATAGTGTGCCACTCATCCTAGCAAAAGAGAACAAAAAGCACTAGCACTTCAAAACCCAAAAGACTAATAACAGGCGCCAATTTTCCTCGTTTTCAACCATTAATGACACCAGAACCATATAGGATAATGGAGCACAGAGATGATGGATCACTTCTAGCCCTTCCTCTTCCATAAATCTCCGAACATTCTGATCCCGGAGTTCTTTCGCTTCCCGCCTCCAAAGCCATGTCTAGATCATCAATATTTCCTGGTGAACCCACAAAATCAGCATAACCTGCATGAGGCACCTCAAAAACTCCTCCGAAATGCTTATCCATGGAACCGCATCTTCCAGGAATTCTCCCATTCATTTCAACACCACCAGCAAGAACAGCAGCTCCGCTTTCCTCCACCGCTCGGTCGCACCCTCGCTTCTTCATCTCCGCTTCTAGTTCTTCTTTACCTCCTTCCACGGCTTTTAATTTCTCCTTCAATTGGATGTCGTTTTCTTTGCTCACTTTAAGTTCCTCTTCTAGCTGACTCAGCTTTGAGGCCATTTCTTCTTCTTCTCAAGCTTTTCTTGAGCTACTTTCTTTGCAGCCTCAGCTGAGACCAATTGCTCTTTCAGATTTCTCGCTTGCTGATGTATGAAGATAACTGAATCTTCCAGATCTCCAACCAGCACTTCAAGCCGTAATGCGGTCCCTTGAATATTTATCACCATAAATTAGTCATGGCTTTTCGGAGAGAGCGGAGACATAAACCATTTCCTAGTAAAGTAACGATTAGAGACGACTAAACCTTAAGAAGTTCTACAACCCATAAAAAAATCTCGAGTCTAATCTCATCGATGCCAATCAGCCACGTAACCAAGAATTGAATGAGTCTCGAGAGAACTTAATAACGGTAATTCACGATCACTTTGGAAAGACGGATTGGCAACAAAGTCATGACTTCGAGATCAACGAAACCGCATCCCGCCGCTAGATAATGAACAACCGAACACAATGGCTCCAAGAAGGGATCAAAGCTCACCGACGTATCCGCGAATGTTCGTGATGCGCTGCACTTCTTTCGCAAGCCGAGGAAGCTCCTCCCCGAAAGTTCTTCCACTCCCATTTGACCGCACATCGTCTACAATCACAAAATTGACCATAAAATTCAAAACCAAACATCGAGTGTAAGGCGGACCAGCCACAATCACATTGCAGAACCTTGCACAAAAATCAAGACGACGAAATGCAAACCTACACAAAAATCAGCGACGCTCGCTCAAGCGAGCAGACGCCGCCGCAGATCTGGGCGAGCAACAACTCACTCGGGGCTCGAGCGCGACGGCTCGCTCGAGCGAGCGTCTCGCAGATCTGGGCGAGCAACAACTCACTCGGGGCTCGAGCGCGACGGCTCGCTCGAGCGAGCGTCTCGCAGATCTGGGCAAGCGCTGGCTCGAGCGAGTTGTCGCGGTCGAGCCCCGAGCAGCGGTCGCGGTCGAGCCCCAAGCAGCGGTCGCCCAAATCTGCCGCAGATCTGGGCGAGCGACGCTCGCTTGAGGCTCGAGCGAGCGTCGGGTGGTGGTCGGCGAAGGTTGCTCTCGCCGAAGCCCTCTTCGAACGGAGATGGAGGAGCAGCAGCAATTACCTGGACTCGGAAGCTTCAGCCGGTTGACGGAGCACCACCTGTCGGCGCCGGAGAGTGAGGGGAGTGGGGAGGCGCCGGAGAGTCGCCGGAGGGGGGAGTCGCCGGAGAGTCCGCCCGAGTGGGAGGCGCCGGAGAGGGGAGACGTCGGGGGAGAGAACGAAGCTTCGCACGGGCACGAACGAGAAGGGCCTGCAATTTTGTTCCCGTTTTGTTCCAATTTTGTTCTTTGTTTTTGTTCTTTTTTTCGGTTTGCGAAGTGTTTGAGAAGAGAAACAACAAAAGTTGTTTCGATTTCTGTTTCAATTTTGTTAGAAACGAAAAAACAAAAAAGAACAAATGCAAACAAATGCGTTGCTTTCTTTTTTGTTCCCTGAACAAAAAAACAAAAAAGTGTTTATAAACACTTTTGAGAAGTGTTACCATGCAAGGCCTTAGCGTGGGAGTCTTTTTTTGTCTTTCTTGTGTTCTCTGTCATCTTTCGTTCATCAAATCCGTCGAGCACAAAATTGTAGTTTAAAGCCGAATCTGTCATAATCTGTCGCCCTATCGGGCGTTGCAAACTCATTATCTTCGTCTTACCAGTTTGATTAGCCCGGATATGAGGTTCGATTATGTCTTGTTTAATGTTTAGATCATGTGCTTGCATCTTAATGTTCTCATCAAAACCAGCCATAATGTTTTGCTTTCCCAAGAACAGCGATTTTGCCTTGAAGCCGGTTTCCCCCCTGGCGGTGAGCCTCATCAAGTCACGTGAGTTTTTTTTTTTTTTTTTTTGGTTGATAAGTGTCACGTTAGTTGATTTTCTCATACTCATGTTTATATTGATGTCTACTAATGTTAGAATTAGGTTTCGTTTGTTTTGGAGAAAATAAATTATTTGAAAAATATTTTTGTAAATTGATCGCTTTTATTGCTCATAAAAATGAACGAACGAAAAATATCTTCGTCGTCCACAAAAATATTTAGACATAAATCGTCGTAAATAAAAAAATTTATTAAATAATTATTTCAAGTTATACAAGTGATCATCTCTAGAAAAAAATTAAAATCATTAACTTTTGGCGAAACAAATAGAGTCTTAGGGTGCATTTGGTAACGTTTATGTTCAAAAATTGTTGAGGAACATAAATAGAAACAACTATTTCTATTCCGGGGAATAATTTTGAACAGAAAAACGCATTTGGTAAATTTGTTCCCGAAATAGAAAAATAACAAAAACACGTTTGGTAAACTTGTATAATTTTTTTGTTTCTTTTAATTTTTTAATATTTTTATTTTATTTTTAATTTTTCCTTTTTCTTTTTTCTTCCTTTTGCCGATCGCCGACCTCGGCCATGGCCGCGTGACCGGCCGATGAGGGCCGGTGGCCTCACCTAGCCACGAGGCCGAGCCTCGCGGGCCGGCAACACTCGACAAGGTCGCCGGCCCTCGATAGTGTTGCCGACCCTCAATAGCCGGTCGCCGGCCATGGCCGAGGGCCGACAACCGGCCAAAAAAAAAAAAAAAAGAAGAAAAGAAAGAGAAGAAAAAAATAAGAGAGAGAAAAATTGTTTCTCGGAAATGTTCCAAGAACAAGAAACAAATTTTTTTGTTTTTGTTTCTGTTCCAAATTTGTTCCCAAAAATAAAAATAAAAATAGATTTGAAACAAAAACGCAAACAAACGCGTTTTTGTTCTTTTTTTATTCCCTGGAACAAAAAAATAGAAATTGCGTTCATGACCAAAAAAAAAGAACACAAACAAACAGGGCCTTAGTGTTCACTTCTCCATTTTGCACCAAGCACTTCTGCAATTGACATTCAATTGTCATGGCCAGTAGTTTCTTGGCTACTTGGCCGCAGAATAGCCCGTGCGGTGCCTGGTGAGCCGAAAACACCAAAATAGCCTTCTTTTTATAATTGTTCCTAATAACAATACAATGAATCACATCCTCACACAAGATTATATCATACTCAATTTAGCCCGAGCATCTAATGCCTTGAGCAAGACAAACAAAACATTATGGCACAGTAGCTAATTTCGGTTTGTCATTACCTCATTAGGAGAATAGCATAAGCTCCCGATCAGTTCATACATGTGAAGACAAACCCACTTTTAGAGCTCCTAGTAATTATAAACGTTCTATCCTAAAAGTCCTAGCATAAATGCCCTAATGCCGTTCCTAAAAGTCAATTGTATCATTCCTCCTACATCACTCATTTTTCAGTGTGATCACACCAAAGCTTTACTCACAATGGTACTTGAGTACGGAGAATCCAGTTCGTGACACAAGCTCATCCTATGTGATTTATTCTGGGCGTTACGTGCGCCCTCATCCGGACTGGGCGTTAGTCCGTACAGTGTGCTCTTCTTCTCCCTTGGATGCTATTTTAGATTTCAGCTTGTTTTTTCCATGAGAAAAATATAAAAAAATTGGAAATGATAAATATAAAGAAAAATGGGGAATTGCCTTTAGGTAGAATTTCATAACGGGATTTAGTTTATTTTTAACTCAATTACAAATCTAGGTTTAACGTTTCATCATCACCAAAGAGGAAATTTGTATTCATGAGCCTAGACTAATTGCATTTTGGGTTCTTTACACTTTATTAATTTTATATTGATATTTCTTATTAGACTTTCAGTGTATTAAATTTTGTTGTTAGGGGACTCTTGCATGATAATGTAGTTTTCCATGTTATACGAAACATAAAATATGTATAAAAAAAATGAATGAAAAAAAAGATTGAGAAACTTTTCCGATAAAAGAGTAAAGATACCAAATTGGGCGTTGGATAATTTCTAGCATAATTAACTCCGTGTCCACATAAGAATTCCCATTCCAGCAACATAAATCAAGCAATAACAGCAAGAGAATGGCCATTACTTTGAGACGAGAGTGAGAGAGGGAGGCAAACCATGACTATAATGGAGGGCCATAGGCGAGGTTGCAACTGTGATGCAATGATAGAGGGCCGAAGGTGAGAGGTCAATTGAGAGGCGATTGAGAGCAAGATGAGGCGAGAGAGTTGAGAGGATCATGTGTGAGGAGGACTAAGAGGCGACCAAAGGTTAGGGTTTCTTTCTGAGAGAGTGTGCGTGAGTAGGATTGAGGACCGAGGAAGGAGGAAGGCGGAGTAGAGAGCGTGAGAGAGAGTTAATTAGGGTTTTCAAAATATAAAATTTAATATATATCGGTCCAGGTTGCTATTCCACAACCTTAACCATGAGGGAAAAGTACCAAAAAAGCTCTAAGTATTTTGCATTGATATCAATTTAATTATAAATCTTTCAATTAGACCAATTTAGTCCTAAACGTTTTTGCATTGGTCTTAGTTTAGTCCATCCAAATTTAATTTTGGCTTGTCACTAGTGGTTGGACACTAATTTGTTAATTTTTTATTTTTGGTTGACTTTTTTATTGATTTTTTCTTTTCTTTTCCTTTGTCTTCCTCGCTCGCAGCCAGGCTCGCCCAGATTTGGGCGAAGCCGCCTTGCCCATGGCCCTAAGCAAGGTCAGGTGAGAGCCACGACCCTCTCCGGCGACCGGTGAGGGCTTCGCGGCCCTCGCCTAATGGTCGACAAGCTTGCAAGGAAAATCCAAGGAGGTAGAAGAAGGAAAAGAAAAAGAAAGGAAAAGAATTAATAAAAATTTGAAAATAAAATAAAATAAAAATTATTTACAAATTGCTATGTCAATATCTGGCCACCGATCGTCATTCATGTCAACTCTGGGCGGTCAAAATTGGCCGAATGGACTGAATTGGTGCCAATGTGAAAATGTTTAGAACTAAATTGATCAGGGTGTGGGAAAGAATCGATATCAATACAATAGGTTTATGATTTTTTTATACTTTTCCCTTAATCATGAGGAAGAGAACATGCAAATGATGGGCTCACTTCTCCTTCCATACGACAGGGTGATGAATAATAAACAAGACCTAGGCAATGGCGATCGCCATTCACTTTTCCTTATGAATCTTCTCACTGACCATCTCTCTCTCCCCACCGACTCCAACCCGTGGCCAGTGCACATTCGGAACATCATACACCCTAAAGCCCATAAGTACTAGGGCTGTCAACGGTTCGGTTCGGTTCGGTTCGGTTTTTTCGAAAAATCGAACCGAAAAGGCGAACCGAACCGTTAGAAAACTCTCCCGAACCAAACCGAAACCGAACTGAGGCGAATAAACCAACCGAAATTCGGTTCGGTTCGATTCGGTTTTTTGGTTTTTGGTTTTCATTTTTTTTTTCCTTTTTTTGTCTTCGTTTGAGGGCAGCGGCAGCCAAAAAGCTTCCATTTTTCTTTGAGAGTTCGTCCGTCCATCTTCATCGATAAGTACTTGTCTTATTTTGCTCAGCTATTGCATTCGTGATCAGGCCCTTCTTTTCCATGTCGTTTTTTTTGGTGGGTCTCTCTACAATGCATCAAGACGATGGTGGCTACGGTGATTGAATTGACATAGAAAACATGAGAATGAGAGCAATCGATGAGAAAGATCTTTCAATGAACCCTCTGTAACTCTAAAAACTAATGCTCTGTTTTCCCCCATCCTGTTATGGCCGATCTCGCGGTGTTCAATTATGGGATGCGATGATGAAAGTTGGTAGTCAGAGATAGTGATCAGTGGATTTTGGCGTTGATTGGTGGTGAAGAAACTTTTTGGAACTCGGCGGATGAAGAGGAGTGATCTTTGAGCGAGCGGTTCACTGACAGAGTCTTCATTTTTTTTCCCTTCTGCTTTGCTGGACCCAGAAGCAATATTGCAAAGCAAATATTCTCTCTCCAACTCTCTGCTTTTTTCAGATAATTCAATTGCCAGATCACAGAGATCTACTTGCTCTCATCAGCTTTGGTTCCTAGCATCACATTCTCCCTCTCTCGCATTGCTCTGTTTCATGATCGAAAAACAGAGCAAACGAGTCTCTGCCGAAATGGACCGGCTCTCTGCAACTAGTCTCCTTCCCCACGTTCGGAGGAGCAAAAGACGACATCTCCATGCAACTTTCGCTGATTTGGGCTCAGAAAAAGAACCGAATTTTTAATGGTTTGATTTTTATCGGTTTGTGGTTCGGTTCGGTTCGGTTAACTGATAAAAACCGAACCAATAAAAAAATATTGGTTTTTAACAAGAACTAAACCGAACCGAAAAAACCAAAATTTTCAGTTCGGTTCGGTTTGGTTTTCGGTTCGGTTCTTGACACTCCTAATAAGTACAGAAGGCAGATTACTTACAGATTAGCAGAGTTTCTAATGGGGTGTCATCTATTCCCACATTTTTTTTCTTGTTTATCAAATCGTCTACAACTCTTTCCATTATCTATTTAATTTAGTGAGTTCATTTTTACGGTGGTTTTTTTTTTTTTTTGGTAATTAGTTCTATATTAGATGTAGGTAATTTCAAAGAAAGGATAAAATTGTTTTGAGAACATTCAGAAGAAAAGACAAAAAACAGGCCATGGAAAACATTCTATTTTAGCACTTTTTGTTTATATTGCAAAGAAACCTCTACCATGTCCTTTCTCAGAACTTTCAGTCCCATGAGATTGATACGGGTTCTCACTTGAGGAGTTCTGGAGCCTCATAAAGATTTCATGACATTCCAATGCCGTCCAAGAATGACCAGTGAAACTGTTGACTGCAGCTGTGTTTCAAGTTTTTTCCAGTCCCAAAGTCGCAATAGAAGTAGACAAGCGGAAAGAAATGGAGAAATTAGGAAATCTAGTGTGATCCATTAGCGAACAATAATCCAAAAAATGAAGCCAACTTGGGTACTCTTTTCAGGCCATTTCATTAGTTTTTAGACCATAGTCGTGATTATTAGGCGAGCAACTTATCTTTCTTGAGGTTCACTATGCCTTGTGGGATGTTTATATGTCTCAAGCTTGTCTTTGTTCAGTAGTTATAAGAGAACAAGTGCATGGACAGTCGAAAGTGTTTTCTCCATGATCGTGTCTTCTATCTTCAGATCTATCCTTGCGGTATCCAGGAATTGTGGCCTATATGCGGGATTGTCTTTTGACATATATTAAAGCTGGTAATGATCTATGTTCAGTCATCTGGTATACTGATTGTTTAAGACACAATGAAAAGAACCATCTCCCGTATTTATCCTCTGCCTTCTTTAATTTTCAATTTGCGAGCGGCTTCTGTTGTGAACTTTCAGTGGGTCAGTGCACAAGATGGTGCAAGAATAGCTGAGAGCTTGGTTGGGTGTATGTTTTCCAAAATTCATCGAAATCGTTTTCCCCTTCTTTCATTGAGTCCAAACACACTTATTTATTTGATATTTCTTGGGGGCTAATTCCATAAAAAAGCATGAACTTTAGATGTTATCCCAAATCTGGCCGGAACTTTATTTTGTCTAAAAAAAAGCATAAACTTTAGGTGTTATCCTAAATCTGGCCCGAACTTTATTTTGTCTAAAAAAAAGCACGAACTTTAAGTATTGTCCTAAATCTGGCCCGAAATTTATTTTGCCTAAAAAAAAGGCATAAATTTTCACTTGTGTCCCAAATCTGGCCATCCATTAACCCTCATTCCACAGTCATCCGACATGGCATTTCCACGTTAGCAATAATATCCAACATAGCAAAACGATGCTGCATTCAAGTGTTTGGAGGAAATGTTAAATTTAAGTTTACCTTCCACTGAGGTGAACTTTACAGATAATTCTCATGGGAAAAATAATTCAGCAGCTTCAGTTTTAAGGGACGAGGCACATAGCTAGGGTGATTAGATCAATTAACAATTGGCAAACAGTTTGCAATGTTAGAAGTTGGGTTGAAAGCAGAAGATTACATTGCCTTAAAACGAGATATTAAAAGCATGTGCATTTTGTAGTTAAATAGAGATGTGGAGCCTATTTGTAATAGAATTACTTTATTTTGTCTCAAATAAAATTTGGGCTAGATTTGGGACAACACCTAAAGTTCGTCTTTTTTTTTTTAGATAAAATAAAGTTCGGGCCAAATTTGGGATAACCCCTAAAGTTCGTCTTTTTTAAGACAAAATAAAGTTGGTAGGATTTGAGACAACACCTAAAGTTCGTGCTTTTTTATGAAATTGGCCCTATTTCTTGGGGAGGCAACATCTCTTGTCATAAAAGTAAACAGCCTAACACCTTAGTCACAAAAAAAAAAAAAAAAAAAAAAAAAAAAAAAAAAAAAAAACCTTAGTAAGCCTTACCAACGTTGCTAATTTGATTATATGCTGATTAAATATTTATTTATCTCATCTTTTTGGACAAAAGAACGCATGAGCACATTTTTTGGGAAAATTTTCAAATAAAGACCTAAAATGAGCTCATTTTTGAAAATTAGAAAAAAGAAAGGAGAAGAGTGGACTTTATCTTAAATTATGGCTTGAAATAATCGATTTAATCTCAAATAAGGGCCTAGGTAGCATGTGTATCTCACATACCACTTTCCAAACCATAATCAGGGGCATTTTTGTTGAAAGGCTTTTTTATTTTTCATTTTCCATGTTCATCTTCTCCTCTTGTTGACTCTTCTGTTCATCTTGTTGTTCTTGAAGGCGTGAGCATCTTCATGTCTCCGATTCTCAGTGAAATCCTCCGTTCGGGTTATATGATATGTTCTCCTCTGAGGTGCCGGACCCCATTAATTCATTAATTCAATCTTTCTCCGTTGCAATCCACGACACCATAGACAATGGAAGGAAATGCATTGTTTCTGCTCAGAAAAGATGGCATGCTCTGTGTGATGTCCCAATGTTGGACTATTGACTGCTCATGTCCACAATGGGGAGCTTCACAGGATGATTAAATGAGTAAATGTATGGATTACAGAACCTGTAATACCCAACTCATCCTCGGCCTTATGGAGTGTCTTAATGGGACTTCGCTGTGCCTTTTGCGAGTCGAGGGTGCGTTTAGATCATTCTATCCTGCTAATTTCTCGGTTCGTCAGCAAAATTCACAGCGTCCATAGTTCAACTTGAAAAGAATCGAAGTTTTACTAGCGTGCTCTTTAAGGTGCATTTGTCAACTTGTCAAACAATGAAAATTTATATTTTTATGTTTCTGGAAGTAAATTTGAAACAGAAACCTATTTACTGAATTTTTATTATCGGGAATAAATTTGTTCCCAAGAATAGATTTGGAGTAGAATCGAAGTTAAAAAAAAATTGATTATTTGTTCTTGGGAACAATTCCAAAATCAAATTAACTAAATTTGTTTCTTTTCTTCTCTTTTTCTTTCCTTCTTATTTTTCTTCCTATTATCTTATTCTTCTTCCACCACTGCTGCCACTGGCCACCTTTGGCAAGCTCGTCGGACCTCGCCCCATCGGTCGCTAGCGGCTGGGTGAGCTCAATCTTGCTAGATCTAGGCCTCACCCAGCCGCTAGTGAGGCTCAATCGACGAGGTGAGGCCTCACTGGAGGCCGACAACCCTTCAGCAAGGTCATCGACCCTCGTTTGGCCGATCGTTCAAGAAGAAGAAGAAGAAAATGGTTCGGATTAGAAATTTTGAGGATGATGCCAACCGTAATTCTATCCCGGGAATATAAATTTTGAGTAGTTCTAAACATCTTCACTTAAAAAATATTTCCGGAAACAAAATAAAAAAATAATTTTTAGTAAAAAATTATTCCTAAAAATAGAATAGTTAATAAATGCATATTCATTAGCCATTCATCATTAGGAATTCTCGGTCGGCATGAGTGAGGGATTTTGGATGATGGGCTTAGACTGGGGTTTATGGTAAAAGATCTGATGAATTAGACCCGTGCAAAATTGAAAATGGACGAATTGGGCGTTCTTGATATCTATTTTGGTATATTTAAAAAGTGTTAGCTGGCTAAAATTCAAGTGTAGATAGTTTGTAGTAAATGAACAGTCTCCATGCATCATCATATTTAATAATTATTAGATCATTTGATTGGTTTTTGGAATTTTTACTATATGGTTCATGAGGTTAGTCGCACTATTTAATGAGGTTGTGATAGACAGCAATCTAATTTCAATTCTATCATCTGAAATTTAAATAGTAATATCTACCCAAATAATTATAAAAAGTCATCTTTACTTTCACTGTCAGTGAAATTTGAATTTTCTTTTTGTTCGCCAACGTCATCGTGATAAAGTTGGAGAACAAAAAGAT
Organism: Eucalyptus caleyi; assembly: GCA_014182885.2. NCBI lineage: Eukaryota > Viridiplantae > Streptophyta > Magnoliopsida > Myrtales > Myrtaceae > Eucalyptus > Eucalyptus caleyi. The sequence goes on along the minus strand of CM024468.2, from coordinate 37,666,567 downwards.
AAAGTTATCATGATGTATTTGACAAGCATAAAAAACTTTATCATGATGTGGATCACACTCTTGATCGAATCCATTTTGTCCTATGTAATTATTTCTTTATTTATTTAATTCTTGTGGGCCACCTTCTTTTTCTTCTTTTTATCCTAATCCCATCCTGTCCGTCACCCACTGCCACTCTCTCTCTTTCATTGCAGTCCTCGTGACCTGACATCTCTCTCTCCCTTCACTCGTTACCCATTGCGCACGCGCATACAATCGGAGCAAGACACCCACGCGCGCGATTTTCTTAAAAATTCAACTCGCTTGTTAATTGGGTCCAAGAAAAGTCGATGGGAAGGATCCAATGACGATTTAGAGCGTTGTTTCGTAATGTTTCTATTCCCAAAAGATAATTTCTTATTAGAAATAAATTTTTTATTTTATTTCCACGAATAATTTTCAAGTATTTTAAAATATCTAGTAACTATCCAAAATTTTTAATCTTGGAATAGAATTGCATTTACATTATCATCCAAATTTCTACTCCAAATTATTTTCTTTTAATTTTTTAATAATTTTATTACTTTTTTTTCTTTCTCTTCTTCCTCAACCGGTCTTAGTGACCGGCTAGACGAGGGCCAACGACATTGTCGGAGGGTCATCGGCCCTCAGCAAAGCTCAACCTCGCCCAAATTTGATGAGGCCAAGCTTGCCTAGCCTGGCCGAGTCCAGCTACCGATGAGGCTCGTTGGAGCTCACCCAATCAGTCACTGATGATCGACGGTGACTGTAGTAGTCGATGGCGACGACGGCGGTGGAAAAAGCAGAAAAGGAAAAAAAAAAAAACGAGAAGCAAAGAAGAAGAGAGAAGAAAAGAATAAATATGGATTAGCTTGATTTTGAAATTGTTCTTAGGAATAAATAATCAACTTTTTTTAACTTTTCGATTCAATTCCAAATCTACTTTCAAGAATAATAAGATAAAAATTTATTCCCAGAAACAAAAATTTTACTAAATAGATTTTTGTTCCAAATCTAATTTTAAAACAAAAAAATAAAAATTTTCACCATTTGGCCAATTGCCAACTGCACCCTTAACCAACGTGTTTTCAAGTAGCAAGGGAACTTTTTTTTTTTGACTTTTAATTTAAAAAATCAATTAATTTTATTTGATTAAAAAATATTATTTGATTCACTAAAACTTTGAATTATTAGTGAAAAAAGTAATGAATAATCATAGGAGTCACACTTCATTACAATTGCTCCTAACTCATACCGTTAGTATAGCTTATTGGTGACACAAAGAAATTAATTTAATCAAGGGAAAAAGCCACGAAAAACCTTGAACTTTGCTCAAAGTGACACATTTACTCCAAACTTTTTTTTGTGACGTGAAAAACCCCAAACTTTTCAAACCGTGACACATTTACCCCATCAAGGGCATTTTTGTCTTTTTGTTCTATTTTTTCCTTCTTCTTTTTTCCTTCTTCTTCCCTCCGCCAACGTCTGGCGAGGGTCGCCCTCGCCGGCGTCGGGCGAGGGCCGCTCGATGTCGGTGAGGGCAGGGACACCCTTGCTAGACGCAGGCGAGGGCCGCTCGACACCGGCGAGGGCAGGGACACCCTCGCCCGACCTCGCCGGCATTGGGCGAGGGCAGGGACACCCTCGCCCGACCTCGCAGGAGTCGGGCGAGGATGTCTCTCGCCAGATCTGGCGAGGGCCGCCCAACGTCGGCGAAGGTAACCCTCGCACCGACGCCGGTGAGGGCAACCCTCACCGGACACCGGGGGAGGGAAGAGAAAAGGAAAAAAAAATGAAAAGACCAAAATGCCATATAATTTTGGGGTAAATGTGTCACATAACAAAAGTTCGGGGTTTTGGTGTCACAAAAAAAGTTTGGGGTAAATGTCACTTTGGGTAAAGTTCGGGGTTTTCGTGGCTTTTCCCTTTAATCAATAGAAGAATTAGTGCTTGATAATTTTCCACTAGACCAATGCGTTTTTATGTAATATCTCCCAAGGAAATTAATTTAATTAATTCAATAAATTAACACGCATATCATCATCATTAGGCGCAAACATGTGCAAGCAGGGGATCTTTATGATATTATAGATTGAATCGTAGATTGCCATCTAACTAAAAGAGAGAATCTAATGTTTTAATTAAATTAGTTAGCAAAGAATATGACCCTTAAAAGACTCAAGGAGAAAAAATAGACAGGAGATCCGCTCTGGGGTTGAAAAACTCCGCAATGTCGCTTCTCTTATTTCCTAGTGGTAGGAAAGAAAAATATTTACCTATCAACGAGGAGTCGAAGGCGTGCAAGTACTAACACGTTAAAATAAAGAATGCAACCTAACAAGGCATCCCACTAAGGAATTACTGCTGACGGCCCTTCCAAATGTGAACCCACCTGGGCTTGGAGGGAGATAAAAAGAAGGACACAAGTTGTCCTTTTTGTTTTCTTTCGGTCTATGACCACCCGGTAAACGGAGCCTTGGGCCTTGACTAATACGGATGCGAGCACCGTCAGACCCATAACAGGGGGCTCTTCCAGCGCCGTCCGCTCCATGCACAAGACTCGAACTCGAGATCTTGCTTAAGAGATCCCACGCTCCTTTTCACTTGGGCCAATGGACGGTGGTGAGCTTGACCTTTCTTTATTGAAGATCTTCACGATTACCAACTAGGAGCATGCTCATTGGTTGTTCTTTTTTTTTCTGTTTTCTTTATTAACGGAAAAACTCATGTCTAAGTTCAAAAGGCACCTGCAGATGGACTCTTTCCACGCACCGCCCGCGTACTTCTGCGAAATTACGCGTGCAATTATTTGGCCTTTCCGTGCAGCATGCACTGCAGCCGTTCGATTGGCATGAAGAGTCTTGAACTGTTGGATGTCGAGAACGCGGCATTGTTCCGGCACGCGCAATAGAGAGCGTCGTGTGTTGGCGATGAAATGTCAAAAGCTTAGAATTGGCGTGGATCTCGGCAGTGATAGAGTATCTTATATAAATATTTTTTCATGATGATGATCACTAATTATTTTCATTCGTCAAATATGAGATTCATCTTTTAACATTTATTGTTTGTGAAATTTTAATAATATGTTTCACTACTTTGCTAAATTATTTCACATCATAATCTTCAATTGCATCTACATACTTATAAATATTTCTTTGAAACTTTGCCAAATATTATACTTGCTAGTAGATTGGGTCCTAGAAAAGTCCATGAAAAGGATCCATGGCCGCTAGATCAACCCGTTTTTGTGTACTTCTCTTTCGTTTTTCTTTTAGTCAAAATGTAAAATATTCTTTCATGTGGACCACCTTTTTTTTTTCTTTTTTTTCTTTATGTGGACCACCTTACGCGTTCATAAAAACGTCATTGATTACCTAATATGTTTTTAGTGTTGTCTCTTCTTTATTTTGGCCTAATTCTTTTAAAAAAACCCTCAATTTTAGGGTCAATTTTAATTCTAATCTCGATAATTTTTTATTTAAAAAAATCGCTAACTTTCACTATTGTCCCAAAAATTGTCACTGATTTCTTTGAAATTATTGATATCGAGAGACTGTTGCTATTTCACGTGAATGTAAGGAGAATGTTGATGAAAATGCGTGATTTAATAATGAATCTCTAACTGTCCCAATGTAAATAATTTCAACGAAATCGATAGAGATTTTGGATGCAAGATAGTTTTGGGACTATAGTGAAAGTTTATAATTCTTTTATTGAGATAAAAAAAAAAAAGTTCGGGATAGGTTTTAAATTGAACTTAAAGTTGAGGATTTTTTTAAAAATTAAGCTCTACTTTTTCTTTACCAGTCCCCTCCGTCGACAATCAAGCAAGGTCTATGAACTCAAAGGGTGGAATTGGAGAAGACCAACTCATCTTTGTTTAGTATAGTAGGAGCCGGGACGATCTGCTTCAGTCTTCATATTTAAATTGAAGATCCTTGGTTTATATGTTCTTTCTAGGTGATTTGCTTGCGTCAGATTTCGGACCAAACTTAAAGGTTGAAAGGCAGTTTGCTTTGGTCATTCGGATTGACTTTTCACGTGAACGGTAGTTGGAATAGCTCGCAAAATCTAACCACTTCACCTAATTAATTGACCCTTGCCCATTCTCGTATCTCCATTGAAACAGAATGGTTTCTTGTTCTTTTCCTTGAGTGATTATTCCTCTCTGCTCGCATTCTTTTTCTCGCTTCGGGTCTCGATTAGTTTACTAGATTAAATAGTCAATTCTTCTCCATTGGACCCTCGATTCGATTATTTTGTAGGAATGGTGGGCCGACTACGTAAGCTTTGTATTTGTCAGGAACTTAAAATAAGGGATTTCTTTCTCTTGTTGATTAGGATATTTTGATTAAAGAAAGGATTCATCGTACACATACATAAATCACTCTCTTGCGTCCTATTTAATTATGTCATTAAGGACTAAAGGAAAAGTCCTTGGATACATTAATATCTCAACGTCCTGCGATAAAGTAGGTGGCTCCGTTGCTTTTCCTTCAGCCAAATGGTTGGGGAGAAGATAAAATGGCTCTTGAGCTGCAATTTCTATTATACCACAAAAAAATAAAAATAAAATAAAAATAAAACTGCAACTTCTATTATTTCTCTTTTCCTTTTTGACATTAAAAGAGATAATATATTCTTACTTGGCACTTCTGAAGTGTTCACTATTATATTTACTTTCACTTGGCTATGTTATAGTAACATTCGAAGAGATTTGTATCGGTAAGGGGTAGATTTAGTGGGAAAATAGACAATCTTGATAGCAAGTTAGAAAGCACTTATACTTTCTCATAATTTTCATATCATGTTGAATACTTTGACACGTGTCCGACGTTATCCGATACTCTCGAATATTCTAGGATACTCTTGGACATTATCGGACACTCGATCAACATGTTGGGTCACAATGTGTATATATGAAATAAAAATAGTAATAAAAATAATAAATTGATAAAGAAGAAAAATTCAGTCTTCTCTTTTCTTCTAACTTTCACTGTCCTGTGATATACAATTCGCCCCAATTTTTTTCTTATCTTCTGACATATTTGACACATAAGTCTAAAATGTGAATTGCTTGTTTTCTTCTCAAAGTTTTATTGATTATTGGAATGAAGTTGAATTTGTCAAATTGAAACAATGAATGATATTAATAAATAGTGGATTAATATTTTTAGTATAAATTTATTATAGGCTTTTATTATTATTTATTTATTTCTAAATATGAATCAAATTAAATAATAATTTATACATAAAAATATACATTTGATATACAACGTATTTTGACATATCGAAATTCTTTTTTTTTTTGAAAAACGGTACATCGGCATATCGTGTTATGTCGTGTCGTGTCGTGTCTTGTGTCACATATCGGTGTCGGTGTTATTTATATAGCCAGTTTATCATTTCCTTTGTGCTTATTACGTCATAAAATGATAGCATCCGAATTTCTTTTTATATTGTCATGTACAAATAAGAATCAAATTCTACATGAATACAATTTAAATTTTTATCACGTCCTTTATTATATATTAAAACAGTATAATTAGAAGGTGAATCTTGTTTTCTATGTGCACTCTTCAAATGAAATTGAATACTATTATGTTATGATTGTTACATATAAATAATTATGAAATAAATAATTAAAAAAAACGCAAAGGAGAGGGCCAAATATGACGAAGCTTGCACTATGATGGAGGTTTTACATTAAAAGTCACTCCACATCATGCGCCTTGTTTCTGAAATTTTTCATCGTGATGGGAATCTTTTGCAATATCACTTGCAGGGCTTTATATGAGCTTACATTAGAAGATTAACCAGCACGCTTGCATGGAAAGTTGGGAAATCCACAAAAAAATCGCTGGGGATAAGATTCTTCCTAAAAGCTAGTTCCTAACTCACGTTGGATGCCAGTGATTCAATGCATCAAATAAGAAACTGTTGCTTGAAGACTTTCACTTTTCCATAAAGAAATGATCCGTGTATAAGTATATGTGGCTCTATTCGTAGACACCGTGACTATGAAAAAAACTTTATTACTTTTTACATGTAGAAAACCATATATTAGTAGTCAATGAATGAAACTTCAGGTGTGAATTAAATGCACACTGCATTTGGATTTTCTAATTTTATACTACATGATTCATGAGATTAGCCAGGTTATTTAATAAGATTGTGATTAGTAATAATTTATTTTCAATGTTATTATATGGAATTTAAACAATAATATCTACCCAGATAGTTAAAAAAGATTCACTGATTACCTGAATTTTCATGAGGGAACTTTTCTACTTTTAATGGATATTTAAATTTTCTTTTTGTCTTCGGACTTTATAATGGTGGGGATCACATTCTTGATCGAATGCATTTCGTCCTATGTAATTATTTCTTTATTTATTTAACTCTCGTGGGCCACTCTCGTTTTCTTGTTTTTGTCCTCATCGCATCGTGTCTATCACCGACCGCTGCCACTCTCTGCTTTTCATTATTGTCCTCGATTCCTCGTGACCTGTCATCTCTCTCCCTTCACTCGCCAGTAGATTGCGCACGCGCATACAATGGGAGCAACACACCCACGCGCGCGGTGTACATGAATATTCTACTCGCTTGTAGATTGGGTCCAAGGAAAGTCCGGTAAGAAGGACCCCGTGGTGATAATACCATCCGCGTTTCTCAAATACCGGGGGAATTTTTTTTACTTTTATACTCCGTTTATTTCGTGAAAAATTAGCCATTTTCAGAAAATATTTTTCAGAAGTCATTTTTCAGAAAAATTATAATATTTTCTGGTGTTAAATTAAAACCTAAAAATATTTTGAAAAATATTTTCCGGTGTTCAGAAAAGTAAATATTTTCCGCTCATCAGATTGATGAGTGCGAGTGTCAAGCTTGAGGCTCGCTAGATCGATGAGCGAGTTTGAGATCGACAAGCTTGAGGTACTAAGCCAAGAAGATGAGAAACAAAGAAAAAAAAGAAAAAAAGAAAGAAAAGGAAATTGAAAATGATTTGAATTAAAAAGAAAAAGAAAAATAAAAAAATAATTCAAATAGAAAAAGAAAAGAAGAAGAAGAAAGGGAAGGAAGAAGTGAGAATTTGTAGAAGTGTGAGATAAAGAGATCGAATAAGAAAAATGTTTTTACTTTTGAAAAGTGGAAAACATTTTCTTAACTAAGAAGACATTTTTCCTTTGATGGAAAACACTTTTTCCAATGAATTCATTTTTAGTGAAATGAACGTTGGAAAAGTCGGAAAACGTCTTCAGAAATTATTTTCCGCGAAATGAACGCGCTTTAATTTTAAAAATCAATTATGAAAATGTTTTTTTATTACAAAAAAATGTTATTTGATGCACTAAAACTTTCAATTATTAGTGAAGAAATAAATGAGTAATCATCGAAGTTGCACTTCAATACAATTATTCCTAACTCGCGTCCTTGGTATGATTAATTGGCGATACCAAGGAATTAATTTAATGAATAAAAATCATTGCATGGAAATTTTCTACGGATCAATGCGTTTTCATGCAATGTCCCCAAAGGAATTAATTTAATTTAATTTAATTAATTCAATAAATTAACACACATACCATCATCATTAGGAGCAAGGGACTTTCATTATACCATAGATTGAAACGGGCATGGCCATCCAGCTAAAGAGAGAATCTAATATTTTTTTAAAATTAGTTAGTGGAGAATATGATTGCTAATTAGGAGGATGCTCATTGGTTGTCTTTTTCTGTTTTCTTTATTATTAGAAAAAAGCAAGTCAAGTCAAAAAGGCGCCAGCAGCAGAGGTCCTTTTCCACGCACCTCCCCAATAGTGCTGCGGAAATTACGTGTGCAATAATATACATCATACGGATTCAATCGGCAGGAAGAGTCTTTGGACCGTTGGATGACAAGAGCGCAGCATTGTCCCTTCTTTTTTTTTTTTTCGTCTTTTGATAGAAAAAGAACGCAGCATTATTCAAGCACGCACAATAGACTGCGTTGTGTACCTCTCGAGTCTCAGAACACACGCACGTCTCTCTCTCTCTCTCTCTCTCTCTCTCTGTGTCTGGGGTTTGACCCGTGCCGCTTCGACTTCAATCCTAAAATCCACCGAGCAAAACTCCCTCGCGATGGTACTTGTAATATCGTCCTCCATTATCCCCACTCTCCAGCGAGCTGTCCATCTCCGGCTATCGTCTCGGTCCCGTTAGGTTTTCGATTTCCTCTGGTCTTTGCATTTGCTCGAGGTCTCGATCGCCTATTCCCGCAACACGATTTTCATTCGTAGTTTTGCATAGGAAAGAAGAGATTGAGGGAGCTCCGTTCTTTGCAGTGCAGGTGGGACCCTCTCCTGGCACATTGAACGAAGAGAGGAGGCAGACATGTTGGGGCGTTTTCCAAATTTCTACAGATGGGCGTAATGTGATGTGACACACTTGTGTACACAATAATTTATCTCCAGCTGGACGACACTGACCAAGCTGAGCTCTAGACTCGAGAACTCGTCCTTTTAGAACATGGAATCAATCCGCGTTTTTTAGGATGAGAAATAATAAAAAAGGGCAAAACAAGGACTTGGTCACAACTTCTGCAAATTTGTCTCTATTGCGGTTCGTCCTAGAGAAATTAATTCTGTATTATTAAACACAAAAATCAACCACAGTAGACGAGGCATCTGGCTACTGATTGCGACATGGACCTCATGTCACCGGTCCTCTCATTCTTGACATTTCTTTTTTGTCCCGCGTCAATGTGTTAGTGTGAAAACTTCGTAATCGAGTCGTTGGTGTTCACACTAACATGAAGAAATAGCTTCATGCCATCCCCGGTGAGGAAATAAAATTACGGAAGAGGGTAAGGGAAGGTGATAATTTAGAAGAGGTGAGGTATTCAAGCGTTGGGTATATGAGCGCCACCAAGTGCGTGAAATTCCTAGACAGTATCGTGTACTTATCGAGGTCAAAAAGAAATTAGAGGAATTGACTTTGTGAATTAGGCACTGTTTGGTAACCATCCAAACGGTGCTTGATTATGATTTTTTGTTCTCAGAAATAGTTTTAGATAAGAATTGAGAATAAAAAAAAATGTGATTCTCCGTCTGAGAATTAAAAAAAGAATCAAAACAAGAAAGTCTCATTCTTTCCTTCCGTTATCTCGCAATTACCGTCCACCACTGCCCGCCGTCGCCATCTGCCAATCCGGCGAGCTCGCTGGAGGCAAGCCCAGCCATCGGCGAGCCTCATCGGCAGCTGGGCAAGGCTCGCCTGTCTACCGGCGAGGCTTGCCCAGCCCCTTCGGTGACTAGGCCGGACTCGCCCAGTTGCCGGCGAGGCTCGGCTGACGAGGGCTGGTGTCGCTCATCGGAGAAAAAAAGAAAAAAAGGAAAAAGTAAAAAATTATTTAAAAATTAAAAGAAATTGATTTAGAAATAATTAATGAAAGACTTTGATATCAAACGCAATGATTATTAGAGAATAAAAATTTTTGACAGATTCAAACACGTTTTTTTTATTTAAAATCGGTTTTTTAGTTTTGGGGAACAGTAATCGTTACTAAATGCGCGCCAAATGAATCGTTACTAAATGTGCCCTTAAACTCACAGAAAATGAGGGTACCGGAAATTCATTTTGTGGTGCTTAGAAGAAGACGCGAGCAATCGCATTTGATTATGCAAAGTAATCCACGAAGCTAAATGAGAAGCCAATTTCCTTCGAAGATTCTTTTAAAATAGAAATATTATGAGAAATGGATCATTTCGTTTTAAATACTTAAAGTCAGAAGGCACTTTCAGGGGAGCTCATGGAATGTGTCATGATTCATGATTGGCGATTTTTTTGTGAAAACTTGGTCTGCGTAGGATAAGAGCCTGTTACTGTCCTCCATTCAAGAAATATGTAAACATCAGAACTTGATTTATGGACGACTCAGGAGGACTGCAGATCAGTCCATTGCATCTTCTTTATCGATTCCAACCACTGAAAATCTTTTTCGTCTTAATTTTTGTTTTTCGAGATTTTGTTATGACTTCTTATAATGTTAAATCACGTGGGACCGGGACCACACGACAATTTTCCCTCACGTTGCCCAAGCGCGTAGCGCGTGCCCACAAGTCAACGGTCTTGGTCATGTGCAAAATGTAATAAATATTATTGTCTAGTGTCTATATGCCTCTCGTGTCCTCTGCAAGAGAACGCGAGAGAGAGAGCGAGCGAGCGAAGGGGTCCGTGGCGTTTCTAATATTTCTCCCGAGTTATGGCTTCTGCAGGTGTGGCTGCTGGAACGAAGAGAAAATGCCCGGTTTGTTTCCTCTGCATCTTTGGGATTTGTATTATTATTTTTTCGACATGAATGTGGCGGAATCGATCCTCTGCTTGAAGATCAACCCCCCAAATTGCTAAACATCATCTGGAATGTTACAAATCTTCTTTTGACGTGGACGATTGAACCTATGTATGTTCAAAATCACGAGATCCTGTCAAAACTCCAAGCACTATTGATGTTATAAACTGGGTCTGTTAACACTGCTTTGCTTTCACCTAAAATTTGAAATATCATATACATATCAGAAAATCATGAAAAGATTACGTATGAGTTCACTTATCACGTTGGAGTGTTACGAAATTTTTGAAATTTTTGGATCTAAAAACAGTCAAAACGCACGAGTTGCTAGATTCAGATTATGGGGCAAGCTTTGCTGCGTTAAGCTCGGCTCCATCGGAACCATAAAACTTTGCTTTTTCTTCTTCTCTTTTTCCTTTCTCGTTTGGCGAGAAGCAGGAGACTTGGTCTGAAACACTATGTTTACTTTTGTTTTCTTGATTTGACAGGAATTATCTGGAATCAATCATCAAGTATTCTTGAATTTTAGAGGTAAAGATACTCGCAAAGGATTCACGGGTCTCCTATATGATAAACTGAAAAATGCAAGGATCGAGATCTTTAAAGACGACAAAAATCTCCGTGCCGGAGATGAGATCGATCAGGCTCTAAAGGATGCAATCGAGCACTCGAGGATCTCGATAGCCATCTTCTCCGAAGATTATGCTTCCAGTGAAAGTTGCCTCATGGAGCTGGAACACATGTGGGAGTGCAGAGAATCAAATGAGCGGACTCTTATCCCTATTTTCTACGATATTAATCCCGATGATGTGACAAACCAGACTGGGAAATTTGAAGAGTCCTTCAAGAATCATAAGAAAATTGGCAAAGTCGACTCAAATACCATCGCAAAATGGAGGAACGTTCTTCAATTGGTCGGGGGATTAGCCGGATATGTGCTGAAGGACATCAATGGGGGGTAATTCTTTTGCTTGGGGTTTCTTTTTTCTTTCCTAGAAGAATGGAAAAAAAGAGGGTATAGGATGATGTTAAAATGAACCCGAACTTTTTTCTGAAAAATGTCGTATATAATCATATCGATGATGGTGCATGCTAGAGAGATCTTCAAGCTTATTCCTGTGAAATGAATCGATAATTTGATAGGTTGAAGCGATCGAGTAATCGGTAAGGGCCAGTTGAAAAGAGACTCGACTCATGACGTAACTGCGAGTTAGACCAGCCAACCGGGTCCACCACGCTCTATTCTTTCCCCCTTGGCCAGATCTTTTGTTACGCAGATCGCATGATATCAATATCCAAACTGCTATGTGCATTAAAACTTGCTCTCCGTTTCAATTGAAGATTCCCCCTGCCCCCGTTGGTTGATTTAATTTTCATCGGTTAACTCCCCACTTGATTTTTGTCTACTTTTTAATATATTTGGTAAGTCTGTTGTCATCCTTGTGCTTCATCACTCATGTTTTTCGCAGGGATGTGGCCGCCCTCCTAGAAAAAGTTCTTAAACGAGTCCAGGAGGTGTTGGATGAGGATGACCAATATGTAACCGACAAACTAGTTGGAATCGGTCTTCATGTTCAAGAGATGATGACAAAGCTTGGTGTTGTCTACAGCCATGGAGAAGCGAAGAAAGTATGTGGACGAGATGTACGTGTCGTCGGAATATGCGGTATATCGGGTGTTGGAAAGACTACACTTGCAAAGGTTGTCTTCAACAGGATTCGTAAGTTGTTTAATAAGTGTAGCTTCCTTGATGATATAAATTCAAAAGGAGTCGAGGTTTTCCCTGACCAGTTGATTGCTGAACTTCAAAAAGAACATTATCCTCGGAGACCTTTTGGTAGTGGTATTAAAAGGTTGAAAAGTCTCTTTATTGACACGAGGCTTCTCATTGTGCTTGATGATGTGCATGAAGATAAACAAATTCAAGCTTTAATTGAGGACCTTTCTTGGTTGGGTGAAGAAAGTAGAATCATTGTGACCACAGATAGAAGAGATGTTTTAAAGGTTTTCGACAATGTAGCAGTCGAAGAATACAAGGTTGAACCAATGGCAAATTACCATGCTCATAAACTCTTTTGTAAGCATGCTTTTCGAGGGGATGCTCCCCCATATGGCTCCGAGTACGATTCCTTGTCCAGGGACATTGTCAACGCTCTTGGAGGGCTTCCTATGGCTACTGTGTTTTGGGCAACTTATTTAAAGATGGAGAAGAGTCTAGATATATGGAGAAGTATCCGGGATCGATTAAGAGATCATCCACATGAGGGAAAAGTGGAAGCTGCCTTGAAGGCCAATTATGATTTATTAAATAAACGTACACAGGAGATATTCCTGGACATAGCGTGCTTTTTTGTTGGAAAGGATGAAAGGATTCCCTCTTACATGTGGAAGGCTTGTCGTTGCTATCCTCCTTCAGAAACAAAAGAACTCCGCAACATGCATTTCTTGGAAGATGGAGAAACTAATGAATTAAGAATGCACAAACTATTAAGAGACTTTGGAAGGAAAATTGTCGAGAAGAAGCATCTTCAAGAGCGCTGCAGGATTTGGAAGTTGAGTGATGCACGTTCCATTCTAAAGGACAATCAGGTAAGTTTTCAAAAGCTTTTAGAAATTTCTTTTAAAGGATCACAAATGCGTTCACGTAAACCATCCATAGATAACATAAATTCTCGATACGTCATTTTTAAAAAAAATAAAAGATTCCGTAGGACATATTATATAGTAAGTAAATATTTTTATGTATACGTAATAAATTTTCATTTTTAATTTGATTCTAATTCACGTGTTTTATTGGTAATTCATTCAAACACATGTTCTCAACATCGATTTTTCTTATGCTGAACGCGACACTGCTGAATTCTTTTACATATTCTTTTGAAAATAATCGATATAATAATATATTAATCAAATGATTTGTGTTGCGATTCCATCCGCATCCGATCATGGCGCTCATGCAAACCACGTGTCCCGTCTGCCGGGCCAATCTCGTGCCCGAACCCGGTGAGACCCTCTCTCCTCCCTGTGCAACAGCCCGACCCGGACTCGGTGCTGTGGACGTGGACCGTGTGAAATTAAAAAAAAATTAAAAATTAAAAATTAAAAATCTACTCAGACCACTATCTCTCTCGCCCTCTTCCTGAAGTCCTTCGCCTCTATTAGTCGTCGTCGGCGGCTTCGTCTTCCAGACCGAGAAGCTCGCCCTGAACCAACAGCCGTGGACTTTAACTGTCAAGGAACGGACTTTAACCGTCGAGGAACGCGACGGCAGCCCCGAGTGGAAGCACGGGATGCCATTCCAGTGGAAGCTTGGCCATGGCCGCGACGGGCGAGATCGAGATTCCGACAGCTCCTGGCCTCGATCGGCTTGTCCATGGCCCAAACAGGCGAGATCGAGATATTGGCTGCTGCAGATCTAGCTAGCCAGATCGGATCTGCATCGGCGGAGGCGTTGGGTGGGGACTCATCGCTGGGCGCGGCGCCCACACGAGGCCTCCACCTCCCGCTTCTCCGCCTCCCTCAAGAACACCAACCCCCGCTACCTCTACCCTGTGAGACGTGCACGCCGGAATTCACTGCGTGTCTCGACACGGAGGCTCCGGAGAGGCTCCGTGCTTCCTAGCATAAACTATTCAATCTCTGGAGCAGGGGAAAAAACGGATTTGTTCTTAAACACGATTCGGAGTGCGAAATAGATACCCACTTGATTTTTGTAAATTTAATTTGTCTCATTTGATTTAAAGGATTAAGAAATTAGAGTTTTTCAACTTACTCATCCGTTTTCCCCCGTCGACACTTGACAGAATGATGGAAGTGTCCAAGGCATTAGTCTCACATTTGAAGAGGGTGGCAACGTCCGTTTTACATGTGAAGCACTAAGCAAAAAATCGAATTTGAGGTACCTCAGACTGGATGGGGCTAACAGTGAGAATCTTATTTCAAATTCGAGTCGGCTCCCACTGGAGGAGGGTAACATTGAGAGAGAGCCTGAGATTCTTCTTCCAAATTTGAAGTGGCTTGATTGGCACGCCAGCCATTTAATTCCTGAGCTGTGTAATATGGATTTGAAGGAATTACTCATTCTCGATCTGTCTAGGAGTCTGGTCACCAAAAAACCACATGTCTGGAAGCAAATCATGGAGGTATGGCCGATATTTGCTTTTTAAATCTCGCGTTAAGATTTTAGGTGCGAGTGAGTAAAGTCTGATATCTTCTTTTGCACATTCATTGCAGAAGGTGGAGAAATTGAAAGTCTTGAACCTACAAGGATGTGATCTGTTAAGGGCATCGTGGAGGTCTTCAGCTTCAACCGGTTTGGAGATGTTGATAATGGAAGATTGTACTCGGTCACCTGCACTTTGGGAGTTCATTAGTCAACTGGAGAGCTTGAAATCCTTGAATTTGAGAAACTGCAAGGCAGTCAAGCTGCATATCCTACGACTGAGCGGCAAGGAATCTTTGACGGAACTTCTGATTGACGGAACTGACGTCGTAGAAATTCATATCGAGAATAATTCTTTGAGGAACCTTGAAGTACTTAGTGCTCGTAACTGTACAAGTTTGGGGGACATATCCCCAATTGGCCACCTGACGAAACTCAAAAGTCTTGCTCTGGATGGTGCTACAATTGATTGGGTTCCAGAAACTTTTGAGTTTCCCCCGAAACTTGAAAGACTTTCTCTAAGGAATTGTGAGAAGTTGTGTGAACTTCCGTCTTCCATCGGGAAGCTAAAGCAGCTGGAGGAAATGGACCTTTCAGACACTAGAATTACACAACTACCAGAGTCAGTCAAGGATTTGAGTAATTTAAAGACGCTGAAGATGGAACGCACTCCCCTACAAAAATTTCCTGAAGATATTGTGAGGTTAAAGAAACTGGAAGAGATAGACTTCTCTGGCTGCACAAGTTTGGAGGCCCAAGATAGTTGTGATATTTCAGGACTATCATCTTTGACAATTTTGAGATTATCGTCATCCGATGTGGCTAGGCTGCCTCAGGGCATTTGCAAGCTCTCTTGCCTCCGAACCCTTGATGTACGCAGATGTGAACGACTTCAAGCACTCCCAATGTTGCCCTCCGGTTTAGTCACTCTCCGGTGGGGTTCCAAAATCATGGCATCCCCGAATTGACAAATCTGACGAATCTAAAAGAGCTGTGCTTGAATGTTGGTGAGCAGCCGGAAGTGGGTTCATCGGATCAGACCCCAAATATTGGGTGGATCACCGGATTGACGAGTCTAGAGACCTTGGAATTGTCCCTTCCAAATGTCACCAGTCTCCCTGGGAATTTTAGTGCCCTTACTCATCTCTGGGAACTCACTTTATCCTTCATGAAGGAGCTAGACCTCACACAACTTCCCTCCTCAAGCTTATGGACTCTGCGTCTCAAACACTGCAAGATTCCAGAGCTAAAATTTTCTAGTCTGAAACCTCTGTCAGAACTAGAACTAGAGGACTGCGATTTAGCACAGATTGATGGTCTCGAAGATTTAAAGCTTTTGGAAGTCCTGAAAGTTTTTCATTGCAACCGGATAACAAACCTTAATGGACTCAAAGATTTACCACGTCTTAGGAAGGTGGAAGGTATCTTTTCTGCTCGACCCAGTCTACCAGAATTATCCGAACGTGTTGAACAGGACATATGCGTTCGGCCTTCTTCTTAGTCGGTGACATAATAGTCTCTGTCCTGTACGAACTACTGTTGTACTTTCGAATCTTCAACAGGACATCTCCTCTCAGTCTAAGAAACTGGAGAGCGACCTCTTTAAGGTGCATGCTCCAATTCTGTTCACAATTCTTTTTGACCCGAAACAAAGTTGGATTTTACCATTCCCATGAATTCCTTATATGTATTGCATTTGGATCTGTGCAGGGCCACAAAATAACCCAGGCAAGTTTTTCTCATCAGGCGATTGGCAGTGGCATCAAGAATCTCGCATCAAAACCATTGCCGAAGGTAACGCCTCCACTCGAATTGCCACATATTTTGTTGGTGTTCTATTTGTACTGTTTATATAAAGGTGTGATTCACCAAAACACCATTTACTGTTATTTTTAGCCTGTAGGATGCATCCAAAAGCCGTCCACTGCCAATCCGCTCTTCGATACGATGAGAAAGAGAAGACAAAGAAGAAAAACAAGATCCAGCATCCATGGGCAACGTTGCGAGGACTCCGTGGATGTGAGCCATCACGGGCCTGTATCTTTTTCAGCTCTGCTGGTGAGATTCGTCCTCAACACTGCCTTCAAGTTTTGCTTTTATTCGTTTCAGTTGATCAAGTCATCGGTTCCAAATCTCCGGGAGTTCATTATAGGATGGCGATGCGAAATGGATTTGACGGAAATCTAATTAGAAGCTACAAGAGAGTGCGCTCGTGATCGTGAAATTGAGTAGGATGATTGCGATGTTGAGAGAGAGAGAGAGAGAGAGAGAGAGAGAGAGAGAGAGATGCACCTTTGAATTGATCTGCTGCTTGGCAAAGGATACTTTTCATCCATCGTTCTCTTCTCCTCTTCTTATTCGATTTTCTTCCCTCGCACCTCTGGATAAAATCCGGGTTCATGGTGATGGGAAACATGCTCTGCATCCATCTATACATCTAAAAAATAATAACAAAACATGGAGAATAGAGCTTTTTGTCGAGCCACATCTTAGTTTTTCTTCTGCTTCTCCTCTTCACGTTACTAAAATTTACATATTGTTAAAAAAGGTAAAAGTATTGTAATAATTGAAAAAGTTAAAGGTTCCTACTTTTTATGGTCATTGAGTCATTAATGCTGATTTTGTTTTAGAACCAATCGAATCTGTAATTAGCGATTTGTTGCAATTAATGTGTTTTTCATGTCAAAAAATTAATGTTGTTAATTAGCTTGTATATAAATTGCTATACACATTACGGTCAATTTCGATTTCTATTATATTGAATATAAATAATTAAAGCAATGCAATACATTTCGCTTGAATAGATATATTCTAATCCACCTACATTCTCTTCGGTCGCTATTTTCGCAACAATCCATATTCCTTTCTGATGATTTAGATGATTTTTTGGCATCTAAGAGTTTCTATGTATAAATCGGTAGGTATTAGTCAGTTGGGGTCTCTGCCCTGTCCCCACCGGTTCAACAGCCCTTTACAACAGAAGTAGCATATTTTCTTAATTGATAATTGCTTTTATTTATCATCTTTTATATAGTACTTTTGTATGATAAATGAGGTGGGATTGTTACTTGAGGAGCCAAATCGAATAACATAGTGGTTTGGAGAAGACAAAATGGCTCTTGAACTGCGATTTCTACGTACTTTTCTTTTCCTCTTTGACATTTTGATATGAGATATCATCACTTGACACTTCATATGCGTGCACTTAGATTTCCCCACATTTAGCTTCGTCGTTTGAATTAAGCTCTATTTATTTCTTAGAAAATAAATGATTTGGAAAATATTTTCCTAAAGATGATCGCTCGAATCACTTGAAATAATTAGCTAGTATATAATAATTTCAAATCATTCATTTTTTGTCGAATAAACATGGCCTAACATTGAAATAGATCTGTATCATTATATTTTTAGATCCCATAGCAAGGTTCTCATTGCCTTTGTCATTTTGGTTAATAAAAATGATACTCCACATAAGAGGATATCATAGAATGGTCATATTTGGATAAATGATCTAAAAGATTGATTTTTCTTTCTTTTTTTCCTTTCTATACTACCGTGTACAAGTTATTAATCTTTTTATATGATTAGCTATTACAATTTAATTTTTTACCACATACTTTCTATAATAAACACTACAATTGGATAATGAATCTTTTTTTCTCGTGCTAGCATTTTTCAAATAGAAGTAACTACTATTATATTATGATTATTACATTAAAGATCTGCAGTAATTAAAAGTAAACGAGTATTCAGTAAGTTACAAAGGAGAGGGCCATACATGGAAGGATGAAGCTTTCTCTCCTAATTTAACAGCATCTGAAACTTTAATTTCTCTGATTGACATCATTGCAAGCAAAAAGATCTCTAGTTTATTCCTTATTCATACTCTATTGGTTTTAAAGCTCCTCTTTCTAGACCATCAAATTCTTTCTCAAGGGTGAAGAAAAAAAGGAGAAAAAATCACAAGAATAAATGGGACCATGCAATTTAGAGGCTGAGGTGGGGACACGTGAGTGAGATGGTAGGGTTTCACAACGTGCGCACAGCATATAACACACGCAAGGGCTTGTAAAATAGCTAGGGACCAAACCCAAAAAAAAAAAAATAGAAAAAGTCAATTTATCATGCCTAACTTTTGAATGTAAGCAAGTACTAAGATTTCTCAATTCGTGAAAATTTATTGACTAATTTTTGGAATGACCATATCAGAAGGAAAAGTTCTTTCATCATGTGAAATGATTTAGGAAGCGATTCCAAAAATTACGAGTTACACAAGCATAAGTGGTTTGGCTGATGAAATTGGGTCAGAAGTGGAAGAAAAGATGAATCGGTTCTTAAATATGTTCTCTCTCAAAGCACTGTTGAAGTGTTATAGAAAGCACGTGTTACCCTTCTACATATTATCTATTTTGACCCTTCACACATTGAGCATTAAGACGATATTAAAAAATTCATCAAATAATGAAAGAAAAAAGAGAACATGTCATTGAATAAACTATTCGATCATAGAGAACTCACTGGCCGGAAATTTGTAACGCGACACTGAATTAAAAAGAATGTAAAAATGTCAACAAATATCAATTTAAGGACAGAAAAGAGTGACTAGGATGGGACGATATGATTAGGTCATCTTTAGGCATGATGTGGCGTGGAGAAGTCTAGTTTGGGAAATTGCTGAGAGAGAGAGAGAGAGAGAGAGAGAGAGAGAGAGATCTATATATGATTAAAAGTGAAGTTTGATGTGTTTTGAAAATGATAAATTTATTTGAATGTGGTTGAAGAATTCTCGATGGTTTTCTTTTCTATTTTTTTTTAAATTAATAGGAAAATCAAGTCAAGTCAAAAAGCACATGCATAGTTTCCAAGCAACTTCTGCGTAGTGCTTTAGAAATTAAAGAGTCAAGGATGTAGAGTCGTTGGCCTGGACTATTGACGAATTGGAGTGATTGTGGTTGTCCGAGAAGGCCGAGAGGAGAAGCAGGGGCATGGTGCAGTTAGTCTTGTCGTGTGGTGCGAACAAAGATTTCTAGAGGAGTGTAGACAGCAAAGCATGACATCTTCAAACAGCGTGAGAGGACTTTGTTGTGATCATGGTTAGGGGTGTCAGTTCCCGAACCGAAAACCGAAGACGAAGCAAGAAAAAGTTTTCGGTTCGGCGAAAATTTTCGGTTGGTTCGGTTTTATCTTCTGAACCAACAAATAAAAATGGAGAAATAAAAGTGGAGAAATCTAAGTTCAACAGAAAAAAAAAAAAAAACCGAAAACGAAAGGCTAAAAACCAAAAAGGAACCGAATTGAAATTTTGTTCGGTTGAGTTCGGTTGGTTTCGGTTCGGTTCAGCGGTTCGGTTCGGTTGGTTTTGAAAACCGAACCAAGGTTTACACCCCTAAATTCATGGTCAAGGAAGAGGAGAAATAGCTTCATGTCATCTTCCTGAAATAATGAGAGAATGAGAGAGGGTTGGAGGAAGATGTGATAATTGTGAAGAGGTGTGGTAATTAAACTGTTGAGTGTATCAACGCGCCCAGTATGTTAAGTTTCTCGACAGCGTCGTGGCTATATCGTTGGCCATGAAAAGAATGAGTTTCCCGGAGAAGAAGAGGAAAGTAAAGAAATCAATTTGTGGTATTTAGAAGAAGACGCAAGCAACCGCACTTCATTGCACAAGCAAACTTATGAAGCTCGATGCGATTACAAGATTAAGGAGAGAGAAGATTGAGTAAGGAAGCCAGAGATTACAATTGTCGTCAAGAGCCACAACTCTTAACTGTCGAAATTGTGCAAATTGAATAACAAAATTCTTTGTAATCTCGAAACCAGAACAGGATTTGTCCGGAGATGGTAAAAGATTTTAGTACAAAATGATCCTTACAGAAGATGCATTGGCTAGTGTCGCCTTGCTAACCAGAAACATTAAATAAGGTTTTCTGGCAATAACTATGCTAATATTTTCTGAAATTCTTGAATTTATTGATGACTGTCCTGTTAGGCAAAATGTGGATAAACTCAATTGAAAAGTCCTTGTTCTCACTTATTTATTTATTTATTGTAAATTAGTATACGACCAAACTTGATTTATAGGAAAAATTATCTACAAAAATTAGTTCTAAATTTATTGAAAATAATACTTTGTTTATGAAATTATCTTCAATGTTAATTCAGTTTTAAATCTTACAATTTTACCAATGCAGTTTAAAGTTCTCCTCCAAATTTTTTTTTTGTGAAATTTCAACATAGTTCTTTTGGCAAATTTTGATTTGAATTTACTGTTCTCGTGGTCCAATCATTGTGGACCTTCCTGTGAGGCAAAATGTGGATAAACTCAATTGAAAAGGCCTTCTTCTCACTTATTTTTCTGATTTTTCTATTTACTTTTTTATCTTTTACTGTTCATCTTCTTTAGTTTCATTTTTGAAAAATGAAGCGAAATTTACATGTTTGAAGCTCAAGGAAGGGGTGAGGACGAAAGGAACCTTCACGAGACTTGCGGCCAACAAGCTCATTGTCGAGCTGCCATGGAAAAGTCCATGGCTTCCATGGACGACGACCTCAAATCTAAAGTCAAGTCGCCATGGCCGATGAAGCTTCCACGACTTGGAGGAGGCTCCGGCCTGCTGCTATCCAAACTCCAGAGGTTCCTTTCACCTCTTTCGTTGTCCCTCTTCAACCAGACGAGTTGAGAGAACTAGATGAACGATTTCTGCTTCTTAAACCCTCACACGAGAAACGAGAAACGTTCTTTCCGTTCCTCAGTGAAAGGACTAAGCGAATGATACCTTGCATCCCATCTCGTCCACATCATTATCCTCCTGAACTGTAAGGCGTCAGGTGCTGTTGCTATCAGGCATCAAGACAAACGGCTCTAAAGTCAAGCCTCGCCCCAACCGAAAATCTACCATCCACAAGCCACAAATCAAGAGCGATGTTTCGTCGAAACGTACCCCGGGCCATCTAATTCGACCGTGAATTTGACGACGATTAGCATCTCGAGGAGCCGGTCTTCTCCATCTAGGTCGTTTGCGGCGACCGGAGTTTTCCTTCCAAAATGTTTGATGGTGTAAGTCGTGAGGAAGGAATGATCTGGGAACATGTTGGGAATAGGCTTCGGATTTTTTTTTCTGGACTACTTTCCCGGTATTTGACTGATGAAAGTAGAGGAAAGACGGAGTTTACCCAGAGAGATGAACAGTATAGGAACAAGGAACAAGATACAGTAACCATAAAAGAAAAAGAGAGAGAGAGAGAGGAAAACAAACAAAAATAATCTGGAAAATTCAAAAATTCAGTAAAAACACATAACTTTACATAAATTTGTCAATTAGACCGTCACATCAGCATATTCAAGTCAAAATTGATTGAAAAGACTATATTAGCATTTCATAAAAAAGTTAAAAATTACATTAGCAAAAAAGTTTATGAGCAAATACATTCATGATTGAGTTTATCATTTTTCCTCAATTATATCTGAAGGATCCAATTCAATGGAATAACTTAGGAGAACCACCTGCCGGTTTATTTCATCATGCTATTGCCACTAAAATGTCTTTTTTTGTCTCGTCAAGCCGAATTTGTCGTTACTCTTGTTTTCTTATTTTATCATGATCCATTTTTATGTGACCATATCTAAGTTCTTGGAAACATGCTCTCTGACTTCTTCAGATGTCGAACCAGAAGGCATTTGATGAAAAGCTATGCATCATCAAAAATTGTACCTTAGTAGGTAACTCCTACATATTCATATGAATTAGTTTCTGCAATCTTCTCATGCAATGAGATGTAAACTATGTGCTAGTGCATCCTTTTTTTCCCCTTCAAAGGTTCATTCTTAGCGAAATTATTAATGACTGATGTTGAATTGTGAGCTTATCTTCATACGTTGTGGAAATAATGTCATAATGGAGTTGCTGTTATAGAGAATAGTTGCTAAAAGATACTGCAAGAGAACATAACTTGAGCTCTCCTGTGAACCATGATGCTTTAGAGTTGTCAACATACATTGAGAAATTTTGGCTAAAAAACTTAATTAAGCAATGCACATTTTAGTTGCTATTGCAAAGATGGAGATTTAACGTGCTATGTTTAGTATAGATACTTGCCAGAGCGGATACAAAAAGGTCGTCGCAATTTTTTATATTAGTTGCCAAGAGCCTTACATTTAACATGAGATCCTCCATATAAAGTGTTTAAGCAATTGAATAGATGATTGTTAGGATCCGTGCGCCGATCCATTCGTTTCTTTTTCACACATCCCATTGAGAAGGACTCTGGATTTCATTTTCACTTCTTTATTATCTATTCAGATGTTGTTTAAATATTGGTCTTCTATGTCTTCCATCTGAATGACATTGGAGAGCCTTTGAGTAGCGATTAGAGAGCGTTGGAACTTTGTTTCTCTCTATATATGAGAAACTGTGATATTTTATGCCGTAATGATCTCGAATGGGAACTTGTGGAGAACTTTGTAAGGAGAAATTGCACGTTAACTTCCTTCATTGAGATCCATAGACAATGTTTTATAAAATCGACCAGAACCCGCAGGCTTGACTGATTCATCTGGGTAATGGTTGGCCGTCCGGTGCTGTTGGACACCCTGACCTGTACTTGGTACAAAACCAAAAAACTGGTCAAAAGAGAAACTGGTTAAACCAAGGTAAACTAGAAAAACCATTGCTTAATGGGAAAAAAATTGTAAAAGAAAGAAGGGAAGTGGAAAAATGCAAAATTGGCCAAAAGAAAAAAAGAGCGTTCTGTTTTGATTGTCTTCCTCATCAAAAACAGTCTCTTCTATTTTCTGCAAACATGCCATTGGAATCATAGAAACTCTGCTTATCATGACATTTCTGTGATTCATCATAACTGTGCAGGTTTACTAGATATCTCAGCTTGTTTTAAAAAGAGAACATGCTTTCATTGACACTGTGGATGTCGATTGTGTGGAGACTCATGCCCAGGCATGTTGTGGTGTTCTGCTAAATTTTGACCATCATGAGTAGTCTAAGACATCTAAATTTCTCTCCTGGTCTTGTCTCAAGCTGTTAAGTTTGCTATGGTCGCTCTAACTGTCACCATGAGCAGGCATATTGGAATCTACTAGATTTAATTGACAAAATATGGAAATATGAGTGAGCCAAGATTGCCCTTTATTCATAGTCATATATTATATTCCAAATGTGGACGGTGGTTACAACACAAGCATGTGTATTAATAATGGACTAATTTACTGTTATATTTATTTCATTTCTCACTGTTTTACTATTTTCAACTAATTATGAGGAGCATGAGGATCATATTGCATGTGTCATTTATCCATAGTTCCTCTTTATGTTTGATTATCTGTACATGTATTTTACGTGTTGTTACAGGTTAACTAGTCCTATGTAGTTGCTCCTCATGACATGCATTTTCAAGTTGTTCATCATTTTCTCAAGGAGCATATTTTGGAGGCACTTGATTACAAGGTATCGATGGGAGTATTCTTTATTTTAATGATGTTATGTTGTACCTATTTAACAATATCACCGTGCTCAGGTCATTGTACTTGGTACAACGCGGATGGTGAAATTGCTCCTATATTTACTTCTTCGCAAATTGAGGATGAACGTTAGAGAGATGCATTGCAAAACCCTCAACTTTACAGAACTCGCACATACAATGAGCTTTGGGAATCAAAGCTAGAATCCCATTCTAGCTATACCATCGATAGAGTGTTTCCTGGATGAAGTGAAATATCTGCCTATCGATAGAATCCCTATACCATTTATGGATCCAAATGTCAAAGTCATGGTTTTCATCTGCCCCATTCTTCTTTTGATACATCTATGCTTATATGCAAATGTTGGTTATGGAACCTAATTGTAGTAGCTTTTTCTTTTGCTACTTGTATGCTTATATGTTTACTTTTTGCTGTCATACTCGATAAGAATATGCTGTAATGTTAACTATATATTTCTTTTGAAGTTTAAAATAAGTGATCAAAGTGACAATATAGGCATTTTTAAGGAAGGAAATTTCCTCGCAGGTAAAACTGCAATTTCTTCCTTTTTCTTGGGATGAGCAAGATGATGGTTTCTCTCACAATCAAAAGATCAATTATGACATCCTAATTTTCAGGTTCTGTTTTCGATTGAATAAGTTGGGCTTTTTATCGACGCACTTATAGTTTTTTTTTTCCTTCAGTTGGCCACTCACGGGATAACTAGTTTATTAGGTGAAGCCGTTAATGAATTTAAACGCAATAGACTTGAGAATTTGACCGGGAATCGACTACTCGACTGTGCTAATCTGCAAGGGTCATTACAACACCATCAAAATCGATCAGAGACTGGAGATAGGTCGATTCGATAGAGGTATGTGATTAGTGTGTAGGTGATTTCACCTAATTGCAAAATTTTTGTCGAACGACACTAGACTAATCTTTCTGTCATTTCTGTACCATGTGCCTGTATTTGACATATTGAGATTTTCACGATAACCGAGAGTTGTCAATGTATCGAAAATGTATAATGTGGCTAAAAAATAATCGACCACATGTCAATTGCACTAAAGATTCTTAAAAGCTACCCGGTAGGTTAGGTCACCCTAAAATCGCATCAGATTGAAGTTAATCGTGAAATTGAATCTGATTAAAGTTTTGTTATATTACGATTCATTTTGAGAACATCAATTCACCTTCCGAAGATTTTTCTGCAAATCGGGATTTTTGGTAGAAATTCAAAGTAGGGCCATTTTGGATTGGGAAAATCAGATGATCGTTTTTTAGCGCACTGTTAGCCATCAAGTTGGTTCAATTGATGAGAAAAAATGTGAATTCAAGTGTGGGCACCTTAGTTGAATTTATGGGCATCAATTTAAGTTTAATTGGAGGAGAATTGAAGGGAAATTGAATGAATTGAGTGGCAAATGTTTCAAAATTCGTAGGCCTTGGGGTGTGCAATATTTAAGCCGCTTGGTGGCTTGTTGAGGAAGACTTTGGTGCTGCGTAAAGGGCTGAGGTTGACAGCCAAGCTGATGGGGCATGCACTTGAGAGTTTTGGATATTTTGGTGGTCCCCTCAAGCTTTAGCAGTCTTCTTCTTCCTTCAGCAGCTCCTTTCTCCATTGTAGTGAGTTTTGTGAGCTTAGAAAACCAGAGGAAAAGGCCAGTAGCCACCGTCAACCGCCCCTAGCCGCGGTGTCCACCCGCAAGCTGCGCTAGCCCATTCGCCATCCGCGATCGTCCTCGCGCCCAGCTGCCATCATTCACGCCTAGGCCACCGTTATGAGCCTGCCCGGCCGCTGTACGTCACCATCCAGGCTGCCGGAGTTGCCACCGTCGCCTGCCTAGCCTTGCTACAGCCATTGTCACCCGTCCCTTGCCGTTTTAGCCCCAACTGGCCACTCGTGCAGCCTCTTCCAGCAACAACAAGAAAATGAAGCTAGTAAGGGCAATGAGGCTTCGTGGCCCGTTTTGAGGTCCGTCTGGTCTTCGTTTGGTGTCGCCGTATGGTTGTTTGTTGCCCGTCTCCACGTCGCCGTCATCATGGACTCACTAGATCACTAAACCGGTGAGTTTACTTGCTAAATTCTGCTTAGGGAGTTCATGATACTTAAGGGGTGATTAGTTTATGCTAATTAGGGTTTAGATGGTTAGTAAGATTGGATTAATGATTTAATTGTTTAATTTTGCATTTTAAGTGGTTAGATTAGATTAATTAGGGACTATATGGATGTACTATTTATCTAGATAAGTTCAAAAATTTTCTAGGCCCGTTTAGGTGTTTAGATTAGTATTTTCGGCCTAAGTTGGTAATTATGGTATTTAATTGCATTTATTTAATTACTTTTTGTATTTATTTAATTATTTAATATTTTCCGAAAATTATACCGTAATAGTTGGTGACTGGAATTTCATACCGATTATAATGGTGTGCTTAGTTTCTGTAATTGAGTGTTAAATTGTGCAAATTGAATGGTGATTGAAATTTTGGTTATTTATTTTAAAATTGTGAAATTTTGGTAATTATTTAGAAATTACTGGGTGTTAGATTTTGACCCCGAAAATGATTTTAAAGACTATATCAAATAGTGAGATTTTAAAAAAGAAGGATATCAATTTTTCGGGTTCAATCTGACCGTGTATGCATACACAATTATTTTTACCGAGTGTTTTTACTACTAAGAAAATGAGTTAAGTACGTTATTTTAATTGTGACATTTGAGTATAAAGCAAGATGTCTTGGCTGCGAATTAGACGTGTGCATAAATGGTTATGAGAACCTGTCCCAAGATGTTAAGCTGGATATTGCCCCTATATGGGATTCCCTATCAATGGACACCGGTTGCTGTAGAGGCTGGACCGATGCTCCTTCATGAAATGCCGTCGACGTAGTGACGTTGCCATGCTCGATGGGGCGAGACGACGCCTGGCTACTCCAGAAGACTGCCGAATTTCGAGTAGGACGTGATTAACAATTGGAACACATGCTGAGTGAAATTAACATATCGGATTATGAGACAAAATTGTGTGGCACGGAATCAGATATGTCATAACAATTTGACCCTATAATTAGGACCCCTTGTGGCTGTTTGAGAGATGAATTTAGGGGGTGAATTTGTTGAGACATTGTCTCACCCGTCGTGGGCTCATTTCTTTTCAGGTCCTTAGCGTCATGTATGTTATGGGGTTTCAAAGGAGGTAGACTTCCAGCGTTCCTATTTCCTAGTTCTCGGGACCGACTTGACCTATGAGCTTGTGGAGTCCATTGTTTGGGTCAATGAGGATCTACCCCACCTGGTACCTCATCGTTTCAAGGCATGGTACATTCACAAGTCCGATGGGAGTTGAGAGGGTCCTATGGATGGTTTTGACTGGCCTCTTGTTGGGATAAGGGAATAAGAGATAGGGCACCCTTTGAATATCGACACCCCTGATGGTGCCATGGAGGATCCAAAGCTGAGGACTGGAGAGCCTGGAGTGTAGAATCTCCGTAGCCTCTTTTTGATCTAGATTTCTGTACATAGATCTTTTTGTAGACTTACTCAATATGTATATAAAAGCGTGTTTGGTTGTGAATCTGTTTTCTTGCTTTTCTATCATATGCTAGTTGCTGTCAAGGATTTGTTTATTCGCTTCCACGCGTGCAATAAAATGAATAGGTCGGTAACGTCTCTTGGGATATTGCAATTTTTTTTTTATCGACCACCGAAGGATAGACACACGACTGAGAATCAGGCCTGACATCAATTTCGCGAATGCTTCTCTTCTGACTTTTGACACTCGTTAATAACAAAGTTTGGCTTGCCTTTCCTTTCTTTCATGCTTAAGATTCTCTCTGCTGTGATGGAGGACTCAATGGCAAAAGTTGATACAAGCGTCGAAGAAGCAACATAACAGAGTTTGACTTGCTTTTCCTTTTTTCATGCTTAAGATTCGCGCGGCTTGAGTTGAGAAGAAGACGTCGCATTCAATGAAGAGAGACAAATTTTGAAAGAGGGAGGGCGCTTCTTCGTGTAAATGGCAAGAGAAAGTACGAAGCAATTGATGAAAAGAGAAACGGGGGAAGACAAAAGTGTGACTCCAAATAAAAGTGGGGCCCCGGCTTCAAGTGGAGCCACGTGTTGCCTCATGATTGGGCCCGCCCAGTCAACTCGGCGCGACTGGCGCCGCCTGATATTTTGTCCGCATCGCCCAAGCCCAACCGCGGGGCGGATGCCCAGAAGTCGACTGTCTTGGTCATGTATCAAAGGCATCTGACGTCTATAGACCTCCTAGGCCTCTGTGAGAGAGAGAGAGAGAGAAGCCACGTGCTGCGTCATGATTGGGCCGGTCGGTCAACTCGGCGTGACTGGCGCCGCCTGATATTTTCTCCCCGTCGCCCAAGCCCAACCGCGGGGCGGATGCCGAGAAGTCAACCGTCTTGGTCATGTATGAAAGGCATTCAGACCAAAAAAAAAAAAAAAAAAAGAAAGGCATCTGATGTCTATGGGCCTCCTGGGCCTCTGCCTCTGTGTGAGAGAGAGAGAGAGAGAGAGAGAGAGCTGGCCGTGGACACGTGGTGTTTCCTTTTCTCGGAGTGACGGTTCTTGCAGTTGTTGATTTCCCAATGCGTTCGAGGGGGGCAAAACTGTTTACAGTGTTTCTTTGTCTCGGAATGTTTGTTGCTACAAATGTTGTTGTTAACGCCCAGGGTTTGACGTCGGCAACAGTGTCCATGGTGTTTGTTTTTCTCGGAATGATTATTGTTGCAGTTGTTGTTTTCAGAAGGAGGAGAAGAAACCGGGTTAGTTTTCTCTGCATCTTTGAGATTTGTATTATCATTTAGAACTTCTTCGACCTGCGTACGTTGGAGTGGGTCCTCTGCTTGTAGTTCGACCCACTAAATCCTAAAAATCCTCTGGAATGGAGCAAAACTTTTTGACATGAAACGATCAGACGCCCTCAATGTCAAAAATCACGACGCTATTGAAAGTCCAAGCACTGTTGATATTGTACGCGGGGCCTGTTTGGTAGAAAATTACGAAAAAATTGCAAACTCACATATCAACATTTTGAGTGTTACCAAAGTTCCAAGAATTTTTTATATAAAAAAAGTCGATTTATGAGTGGCAAGATTCAGTTGCATCTTGTTTGCCGTGTTGGGTAGGTCTCCATCATAATCAAAAAATTTGTTTTACTTCTTTTATTTGGGCAAACATATGAGATTTCATTTTACAGAAAACAATTTTCAGAAAAATGTTTCCTAGAGTTTTCCACCTTTTATTTTACGGAAAATAAACCAATTGATTGGGAAAAACATTTTTCACCAAGAGAAAAAAGTCTTTTAAAATGGGAGAAAATATTTTTCACTTTTTAAATAAAATAAAATATTTTTTTACTCAATCTTTCTTATCTCACATCCCTGCTAACCCCCACTTCTTTTTATTTTTATTTTATTTTATTCATTTTTAAGAAATTAATTTTTTTCTTACCAAAAAAATTATTATTTTTCTTTTTATTTTCTTTTCTATCCTTTTGCTTTCCTTCTTTCTCGACCGATCGCCACCATGGCAACGGCCAGCAACCAACCATAGGTGAGCCTCAAGCTCATCGATTTGGCAAGGCTTGAGGCCAATGAGCATGAGCCTCCCCATAGGATTAAGCTCGTTGACCTCGGGCCTCGCTAGATCGACTAGCCTTTTTGAGGCCAGCAAGCTCAAGCTCGCCTTTGGTCGATCATCATGGTTGGCAATCAACTAAAGAAGAAGAAGAAGGAGAAGAAAAAAAAAAAGGAAAAAGAAAAGTAGAAAGAAAATAAAAATAAAAAATCTACTTATTGGAAAAATAAAAATTTTATTAAAATGAGTGCATGGAGGAAAATCGAATAGAATTTTCTATATCGAACAACGGGAAATATTCTTTTAGTTCATTCTCAAGTTTCAGCTTAACATTGAAAAATATTATCATTTTCTTCCAAATAGCTTTATGAAAAACATTTTCCAGAAACGTCACATTTTCCATGAAATGAACGGAATCTTAATCTGAAATGCTAATTCACTATATGAAGCGGTTTAGTTTCTTGATTTGACAGGAATCATCTTCATCGTCGTCATCTAAAATCAATTATGAAGTGTTCTTGAGTTTTAGAGGTACAGATACTCGCAAAGGATTCACGGATCACCTTTACAGCAAATTGATAGATGCAGGGATCCACGTCTTTAAAGATGATGAAAATCTCCGTGGTGGAGAAGAGATCAAGCCGCAGCTAATAGAAGTGATCAAGGGGTCGAAGATCTCGATAGCCATCTTCTCCAAGGATTATGCTTCCAGTAAAAGTTGCCTCATGGAGGTGGTACAAATGTGGGAGTGCAAAATATCTAATGGACAGACTATCATCCCGATTTTCTATGACATTAGTCCCTCCGATGTAAAACACCAGGCTGGGCATTTTGAAACATCCTTCCGTCAACATGAGAAGGACGGAGTCAGCTCAAATACCATCATAAAATGGAAGGAGGTTCTTCGACAGATTGGGGGATTAAGCGGATATCATCTAGATAACGTATATGGGGGGTAATTCTTTTACTTCTGGTTTCCATTCTCTTTCCTAGATAAAATGGAAAAAAAATGGTTTAGGGTGATGTGAAAATGAACCCAAACCTTTTCGAATAAATATTATATATAATCATATCATTCATGATGCATGCTGAGGAGGTTTTTGAGGTTATTTATTCTTATGAAATCAGTCGATGATTTGACAGGTTGTAGTTCGATGTGCCTATTGAAAACTGGTGACTAGATTAAAGTGGCCATTTGAAAATGTCTTGACATAGCTGCGAGTTAGACCATCCGACCTGGTCTCCCATGCTCCGTTCGTTCCCCCTCGGCATTTGAAAATGACCCGAGAGAACTTTTGTTTTGCAGATAGCATGACATCAATGTCAAAATTGCTATGTGCATGAAAGGGAAATAGACCATGCTTTAAAACTTGCTCTCCATTTTAATTGAAGATTCCCCCTGCCCCTGTTGGTTGGTTTAATTTTTGTCGGTTCATTCCCCACTTGATTTTTGTCTAGTTTTTAATATTTTTGGTAACTTTGTTGTCATCCTTGTGCCTCTTCACTTATGTTTTGCAGGCACAAGTCCCAGCTTGTAAAAGAAGTTCTGGACGTGTCAGGGAGGTGTTGAAGAAGGATGACCAAGTTGTAACCGACAAACTAGTTGGAATTGATCTTCATGTTCGAGAGATGATGAGAAAGCTTGGTGTTGTCTACAACGATGGACAAGCGATCGAAGTATGTGGAAAAGATGTACGTGTCGTTGGAATATGTGGAATGCCGGGTGTCGGAAAAACTACACTTGCAAAGGTTGTCTTCAACAAGATGCATAAATTGTTTGATGAATGTAGCTTCCTTGAAGGTATTAATTCAAAAGAGTCAAGTTTTCACAAGAAATGTTGATTGCTGACCTTCAGAAAGAAAAACCTGCACCACTTAAATCTTCTGATGAAGGTATTAAAAAAATAGCAAGTCTATTTAGTAGAATGAAGGTTCTCATTGTCCTTGACGATGTGCATGAGGTTGAACAACTTAAAGCATTAGCTGGGAAGCTTAGTTGGTTTGGTCCAGGAAGTAGAATTATTGTGACCACACGCAGAAGAGATCTTTTAAATGGTTTTGATGATGGAGCTGCACAAAAATATGAGGTTGAACCAATGGGAGATTACCATGCTCTTCAACTCTTTCGTAAGCATGCTTTTCAAGGGGATGCTCCCCAAGATGTCTCTGAGTATGATTCCTTGTCCATAGACATCGCCAAAACTATTGGAGGGCTACCTTTAGCTATTGTGGTTGCGGCCTCATATTTATGCAACAAGAAGGATGATAGGGAAATATGGAGAAATACTTTGGAATTCTTAAAAGATCACCAAGCAAATGAAGTTGAAGCTGCCTTTATGGTTGGTTACGAACTCTTTAGATGTTCCTACAAGAAAGATATTTCTCGACATAGCATGCTTTTTCATTGGAAAGCATGAGAGGATTCTCTCTTACATGTGGGAGGGTTGTGGTTACTATCCTGCTAGAGGAATAAAATGCTTTCGTGAGATGCATTTCTTGGAAATTGGAGAAAATAATGAATTCAGAATGCATGACCTGCTAAGAGACTTTGGCAGGAAACTTGTCCAGGAAAAGATCTTCATGAGCGCTGCAGGATTTGGAATCACAGTGACGCACTTTCCATTCTAAAGGATAGTAAGGTAAGTTTCAGAACCTCTTGAAAGAAACATACTTTTCTTTTCTCAATCTCGAACGGAAAAGAAACGGATTTGTTCTTAACCCAATTTATAATGCGTAGTGGATACCACTGATTTTGTAAATCTGATTTGCTCCATTTCATTGAATGGAGTAAGATATTAAAGTTCTCAAATTACTCACACATTTTTCCCCCAATCGAGGTTGACAGGGTACTAGAAACGTCGAAGGTATAGGTCTTGCAGTTGAAGAGGGTTGCATCGTCTGTTTTACATGTGAAGAATTTCATAAAATGTCGAATTTGAGGTACCTCAGACTGGACCGGGCTAACATTCAGGGAAACACCAAGAATCTTCTTCCAAATTTGAGATGGCTTGAATGGTCAGCATGCCGTTTGATTTCTGAGCTAGCTAATATGCATTTGAAGAAGTTAGTCATTCTCGATCTGTCTTGGAGTCCAGTCACTGAAGATTCGCAAGTCTGGAGACAAATCATGGAGGTATGTCGGATATTTGTTTTTTAAATCTTGTGTTAAGATGATAGATACGAATGGTTAAGGTCTGAATCTTCTTTTCCACATTGCAGAAGGTGGATGAATTGAAAGTCTTGAACCTGCAAGGATGTGTTCAGTTACCTGCGTCATTGAACTTTCGAGCTCCAATCAATTTGGAGATTTTGATACTGGAAGATTGCACTCAGTTATCTCAAATTGGGCCATTCATTAGTGATTTGAAGAACTTGAGTTCCTTAAATCTGAGAAAGTGCATCGGAGTCAGGCAGTTGCCCCAAGAACTGTGCTGCATGAAATCTTTGAGGGAACTCCTGATTGATGGAACTGGCATTTATAGTATATGTTTCCCAGAAGGTTCTTTGGAGAATCTTGAAATACTTAGTGCTTGTGACTGTCAATATTTGCAAGATATATCCACAATTGGCCGCCTAAGGAGTCTCTCAAGTCTTGCTCTCGATGGTGCCGATATCGATGGGCTTCCATATACTGTTGAACTTCTTCAGAAACTTCGGAGACTTTCTTTAAGGAATTGTTGGAAGTTGGG
Organism: Eucalyptus caleyi; assembly: GCA_014182885.2. Lineage (NCBI taxonomy): Eukaryota > Viridiplantae > Streptophyta > Magnoliopsida > Myrtales > Myrtaceae > Eucalyptus > Eucalyptus caleyi. Next base: position 37,633,316 of record CM024468.2, on the reverse strand, counting down.
TAAACTTCCGACTTTCATCGGGAAGCTTGAGCTGCTGGAGGTAATGGACCTTTCATACACTGGAATCATGAAAATGCCATGGTCAGTTAAGGATTTGAAGAACTTGAAGACACTAAAGATGGTGCACACTCCCCTACGAAAATTTCCTGAAGATATGGTGAACTTAAAGAACCTGGAGGAGATAGATTTCTCTGGCTGCAGAAATTTGGAGGGCCAAGTTTGTTGTGATATTTCAGGATTATCCTCTTTGAGAATTTTGAGATTATCGTCATCTGATGTGGCTGGGCTGCCTCAAAACATTTGCCGTCTCTCTCGCCTCCAAACCCTTGACATACTTGAATGCGACCAACTTCAAGCACTACCAAAGTTGCCCTCCAGTTTACTCAGTCTCCGCTGGGGATCCAAAAAAATGACAGTCCCCGACTTGTCATATCTGACAAATCTAAAAGAGCTACTTTTGAAAGATGTTCAGCAACCAATAGGGGGATTATTGAATCTAAAGACCCCAGAGGCCCCAGATATTGGGTGGATCACGAGATTACCAAGTCTAGAGACCTTGCAATTGTCCCTTCCATTGGTCACCAATCTCCTGGGGAACTTCAGTATCCTTACGCAGCTCCAGGAGCTCTCTTTATCCAACATGAAGGAGCTAGACCTCACACGACTTCCCTTAACTTCAAGATTATTGACTCTGCGTCTCAAACATTGCACGATTCAAGAGCCAAAATTTTCTGGTCTGAAGCATCTGTCAGAATTGGAACTAGACAACTGTGATTTAGCAAAGATTGATGGTCTTGAAAATTTAAAGTTTTTGGAAGTCCTGAAAATTTCTGAATGCAGCATAACGATCCTTGGGCTTAGAGATTTACCCCGTCTCAGGAAGGTGCAAGTTTTCTCTTGTGATCTCGCCAGTCTATCAGAATTATGCGAATGTGAATGTGAAGTGGACATTCGCAATATTGCATTTGTCTCACAAATGTGAATGTGAAGTCAACATTTTGAGTCTTCGACAGGATATTTCCTTTAAGTCTAAGAAACTGGAGGGCGACCTCTCTAAGGTACATGCTCCAGTTCTGTTTACAAGTCTTTTTAATCGAAACGAAGTTGGATTTTACCATTTCTGCGAATCCCTTATGTGTAAATTGTATTGGATCAGCGCAGGGCCACAAAAAAGACCAGGCAGTTTCTTCGCGTCTGGCAATTGGTAGTGGCATCAAGAATCTATGAAGGCACGATTCACCAAAACACCATTTACCGTTATTTGTAGCCTGTAGGATGCATCCAATAGCCGTCCACTGCCACTCAACTCTTCGGTCACGATGAGAAAGAGACGACAGAGAAGAAAATAAGATCCAGCATCCATGGGCGACATTGCAAGGACTCGGCAATTTTGAGCCATCACAGGCCCGTGTTTTCGTCGACTCTGCTGGGAAAATTCATCCTGAACACCGCCTTCAGTGTTGCCATTCTCCGTCCGAGTTGATCAAGTTGTCGGGTTCCTGAATCTCCCGGAGTTGATTATAGGATCGTGATGACGAAAGTTTCACCAAGACGGAGGCTTTTGTTTTCTTTTCTCAATTTATTGCACATGAATTTTTAACTAATGTAATAGACATAATGTTCGATCTTACAAGCTAAAAGATGTCCAGTCTGTTCCTTATTCATTCTCTGCACTTGCTATCAAAGCCTCTCCTTCTCAAGGATGAAAAAAGTTGGAAAAATCACAAGAATAAATGAGACCTTTCTTTGAGGTAATTTTAGAATCAACCGGCCAAACATATAACCTAAACTTGAATGCGAGCAAAGATTATGATTTCTCAATTCATGAAAATTTAGATTTTACTAATGTTGAAACAACGATATGAGAAAGACAAGCGCATTAAAATGATTTAGGAAGAAATTCTGAAAATTACCAAACTACACAAGCGCCGGTGGTTTGGCGGAAACGTCCATCGCCTGTGTCTCTGTTATGCTTCTTTAGGTACACATAAAGCTCCCTTGTAGTAATAATTAGGTCCGCGGCAAAAATTGTTTGGACGATCGTCAACTCTTTGACCAGACCGAACGCCAAGATTACTGCACATCTCTCTTTGGACGATCGTCTTCTACATCCGATCCGAAGCGAAGACCGAGCTGACCCATGATCGTGATGGGGTTCAAGTTCATACCGCACATGCCGTGTCGTTCTCCGACCACGTTCGGCTTTTCCTTCACGTGGTGCTCGTCTTGCCAGCTGCCACCGCTCGGCTACGGCCACACGCCCCGCAGCGTGTCCGCCATGTTTGTTAGCTGGGTTCACTCTACATGTGAGAAAGCAATGAATCACCGCAGTTCCCAAAAAGCAGAGCATATAATAAGTAATATGAAGTAGAGTTTCATTATCTATATAAAGTGATAGTCGCGAGAAAAGGAAATAATATGAGAAAAAGAAACGAGAAAATCGGGGTTTTGGGCGATATCGATTTACATCAAGCTGGCGTCGGAGGTCGATTTGTGGTCCGATTGAGCTGAAATTTTGTCAGCATGTTCGTGGCGCAATTTAATCGAATCTGAATAGTTTGATTTTCGTTTGAAGCTCCATACATCAGGTTTTTCGTGGATTGATCAAAACCTGCGTTTTTGGTCAGATTTATCCTTGATCTCTTGTGAAGTTCATGTGTATTACCAAGAATTATGTTCTTGAGGTGTTTGCTGCTATGTACCTCTAGTATTTGCTAGAGAAGAACAATTTTATTAATAGTGAAGATTTTCAGGTGGACTCCGGTCCCGTAGTTTTTTATCTCCTCACATCAAAGAGGTTTTCCACGTAAAAAAATCGTCTTGTGTTCGCGTGCTTGGTATTTATTTTACTCTACTATATCAATTCCTATTAGGTTTACACAAGAGGGGAGATTATTTTATTTTGCTGCGTTGATTCGATATTGTTCGAATTGTTACCGTTCTCCCATCAGAGTGGTATCAAAGTAATAGGTTATTGCTTGATTTTTTTGCCTTGTATTAAACAATGGAAACGAATACGAGTAGAATAGTTACACTGAATGGTTCGAATTATCATATTTGGAAAGGGAAGATGGAAGATCTTTTATTTATAAAGATTTTTATTTGCCTGTATTTGCTGAGGAGAAACCAGAGAATAAAACTGACGCTGAATGATCTATATTTCATCGTCAAGTGTGTGGTTATATCAAGCAGTAGGTAGATGATAATATTTTAAACCATATTATTAAGGAAACACATGCACGTAGTTTATGGGATAAGCTCGAACAGTTATACGCTCGAAAGACTGGGAATAATAAGTTATTTTTGATAAAACAGATGATGTCTCTGAGATATCATGATGGTACTCGTTTGATTGATCATTTAAATTCTTTTCAAGGAATTATAAATCAGTTGGCTGCAATGAGAATCAAGTTTGATGATGAGATATAAGCATTATGGTTGCTTGGTACTTTGCCGGACTCATGGGAGACGTTCCGAACATTTTTGTCTAATTCTGCCCCAGATGGTATAATTACCATGGATTTAGCCAAGAGTAGTATTGTAAATGAAGAGATGAGAAGGAAGACACAGGGATCGTCCTCTTCACATTCTGATGCCTTGGTTGTTAAGAAAAGGGGGAGAAGTGAGTCTCGAGGTCCGAGAAATAGAGATAAAAGTCGAGACAAAAGTAGAGGTAAGTATAATAAATTTGCTAATGTTGAGTGCCATTATTGTCATCAGGAGGGACATATTCAGAGGTTTTGTCGCCAGTTAAAAATGGAGAAACAAAAGGAGAAAGGTAAAGAGAAGAAAGGTGATGATGACAATGATGACAATCGTGTCGCTACACTTAAAGAAGACTTTCTCACTATTTTTTATGGTGATGTGGCGAATTTTGTTTCTCATGAGACCAGTTGGGTAATTGATAGTGGTGCATCCGTTCATGATACATCTCGTAGGGATTTCTTTACATCATACAGGTCAGGTGACTTCGGATCTATAAAGATGGAAAACAATAGACTAGCTCAAGCTGTAGGCATCGGTGATGTGTGCCTAGAAACCAGCAATGGCACAATGTTAGTGTTGAATAATGTTAAACATATACCTAATATCCGCTTGAATTTGATTTCTACAGGTAAATTGGATGATGATGGGTATTGCAGCACCTTCAGTAATGATCAATGGAAACTTACCAAAGGTTCTCTTGTTGTGGCTAGAGGTGAAAAATATTCTTCGTTATACATTATGCAGGCAAAGTTGTCTACAAACAAAATTAATGCAGTAGATAGCGAAGATGCAGCTGAGTTATGGCATAAGAGGCTCAGTCACATCAGTGAGAATGGTTTGTCAATATTAGCCAAGAAGAAGCTCCTTTTAGGATTGAAAAGTTCAGCGCTAAAGAAGTGTGCTCATTGTTTAGTAGGAAAACAGAACATAGTTGCATTTAAAAGCTCCCCTCCTTCAAGAAAGTCAGGTATACTGGATTTAGTGCATTCTGATGTTTGCGGTCATATGAAAACAAAATCACTTGGTGGCTCTCTTTATTTTGTTACTTTTATAGATGATTTTTCAAGGAAAATTTGGATTTATACCTTGAAAACTAAAAATCAAGTGTTAGATGCTTTTAAGCAATTTCAGGTTTCAGTTGAGAGACAGACTAGAAAGAAATTGAAATGCATCAGAACTGATAACGGGGGATAGTATATTGGACTTTTTGATGAATACTGCAGACAACAAGGTATTCGACATCAAAAGACACCTCCCAAGACGCCTCAGTTAAATGGCTTAGCTGAGAGAATGAACAGAACATTGGTTGAAAAGGTAAGATGCTTACTTTCACAATCAAAGCTACCTGGATCCTTTTGGGGTGAGGCTTTAAGTACAGTTGTGCATGTATTAAATCTCACTCCATGTGTTCCTTTAGAGTTTGATGTTCCCAATAGAGTTTGGACAAGCAAAGATATTTCTTATGATTATTTGCGTGTCTTTGGGTGCAAAGCATTTGTACATGTTCCCAAAAATGAGAGGTCTAAACTTGATGTGAAAACACGACAGTGCATATTTATTGGTTATGGACAGAATATGCTTGGCTACAAATTTTATGATCCACTTGAAGAGAAAATTGTAAGAAGCAGAGACGTTGTGTTTATGGAAGATCAAACAATAGAGGATATTGAGAAAGCAGAGATGATTTCAGCACCATAAGTTAGTGATAATCTGGTTGATTTAGATCTAGCTCCTCTTACAAATATTTCTACACAAGTTGATGAAGAGCAGCAGGAAGTCAATGTTCCAAATAACGCACATGTTCGTGAACATGTTGAAATAGATAATACTATTCCTGAACCAGAGGCTCAATTAGATGTTCTACTGGATGTTCCAGTCCGGAGATCCATTAGAGACCGACGACCTTCCACCAGGTATTCTGAAGATGAGTATGTATTATTGACTAATGCAGGTGAACTAGAGTGTTATGCAGAAGTAATAGAAGATGAGTACAAAAGCAATCGGTTCGATGCTATGTGAGATGAGATGCAGTCACTTTATGATAATCATACTTTTGAGTTGACGAAGTTACCTAAAGGTAAAAGAGTTTTGAAAAACAAGTGGGTATATAGGTTGAAGCAAGATGAGCATACTTTACAACCACGGTACAAAGCTAGATTAGTTGTTAAGGGATTCGGTCAGAGAAAGGGTATTGATTTTGATGATATATTTTCTTCGGTAGTGAAAATGTCTTCTATCCGTTTGGTACTAGGCTTGGCAGCTAGCCTAGATTTGGAAATTGAGCAAATGGATGTTAAAACAACCTTCCTACATGGTGACTTGGAGGAAGAGATATACATGGAATAACCTGAGGGTTTCAAAGTGAAATGGAAAAAGGATTATGTTTGCAAATTGAAGAAAAGTCTCTATGGCCTAAAACAAGCACTGAGGCAGTGGTATAAGAAATTTGCGTCAGTTATGACAGAACAGGGCTATAAAAAGACTTCTTCGGATAACTGTGTGTTTGTCAAAAAATTTTCTGATGATGACATTATTATTCTCTTGCTTTATGTTGTTGATATGCTAATTGTTGGTAGGAATGCTTCAAGAATTGAGTTATTGAAAAAACAATTGAGCAAGTCTTTTGCCATGAAAGACTTGGACTCGGCGAAGTAGATTCTTGGTATTAGAATTACCCAAGACAGAGATGCTAAGAAGTTATTTTTGTCGCAAGAGAAATATATCGAGAAAATCCTTCAGAAATTTTACATGGACAAGGCTGAAGTGGTTAGTACTCCTCTTGCTGTCCACTTTAAGTTAAATATGATACAAATTCCTACGATTGATAAAGAAAAGAAAGATATGGAAAGTGTTCCATATGCTTCAGCTGTAGGAAGCTTAATGTATGCGATGGTATGCTATGGAGCACGGACACTCTCCGGAAGCTTTCGTGTCGTGTCCGACACTCCGACAAGTGTCCGACACGCTCCGACACGTCCCGACACGCGGTCAACGAGTGTCGAGAAATCCGACACGTGGTCAACTCTTTCCGACACGCTCTGACACGCGAGTCCAGAATTCCGACACGCGATTCCGACACGCACGGGATCAATTTTAAAAATTTCTAATACTTGAGGGGTCAAAATATAAATATACACAAAAGAAGAAATAAAAGAAGTAATAAAATTGCTATAAATATACACACACGGGGTCAATTTTTTTTTTAGAATTTTTTTAAAAGTCTTTTACTATGAAAGAAGTAATTAAAAAATGCTATATATGATAAATAAATAAATTTAAAAATATCATTTCAGCATTTTTCTTTAAACAATATTTTTTTCCTCTAAGTTTTGTATATTATTATAACAAATTAAAATAATGAATGATATTATTTAATATTTTTTCGTGTAAATTAATTCTAGGCTATTATTATTATTATTATTATAATATAAAAATATATTTAATATATAACGTGTCGGAATGTGTCGAAATTCTCTATTTTTAATAAATGACGTGTCGGCGTGTCGTGTCGTGTCGTGTCGCGTGTCACGTGTCCATGTCGGTGCTACATAAATGGTATGTACACGCCCAGACTTGGCGCATGCAGTTGGCGTTGTTAGTCGCTATTTGTCAAATCCAGGCAGAGAACACTAGAATGCAATGAAGTGAATTATGAGGTATCTCCGAGGAACTTCAAATTTGAAACTCAGTTTCGGGACCAAGAAACTTGAGTTAGTTGGATACACAGATTCCGACTTGGCAGGAGATATTGATACTCGTAAATCTCCTTCTGGTTATTTGATTTCTTTTGCTGATGGAGCTGTGTCATGGAAGTCAAGATTGCAGAAGTGTATTGCACTTTCTACAACCAAAGCTGAATTTATTGCAGTGATTGAAGCTACTAAAGAGATGCTGTGGATGAAAAAGTTCTTAGAAGAACTTGGGTTCAAGCAAAAGAGGTATGTGCTATTTTGTGATAATCAAAGCGCAATTCATCTTGGTAAGAATTCATCTTTTCATTCTAGATCGAAACATATTGATGTTAGATATCATTGGATAAGGGATGTTCTAGATGAAAAGTTGTTGGAACTTGAGAAAATTCATACAGATCATAATGGCTATGATATGATGACGAAAACTCTACCAAGAGAGAAGCTTGAATATTGCCGTTTGATAGCAAGGATGGTGAATCCCTCCACATTGTCGTGAGGGGAAGATTTATTAGCTGGGTTCACTCCTATGTGGAGAAAGCCTAATGAATTGCAAGCCCAAAAAGGGTTTAAGCCCATATAATAAGTTATATGAGGAAATAAGGTTTCTCACTATCTATATAAAGTGATAGTCGCAGAAAAGGAAATAGTAACAAGAGAAAAAGAGAAAGCAGAAAATCTGGGGTTTGGGGCAATATCTGATTTACATCAAGCTGGCGTTGGAGGTCGATTCGTGGTCCGATTGAGCTGAAATTTTGTCAGCATGTTTGTGGCGCAATTTAATCGAATCTAAACGGTTTGATTTTCGTTTGAAGCTCCACACATCAGGTTTTTCGTGGATTGATCAAAACATGCGTTTTTGGTCAGATTTATCATTGATCTCTTGTGAAGTTCATGTGTATTGCCAATAATTATGTTCTTGAGGTGTTTGCTGCTATGTACCTCTAGTACTTGTTAGAGAAGAACAATTTTATTAATAGTGAAGATTTTCAGGTGAACTCCGGTCCCGTGATTTTTTATCTCCTCACATCGAGGAGGTTTTCCACGTAAAAAAATCGCCTTGTGTTCACGTGCTTGGTATTTATTTTACTCTACTATATCAATTCCTATTAGGTTTACACAAAAGGGGAGATTATTTTATTCCGCTGCGTTGATTCGATATTGTCCGAATTGTTACCGTTCTCCCATCAATGTTTGCCAACATGATGCTTGGCAGACTGTAAGCCGCTCTCTTACTCTTCCTTTTTCTCTTCCGCCTCAAAGCTCACCAACCCAAAAGATGGAAATGAAAATGCCAGTCTCCAAACTTCGTTGCATCTTTGTCAGGGCCTTGGGACTGCTCGCTCCGATCGTGCTCGCGTTCGTCAAATCGAAAGCGTCTAAATTCTTCCGCAAACCCACCGTGACGGTCAGGAGAGAGGAGACGAGCAACCCCAGAGCCCGGCAAGCGGCGGCAACTCGCCAGCGCTGGCCGGTGAGGAGTACGAGGTGTTCCTAAGCTTCAGGGAGCCTGATAGTCGAACGGGATTTACTGATTGCCTCTACCACGACATGCTCGGCGCCAGAATCCGTGTCTACTGAGATGATGAGGAGCTCTGCGTTGGCAGGGAGATCGGTGGCGAGCTCATGCGGGCGCTCGACGTGTCCAAAATCTACGTGCCCATCTTCTCCAAGGACTACACATCGAGCTCGTGGTGCCTTTGCGAGGTCGCCCACATGGTGGACTGCGTGGCTCGGTCGAAGGGGAATAAGGAGATCTTGCCGGTGTTCTTCGACGTGTCGCCCTCGGATGTGAAGCTCAGGACTAGGCTGTACAGGAATGCCATGGCCAAGCACTGGAAGAAGTTTGTGGTTGAGGAAGTAAAGAGGTGGGAGGATGCCTTTGTTGAAGTTGCTGAATTGAAGGGATGGGACCTCAAAACGAGAGGGTAATTACTAATTTTCCAATTTTCTGTTCTTTTGATATTATTTTCGTGTCATTTATATGCAATCTGATGGTTGTATTAGGATGTACAATTTGAATTCCTCAGTCTTTGCCATTTTTTGCATAGGTAAGATTTCTGGGAATTTCGACGGTTTGAAATGCGGGAAGAAGTTGGCAGTAATTGTACATTGTCTAGGTCTCAGTTGGATGCTAGTATATTCTGTGTCTGGTGTGGTCATTGATGTATAGACTCATGAAATCTGGCAGGCTCCATTTTAGTAGTCAGCAACCAGCTTTCAAAATTAATGAGCCTGGATAATCTCTATTCTGTTCCTCACTTTGATGGGCCTTTCATCAGTGGTAAGTGATAATTGATAGGAGAAAACTGATGAGTTAATTAACTCTCCATTTTGGTCGTGGTCACTCGTATACCAACCAAATCAGGAAGTTCCGCAAAAAAATTTCATTCATTTGGCTAGTCTAGAATGCAATTTCAAACATCAGAGTACAGTTTAAACAGAGACCAAGCAAAAAACATCAGGTGGGTAAATGAAAATTAAGCATCATATCAAGAAGGCATTTGCAATGACATAATATTGCACACCTCCTCTATCATACACATGGATTCCGTAGATCTAGAACCTACATATACTCGAGGGTGTGTTAAGTTACAAGATATTCAAAGCTTTTGTTTGTATGTTATTTGCCTTGTCTGAAATCTAACATCACAAATTTACTCTGATGTTTTAAGGAGTGAAGCAACTAGTGGTTTCTGAGGAATGCTTCATTTTAGCAAGCCTCATTCTTTTCTTTGCCCCTCGTTTACCCTTCACTGGATATTTTTCACTCTTTTTCTCCATCTTCTTTTCATCAATTCTTCTTCTTAAGTTTTCTTTCTGCTCTTACTCAACTCAATTTTTTTAATTTAACTTGTAGGTCCAGTTATTTATTCCATCTTGCTCAATCTAGCTTGGAAATCATTCATGAAGCATGAAGAACTTTAAGCTTAAGTTGCATTTCCTATTGATGGTATAAAAAGAACTAAAAAAGAAAGAGAGAAACCTTGAAGACAGAATTACATTGTTGGGAAAGAGGTATAAAACATTGGACCTCCGTCTCACGTGTAAAATTTTACCTTTGTATTATGTGCATGTTTCTTAACTCACTCCTTGTTTGTGAATCATCTATGCATAAATCCAAATACTTTTGCTTTGACTTGAAAGAAATGATAACATCTCTATTTATTGTCTTTTTTCAACTGAGGCAATTCGTATATGTGGTAGGCATGGGGAAGCTATTAAGTTGATCATCCGAGAGGTTTTGGTAAAGTTGAAGATAAAGCATAAGTACGTGAAAAGTCAGCTGGTTGGAGTGGATGATCGTGTAGAAGACATAATGAAGCTGTTGGATGTTGACTATGAAGGTTTTTGTTTTGTTGGTATTCACGGGATGGGCGGTGTTGGCAAAACAACTCTTGCGAAGGTTGTCTTCAACCAGGTCTGTTCTTATTTCGATGATTGCTGCTTTCTTGGAGATGTTCGAGAATCATCAGAAAAAAGGGGGCCTAGTAAATTTGCAGAATCAGTTGTAGACATTCTCGACTCTAGATTCGTGGACAACATTCATGACATTGATGATGGGATTAACCAGATCAGGACAAGATTTCGCAGCAAAAAGGTCCTCATCGTTTTGGATGATGTTGATAAGGAAGAACAGCTAGAGAAGTTAGCAGGGGAACGGGATTGGTTTGATTCAGGAAATAGGATAATCATTACAACCAGGAATGAAGCTACTCTAAAAGTCCTGGATGAGGATTTGATATACGAATTAAAGGAACTGAATTTTGTTCAAACTCTTAAGCTTTTTTGCATACATGCTTTTAGAAAAGATTATCTACCATATCAATACGATATTCCTACATCAGAAATTGTTGTCACAACCAAAGGGCTTCCTTTGGCTCTTGAGGTCATAGGCTCATTTCTCTATCGCCAACCAGAGAAGATATGGAAAGAGACTGTGGAGAGGCTAGCAAGAATGCCTCGTAAGGATGTCTGACAGCAGTTGATGATCAGTTATGAAGCATTAGGGGATGAGGAAAAGGAGATTTTTCTTGACATTGCTTGCTTTTTTGTCAACAACACCAAAAAGACGAATGCAATTTACATGTGGGAAGCTTCATCATATCTGTTGCCAAGTTTCAGCTTAGGGTGGATTAGGAGGTTATCTAAACTGAAGAAGTTAGAATTGTCTCTTTCTAGTGTCCCTGCACCACCTACTGAGTTTGGTTCTCTTCCTCATCTAACTGAGCTTATTTTATATGGACTAGACTTGCAATGTATCATGAAGCTTCCTCCCTCCTTATCAAAGCTACAGCTTGTTAATTTCAACTTAATAATATCTTGGTCAATCTTTTCCAACTTGAAAAACTTGTCTAAGCTACGACTTTCTCAATCTCAGCTTCAAGAAATTGATCTCAATGGACTTGAAGAACTGAGAGCATTGTCAGTGACTAAATGTGAACTCCTTCAAAGGTTATTCATCCCGTCAAGCTTAAAGAAACTTAAAGAATTGTGGCTATCAGAATGTCCGAAGCTAGTTGAGATTGAAGGTCTAGAGGCCCTAGAGTTCTTGGAAGAAATGAATGTACAGTACTGTGGTTCCGTTGAAAGGTTATACGACCTGTCAAACTCAAAGTTGCTAAAGCTTTTGGTTATATCAAACTGCTATGAGCTCCGTACTGTTGAGGGCCTCAACGGTTTAGAATCTTTGAATGCATTACTTGTTTATGAGTGCAGTTCACTGGAGAAACTAATTATTCCATCGAAAGTAGAGAAGCTAACACATTTGGAGGTTTCAAGATGTGAGAAGCTGATTGAGATTCCAGGTCTTGTTGCATCGGAATCATTGGAGACTTTAACCATTAAAAAGTGTCCTATTAGCAAAATATGTGAGTTATCAAACTTACAGATGCTGAAGTCTCTGTCAATTGTCGGATGCCATGAGCGACAATCTATTGATGGTGTTGATGAGCTAGACTTTTTGTGTGATTTCTATGTTTCTAGCTGTCGGAAACTGGAAGCTCTGCTGGACGAATCTAACACAAAGTTGTCTTATGAATGCCTAATAACAATTCGGAAGTGTTGGAAATTACAAAGCCATGGCTATCCTAATGTCAATGGCCTTCCCTACAGGGATTACAAGGACATGATTATTGCAAAGACAAACTCTCCTACGGGGTCACTCCCTTTAGAGACATCAGACGAGGTATCCATATTCTTCTTCACAAGTAGAAGGCTATGGCTACTGTGTTTTGGGCAAATTATTTAAAGATGAGTACATTCCAGAGACATGGAGAATTATCCAGGATTACTTAAGAGATCATCCACATGAGGGAAAAGTGGAAGCTGCCTTGAACACAAATTATGATTTATTAAATGAACGTGTTCTTTTTGTTGGAAAGGATGAGAGGACTCCCTCTTACATGTGGAAGGCTTGTGGTTGCTATCCTCCTTTTGAAACAAAAGAACTTGGCAACATGCATTTCTTGGAAGATGGAGAAAATAATGAATTAAGAATTCACAGACTATTAAGAGACTTCGGAAGGAAAATTGTTGAGGGGAAGGATCTTCGAAATCGCTGCAGGATTTGGAACTTCAGTGACGCATGTTCCATTCTAAAGGATGGTCAGGTAAGTTTTCAAAAGCTTTTAGAAATTTCTTTTAGAGGGTCACAATATACGTTTAGATAAACCATCCATAAATAACATAAATTCTAAATAGTATCGGCATACATTGATATGTCATTTTTCAAGAAAATGAAAAATTCCAACATGTAATGACATGATATATAATAAATGAATATTTTTAAATATACATAATAAATTATCATTTTTTTTGTTTGATTCTAATGCACATGTTTTTTGGTAATTCATTCGAACACATGTTCTCAACATCGATTTTTTCTTATGCTGAACGCGATACTGCAGAATTCTCTTATATATTTTTTGAAAAGAATCGATATAATAATATATTTAGCAAATGATTTGTGTTGCGACTGCATCCGCATCCAAACGTGGCGCTGATGCAAACCACGTGTCCCGTCTGCCGGGCGAACCTCGTGCCCGAACCCGGTGAGACCCTTGCCTCTCTTCGTCGTCGTCGGCGGCTTCGTCTTCCAGACCAAGAAGCTCGCATGACCGTCAAGGAATGCGACGGCAGCCCCAAGTGGAAGCAGGGGATGCCATTCCAGTGGAAGCTTGGCCATGGCCGCGATGGGCGAGGTCAAGATTCCGACGGCTCCTGGCCTCGACCGGCTTGTCCATGGCCCAAACAGGCGAGATCGAGATATCGGTTGCGATTGGGCTTCGTAGAGATTCCCCCGTCGTTGCCATGGCTGCTGCTGCAGATCTAGCTAGCCACATCGGATCTGCAGCGGCGGAGGCGTTGGGTGGGAAACTCATCGCTGGGCGCGGCGCCCACACGAGTCCTCCACCTCCCGCTTCTCCGCCTCCCTCAAGAACACCAACCCCCGCTACCTCTACCCTGTGACACGTGCATGCCGGAACTCACTGCGTGTCGCGACACGGAAGGGCTCAGGAGAGTGTCCGCGCTTCCTAGTATAAACTATTCAATCTCTGGAGCAGGGAAAAAAACGGATTTGTTCTTAAACACGATTTGGAGCGCGAAATGGATACCCACTTGATTTTTGTAAATTTAATTTGTCTCATTTGATTAAAAGGATTAAGAAATTAAAGTTTTTCAGCTTACTCATCCGTTTTCCCCCGTCGACACTTGACAGCATAATGAAAGTGTCGAAGGCATTAGTCTCACACTTGAAGAGGGTGGCACCGTCCGTTTTACATGTGAAGCACTTGGCAAAAAATCGAATTTGAGGTACCTCAGACTCAATGGGACTACCATTGAGGGAAAGTCTGAAAATCTTCTTCCAAATTTGAGGTGGCTTGATTGGCGAGATTGTCATTTCATTCCTGAGCTATGTAAGATTTGAAGAAGTTACTCATTCTCGATCTGTCTAGGAGTCCAGTCACCATATATCCACAAGAGTGGAGGCAAATCATGGAGGTATGGCTGATATTTACTTTTTAAATCTCTCGATAAGATTTTAGGTGTGAGTGAGTAAAGTCTGATATCTTTTGTTGCACGTTCATTGCAGAAGGTGGAGGAATTGAAAGTCTTGAACCTACAAGGATGTGATCTGCATAGGGTATTGTTGAAGTCTTCAGCTTCAACCGATTTGGAGATATTGATAATGGAAGATTGTACTCGGTCACCTGCGCTTTGGGCGTTCATCAGGCAACTGAAGTGCTTGAAATCCTTGAATTTGAGAAACTGCAAGGCAATCCAACTGCCGATCCTACAACTGAGTGGCAAGGGATTTTTTACGGAACTTCTGATTGACGGAACTGACATCGTAGAAATTCATATCGAAAATAATTCTTTGAGGAACCTTGAAGTACTTAGTGCTCGTAACTGTAAAAAGTTGAAGGACATATCCCCAATTGGCCACCTGACGAAACTCAAAAGTCTTGCTCTGGATGGTGCTAATATTGATTGGGTTCCAGAAACTTTTGATTTTCCTCTTAAGCTTGAAAGACTTTCTCTAAAGAAGTGTGAGAAGTTGTGTGCACTTCCATCTTCCATTGGGAAGCTAAAGGAGCCGGAGGAAATGGACCTTTCGGACACTAGAATCACACAACTACCAGAGTCAGTCAAGGATTTGAGTAATTTGAAGACACTGAAGATGGAACGCACCCCCCTACAGAAATTTCCTAAAGATATTGTGAAGTTAGAGAAACTGGAAGAGATAGATTTCTCTAGCTGCACAAATTTGGAGGCCCAAGATAGTTGTGATATTTCAGGACTATCCTCCTTGAGAATTTTGAGATTATCGTCATCCATTGTGGTGGGGCTGCCTCAAGGCATTTGCAGTCTCCCTCTTCTTCGAACCCATGACGTACGTAAATGTGAACGACTTCAAGTAGTACCAGAGTTGCCCTCCAGTTTAGTCACTCTCTGTTGTGAATCCAAAATTATGGCAGACCTCAAATTAATAAATTTGACGAATTTAAAAGAGCTATGCTTGAATGTTGATGAGCAGATAGAAGCGGGGTCATCAAATCAGACCCCAAATATGTGGTGGATCATGGGATTGACAAGGCTAGAGACCTTGGAATTGTCCCTTCCAAATATCACCAATCTCCCTGGGGATTTTCGTGGTCTTACCAAGCTCCGGGAACTCACTTTATCCTACATGAAGGAGCTAGACCTCACACAACTTCCCTCCTCAAACTTATGGACTCTGCGTCTCAAACACTGCAAGATTCCAGAGCTAAATTTTCTAGTCTGAAACATCTATTAGAACTAGAACTAGAGGACTGCGATTTAGCATAGATTGATGGTCTCGAAGATTTAAAGCTTTTGGAAGTCCTGAAAGTTTTTCATTGCAAACGGACAATAAACCTTAATGGGCTCGAAGATTTACGACGTCTTAGGAAGGTGGAAGGTATCTTTTCTGCTCGTCCCACTTTACCAATATTCTCCCATCCTGTTGCATTGGACGCATGCGAAAATTTAAAGCTTTTGCCAGTCTTGAATATTATTCGAGGCAGCAGTACAACAATCCTTAATGAGCTTGAAGATGTTAACCAGCTGAAGGATGGAGTCGAAGCTGCCATCGAGGTCAGTTACATATCTTTGTTTTTTCATACAATGAAGATATTCCTCAACATAATTTGCCTTTTTATTGGAAAGGATGAGAGGATTCCTCTTATAAGTGAAGGCTTGTAATAGAAAATAACTTTCAGGAAAAATGTTTTTGGATTTTTTTTGCCGTTTGGTTTAATAAAATAAAATATAAGGAAAATATTTTCTATCAATGGAAAAAAACATAAGCAGGGAAAATGTTTTTCATTTTTTAGATCTTGTTTCTTTCACTTATATTTAAGTATTTTTTTCACCAAACACCTTTTCTTTTTATTTTTATTTTTTGAAATCGAGTTTTTAATTATTTTAAATTTTTATGTTATTTTTTTCCTTTTCTTTCATTCTCTTTCCTTTTTTTTTTTTTTTCCTTCTTCTTTGTCTAATCAGGCCATGGCGATGGTTGACGACCGGCCACAGGCGAGCTTCGACCTCACTAGAGTAGTGAGTGGGTGAGGATGGTTGCTAGAGGTCAACAAGGCTGCCTCACCCAAGCTCACTAGTCTTGGGCGAGGACCGGGATGAGGCTTGACCTCGCCTGTGGCCGGTCTTTCTTTGTAAATATATTCTTTTCAAATACTCTTTTACTTAAAGTATTTCATAATGGATTTTTTTATCACAACTTAACAAACACAATTTACATATTATTATTTTTAACTTGAAATCATTTATATTTTCTTAAAAGCTTTTCTCAAAAGTGCAACTAAACGCATCAAGCAAGATTAGTTCATAGGTCGAGTGAGAGGTCGAAGCACATAAAAGGATTATGAGGCACGCCAAAGAAAGCGATCCTCAAAAGTGCCACTAAATGCCTCAAACGAGATTAGCTCATAGGGTCGAGTGACAGGTCGAAGTACATAAAAAGATTCTGAGGCATGCCAAAGAAAGAGATCCTCAAAAGCGAGATTAGCTCACAGGTCGAAGTACATAAAAAGATTATGAGGCAGGCCAAAGAAAGAAAGTCCAGACGGCCTCCCCTTCCTCGAAACTAGACATGATATCTCCCGCATTTCTTGATTAGAGATTCTTATACGCGAGAACGAGAGAGATCCGGACAACTGGAAAAGGTAATAACAAAGAACTTTCCCATGACGTGGCGGCAGACAGTTAAACATGGGCTCTGGCCATACTTACTTCCTCATCAAAAGTTGGTAATTTTTTTAGTTTTGAAATCTTTGTTTTCCAAAAGGGTACATCAAACCGGTCAAACCGACTGGGAAATGAATGTTGCTCTTCCAATTCTGGTTACCAGACGCCAGAATTTTGATTTTAGCATAAGGGGAAGAGAGAGAAAGAAACCATACTTATTTATTCTTATAGCTAAGTTAGATATGCTCCCATTATAACAAAGTTAGATCTTTCTCTTCCCTATTCAGATGGAAATACAGAAAGCGACATTGGGGAGTCCAATCCCTCATGAGTTATTTCTCCTATTTTTTTCTCCTTTAAACCTGTTAAGGATCAGTCCGGATTCATATGCAAAAAGGGTTATCAATGTGGAAAGCTCTAATCTTTCCTTAATCTCTCTAGAAGAAGGAGGACGGTGCGGCCCATTGATGAAATGAGCAGGGGCGTTCTGCCCACCTCAGCCAACCATCATCCTCCTTGCATAAGCTCAGTGCCAATAATTATAAAACAACGAATGCGGGGCCTTGGAAAATTACAGGATGACCCTTTCGATGAATTGTTGACTTTTCTCCGGTCATAAATGTAATTCTCTCTCTCTCTCTCTCTCTCTCTATTCTCTCTCCTCCTCTGCTCTGCTCTTAGCTTCAGCATCCATTTTGACCGCTGCCCACCAAATCTCGGCCTCTTATTCATCCCCCACGTCCTTTTCCTTACTCCTCCCCCATCAAGACCGACCCGATATAGCCTCAATCATGGAGCCTTCCTATCCCTCCGGCGGAGGAAGGCAGCCGCCGCTGCCGTCGCCGCCCAAGAAGGAGCTCCCCCTCCAGGGCCCCCGGCCCTCCCCGCTCCGGGTCCCCAAGCAGTCCCACGCCGTCCAGAAGCCGCCCCGCCCTCACCGGCTGCCCCACCGGGCGTACTCATCCTCGTGGGACCCTCGCCCGACCAACCTGCCGCCGGCGGCGGCGGGGGCGGACCGGCGACGGCCCACGATCATCTTCGACATCTCGCCGAAGGTCATCCACGTCGAGGAGCGGAACTTCATGTCCATCGTCCAGCAGCTCACGGGGTCCTCCTCCACCTCCTCCGGGTACGTGTCCCCGGCGGCCAGAGTGGCGGCGATAGAGCGGACCAGCCTGACGGGCAGGGAAAAGGGCTTTGCCGCCGCCGCCGCGGAGATGGGCGGGCCGTCGGCGGTGGCCGGCGACGACGAGCTGATGTGTATGTTGGGAGACGTCCAGCTGGCCCAGAGTCAGGGGATACTGACGCCGGCGGCCCCGCGGGCGATATCCGCGGGTTTCTTCTCGCCGGCGACGGAGCCCCACATGTTGCAAGACTTGAGCCCGTTCTGGCCCAGGAACCACAGCTGCAACAGCCCGTCGGCGTCGACCCTGTTCATGGGCGGGCCTTCGGCGTTGGCCGGCGACGACGGGCTGATGATACTGACGCCGGCGGCCCCGCCGGCGATATCCGCGGGTTTCTTCTCGCCGGCGACGGAGCCCCACATGTTGCAAGACTTGAGCTCGTTCTGGCCCAGGAACCACAGCTACAGCAGCCCGTCGGCGTCGACCCTGTTCATGGGCGGGCCGTCGGCGGTGGCCGGCGACGACGGGCTGATGATACTGACGCCGGCGGTCCCGCCGGCGACGGAGCCCCACATGTTGCAAGACTTGAGCCCGTTCTGGCCCCCGAACAATAGCTACAGACCGTCGGCGTCGACCCTGTTCACGGCCTTCTCTCCCTCGCCGACCGCATCCGTCGATCTCTTCAACTTGTTCTCTAACTATTGAGTGCATGGAGAAAATGATTTTAGTTACCGAATAACGGAAAATATTTTTCACTCCATTTTCATGTTTCAGCTAAACATCAGGAAGTATTATCATTTTCTTGGAAAGCATTTTCCAGAAATGTCACATTTTCCACCAAACGAACTGAGTCTAAGGGTGCTTTTATTGGGGGAAAACTTTATGACAATGGAAAAAACCTTTCTGGGAAATTTTTCAAGAAAATTGTTAATTTTCCCTTATTTGGTGATATGTGACCAAAAATGTTTCCTAGGGTTAAATCTCATTCGGAAAATGATTTCCAATCTCATGTGTGGAAGTGATGCAATGTTAGAAAAGAGAGACTGATCAGGTGACGTTTGTTCTTTTTTCTATCATGATAATACTTTGGTAAAGAAATTCTCTTTTTATTGCAGAGCATGGAGAAAATGAAAGATGAAGCTGGACAGCAAACAGTAGACATGGAAACCTCGGATAGGAATTATGCAATTGCAGCTGTTCAGAATGTGGTTGGAATTGATGATCGTGCAAAGCAAATCACCGACTTAATGGAGATAGAAGTAAATGATGAGGTGCGCATTATTGGAATCTATGGAACCGATGGAATTGGCAAGACGACTCTCGCCAAGGCTGTATACGACCAGATCTCTTCTTGTTTCGACAGTTGTAGCTTTCTTGCAGAGGTCGAAGAAACCACACAAAGTTCTGGTGGAATGCAGTTTTTGCAAAATAAGTTGATACGTGATATCCTTGAACGAGATCATGAAGATCCTTCTTTTGATGAAACAATAAAAGATTTCGTGGATATATTTTGTGAAATGAAAGTTCTAATAGTTGTCGATGCCGTGGAAAAGCCATCCGATCTTCATGCTATTGTAGGAGACCAGCTTCGTTGGTTTGGTCCAGGTAGTCGAATAATTGTGACTTCTCAAAATAAGGAAATTCTCAAAAGGTATGATCTCGACAAGGCTCGTAACTACACGGTTAGTGAGTTGGATGATGGTCAAGCTTTTGAACTTTTCTGCAAGCATGCATTCAGGATGCAATCTTCCATGCCTGATTATGATGGACTCTCAAACTGCATTGTCGATGCTACAAAGAAACTACCATTAGCAGTTGAAGTCATCGGTTCATTTTTGCGGGGTAAATCAATACAAGAATGGGAAAAGATGGAGAAGGCAATGAAAGCACGTCCGATGAGTTCTCAAAAGACTATGGTTGGCCTTCAAGAGCTATTGGATATATGTTACGGAGAACTGGATCATCGGCAAAAAGATATATATCTGGACATTGCATGTTTTATCTCTGGTGTGGATGCCCGAATTGCTTCATATATGTGGCCCAATTGTTACCTTCCATCTTCTGGTTGCATTCTAATGCCCCTGGCAAAAATTGGAGAAAACAATGAACTGCAGATGCACAGATTGCTGAGATGCTTTGGCAAAAGAATTTTTAAGCAAGAGGGATCTGGAGATCCAAGTTCACGTAGATTTTTCACGCAGGATATGATTCGAAAAGCAATGAACAGGGAGAAGGTAAAAACTTTTGGTTCAGTTTGTCTTCGGCAAACAAACATCTTGACATATGGGCTGCATTTTTCTTTTTATGTCACATTTTCTGAGGGAATAATATTATGTATGTACTATTTAGCATGCAGGGCAAGGAAAGCATCCTTTTTTCCTGATTGGTATTTTGATTTACAGCTTCTGATGATAATGATACTTATTTTATATGTAGGGAATCGGAGAGGTTGAAGCTCGTGATTTATGCATATTAACAGCTGTAAATTTTGCGTTCATGCCAGCCATAAGTTTTCTCAAGTTGGATGGTGCAGAAGTTTCCGGAGATTTTGCAGGTGTATTTCCGAGTTTAAGGTGGCTTTGTTGGCAAAGGTGTCCTCTGGATTTTAGAGCAGAAAATTTTGTATTAAGAGAGTTGGTTATTCTTGATCTGTCTTGGAGCAAAGTCACGGAAGAATGGGGAGGTTGGAGTAAAATCAAGGTGGTTTGGTATTCATTTGGTTGTTTTATAGTTGCTTTGTTGAATTAAATATCTGTGAATTGACCATGTGCGTGTTTTCCCTTTTGGCTTTGCAGATGAAGAAATTGAAAGTCTTGAATCTTACCGGGTGTTCTGACTTACTGTTCACTCCTGACTTCTCTGATTACAAAGATTTGGAAATCCTGATTCTTGAACGATGTTCTCATTTGGTGAAGCTAGATCCTTCAATTGGCAATTTGAAACATTTAGTTTACCTGAATTTGAAGTTCTGCTCCCAATTGAACTGGTTGCCAGTGGAACTAGGTTGTACGACAGCTCTGAAAGAGCTTTTTATTGACGGGACTTCTGTACGGCAGATCCCCATCTCCATAGGCAATTTGAAGCAACTCGAAATTCTCAGTGGCTTAAATTGCTTCCCATTGACTCACCTGCCCAGTTCAATTTGTTATCTGACTGCTCTCTCTGAATTCTCATTAGAAGGTGCCAAAATTTCTAAGCTCCCGAGCTCACTGGGAAAGCTGCAAAAGCTAAGACGCTTGTCATTGAGGGATTGCCGTTGTTTGGAGAAACTTCCATATTCCATCGGTGAAATTGGGTCATTAGAGGAGTTGGATATATCGGCAACTAGTGTCTCTGGACTCCCAGATTCAATAGGAAATCTGAAAAGCTTGAAAGTGCTGAGAATGGACTCATCTTTCATTCAAGCATTTCCTGGGCAGATTGGGTATCTAACCAAGCTCGAAGAACTACATGCGTCCTGGTGTTGGATTTTGAAGGGGGCCATTCCCCATGATATTAAGGGACTACATTGTCTGAGATCATCGACGCTGGGCCATTCCAGTATATCTAGCCTACCCCCTGCAATCTCCACCATCCGTGGTCTTCACACCCTGGATTTAATTCAGTGCGATGAAATTGAAGAGTTGCCGAAGCTTCCCCCGTCTCTAATTTGTCTGCGTGTGAGTTCTGAAAGGATGAAAGCGATACCCCTTCTTGAAGATTTGAAGGAGTTGGAGGAGCTGTGCCTAAGTGATGGGGACTGGGAGGCACGCCGACCTCCCTCCAAACTGCCAATGCCAGAATCTAACGTGAAACGAATGATTGACAAACAATCCTTCTCGATATCGTTTCCCAGACTGAGGAAACTAGAACTTTCTCTTTCGCAAGTTATCAAGCTGAAGTTTGGGCCTACGGATATTCCTCCCCTCAAAAGGCTCAAAACGCTTACCCCCTCTGGTTTGAGCTGTAGAGATGTATCTGAGCTTCCCAAGAAGCTGTTAGCGTTCAAGCTCTACCACTCTGCGATAGAAGAGATTGAAGGGCTTGAAGGGCTTGAAGCCCTGAAGAGGCTAGATATATCAAACTGCAAAATACAAAATCTCAATGGGATTGGCCAGATAACCTCACTGAGGAGTTTGATTCTATCTGACTGTGATGACCTCAGTTTACCTGAGCTATCAAACTTGAAGTCGCTGAAAGTTTTAGAGATCATTCGATGCAAAAAGATCAGTCAAATTGAAGGCCTAGAAAAATTAACATCTTTGGAAAAGCTGAATATCAGTGAATGTCCGGCTGAGAAGTCGGCGCAAGTACAGGATGCATTGAAGTATGTAATGGCTCGTTTTCCAAATACGTGATGCTGGATTCTCCTCAGTTCTAACTGATATCTGTGCATGGCCATCCACCTTGTTAAGGGAAGCTAGGGGAGCAGGCGAATAAGGCAAATTCGTTGGAGTCAATTTCAAGCTTGATTCTATTGAATTCCCCCTGAAGACAAGTTGAGGCCAAAATCAACCGCCGTGAGCAAAAAGCAGCCCCTCCGGGTGAGCACATCGGTCTCTTCCGAAAGGAAAGTTGTGCACCAGTTGATTTTCTCCTAAAAAATTCAGCTGGCAAAATCTGTAACGCCTCAAGTGTATGCTACTTTCTGGCAGATTTGTCACTTAGAATATTGGGTCACTTTGATGTTTGGAGTTCTCATTCTTTCTTTACCTATGGTTTATGACGTTATGCCTTTAGTTGATTTGTCAAATTTTTAGTTACCATGTGTCTCCTCACTTCTAGATCAAGTTTATGAATTCCCCTGCCAAATCGATGCTGTCGTAGGCTTATCTGAAAGGAAAGGATGTTTTGCATCTTTTGACATGAGTGACGTGGTTAATTTTTACATTTATTTTTCATTACATGCTGTTCAACTTTTCTAGTTCTTCTTTCAATTTAAATATAGTGTTTACACTTAAATTTTTGCTTATAGACTATTTGTGCTTTTCATAAGAAAAATTAGGGATCGAATTCATTTGGAATTTGATCCCGAACCAAAAATATCTATATTGCATAAACTTGCATATTGCACTTTGCGTGGACTCGAGTTCATATATCTCATTTTTGCGTATCCTTTACTTTTAAAATTCGTCCAAATAATGATCACTCTCGAATCACCCATTTTGCTTCACATTTTCGCATTATTAACCCTTTTAATTTGCCTCCTTTGTGGATATGCCGCTAATCCAAGTCCCACGAAGGAATTGCTCTCACAGTAGTAAAGGCTGACTTCTTACCTTAGCCCGAAAAGCCCGTCCTTATGTCTTCCCCTTCATTCCTAAGGAGCTAAGGAACAAACGGCAGAACTTAGAGAAAGCGCATAGATCGACCTGCAGTTTGTCTACGTCCTGATCGGAAAGATACGTTGGTGATTAAATAGGAAAATATTGGACAAGCAAATAAGCCTTTTTTAGGTATACCGTATAGGGAAACAATGGCACATTAAATTTGAACCAAATTGGTCAATATAGGATCTCCTTGGTCGGCCATACACCTCTAAATCCAAGGGGCAATAGACTTCCTTCGAACCCCAAGCATGGTACAAACCCTTAGGCAAAAGGGCTTCCTCATTTGAATGGACTATAACCCTTAAGTGTGGCACGAACCAGTGGACAAATCCTCTCCCCTTTGACCGGCCAATAACCCCATGCATAGTACAAACCATCGGACAAAAGACCTCACCATATGGAGCTTGGACAAGGACCTCCATTGTACCCCAAAAATGGGTCCAAACGGTGAGCATAAATTGGGGAGTGGGTAGTATAAAGAATAAATTTCTTCACTTCGTAACCATTCGATCCATGAAAGAGAGAGGGAGTGAGGGAAATAGAGAGTGAGCTGGAGAACATCTCCCACAGCTCTCCCAAACCGTGGGTGAGTGAATGAGAGTGAGTTTGGCCGTGAGAGCACGAGAGAGTGAGTTGAGAAGGAAACGAGAGTGAGAAATTTGAGAGAGGTCCATCCAGGCTTGTTCATTTATTTCCTTCCATCATTTAATGTAGGAGTCTAATGTTTTTCGTGTGCTCCCTGTCATCTATTGTTCATCAGATCTGCCGAGCGCGAAATCGTAGTTTAAAGCCAAGTATGTCAGTCTCTCTCGCACTATTGGGTGTTGCAAACTTATTATCTCGGTCCCACCAGTTTGATTAGCCTGGATATGAGGTTTGATTATGTCTTGTTTAATGCTTAAATCATGTGTTTGTGTCACAGTCTGTGATTTTCCCATACCAGTGAACAATTGGGAGTGAAGCTGGGGGTTATCGAATAAAGAGTGAGGATGCAAAGAGGATAAACACAATTGGGAGTGAGGTCAGGATAATTGGTGCTAAGAGTTCTAGGATAGAAATGATTATATTACTTAGGAGCTTTGAAGACGGAGTTAGCCTCCCATGCACATACTAGTCAAGAGTTGATGCCGCTCTCTTGATGAGGCCATGGGAGGTTGAAATTAATTATTGAGCCTAAAGAGATCTGTTGTCTCACTCGATGGACTAGACGCCCAAAGTGAAGTTGGGCGTGGTACGATCTCGTATAAAAGTACTATTCGTCGTATTGTTCATTGAAACAACTATAGAAGGAAGGTTGGCCTGGTGAATTCCGCTCCTCAAGCGCTGCACGGGGTATTCCATGGCCAAGGAACTATTGACCTGTGATACTTGCATCTTAATGTTCTCATCAAAACCGGCCATTATGTTTGCTTACCCAAAAACAACGAATTTGCCTCAAAGCCGTGTTCCCCCTTAGCGGTGAACCTCATCATGTCGAGTTAGTTGATTTTCTCATATCCGTGTTTATATTGATGTCTAGTGATGTTAGAATTAGGTTTCGTTTATTTTGCGAAAAATAAATTATTCGAAAAACAATTTTTAAAATTGATCGTTTTTATCACTTACAAAAATAAATAAATGAAAAATATTTTTATCATTCACAAAAATATCTAGACATGAATTGTGATCATTGATTAAAATTTTTTTTGTTAATTAATTATTTCGAGTTATACAAATGAGCATTTTTAGAAGAAAAAAATATCTTTTGAATTTTTATATCATTTATTTTCATACAAAACAAAGCGTAAGACCCACCACAACAAGCCTTAGTGTAAACCGCAGTATGCCCATTCATTTTGCACTGAGCACTTATGCAATTGCCATTCAAGTGTCATGGACCGATAGTTTCTTGGCCATGAAACAGCCTTTGCAGCACCTAGTGAGCCGAAAACACTGGACTAGCCTTCTGTTTATAATTGTTCCTAAGAAGAGTATGGCGAATTGCATCATCACGTAGGATTGCATCACACTTAGTTTAGCTCGGGCATCCAATGTTTTGCGCGAGACACACAGAACATTAAGGTGCAACAAGTGATTTCAGCTTGCCATGGTCTCATCGGGAAAGCGACATCAACTATTGATTAGTCTATACACGGGAGGCCAAACCTGCTTTTAAAACTCCTGGTAGTTATAATTGTTCTATTATAGAATTCCTAGCACAAATACTCTGACGCCACTCCTAAGAACTAGTTGTATTGTCCCTTCTACATCACTCATTCTTCACTTCAATCACACCAAGCTCTACTCACAAGGATACTTAAGCACGGGAGAATCCTGTCCATGACACAAGTCTATCCTGTGTGATTTATTGTGGGTGTAATGTGCGCCCTCATCCGGACTGGGCCTTGGTCCGTGTCTCCCTTGGATGTTATCTTAGATTCTAGTCTGTTTTTTCCATGAGGAAAATATAAAATATTGGAGATGAAAAAGATTTTTAAAAAAAAAAAGGAATTGCATTTAGGTAAGAATTTCATCACGGTATTTAGTTTATTTAAACTCAATTTCATATCTAGGTTTAACATTTCATTATCGCCAAAGTTTAGGGAAATTTGCATTCATTAGCCTAGACTAATTGCATTTTTTATGTCGGGCATGGCTGGGATCCTGTTCAAGGCTTAATGTAAAGGCGGTATTTAATTTTGCCCGACAAAGTTCGGGTTCTTACTCTATTAATGTCATATTGATATATCTTGTTCGACTTTTAGTGTGTTTCAATGTCGTTAGTTTTCCATGTTTTATGAAACGTAAAAGAAATTGAATGAAAAAAAGACTGCGAAACTTTTCCCATAAAAGTGAGAAGACACCAAATTGAGTGTTGGATAATTTCTAGCATAACTAACGCCGCGTTCCCATAAGAAATCCCATTCCAGCGACAGAAATCAAGCAATAATAGCAAGAGAACGGCCATTACATTGAGTTGAGAGTAAGAGAGAGGTGAGGCCATGACCGCGAGGGAGGGTCGTATGCAAGGCCACGACTGTGATGTAGGGATAGAGGGCTGAAGGTGAAAGTTTAGCCGAGAGGCGACTGAGAGCAAGACGAGGCGAGAGAATTAAGAGGATCATGCGTGAGGAGGATTAAGAGTGGACCAAAGGTTAGGGTTTCTTTTTGAGGGAAAGTGCCTGAGGAGTGTTGAGGACTGAAGGAGGCGCACCGACCATGAGAGAGAGTTAATTAGGGTTTTCAAAATATAAAAACTAATATATATCGGTATTCCACAACCTAAATCATGAGGAAGAGAACATGAAAATGATAGGCTCACTTCTCCTTCCAAATAACAGAGTGAAGAATAACAAACAAGACTGGACTGGGAGATCGCCATTAACTTTTCCTTCTGAATTTTCTCGCTGACCATCTCTCTCTCTCCACCCACTCCCAACCCGGCATTCAGAACATTATACACCCTAAAGCCCATGAATACAGAAGGCAGGTTACTTACAGATTAGCAGAGTCTCTAATGGGGTGTCATCTGTTCTCACTTTTTTTTTTTTCTTGTTTATCTAATCTTCTACTACTCTTTCCATTATTTAATTTGGTGAGTTCATTCTTATCATTGGGACTTAGGTGCGGGAGGAGAAACCAAGTAAGGCACGTTCATCTTGGTGGTTTTTTTT
The DNA here is from genome assembly GCA_014182885.2 of Eucalyptus caleyi. Taxonomy (NCBI): domain Eukaryota; kingdom Viridiplantae; phylum Streptophyta; class Magnoliopsida; order Myrtales; family Myrtaceae; genus Eucalyptus; species Eucalyptus caleyi. Next base: position 37,606,323 of record CM024468.2, on the reverse strand, counting down.
TTTTTTTTTTTTTTGGGGGGGGGGGGTAATTAGGCCTATATTAGATATAGGCGTTTCAGAGAAAGGATAAATTTGTTTTTAGAACATTCAAAAAAAAAAAAAAGAATAAAAGGTCTTGGAAAACATTCCATTTTAACACTCTTTTCTGTTTATATTGCGTAGAAACCTCTACCATGTCCTTTCTCAGCACTTTCAGTCCCATAAGATTGATACCGGCTGACAGATAGGTTTTGTTTTATTGCAGTACGGCTTCTAACTTGAGGAGTTCCGGAGCCTCATAAAAATATCATGACATTGCAATTGTGTTTTGAGGTTCTTCCGGTCCCAAGGATGGCCATCCCACAAACTGTTTGATTGCAAATGAAATTCCTATTTGTGTTTTGAGGTTCTTCCAGTCCCAAAGTCGCACTAGAAGTAGACAAGGGGAAAGAAAGGGAGAAATAAGGAAATCTAGTGTGATCCATTAGCAAGCAATAATCCAAAAAGAGAAACCAACTTGAGTACTCTTTTCTGGCCATTTCATAATTATTAGGCAAGTAACTTATCTTTCTTGAGGCTTGCTATGTCTTGTAGGATGTTTATGTCTCAAGCTTGTCTTAGTTCAGTAGTTAAAAGAGAACAAGTGAATAGACCGATTAAAGTGTTTTCTCCATGATCATGTCTTCTATTTTCAGATTTATCCTTGCAGTATCCAGGAGTTGTGGCCTAAATGCGGGGAATGTGTTTTGACATATATTAAGTCGGGTAAAGACCTATGTTCTGTCATCTGGTATCCATCTACCGTATTTACCCTCTGCCTTCTTTAATTTTCAATTCGCGAGTGGCTTGTCTTGTTGTAAGCATTAGGTGGGTTCCAAAATACATCGAAATTGCTTTACCTTTCCTTCATTGAGTCCAAACACACTCATTTATTTGATATTTCTTGGCAAGGCAACATCACCCGTCATAAAAGTTAACAATCTAACATCTTAGTAAGCTTTAACAATGTTGCTATTATTTGCCAATTATATTCAATTAAATAATTATTTATCTCATCTTTTTGGATGAACCCGGTGAAAATTTCAATTAAACTTAAATAATTATTTACCTCATCTTTTTGGATGAAAGAAACACCCGAAAAATTTCAAATAAAACTTAAAGTGAGCTCATTTTTTTGACCAAAAAAAAAAAATTCATGGTGGACTTTGTCTCAAATAAAAACCTAGTGAGCATGCATATCTCACATGCCACTTTCCAAATCATAATTAGGGGCATCTTAGTCCAAAGACTTTTTTTCTTTTTCATTTTCTTTCTTCGTTTCTATGTTTATCTTCTTCTTTCCCTCTTCCTCCCGTTGACTCTTCTGCTCATCTTGTAGCTCTTGAAGCATGAGCATCTTCATGTCTCCGATTGTCAGTGAAATTCTCTGTTCAGGTTATATGATAAGTTCTTCTCTGAGGTGCCGGACCCCCTTGGTTCAATCTTTCTCTGTTGCGTTCCTCTACCGTAGACAATGGAAGGAAATGCATTGTTTCAGCTCAGAAAAGATGGTATGCACTGTGTGATGTCCCAATGTAGGACAATTAACCCCTCATGTCCACAATGGAGAGCATCACAGAATGTAAATGTTTTAGATTGCAGAACCTTTAATGCCCACCTCATCCTCGGCCTCATGGAGTGTCCAGATGGGATTTCGCCGTGCCTTTTGCAAGTTGAAGGCGCGTTAGATCATTTTGTCCTGCTGAGTTCTCGATTTGTCGGCAAAATTCATATCGTCCGTTGTTCAACTTGAAAAGAATCCAAAGTTCTACCGGCATGCTCTTTGAATTAGCTGTACATCATTACGATCCGGTTGGTAAGAGTGATGGAATTTGGAAAAAGGGGTTTGAGTGGGGTTTATGAGATCCCGGGTTTTTATCGGTTAGTAAGAGTGATGGGATTTGCCCTTCACTGTTGCCCACAATATTTTCTCTGAAGGCATTTGTATCTTCTCTAGACTTGTCAGATTGAATCTTAAATATAAATGAACCATGAATCACTCCGATTTTGAAGCGTTTATCGTAAATGAGTTTTAAGACTAAAATAAATGAGTTTAAATTAGAGTTTAAAACCCATTTCCAAAACACCAGGCTTATAAAAAGATTTTTAAAAAATCAAAATTATAATTATTTACTTTTTTTTTTTCTTTCTTCTTCGTTATGTCGGCTGGTGGCTGGCAACTAGCCAGGCGAGGGACAAGCTCGTTGGACGCTGGCGAAGCCCGAGCTTGCCGAGGTCTGGCACTGGCGATGCTCAAGCTCACCGATCTGGTGAGGTCTCGACCTCGCAGACGTCTAGTGAGACACCTCACTGGCCCGTGGCAATGGAGAACATGGCGCGGTCGTGCTCGAGGAGCTTTAGGGTTGTGCCCTGGGGCTTCCATGGTTCCGCCACGACCAGGCTCTCGCTCTCCCTCTGTCTGTCTATCTCTCTCTCTCACATCTCTGGGAGAAAATAATGCATATGAAACAAGAGAGAGAGAGTGCCTCGTTCTTTACAGTACAGGTGGGACCCTCTCATGGCACATTGAACGAAGAGAGGAGGCAGACACGTCGAGGCGTTTTCAAAATTTCTACAGATGGTCCTCATATGATGTGGTGCACTTATGTACACAATATTTTCTCAAAGCTGGATATTCCAGTGGTTTGAAATATTACCAAGATATCTGTGCTTTAACGACTTTTATTATTAAAGAATCTACCTGGACTCGGACTCGAACGGTGCATATTCAACTTTGGGTTCCAGCTGGAGGACCCTGGCCGAGTTTAGCTCCAGACTGGAGAACTCGTACTGTGAGACCTGCGTGGAATCCATCCTCGTTTGCCAAGGTGAGAAAGTAAAAATAAAACATAAAACCAGGACTTGACAGGACAACCGATCACTTCATTGCATCGTCTTGATCGATCCGATTGAATGGAACTGACTTGAGAGGACCACCAATCAGTTCACTGTATCTGCTTTATCGATTCCAACCACTGAAAAGTCCTTTTCGTCTCTTTGTTTTATTCTCGACTTCTTGTAATGGAGAAAGACTTATAATGTTGTCTAAAAATGTCTATAGACCTCCTATGCCCAACGGGAGAGGGAGAGAGAGAGCGAGCGAGCGAATTGGTCCGGGCGGGGCGTTTCTAATAATTCTCCGAGTTATGGCTCCTGAAGATGTGGCTGCTGGAAGGAAGAGAAAATGCCCGGTTTGTTTCCTCTGGATCTCTGAGATTTGTATTATTATTTCTTCGATATGAATATGGCGGTATCGATCCTCTGCTTGTGGTTCAGCCCCCCAAATTGCTAAACATCGTCTGAAATGTTACAATTCTCCTTTGACTTGAACGATTGAATCAAATCAAAATCACCAGATCGTATCAAAACTCCAAGCACTATTGATGTTGTACGCTGGGTCTGTTAAGTATTGATTTGCTTTCCCCTAAAATTTGAGATACCATTTAAATTTGAGAAAATTATGAAAAGATTACGTGTGAATTCACTAATCAACGTTTGAGTATTACGAAAGTTCTGAAAATTATGGGTCTTAAAACAGCCAAAATGCATGAGCTGCAAGATTCAGTTGCAGTCAGCTTGCTGTGTTAGGCTCGGCTCCATCGGAACCATGAAACTTTTTTTTTTTTTTTTTTGGCCAGATCCATAAAGACTTGGTCTGGAACACTATGTTTACTTTAGTTTCCTTGATTTGACAGGAATCATCTTCATTGTTTTCGTGTGGAATCAATTACGAAGTATTCCTGAGTTTTCGAGGTGAAGATACTCGCAAAACGATCACGGATCACCTTCATAGCAGATTGACAAAGGCAGGAATCAAAGTCTTTAGAGATGACGAAGAGCTCCGTGCCGGAGAAGAGATCCATCCGAAGCTAAAAAACGCAATCAAGCAGTCGACGATCTCAATAGCCATCTTCTCTAAGGATTATGCTTCCAGTAGAAGTTGCCTCATGGAGGCGGTACAAATGTGGGAGTGCCGAGAATTGAATGGACAGACTATCATCCCGATTTTTTATGATGTTAGTCCCAACGATGTAAAACGCCAGGCTGGGGATTTCGGAAGGTCCTTCGAGAAACATGTGCAGAATGGAGTCAACGCAGATACCATACAAAGATGGAAATATGTTTTCCGGAATATCGGGGGATTAAGCGGATTTAATCGGGAGAACATAAATGGGGGGTAATTCTTTTATTTCTGGCTTCTACTTTCTTTCCTAGATAAATGGAAAAAAAATGTATAAGATGATGTGAGAATGAACCCTTACCTTTTCCAACAAATATTATACATGAGCATATCGATGATGATGCATGCTAGAGAGATCTTTAAGGTTATTCTTTTGAAATGGATCGGTAAATTAACAGGTTGAAGTTCTATATGTCTATCGAAGGACCAGTCACTCGATTAAAGTGGCCATTTGAAAATGAATTTACTTAAGATAGACCAACCGACCTGGTCCATCATGCTCTGTTCGTTCCCCATGGCTAGAAGTTTTGTTTTGCAGATCGCATGATATCAATGTCGAAATTGGTATGTGCATGAAAGGGAATTGGACGATGCATTAAAACTTGCTTTCCATTTTAAGTGAAGATTCCCCTGCTCCCGTTGGTTGATCTAATTTTTGTCGGTTCATTCCCCACTCACTCTCACTCACTCACTCTCTCTCTCTCTCTCTCTCTCTCTCTCATTATTGACTTTGTTGCGATCCCGTGCTTCATCACTTATGTTTGCAGGCATGAGTCCCAGCTCGTAGACAAAGTTTTTACGCGTGTCTGGCAGGTGTTGAAGAAGGATGACCAACTTGTAACCGACAAACTAGTTGGAATTGATCTTCATGTTCAAGAGATGATGACAAAACTTGGTGCTGTCCACAGCCAGGGTAAAGCGACGAGAGTATGTGGAGAAGACGTACGCGTCATCGGCATATGTGGTATGCCGGGTGTCGGAAAGACTACTCTTGCAAGGGTTGTCTTCAACAAGTTGCATGAGTTGTTTGATGAATGTAGCTTCCTCGAAGATATAAATTCGAAACCAATCAAGGATTCCCAAACATTCTTGATTGCGGACCTTCAAAAAGAAAAACCTGAATCCCTGAGATCTTCTGGTCATGGTATTAAAATAATATCAAGTCGATTTAAACAAATGAAGGTTCTCATCATGCTTGATGATGTGCGTATGAATGAGCAAATTGAAGCATTAGCTGGGAAGTTTGGTTGGTTTGGTCCGGGAAGTAGAATTATTGTGACCACAAACAAAAAAGATTTTATAAAGCGTTTTGACTTTGGAGAAGAAGACGAAGATAGAGAAGCTGAAGAATATGAGGTTAGTCCATTGGGAGATCATCATGCTCTTCAACTCTTTTGTAAGCATGCTTTTCGAGGGGATGCTTTCCCAGATGACCCCGAGTACGTTTCCCATTCCAGGGACATTGTCAAAGCTCTTGGAGGGCATCCTATGGCTATTGTGCTTCGGGCAGGATATTTAAAGAAAAAGAGCATAGAAATATGGAGCAGTACTCGGGATTCCTTAGGAGATCATCCTGATGAGGACAAAGTAGAAGCTGCATTTAAGGCCAGTTATCAATCTTTGAATGTTGGTACACAGGAGATATTCCTGGACATAGCATGCTTTTTTATTGGAAAGGATCTGAGGATTCCCTCTTACATGTGGAAGGCTTGTGGTTGCTGTCCTCCTGGAGAAATAGAAGACCTTTGCGACATGCATTTATTGGAAATTGGCAAAAATAATGAATTAAGAATGCACGATCTGGTAAGAGACTTCGGCAGGAAGCTTGTCAAGGACAAAGGTCGTTGTAAGCGCTGCAGGTATTGGAATCAGAGTGGTGCCCTTCCCGTACCAGAGGATTTTCAAGTAAGTTTTTGAAAAGAAAAATGATCGGGTGACAATTTTTATTTACTGTGATAATAACAGTTTGTTTTGAACCACAATATACCAAATCACCAATAATTATAAATTGCTGTGATTTATATTCATTCTAACATTCGTGGCTCAAAACAAGCTATTATTGTTAAGTAACTCAAAAATTATTATGCTAGCAAAAACTCTACGATTTAATCTTGAAGCGAAAAGAAAGGGATTTGTTCCTAACACAATTTAGAACTCTTAGTGGATACCTACTGATTTTATAATTTTGATTTGTCTCATTCCATTAGAAGCAGTAAGAGAAATTAGAGTTTTTCAACTTACTCGTACGTTTTTCCCCAACCGACACTTGGCAGGGTACTATAAGTGTCAAAGGCATTGGTCTCACAGTTGAAAAGGGTTGCCCCGACAGTTTTGAATGTGAACGATTTTGGAAAATGTCGAATCTGATTTACCTCAGATTGGATCAGGCTAAAATCCAGGGAGATATTACGAAGCTTCCTTCAAGTTTGAGGTGGCTTGATTGGCGAGAGTGCCATTCGATTCCAGAGCTAGGTAATATGCATTTGAAGGAGTTAGTCATTCTCGATCTGTCTTGGAGTCCAGTCACCAAAGATTCAGAATTCTGGAAGAAAATCGCAGAGGTATGGCCAATATTTGCTTTTTAAATCTCGTGTTAAGATGATAGATATAAGCGAGTGAAGTTTGATATCTTCTTTTGCTCATGCATTGTAGAAGGTGGAGGAATTGAAAGTCTTGAATTTACAAGGATGTGATAAGTTACATGCATCGTTGAACTTTCAAGCTCCAATCAAGTTGGAGATTTTGATATTGGAAGATTGTACTCAGCTCTCTCGAATTGGGACATTCATTCGTGGACTGGAGAACTTAAGTTCCTTAAATTTGAGAAACTGCGGGCGAGTCAAGAAGTTGCTCCCAGAACTGGCCCAGATGAAATCTTTGAAGGAACTTCTGATTGATGGAACTGGCATCGACATAATTTATATCCAGAAAGGTTCTTTGCAGTGTCTTGAAAAACTTAGTGCTTGTGGCTGTGAAGAGTTGAAAGATATATCCACAATCAGCTGCCTAGACAGTCTCACAAGTCTTGCTCTGGATGGTGCTAAAGAGGTGCGTGTTCCAAAAACTTTTGAATTTCCTCAGAAACTTCAGAGACTTTCTCTAAGGGAATGTCGTAGGTTCAATAAACTTCCCCCTTCGATCGAGAAGCTGGGGCTGCTCGAGGTAATGGACCTCTCATTCACTGGAATCAGTGAACTACCAGAGTCAGTCAAGGGATTGAGAAATTTGAAGACGCTGAAGATGGAACACACACACCTACAAAAATTTCCTGAATATATTGTGGAGTTAGGGAAATTGGAAGAGATAGATTTCTCTGGCTGCATAAGTTTAGGGGGCCAAGTTTGTTGTGATATTTCAGTATTATCCTGTTTGAGAATATTGAGATTGAAATCATCCAATGTGGCTGAGCTGCCTCGGGGCATTTGCGATCACTCTCGCCTCCAAATCCTTGACATCCTTAAATGCAACCAACTTAAAGAACTACCAGCGTTGCCCCCCAGTTTACTCAGTCTCCGCTGGGGATCCAGAAACATGGAAGTCCCGGACTTATCATATCTGACAAATCTGAAAGAACTACGCTTGAAATCGGGGTCATTGAGTCAGACCCCAAATGTTGAGTGGATCGCGAGATTACCAAGTCTAGAGACCTTGCAATTGTCCGTTTCAAAGGTCACCAATCTCCCTGGGAATTTTAGCGCCCTTACTCAGCTCCGGGAACTCTCTTTATCCTACATGAAGGAGCTAGACCTCACACAACTTCCCTCCTCAAGCTTATTGACTTTGCGGCTCAAATACTGCAACATCCCAGAGCCAACATTTTCTAGTCTGCAACATCATCTGTCAGAACTAGAACTAAAACACTGCGAATTAGCAGAGATTGATGGTCTTAAAAATTTTAAAAGTTTGGTAGTCCTGAAAATTTCTTATTGCGAAGGTGTGACAAACCTTAACGGGCTCGAGGAGTTACCACGTCTCAGGAAGGTGAAAGGTATCTTTGAAGATGGACCCAGACTACCAAAATTATCTGAGCGTGTTGAACTAGACATATGCCCAGCGGCTTAATAGTCTCTGTCCTGTACGAACTGCTGTTGTACTTTCGAGTCTTCGACAGGACATCTCCTTTTAATCTAAGAAGCTGGAGAGCGACCTAAGGTACATGCTCCAATTCTGTTTACGATTCTTTTTATCCGAAACAAAGTTGGATTTTATCGGTTCCATGAAGTCCTTATGTGCATATTGCACTGGATCTGTGCAGGGTCACAAAATACCCCGGGCAAATTCTTGGCACCGGGCGATTGGTAGCGGCATCAACAATCTTGCATCAAAACCATTGCTGAAGGTAACCGCCATACTTGAATTGCTGCATATATTGTCAGTGTTCTATTTGTACTGCTTTTAAAGGTGGGATTCACCAAAACACCGTTTACTGTTATTTGTAGCCTCTAGGATGCATCCTCCAAAAGCCATCCACTGCCGCTCAGCTCTTCGATCGCAATAAGATCCAGCATACATGGGCGACGTTGCCAGGACTCCGTAATCGTAAGCCATCACGGGCCTGTGCTTTCGTCAGCTCTGCTGGTGAAATTCATCCTGAACACCGCCTCCAGTGTTGCCATTCTTCATTCGAGTTAATCAAGTCGTCGGGTTCCCGAATTTCCCGGAGTTGATTATAGTATGGTGATGATGAAAGCCTCACCAAGGCGGTGGTTTTTGTTTTCTTTCCTCAAATTATAGCACATGAATTTTTAACTTCTGTAATAGACATAACGTTCGATCTAACAAGCTGAAAGACGTCCAGTCTGTTCTTTATTCATTCTCTGCATTTGCTGCCAAAGCCTCTCCATCTCAAGGATGAAAAAAATTGGAAAAATCACAAGAATAAATGAAGCCTTTCTTTGAGGTAACTTTAGAATCAACTGGCTAAAAATATAACCAAAACTTAAATGCGAGCAAAGATTATGACTTCTCAATTCGTGAAAATTTAGATGTTACCAATGTTGAAACAACGATATCAAAAAGACGAGCGCATTCATAGTGATTTAGGAAGAAATTTAAAAAATTACCGAATTACGCAAACGCCGGTGGGTTGGCGGAAATGCCCATCGCCTGTCTCTCTGCCATGCTCCTTTAGCTGTACATAAAGCTCCCTTGCAGTAATAATTAGCCTCGCGGTAAAAATTGTTGCTTAGCTAATGGATGGCATAGTGATGTGAGCAATATGATGGCATCAAAATGAGTCAAGAGGTGGAAGAAAAAATGAATTTGGTACTTAACTATGCTCTCTCCTAAAGTATTGTTGAAGTGTTGTAAAAGCTTGTAGCACACTCCTAAATTAAACGGAGAAACTCCTAAATTAACTCACATTGAACAATTGATTTTGCTTATGTTCATCTAAGTTTTAATTCCAGTGCTGAATGTTATCACCATGTTAGTCTCTTGTGAGTTGATTTCAATATCCCACATATGATTAGGAAATGCTCCCCTCTTGTTTGGTGTGCAATTCGATTTGTCATGTTCCCTTCACCATCTTTAAAATTCGCTAGAAGTGACACCTTATTCAAATCATTTTGTCCAGCTCTCATCGACCAAGGAGTTGCAACATGAAAAATATAAGGATTAAAATCCTATAGACTTCTAACTGAAGCTCATTTGGTCTCATTCATTCACAATGTTCTCACCTAGAAAGAATTAAAACCACCGAGGAACTAAAAATCTGCCAAAAAAAAAAAACAAAGGAACGCCAAGATGAATGATTTGAGATTCTGGATTTTGATATACTTCGGGGAGAAGAACCAAGATGGGTCCTACGCATACCTGAGAAAACCTGAGAAAAAAAAAAACCATATAAGGCAATATAGCTAATTGGTTCATAAAAGAAGGCAATATAACATATTGATAGCATTTTGGGAAGAAAGATGGTAAGAGATGCAGTCCTGTTGATGAATTATAAGGTCATTAATATAAATCCATACAAAACTTTGTGTATTTCAACGCTCGGTTAGTTTTTATACAAAAAAGTAATAAATTTTCATGTATTTAAGGTATTTTTGACTCACTAATAATATTAACTCGTGAATAACGAATATTTTCTTTTAAATAAAATTGACTTTCAATGTGTCTAATAAATTTTATATGGAGCAAAAAGTATTCAGATAAATGTGAATAATAACTCGTTATTAGATTTCATGGAATTCTTGACCAAAACAAAAATGTAAATCTGATGGAGCCCACCATTTTTAATGATTCTCATTCAATTTATCTTATGATTATGTATTTTTTTTTTTGTGTACACGTATTAAAAAGCCCGTATTTATGGGAAATTATTGACTTGTATAGAATGCAAGTTGCTTTTTAATTCTTAAAATCCATTTGGCTCTCTTCTTCCCCCTCCCCCCCCTCTTTTGAGAAATATTTACCTGGGATTCGGACACAACGTACAGGCGCGGGCCCACCCGCCGCCCACAAGATCAGCGGCCAAGATTCAATTGGCCCTGGAACAAATTCCCTCCCCTCTGCCTCTCCTGCTGGACATATATTGCCTCGTCCCGAAGCACATCGACATTCCCAAAAGTCAACTCTTTGACCAGACCGAACGGCAAGATCACTGCACATCTCTCTTTGGATGATCGTCTCCTCTTCTACATCCGATCCGAAGCGAATACAGAGCTGACCCGCGATCGCGATGGGGTTCAACTTCATCCTGCACGCGCCGTGTCGTTCTCCGACGACGTGCGGCTCTTCCTTCGCGTGGTGCTCGTCCTGCCAGCCGCCGCCGCTCGGCTACCACCGCTCGCCCCGCGGCGTGTCCGCCATGTTCGCCGCCATGATGCTCGGTGGACTGTAAGCCGCTCTCTTACTCTTCCTTTTTTCTCTTCCGCCTCAAAGCTCACCAACCCAAAAGATGGAAATGAAAAAGCCAGCCTTCAAACTTCGTTGCATTTTTGTCAGGGCTTTGGGATTGCTCGCTCCGACCGTGCTCGCGTTCGTCAAATCGAAAGCGTCCAAAATCTTCCGCAAACCCACCGCGACGGTCAAGAGAGAGGAGACGAGCAACCCCGGAGCCGCGGCGAGCGGCGGCGACGCTCCGGCGCCGGCCGGCGAGGAGTACGAGGTGTTCTTGAGCTTCAGGGGACCTGATACTCGCACGGGGTTTACCGATTGCCTCTACCACGACATGCTCGGCGCCGGAATCCGCGTCTACCGAGATGACGAGGAGCTCCGCGTCGGCAGGGAGATCGGCGGCGAGCTCATGCGGGCACTCGACGTGTCCAAGATCTACGTGCCCATCTTCTCCAGGGACTACGCGTCGAGCTCGTGGTGCCTCCGCGAGGTCGCCCACATGGTTGACTGCGTGGCTCGGTCGAAGGGGAATAAGGAGATCTTGCCAGTGTTCTTCAACGCCTCGCCCGCGGATGTGAAGCTCAGGACTGGGCTGTACAGGAATGCCATGACCAAGCACAGGAAGAAGTTTGGGGATGAGGAAGTGAAGAGGTGGGAGGATGCTCTTGTTGAAGTTGCTGAATTGAAGGGATGGGACCTCAAAACGAGAGGGTAATTACTAATCTTCCAATTTTCTGTCCTTTTGATATTATTTTCGTGTCATTTATACGCAATCTGATTGTCGTATTAGAATGTGCAATTTGAATTCCTCAGTCTTTGCCATTTTCTGCATAGTTAAGATTTCTGGGAATTTCGACAGTTTGAAATGCGGGAAGAAGTTGGCAGTAATTGTACATTGTCTGGGGTCTCAGTTGGATGCTAGTATATTCTGTGTCTGGCATGGTCATTGATGTTTAGACTCATGAAATCTGGCAGGCTCCATTTTAGTAGTCAACAACCAGCTTTCAGAATTAATGAGCCTGGATAATCTCTATTCCGTTCCTGACTTTGATTGGCCTTTCATCTGTGGTGAGTGATAATCGATAGGAGAAAACTGATGAGTTAATTAGCTCTCCATTTTGGTCATGCTTAGTCGTATACCAACCAAATCAGGAATTTCCATGAAAAAATTTCAATCATTTGGCTAGTCTAGAATGCAATTTCAAACTTCAGAGTACAGTTCAAACAGAGACCAAGCAAAAAACATCAGGTGGGTAAATCATAATTAAGCATCATATCAAGAAGGCATTTGCAATGACATAATATTGCACACCTCCTCTATCGTACACGTGGATTCCGTAGATCTAGAACCTACATATACTCGAGGGTGTGTACAAGTTCCATGATATTCAAAGCTTTTGTCTGTATGTTATTTGCCTTGTCTGAAATCTAATATCACAAATTTACTCTGATGTTTTAAGGAGTGAAGCAACTAGTGGTTTCTGAGGAATGCTTCATTTTAGCAAGCCTCCTTTTCTTTGCCCCTCGTTTACCCTTCACTGGATATTTTCACTCTTTTTCTCTGTCTTCTTTTCATCAATTCTTCTTCTTAAGTTTTCTTTCTGCTCTGGCTCAACTCAATGTTTTTAAGTTAACTTGTAAGTCCAGTTATTTATTCCATCCTGCTCAATCTAGCTTGGAAATCATTCATGAAGCAGGAAGAACTTTAAGCTTAAGTTGCATTTCCTATTGATGGTATAAAAAGAACTAAAAAAACAGAGAGAAAGCTTGAAGACAGATTTATATTGTTGGGAAAGAGGTATAAAACATTGGAACTCCGTCTCATGTGTAAAATTTTACCTTCGTATCATGTCATGTTTCTTGAACTGACTCCTTGTTTGCGAATCATCTATGCATAAATCCAAATACTTTTGCTTTGACTTGAAAGAAATGATAACATCTCTATTTACCGTCTTTTTTCAACTGAGGCAGTTCGTATATGTGGCAGGCATGGGGAAGCTATTAAGTTGATCATCCGAGAGGTTTTGTTTAGGTTGAAGATAAAGCATAAGTATGTGAAAAATCAGCTGGTTGGAGTGGATGATCGTGTAGAAGACATAATGAAGCTGTTGGATGTTGACTGTGAAGGTGTTCGTTTTGTTGGTATTCATGGGATGGGCGGTGTTGGCAAAACAACTCTCGCGAAGGTTGTCTTCAACCAGGTGTGTTCATATTTCGATGATTGCTGCTTTCTTGGAGATGTTCGAGAATCATCAGAAAAAGGGGGCCTAGTAAATTTGCAGAAACAGTTGTATTCTGACATTCTTGACTCTAGATTCGTAGACAACATTCATGACATTGATGATGGGATCAACCAGATTGGGACAAGATTTCGCAGCAAAAAGGTCCTCATCGTTTTGGATGATGTTGATAAGGAAGAACACCTAGAAAAGTTAGCAGGGGAACGAGATTGGTTTGGTTCCGGAAGTAGGATAATCATTACAACCAGGAATGAAGCTACTCTAAAAGTCCTGGATGAGGATTTGATATACGAATTAAAGGAACTGAATTTTGATCAAGCTCTTAAGCTTTTCTGCATACATGCTTTTAGAAAAGATTCTCCACCTTATCAATATGATATTCCTGCATCAGAAATTGTTGTCACAACCGGAGGGCTTCCTTTGGCTCTTGAGGTCATAGGCTCATTTCTCTATCGCCAACCAGAAGAGATATGGAAAGAGACTGTGGAGAGGCTAGCAAGAATACCTCATAAGGATGTCCGACAGCAGTTGATGATCAGTTATGAAGCATTAGAGGATGAGGAAAAGGAGATTTTTCTTGACATTGCATGCTTTTTTGTCAACAACACCAAAAAGACGAATGCAATTTACATGTGGGAAGCTTGCAATTTTTTTCCTGAGACTGGGATACAGGTTCTTATGCAAATGTCTCTGGTAAAGATTGTTGATGGTGATGTATTATGGATGCATGACCAGCTCAAAGATCTCGGGAGGCAAATTGTTCAGAGGGAGTGCTTGCATGATCCCGGAGAGCGTAGCCGAGTGTGGATTTGTGAGGAAGCCGTGGACATTGTAAGAACAAAGCAGGTAAACAAAATTCACTGTTTTCATGAGTTGGATACGTGTAGAAAAGAGTTTACATACCCACTTAAGAGTCCTCTCAATTCTTTTACCCTAAATGAGAATCTGAAAATTTGTCAAATTCTTACTAATATATATATTTTAAATTCATGCTTGTTCATTTGCGTTCGCTTTGGCAGAGAAAGAAAAAAGTTCAGGCGCTCATATTAACTGGAAGTGATTATCAACCACTTGTAATTACGCATGACGAACTTAGTAGGTTGCCCAACCTGAGGTTCCTTGAATTAGAGGAGGGAACCTTTGCCGGAGACTTTATGGATGATTTTTCGAAGTTAAGGTGGATTTCTTGGTATTCTCCTAGGCCCCTTGATCTTGAGGTAACCAATCTATCTATGAAGAATTTGGTTGTCTTTGAGATCGTTGCAGGTGGCATCACTGATGACTGGAGTGGATGGAGCCTAATCAAGGTATAATATGCATTCGCTTTGATTCTGATTGGCATATGATGTAATATATACTATTTTCTTCTCTTGATGGTGAATCATTTTTGTTAGATGGCAAAGAATCTGAAAGTTCTAAACCTCAGAGGTTGTGAAGGCATAACTAGAACACCAGACTTCTCTGCATGCTTCAGTCTAGAGAGGCTGAGTTTCTATAATTGCATAAACTTGGTTGAGATTGACCCCTCCATTGGGAAGCTAAAGCGCCTGATTCACTTAAATCTTAAAGAGTGCCTCTCTCTTAAGGATTTGCCCGAAGAAATTGGAAGGCTTACGAATCTGAAGCTCCTTGCTTCTAGTGGATGTTTTCAGAAACTCCCGGGTTCATTTGGGAAATTGACATCATTGAAGGAGTTGGATTTGTCAAACATACAAATTGAATGCCTTCCTGATTCTATTGGTGATAAGAAGTTTCTGTCTGTCCTTATTCTAAGGTACACACAAATTAGTACACTTCCAGAGACTATTGGGAAGCTTGTGAAACTTGAGTCTCTCTCTCTCTTTGGGTGTGTTAAGTTGAGAAAACTCCCAGACTCAATTGGGAAGCTAGAGTCTTTGCAGGAGTTGAATTTATCCAGTACTAAAATTACTGAGTTACCAGATTCAATTGGAAATCTGGAGAAATTGAAAGTGATATCAATGGAGAATACTCCAATAAGGAAATTGCCCAGTACTATTGGAATGTTAAAGAATCTGGAAGAGCTCCATGCTAGTGATTGTGAAGAATTAACTGGTGAAATTCCAATTGAAATTGGCGCATTGTCCTCTTTGAAAATTCTCAAACTATCAGGTGCCCATATTTCTGAAGTGCCGACAACAATCAATCATATTCTCCACCTTGAAAGACTAGAGTTGACAGGTTGTAATGAGGTTCAAGAATTGCCAGAGCTTCCAAAAAGTCTGATCTATCTGCATTTTCGATCATCGGCATTGCGCATAGTTCCGGATCTCTCAAACTTGACTAATCTAGTCGATTTGCTCTTGTCTGATGGCTCTGAAGATGTGCTTCAGGCTTCATCAGATCTGTTGCCAAGTTCCAGCTTAGGGTGGATTAGGAGGTTATCCAAACTGAAGAAATTAGAATTGTCTCTTTCTAGTTTCCCTGCACCACCTACTGAGTTTGGTTCTCTTCCTCGTCTAACTGAGCTTATTTTATCCGGACTAGACTTGCAATGTATCATGAAGCTTCCTCCCTCCTTATCAGAGCTGCAACTTGTTAATTTCAACTCAATAATATCTTGGTCAATCTTTTCCAACTTGAAAAACTTGTCCAAGCTACGACTTTCTCAATCTCAGCTTCAAGAAATTGAGCTCAGTGGCCTCGAACAACTCAGAGCATTGTCAGTGACTAAATGTGAACTCCTCCAGAGGTTATTCATCCCGGCAAGCTTAAAGAAACTTAAAGAATTGAGGCTATCAGAATGTCCGAAGCTAGTCAAGATTGAAGGTCTGGAGGCCCTAGAGTCCTTGGAAGAAATGAATGTACAGTACTGTGGTTCCATTGAAAGGTTATATGACCTGTCAAGCTCAAAGTTGCTGAAGCTTTTGGTTATATCAGACTGCTATGAGCTCCGTACTATTGAGGGCCTCAGCAGTTTAGAATCTTTGAATGCATTACTTGTTTATGAGTGCAGTTCACTGGAGAAACTAATTATTCCATCAAACTTAGAGAAGCTAACGCATTTGGAGGTTTCAGGATGTGAGAAGCTGATTGAGATTCCAGGTCTTGGTGCATTGGAATCGTTGGAGACTTTAACCATTAAAAAGTGTCCTATTAGCAAACTATGTGAGTTATCAAACTTACAGATGCTGAAGTCTCTGTCAATCGTTGGATGCCATGAGCTACAATCTATTGATGGTGTTGATGAGCTAGACTCTTTGCGTGATTTCTATGTTTCTAGCTGTCGGAAACTGGAAGCTCTGGTGGACGTATCTAACACAAAGTTGTCTGATGAATGCCTAATAACAATTCGAAAGTGTCGGAAATTACAAAGCCATGGCTATCCTAATGTCAATGGCCTTCCCTACAGGGATTACAAGGACATGATTGTTGCAACGGCAAACTCTCCTACGAGGTCACTCCCTTTAGAGACATCAGACGAGGTATCCATCTACTTCTTCATAAGTAGAAGCATAGCCCTTGCCTTTTTTATTATCCTCTACATAAATAGGCTGGTCTTGAAGACTATAAGATCTGCCTTGTTTACTAATTCCACCTTCACATATTACATTTCTTCATCAAATCTATCAGGAAAAACTCAAAACATGGAAAGCCAAATAATAGAATTAAGTATGATGATATTTAATTGGAGAAAGTAGCGTTTTAAGATGCAGCAAATTTGCATTTCTTGTAGGATGAAGATGAAACGAACGATGAAGCGGAAGAGCTGGAGGTGGATAGAGACAGCTTTGACGATAATTGCTCACCTACCATCGTAACTTCTCACGAACTTGATACTGAGCTTTGACTCCGAATTCTTTCATCCGCAAGTTCTCAAGATGAAGAGATTCCCATTGTAAGCTATGGTGAATGAGGGACCCCAACCTGACCACAATCTTTTTTGATTGCACCAGGGATTTTCATCTTTAGTTTCTTCCTACTCGGTAAAAAAGAAGGGATAGAGTATAGAGTCACCATAGGCCCCTAAACTTTTCCAACTTGTTGGATCGGACTTCTGAATTTTTCTGTGCAATTGGATCCTTAAAGTACATGTTTTTCTTTTGTTCGAGTTGATCTTTTTGGTAAATCGGAAATGGAAATGGAAATGGAAATGGAAATGGAAATGCTGGCGTGGACTGACCCATTGGTTCCTTATGAGCACTGACCAGACAGTTGGAACTTAGAAATGCTGGCTTGGACTGATCCATTGGTTCCTTATGAGCACTGACCAGACAGTTGGAACTTAGGTGTAATTTCCTACAAGAGAGGCGAAGAAATTGGATGCCGCAGGGGCAGGTGGCGATGGCGCCAACGCACTGGCAAGGGCCATCGAGTCTTTGTTAGCTGTCACATGGCCCATGTCAAGGTCAGGCGATAACTAGGGTTGCTTGACCCAACTGTTGATCGCTCGGGTCTTGCGATTAGAATATTGGAGATTAATTTGTTGTTTTAAGTAATGCTAGGTAAAATTGAATTGCTATAGAGATATGAAGAAAAAAAGAGGTGGTAAAATATCTTCAATCTTGAGGTGCCTCATAGCATAGAATAAAGTATGGATGAAACATCAAGAAAAATAATTGGAAATAAAAGTGGGAGAGGTGGAAATTAAATGCAAAACTAGAGCTTTGGGCAAGAAAACTAAAGGAGATCAAGTGGTGCAGGAACTAAAGGCATTGCGAATCTATTAAAGAACAATCGAATGAAAATGCAGTAGAGATTCTGCATAATTGAGCATGTCCTCTTGCTTTTCTTTAGCACTCGCATATTTCATCATGTTCTTCTCTACTTCAATCTCTCCACAGTGTGATCATAAATTTATCTTGATTTAGCTCTTTTTTCGTGTAACTTGAGCGGATTGCTTATATTTCATAAAATTATTTTTCTTTGGAATCTTTCAATTATACCAGAGTCATCTCGAGACATTTCATTTTTCTTAGTTTTGTTTTGTCCCCTTTCTTTAAAAGCCTGCCCACCTATATTCTCCGTGGCCACGTGGAGAAATCCGAAGGGGGGTACGTGGACCCTCCCTGACCTCTAACCTTTTTATTATTTGAAGAAAATAGTAACATTTTAGCTTTCTTTCTTCGAACGGCTATGATTATTCAGCCGATTCACAACCATGAGATCAGAAGGAGATCCAACGGCCGAAATTGAAGGAAAGATGACCGTTGCCAAGCACCATCAGCTTCATAAAGGAGAAAGGAGAGACGAGAGTTCTTACCATCGTCTCTTATTCCACACGATCTCACTTTGAGAGAGAGAGAGTTTTGCCTTGCCCATCAGATTCGAAGAAAATTGTTCTTTGGTCAGGAATGGCTTTAAGACTCATCGAGTTCCAATGCAAGGTATTCAGATTTTGGGTGACTTTGCCCTCTTCTTCTTCTTCGAACAGTATTCAATCTCTTTCCGCAACAATTTCTGGGGTGATTTGCTTTAGGAGAATCCCTGTTGGATTCACAGGATTCTCTGGGCTTTTCTTGATGTCCTATTCTTGGTGATCCTCTCACTGTAGTCTTGAAAAAGTAATAGCCCTATGCGCATCTCCTTGATAAATGATCTTATGATCTACCAAAGCCATCATGTGATGTCGGCTAATCCTTGTGATTGCATACAAATGGGTCACGGGATGAACCCCTCCCTGCGCTTCATGGACTCTCAACTTTTGAGGGAAGGGACAGAACCATTTTTCACCAACCGTACTTATAGCTTCCTCATCGTCTCATGATTCATACACTAAATTATTATGTCGATTGCCTAATTTTGAATTTTCATTTTATTTATTAGTGAATTTCCAACCTCTTTTTTGTCCACATGCCTACCCCAAGCTCGACCAAGAAAAACAAAATTTCAAAAGCTTTGAGGCCTGTCATGTGTGTTGATTGCATATTATCATGTGTTTAAAGGAATCAACTCCACTGCACTAAGATAGAATGTCCATCCTCTTAAAATTGACAGGACTGATGAGGCCAATGCGAACCTTTTAGAAGTTGAAAAACTCAAAAGCTACTCGACATACTGATGTTCCTAACTTCTTTGTCATATAGCTAACACAATTTCTTTAACTTTCAGATACCTTAAACTTACTAGCAATGTTAGTAATACAATTCCAAAGGGTGTTTAGTTTGGAATCGTGTCCACTAGGTGACATTTTGATATTGCATTGCATATCTGTCAAATGTTTTCTTTAAATTGTTACAACTGTTTTGCATGTGTTTTTCCTGAAAACAAGGATTTTCTAGTTGTATGTGTGGTGTGATATATATGGAAGTACTTGTTATATGAGAAATTTTCAACGTGTCATGGGTCCAAACATCTTCATCTTCGTCTCTGTCTATCAGCAAGTTTAGCAATGATTGATCTTCATCTTTGTTTTTGTAGTTCATCTATTTTAAAGCTAGATTTCCGATTAATTTGTTCTGATTTGAGCTAAATCTTAAATGATTTTAGCAGCGTATTTTTTAACATTATATTATTAGATAGAGCATTATCTCTCTGCTTGATTATCAAACTCTAAGTCACGATATTTATTTCCAAAGCTGAAACCTCTCTTCATGGAGAGCTTCCCTCTATCCCTATGGAGGGAAGCTCCCAATAACCTAAACCTTACAATCCTTTTTACCCAATCTTCCACCTCATTCCCTCGTTCTTTACCTATGAAGAACGGAGGAAACCACACTTCTTCCCATCCCCTGGCTCCTCTGCAAAGTCACCGGTAAGTGCTCTCCTTGCTAGGACTGAGCCACTAGAGCAGAAATCATAAATCTTTGTTGATTATTTGGTTTCTAGCTTCTCGGTTGAAGTCTAGCTATGACAGAAACTAAGTTGGCATTCTTCCCTTCCTCAATCCCTACTATTATGCTCACCGGCTCTTCTACTATTATAATGTTGTTTCACCTAGAGGGCTGGGGTGAGTTTGAGCAATGGATTGTTATCCACTGCACAAATTCACCTCGGAAACCCCTATATATCAAACGCTAATCCTTGAAATCCCTTCTATCCAAACATAGAACTCCCTTCATCCACTAAACTATGAACTCACCCTCCCGGCCAGTCTTGTCCTTACAATTCTGTGCAAATTCCTGTTTGCTAAACTTTTGGTCCAACCCTTTTTGTGACATGGGCTGTCGTATTGCAAGTCGGTCGATTGTTAGCTTTTCCGCACTTATTATGTTGTCGCCTTTCTTGATTGTGGTTGTCCTTAACCTATAAACCAAAAATGGAGGAGTCAAGTAAAAACTCATTAAGAGCGATGCAATGAACGCAATTAAACCCTTTATAGGGAAGCTTTACTCAAAACCTAATATTGAAGAGGAGAAAAAGATAGTGTTAGAATTGGATCATTGGCCTTTCTCTAGCAACCTATTAGTCCTCAAACAATGGGAACCTTACACATTATTACATTGTCTCAACTTCATGCAATGTGCATTCTAGGCCCACATCCTTGGCCTTCCTCCAAGGAATGGTAATTGAGAAAATCGTGGTTGAGGTGGCTTCCAAAATGGGGGATGTTTTGGAAGTAAGACTATAAATGAAAGGGAATAGCAGCTATGAGGAGGATAAAGTGAGGATAAACAAGGAATTGACGGCCTCTTTTAAAATTAGGAACCTTTATTAATGCGGCATGCAAAAAAATCTAGCTTGACTTCAAGTATTAGAGGCTGCCACACTTCTATTTTTCTTGTGGGGTCGGCTATTATGCAACCTATTGCAAGGAAGTGGCTTATGATGAGTCAAGCTTGAATAGCAGCTAGAGGGAGGGTAAAGTGAGGATAAATATGGAATTGGCAGCCCTGTTAAAATTAGGTACCTTTGTTAATGTAGCATGCCAAAAAATATGGCTTGACTTTAAGTATTAAAGGCTGCCACACTTCCATTATTCTTGTGGAAGCATCGGCTATTTTGCAACATGTTGCAAGGAAGTGGCTTATGGGAGTCCTACTTGAAGGAGAACACCAAAGGGAGGTTTGGGTAGTGGCTAAATAAAAGAAGAGGCTAGATAATACAGTCCTTATTGGGACTTGGCATTGGTTTTATGCATTGGCAAGATGACCCAAAAAATTTGTCCCAAGATGTTGCCGAGTAAGGTTTGGGCAGTGGCTAAATAAAAGCAGAGATTAGAGTATATAGGCCTTATTAGGACTTGGCACTGGTTTTATGCATTGGCAAAATGACCCAGAATTTGTCCCAAGATGTTGCTGAGAAGTGAGAATGATCTAGTAGAGACAACCTCAGAATCGAAAAAGAACAACAAAAATCCCCTGAACAAGAAAGTCATAAGATATATTATGCTATGTGAGACTTAAGGGACCAGCTCACACCTTGGTTGAATCCTTGCTACTTAAATGAGTGGGTTGTGGTGGCTAGACCTAATAAGTCACCAGGGTTCAAATGAGGCTATTACCAAAATTGTCAGGGGTAGGCACACCTTTGACATTCCAAGCATTGAGAGTCCTAGTAACTCATGAAAGGCTTAATATGGTGTTCTTGATGGAAATTAAAAAAAAAAAAAAAAAACAAAGAGGAAGAGTTAGTATCAAGAGAGGACTTCAATTTCAGAATCTAGTAGTTTTCAATCCATTAGGGATTGCAGGAGGATTAGCAATAATGTGGAGGGAAGAGGTTGCCTTGAAGATAAAATCGAGTTCTAAAGTTTTTTTTTGATATCACTTGCAAGGATCCAGGGAGTGGAAGGATGATGAGGATCACCTTCTTATATGCATCGATTGTTTTTCAAGAGAGTGCAGCTATGGCAACGCCTACACTTAATTCCAAGTAGACGACAAATACAAGACAATATTATGATTGTCCAAGAAGTTTGCACCAATTGAGGATTAGGAAAATGAAGAAGAAATTCCCAGTAGTCTTGAAACTCAACATGCAAAAAACTCATGACAGAGTCGTATGATCAAGACGAAGTTTAATGAAAAATCGGTTGCAATGATTATGAAGTGCATCTCTTCAGTTACCTTTAGTGTAAAATTCAATGGGAAATCTTAATAGTACTTTCTAGTGTCCCAAGGAATTAAATAGGGAGATCCACTTTTCCCATATCTATTCAAATTGATGGCTAATGCACTCTCCTTCCTTATTAACAAAGCACTCCAAGATGGCAGTATAATAGGAAAATAGCTGAACAAATGATGTCCTACTCTCTCACATTTATTGTTTGCCAATGATGCCACTTTCTTTTTGGACGGAAAAATCAGGGAATGTCAAAATCTAGTCATGATGTTGAACCAATATTGATTTGCTACAAGACAAGGCTTAAACTATTCAAGTGAGGCATCTACTTTAGTAATGGCAGCCCTCAGAGTTTGAAGGAAAACATGGCAAAAGAGCTGACAGTTCATATCATTGAAAAGACAGGGAAATATATGGTTATTCTGTTGGATTGGAGACATGCAAAGAAGCAACTTTTTGTTTGGATTCTCGCAAGTGTAAACATGAAATTAGAGATGGAAGGAAAAAAATAAATGACAAAAGCTAGGAAGGAAATCTTGATCAAAACAATTTCCATCTTCAAGATCCAAATCTTAGTTTGTAAAGCCATCGAGTAGAGAGTAGCATCATTTTGGTGGAGACAAAATGAATTAAAATCAGGCATTCACCGGAGGAGATGGAAAACCCTTAAGAAAAGGAAAGAGGAAGGAGGTCAAGGCTTTAGAGACCTCATTACAAAGCGATGTTAGGAAAGCAAGCATGGAGACTCATACAATCCCCATTAGCTTTGTGAAGTCAATTATTAAAAGGAATCTATTTTCCAAGAGGGAATTTCTAGACGACAAGGAAAGGTTTGAGACCGTTATGGGATGGCAAAGTTTACTAATGAGCATAGAAGTGATATCTCCAAACATATGCTATTCAGTGGGTAATGGTAAGAAAATCAATGTCCAGGAAGATAAGCGGCTCCCTAGCAGACCCATTGGTGGACCAGCGAATTGGGATGATCCATAACTTGCGGAAGAGTTTATAACCATAAGGAAATTGCTTGGAAGAAAATGGGTTAAATAGCCTTTTTGAGGAAAATACAATGAAAGAAATCATGGCAATCCCTATCAGCTCTAATCAAAAGGAGGATGAGATTGTTTGGACTGAACACAAATCGGGTTGCTACTAAGTTAAAAGTGCTTGTCACAGAATCATCTTGCTTGACCAACAAGAAACTACAAGCCAGGCATCTAGCTCATACCAACCACCAAAAGCCCTCTGAAAAAAAAAAACATGGGGGTGCATATGTATCCAATCATCAAAACTTTTATGTGGAGCCTATTTCAGAAAGCACTTCCTACTCAAGAAAATTTATTCAAGAGAAAGGCTCTACTAGACCCATTATGCTTGTTATGTCATCAAGCCTCGGAAATAGTAGAGCACATTATCTTGTTTTGCCAATGAACAAGGGAAATTTGATTAGACCCGCACATGAGTATCACAATCATAAGTCAAAGAGATCACAAGAATCGAACAATGAATGCTGAACATCATGGAGCAAAACGACATATGTGCTTGCTATAAGAGCCCTAAGCCTTTGGTCATTTGTTGACCAAATCTAAAGCATTCTATTTAGTTAGTTGACTCATAAGCCTTTTCAAAAAAAAAAGAAAAAAAAGAAAGAAAGTTCAATTGAGTCCTAATCTCCTCGTTGGTGACATTTACTCATCACTAAATTATGTCCTTTTAGTTTTTCCACAAAATTAAACATTATTTTGACAATAATGAAGTAATAAAAAAAAGTATTGTTGAAAGTTTAGTAACTTTTTTGTAACTTTATGTCCAGGGTACTACTTTAGCATCAAACTTACGAGCAAACTCTAAAAGTATCACTTCATTTTCTTCTGGCAATGGTAGTTCAATCACGATTGGTGTTGGGCCCTCTTCCACGATTTTAATTGTGCAAGGCCTTGCTTGCAATCGGCTAGGGTTGCCGGGCACTAGCCAGGGCTCGGCAACCCCAGCCAACGAGAAAATATTCAGTGGTTCGTGCGCGCCACGTCATCAGCTGACGTGGTGCGCACGTACCATTCAGATACCGACACCTGTTATGTGGGACCCGCTGAAAAATGAAAGGACTCGGTCGGCTCCGCTCGGCTCGTTGGCAGAAGAAAGGACAAGTCACGCAAAGCTCCCGCCCAAAGGACTATTCTCTCTCTTCAATTAAATCATCTGCAATTTTTTCTCTCTCACTTTCTCTCTCCTCGCGGGAGAACATACACAGAACGATCGAGACCGCTTCCGCTTCCGCCTTCGTCTCGGCTCCGCCTCCTCAAAAGCCTCGCGGTCATCCCACGGCACATCGGAGCCTCACCGGTCGCGGTTGGGTCCCGACCCCTTCCACCTCCGATTGTTCCGCGGAGATTGGGTACGGGGTTTGTGTCGGCCTCGGCTCGGCTCCGCCTTCCTCCCCCAAAATTTGCTTCGGCACGTCGGAGCCTCACCGGTCGCAGTCGGGTACCGACCCCTCCACCTCCGACTGTTCCCTCGGAGATCGAGCAGAAGGTTTGTGTACGCCTCCCGCTCCGCCTCCCTCCCCAAAGCCTCATCCGCCTCGGCATCCTCCGTCTCCAGAGCATCCGCTCGTCCTCCCCCCCTGCCGGCCTCCACCGCGAAGCCATCGGCCTTCGGCGGGAGGGAGGCAGCCTCGGTCTCGTTCCCGAGCGACACTAGGCTCCCCGCCGCGGACCGGGCGCTGTCCGTAATGCTGGCCCGCTCGGTCGCGAGGGAGATCTCGGACGGCGCGGAGAAGAAGGAGAGGCGCGGGCTGGAGAAGGATTCCCGCCGGCCTCCGCCGCGAAGCCATCGGCCTCCGGCGGGGGGAGGCGGCCTCGGTCTCATTCCCGAGCGGCACGGGCTCCCCGCCGCGACCGAGCGTTGTCCCCGACGCTGGGCTGCTCGGTCGCGAGGGAGATCTCGGCGAACACAGGCGGGGTCGACGGCGCGGAGAAGAAGGAGAGGCACGGGCTGGAGAAGGATTCCCGCTTCTGCGTGGACACAGGCGGGGTCCCTGCGTTTCTCTCTCGACCGGTGAGTTTCCTTCTTCCTCCCCTCTCATGGGCTGGTTTCGGAATGCGCAGTCGAAATCCCGAATGGGTTGTTTCTGCATCTTGTTGGGCTGTTCAGTTACCAGCGAATGCGCGAGTAGCGAAGGAGCACGAAAGTGGAAGATTTGAAGGTTAATTTACTTCACATGTCTTTGAGGACAACCTTCATTTCTTCTACGTAGGCTAAGCACTGTAATGCCGAGGCTCTCTCTGATGGAATAATATGTTGTTTTGTTTATGGCAAAAAGAAGATAAATATTAGTGGGAATATGGGCAATTGAAATTCAATTTTTCGATGAATAAATGATTTTGATGTGCATGGAAACACCTCACTAGAGATATTCTGCAACTACAATAATAGGTATTCTTACATGACTTGATCAAAACTGCAGAGCCTAAAATAAGTATATGTCCTGTTGTCCTTGGAAGACCGTACCAGTTTCGACTAGTTACGTTGCTGGTTGAACATGGAATCTACATGTCAGTTTAGTCCTCAATTGCCTTCACTTTTTCCCCACCAACAATCTTTCGGTGCTTCATTCGGTATCATAGGATCAATAGTCAAGTTATTCACTGACTATATGGTTGAGGCGAAGGAAAACGTTGACAGGAACCTTTTTGCCACCATTGCTAATGGTACACAGGTAAGAAGTCAGACTTTGACAAAATCACTACGAAATTGCAGGCCTGGTTCCTGATATTTCTTCTATGCTGTTTTCTTCTGTCATAGGATTCAGTCAAGCTCTTCATGAAAATAATCTCACGTCATTTGGAGGAGCAACCTCAAGGCAAGCACCCCGAGGTAAGAAGTTTGATTTTCTTCCATAGCAGCATTGGTTGCTCATTGCCTATATGCCTCACATCTATTAAGTATTTCTTCACAAATGCACTAGAAGGTAGAAAGAGTACAAATCGCACAGCTCGTAGATTGAGTGGGAAGGCATTGCTTTCTTCTATCGCATAGATAGAGCAAATATCGCCTGTAGAAATTTTGCACACGCTTTTTGTGCCTGGTTGATGTGTATGAGATTAA
Organism: Eucalyptus caleyi; assembly: GCA_014182885.2. Classification (NCBI taxonomy): domain Eukaryota; kingdom Viridiplantae; phylum Streptophyta; class Magnoliopsida; order Myrtales; family Myrtaceae; genus Eucalyptus; species Eucalyptus caleyi. The sequence continues at coordinate 37,580,196 of CM024468.2, read as the reverse complement.
AATTGTAGTTGTAAGACTAACTAGAGGGGTAAATATGTTGTTTTTTTTCCAGTGCTTCCTTTGCATCCATGCAAGAAATGCAGTGCACTAAACGTCACAGGAGTGGCATTTCCATTTTTTTCCTACAAATAAAATAAGCAGCAAATCTTCTTTGCTGAACTAAATGTCATGTTCAACCATCAGGGAAACATTTTGTACTCAAATCTACTGCCCAATTTTTTTTTTCTATACTTGGATGTGCTTCTTTTATTTTTCTTGATTCGAAATATGCATAAGTAAAAAAATGCATCTCTATTCATCTTTGCTGCTTTTACTTCCCTTGGGTGCGTATTTCCTTCAATTGCTATTTGATGTGTAAACATTTTCCCTTGTGTTTTCCTTTTGTTCTTTTACTGTGTGAACAGTTTCGGTGAATCATGGTGAGAAGGATGGTTTCACTGCGGCCATAATGATCTTATATGGGATTCCTTTGGACGAAACATACCTACAAAATCGTCTGTCCATCCTGATGAATGATGAAAAGAAGAGTTTGAAAGGAGGAAGGATTCCTATTCCAGATTCTTACTATCTAATGGGGACAGCCGATCCCACAGGAATTCTTAAAAGTGATGAAGTTTGTATTATCCTGTATGTACTCGTAATCTCATCTTTCTGTGCTTGATTTATCATTTAGCATGAGTCTGCTAAAGAAAACTCAAGAAAAACGGTCATTTTTGTAATTTTAATTTTAAAGTGCATCCCTTGGTTTTTAGTGGCTTGGTATGGTTATGGAATAATTTCTAACCATGCCGTAGGGTAAAATTCAAAATTTTAGTCTGCATATGATTTGGCTTATTTGACTAAGCTAACATTGTACTTTTATCCAAATTCAAAGAATTTCATTGAAATAAAATGAATTGTGAGGACCCCATGCAAGTGATTTTGCCTGTTCGAAGATCATTAAAAGTAGTATTTTCTATTTTGGAAATAGATCTCTTTTGGCAAAATTTGGTCAATGATCATCCATACTTATAGGTAGTGGCTTGGTTAAGGGAACCCACCGGAGCCATAGCAAAAGCGAGGCTTTATAGGGCAATTGTCACTGCTTATGGACCTAAACCTGAAAAACAGATAAAGCAGCTAAACTATAAGACAAGTAGGCCTTCTCGGACCATACAAGTGCTCGACAAGCCCGTGCAATGGTGTTATATTGCTTTGATGACATCCCATCTCTGGTTCTGTTCTTGTTAACCCATGTTTGAGTTTGATATTCACAACTTGGGGAAAAGGTGTAATTACCTACTGAGCTTTAATGTCATAATGCTATTTCGGGTGTCTTTACTATTTAATAGTTTGCTTGAATCATCAATGCAGTGACAGTGGACAAATTTCAGGGAAGGTATTAGTATACCGCAATCCTGGTTTGCACTTCGGAGATATTCATGTTTTGAACGCTACATATGTGGAAGCTCTGGAAATTCAAAAGTTGGAAATACAAAAAGAGCATGCACTTCAACCTCAAAAAACACCGTTTGTCTCTGCTGCTCATGCAGCTCTCTCTCTCTCTCCCATTGAGAAAATCCCTGCGCACCCGCTTCCAATCTTCCTGGATTTATGTATTTCTCTCAATTATCACAAGGCTTGAAACAGAGGAAGAAAAATCTGATTTTTCGAAAACTATATGCGGGCAGTGGTCCGAGAGAGAGAGAGATGGTGCACTGCCGGAGGTTCCATCAATGGAGAAAAGGCGAAGCGCATATCTTTGACGATGAAGAGTCGCATTGCAGGAGGAAGCCCAAGCTCTTCTACCTCCTTGTCTCTCTTCTCTTCTCTCTTGCAGCTTCGTGGTGGTCCCTCAGCTGCTCGGTTCCTGGAGCCTCTCTCTGTTGGGTTTTGCTCGTCGCTCTATGTTCCTCTATTTTTTTCTTTTTCTTTTTTTGGCTCTGTTTTGTTATTCTCTTGACCTTCTCTTGATGGTTTTCTTTCGTGGGATTCAGCAGATTCTTTCAGCGTGGACAGTGAAGGTGCTCGTGAGAACCACAATGCAAATGCCCCTCCTTGTTCTTCAATGTCTAATGGTGCGTATTCAATCCTTAACTGCATTGAAAAATGGCAAACTGAAGAAAAGGAAGGAAAAATCCTAGACAAAACCTTGAACAAAATGAGTTTCTTGGAAACTGCTTTTGTAGTTGTTCCTTGGAATTATTCTTTATGCGTGTCTACCAGGTACAAAACGGTGGAAAACCAGTTGAAATTATCAGAACTTAGTATGCTGCTGCTCTGTTTTATGCCCTCAGTTTCTTGGTGACCGTTTTCTCTATTTTGCAGAAGCATTGATTAATCAGAGCCCATAATCATCAAGAACATGATGACAGTTTCTTTTGTCCTTGCTTGTTCCCTTATTGCATGTAGAAATTCTAGACTGGAGCTGGACTACTTGAATCTCTTTTGGCCTTTCCAATATTTTTGAATTAAAGCATTTTGTTGCAAACAATTGCAGGGAGTATATGCTGTGATAGGAGCGGCTTTCGCTCTGATGTATGCATCATGAAAGGGGATGTAAGGACACACTCTCCCTCTTCTTCAGTCTTCCTTTATCATTCGAAACAGCAAAGCAAGTTCATCAACTTCATCTCAATCGGTCACCGATCCGCCAAAAGGCACGATGACGAGGAACTCCAGCACGAAAAAATAGGGCCCTATACTCGAAAATGGGAGAACCCTATCACGGATAAAATTGATGAGCTTGACCTTATTGCGAATAAAGATACCATGGTCGCTAAACATCGGTGTGATGTCCGCCATGACGTTCCCGCACTTTTCTTTTCGACCGGAGGATACACGGGTAACCTCTACCATGAATTCAATGATAGGATTCTGCCGCTGTACATTACCTCACAGCATTTCAAGGAGGAGGTTGTGTTTGTCATCCTGGAATATCACAATTGGTGGATTATGAAGTATGAGAACATCCTTTCTCGCCTCTCGAGCTATCCGCTCCTCGACTTTGCTGGAGATAAAAGAACCCATTGCTTCCCGGAGGCCATTGTTGGTACTGATGAAGGGGAATAAGAGCATCCTCGATTTCAGACACTTCCTTGACCGTGCTTACCAGCCGTGGATAAAAGGTTCAATACCAGACAAGGAGCAAGGGGTACAGCTGAAACTGAATCAATCGGCTTCAGTGCCAACTTTGGGGTGATCGATGAAAATTAATAAAGACGACCAGAAACACCAGATGAAGAAACTGAAGCTAGTGATATTATCGCGCAGTGGGTCCAGGGCGTTAGTTAATGAAGACTGCTTGGTTAAAATGGCAGAGGATATGGGGTTCAGAGTAAAAGTTTCGCGGCCTAAGCGAACGACTGAACTGGCGAAGATGTATCACTTGCTTAATAAGAGCGAGGTTATGGTTGGTGTACACGGGGCTGCTTTGACCCACTTCCTTTTCCTGAAGCCTGGTTCCTTGCTCATCCAAGTCATTCCTTTAGGGACGGATTCACCAGCTGAGACATGCTTTTGTATAACGTGGATTCAGAGAATTCCTTGTGGAAGCTGCTGCCAAGGCTGGAGTAGACGGGGCAGCCGAGTTTCTGGATAATCCAAATAATGGACTGCAAGAGGTTCTCTCTCTCTCTCTCTCTCTCTCTCTCTCTCTCACACACACACATTGCTTCACATTCGAACCTAGAGATCAGGAGAGAATGCGTGACTAATTATGTAGAATATCTAGAAGGAGCTTTTCGGAGTTAAAAGATTTCATTTCTCTAAGCTGACTCAGGAAAGTGTTATCTCCTTTTTCCATGAATTTTTCAATGATCCTGTTGAAATCTACTGCAGTTAATCTCTTTAGTTTTGGCAGCTTCCAGATGTTTGCCGCTGATTCTAAGAATCTCACGAACCTTTTCATAATTTTCTTTTGCTCCATCAAGGTAAATGAGGAGCTCGAACAGTACTCATCGAACATTTCTGGGGTTCCGCATTTCGTGGTAAATGATGTTCTCTCTCTCCCCCCCTGGCTCTCTGTCTCTGTCTCTCTCTCATATTTTGCCTTAATTTTTTGGATGACATAGAGATACCTTTTCTGAGATCATTATTTTCAACAGATAAATGGGAAGCACAGATTGAGTGGTGGCCAGCCCCCCGAGGTGTTCCTGCGAGCCTTTGAGATTATCGCTAGTGGAAAGTAGATGAAATGAAAATGTCATGCTTGTGCGTTTACTTATAAATAAATAAAAAAGCAGGTTGTGTTATCTGTTTTACTATAAATACCATATAGGAAAAATGAGTGAATAAATTCTTACGGTTCTTGGAGATTTTGCTGGCTCTGTTTTTGCCATTGCCTGCCAACACCTTGTTTCAACAGATAAACGTCCACTTGTGATGTGCTTTATGATTATGCGAAATCGCTTTTCTCACATACCTGACGATTGATTTACTCGTTTCAATTACCCAAAGCCTGGCAAAGAAATGAATATCCGATCTTTTGCTCTCGTACTCTCTTTTTCTGAGTGAACAGAAAGTGTTGCCAGCTTCACTTGGCCGGAGTCCGAAAAACTACGGCATTTTGCTTGAGAATCCATAGGTAAATCAAGCTGCCGTTCGCTAAACTTGTTACTTAACTACAGAAGCGAAGTCATGCACTGGGACCGACATTAAGCATTTCATTGTAAATCTAACCCCAGAAGCCCAGCAAGCACCGAAGTAACAAGTCGCAGAGTCTTACACGTCGCTCTACCAAGGGCAAAGCACGAGCATCAGCAAACTCAGAGAAGAGAACTTGACAGCGCCTTAACGCGAAAGCAAGACAGCGTGTCGTTTGGTTGGCCACTTATGCACTTTCTTTCATATGTAGTTTCTATAACTAAACCAAACCCAAAAATGGAAAGGCAACGACCAGACAATTACATTTACCAATATGCACTTGAGATATTGCTCATATTTACAATTGCAGTTTCAAGCAGCATAACCAAGTCTAAACAAAGTAAAAGATAATTTAGAAGGAATGTATAATGGGTCTTTGGAGAGAGTCTGAGAAATTGGAATATGCACAGAGACTTCTTTACATTTCATCAAGTATATTAACGGGATTCTTTTTCTCTTCCCAGTGCTGACAGTATCGTCAACATGGGCATTCACCTAAGATCAAGTCTCTCATCGAACACCATCACCTGTCAAACAGAAAAAGGTCCAATTAAGCACACAACTAGGAGAAGAAAACAGTTGAAATACCAGAACATCTTGATTTTTCTCAACTACCCACACAAAATGGCACCACCTCTAAATCAATATAGAAGACATATAGCAATCCCATAACTTGTGAAACCGCAAAATCATAGGAAGCCACAACTATCAGTCGGTGAGAGGCTGCCGAAATGTTGGCAGCATGCTCAACCCATAGAAGCTCATGAGGCTAGAAATGTACTACTATTTTCTGCCATTGTTTTAGGTAATTGTTCGATGATCTTTTTTTTTATGACAACTACCCAGCCTGGCAAAATCCCAAAGAAAAGGAAAGCCTCAATTATAAAGCAATAAGCTGCAAGCATAACAGCTTATCCTGGGTGTCAGTAGGACTTGTACAGGGATTAGTATGGAGGTTATAACCATTCAAAAGTTACCGATCCCAGTTGAAAACCAAATAGCATATCATCTTTTGTAAAAAGCTCTTAACGTGTCCTTAAAATGATTGCAACCCAACGTGCATAAAGCAGAGGGAGAAACAATCCCAATTCCTACCCCAAAAAAAGAGTTTCCCTGAGAAAGGTCACTCTGTGAGGTCAGACAACAACTAAGAATCGTGGTCTGTGCCACAGTGAAGCAATCATTGGAGCACAGTAATCACATGTGTATGCATGTATGTATGCATGTTTGCTGTTGGGATCTAGGAAAAGAATTACCTTGCCACATACAGGGCAGATGTCACTTCTCTCCTTCCACTCATATATGCAACCAAGATGGAAATGGTGAGAGCATTTTGTCATTATTCTTGGATTCTCAGGCGTATATTCTGCATTTAGTAAGCAGTAAAAATTGATAGAATTCATCAAGAACATCAACAATTTAATTAATCACAACATTGCAGTGACATGTTACAAAACTATAAACCAATACCGAACAAGCCAACTTGCACACAATACTTCTGCTGCCACTGTCTGAGGCAATAATCAGACCCAAATTCCAAGTTCATGGAAGTACTTCCCTAGTTTCCACATAAGCTTATTGTCAATTTTTATTCTTTTTTCAGATGAAAGTTCTCTTCAAAATTTTCTCTAAAGAATCTGCATCTGTGCCAGCATATTCCCAGGAAAAAAAGGAAAGCACAAAAGCATACAATGGTAAGGTAATTTCTTTCAGAAAAAATCAAGTTCACCAGTAGATTGGATCTCTAAATAGTTTACAAGCTGAAAACTCAATTACATCTAGGCATGAAAGTGAACAAGTTGAACTAGCCTAAGATTATGTCTCATCTCTATTCTAAAACTTATTCAGCACTTCACGTTATTCAGAATTAGCTTAGCCCGCTAATAATTGTCAGCTCAATAAGAAAGCAACAAGCAACCAATCTTCTAATACAAAAACTTTTATCTTCAAGACACGTCGGACAAACATCTTCCTCTTCTGATGTCGTATAAATATGCCCAATATCAGCATTCGCTTTTGCCAAGGATAGTTTAAGTGAGGTCTTATATGGTTGCTCTTTGAAACCTTTTTCATGTGCATAGTTAGTCCATTTGCCTTCTGAGCAAATATTATCCGATTCCCCATCCTTGTCACTCCTAAGAGGTTCTGATTCCTCATTGGCATGACTTGAACCCTTCTCATGCCTTGGAACCAGTCCATCCCTCTGCATGCACAAACGCCTTGGCTCTATGTCATAGGGCAAAGGCCTTGGAGGAGAGTGGTACATGTCAGAAAAATAATTGTCAGGTGACGCTGTAGAAGTCATTGTGGATGCTTCCTGAATGGAAGAAGGGACGGCATGAATCTCTATCCGAAATAACACTGTGTTGTACTGCACATCATGACAAGAGAGAGTCGAAATAGATTATCAAAATGCCGAGCGCAGTTAAAATATCCTCTTCAAGGTAATTATTTTTATTACTAATTGATGATCTCATGAAGGCTCAGCACAAGACGTGGGCTCGAAGCTCAAGTATGCACAACTATATCAGATAAGTAGACCTAGCTAAACATAAATCTCAAGAATACAGTCTACCAAAAGGCGGGATTGACCATAGAGCAATATTGCTCTACAGTAACTAAATAACTTTTTTCAGGGTTACATTAACCCATTAATTGTTTTTCTCGTTTCTCACATTCTCTTCTCATCTTGTCCTCCAACTGGTCGTATGCTTGTTCTTGCTCTCTCACGCTCGCCATGTGTCTGGTAGCAGGCAGCAATAAAGTGCTCTTAACCATATACCTTGAGCATTTCAAGTATCTCGTTATTACATGCTTATTCTCAGTACAGTAAATGTTGAATATTAGACTAAGTAGACATTAGAAAGCCATATAATGCCCACGGGCAATGACAGAGAATCCAAGTTCTTTTCGATGTCACTTTTTCTCCCCTTGTTGTCATTTGAACCATGCTTTCCAATCTGACTAATGCGACAGAAAACAATGAACTGCTAATTCCATGGGAACAAAAATTTGCCCTGGTCAATCTCCAATTGCAGAGGTGCACTTATCAAGGCAACATAAAAGCAAGGGCATGAAAGCAGGCATATTTTTAACTGAACAAGTATATTTTCAGTTCTCAGTAACAGGCTTTATCTGGGTGATTAATCAGCAACAATTGAAAACCAATTTTATCACTGACTTTTGTGGAGCTCATCATCCAAAGAAATGTTCACTGTTAAGGCATTAAAAGAGTAAGTGCGAGGTGCAACATACCACGTAAAAAAAATTATCAACCACGCAATTAAAGCAAATGCAGTTCCTATATGCAGAACTGCTCGGAGAACATCTTCCAAGTCTCCCTAAAAGAAATTCAATTTCTGGAATCGAAAACAACTTTTCGCACAAGCCACAGCCTCCGCTTCGATAGCGCCAGATAAATCTAGTTCAGTTCTAGCAGATAACCAGCAAAGCTCACAATCAACCTAGCCTTCAAAATGCATCGGGGATTATACTCCAGTAGTTACCTTTTGACAGCGAGAGGTCCGAGAACAAGCAACAGCAAAGGAGAACCGTGATACATGGAACCTGTGGAAGGGATCAAAGCATCAAACAGCGACACACCAGTAGGCAAACAAGCAGCTTCCTTCCTACAGAGATCGAACGGAGCCGAACCTGCGTAGAGAGACATCACCGACTGCTTCAACCGGTAGCCTTCGCCAACTGCAGGCGGCACAAACAAGAATAACCAGAAATCGTATCAGAAAATGGACCTCCAAGATTTCAAGGGAAGAGGGGGCGGGGGATCGGGGATCGGGAATCGATCGACGGAGCGAAGAGAGGCGGCGTTACGGCGGCGAATGCTGGTGAGAGAGCTGGCGACCTCGGGGCGGGTGGACAGGCCGAGGTTCCTGGGGAGGTAGACGAGGGCGAGCCGGAACGCGACCGACGCGACGACCCATGTCCAGAACCCCGAGCGCGCGCGCTTCTGCTTCTTCGTCTCCGTCTTCTGCTTCGTCGTTTCTCTCTCCTCCATTTTCGCCGTCGTGGTTCGACGCGTTGGCGTCGGGCGCGTAGGCGGAGGCGGAGGAGACGGGGGCGACGGACTCCGACGCCGACGGAGGCAACCGGCGGAGGGGCGTCGGCGTCGGGGTTTGCTGGAAGAGAGGCGCGACTTCGAGGACGAGAGAGAGAGAGAGAGCGGACTAGAGGTCGCGAGAGGGAGGCGGAGGGGCGTCGGCGTCAGAGTCGGGTTCAGGGGAGGAAGCGGAGGCTGCGTCGGCGTCAGAGTCGGGTTCAGGGGAGGAAGCGAAGGCTGCGTCGGCGTCGGCGTCGGACGACTTCGCGGTGGGGGGAGAGAGAGAGAGCAGAGCGGACGTCGCGAGAGGGAGGAGGAGAGAAAGTGAGAGAGAGAGAAAATTGCAGAAAATTCAATGCAGGAGAGAGAAATCTTTTGGGCGGGAGTCGTGACTTGTCTTTTCTTCTTCAGCGAGCCGAGCCAAGCCGAGCCCGCCCCTCCATTTTCCAGCGGGTCCCACAGGACGCGTGTCGATCTCTGAGTGGTAAGTGCGCACCACGTAGGACGATGACGTGGCGATTGCTAACCACTGAATATTTTCTCCCCAGGCAACCCTCACCCCGCTATTGCTAGCCCTTTTCGACGAGGGTGGAGCGACAGAGGCAATTGTCGTGGAGGCCGCCTCTAACTTCCTTTAAAAAAAAATCTTTTTTAAATTTAATTTAATTAATATTAAAAATCAAATTTGGGGACAAAATGACGTCGTTTTGAGACAATAATTACCAAGTAGACATTCCTGCAAGCCACATAGACAAAGCTTTCTTCCCTTTCCCCATCCTTGAAAGATCTAGGCAAGGGCATGTAGTGCTTCACCTATGCTCGGCCATGGTTGCCGGCTCACCCCGCCGTCATCGGACCCATTCAACAAGGACAGTGGGGCAGCGACAACGAGGGTCATGGCGACTTTATTGATTTCTTTTTTAAAAATTAATCCTTTTAATTTCATTTAATTAGTATTTATATTAAAAATCAAAATTAAGGACAAAACGACATCGTTTTGGAACAAGAATTATTGAGTGGACATTCCAACAAGTCACGTAAACAGTTTTATTAATAGAATAACTCCGCGTCGAATTTCCGACAAGTCTCACTCAGCTGTCCAATTTTCAAAAAAAGTGACATTCAATTGTACTTCTTGGAAATTTTGGCACTTATATGTCTGTTTATGCCAGGTTTTGGCACTTGAGATATCTTTCTTTCCCAGTAAGGCTATAGATATAGTTTGAATTGGATATATCCCGTTGGTTGACTCCTATGGTTATTTCCAAGTGGTTGCTATGACTTTCTTCACAATTTAGGGTAGCCAAATACAAAAATTCCCTTCTAAAAAAAAAGACAAAATCAAAATCTTGTACGACAATAATAACGTCTCTTTTGCTAAGCAAGCAAAAGGTTCTTAATTAGCGTTGGGAAAATATCTGTGTGTTTCTTCTTTTTTAGCTTCGATTGAAGATCTAATTATATTCTTTCATGGAAATAAATTATTTGAATTTTTTTGTTGAAAACAATCACTTATATCATTTGAAATAATTAGTTAATGAAAATTATTTTTATTATCATCAATAAATTATATCTAAATATTTTCATAGACGATAAAATATTTTTCATTCATTTATTTTTGTAAGCTTGGAGAATTTTTCGATTTTTATCTTGAAACAACAATTTGAGCCCAAGATTGATATTGATACCAATGATAAATACTAAAACCGGGTTAATGATTATCTAATAATTGATCAAATGGATCAAAAATGTCTCTTTTTTTTTTTTGTTAGATACCATAATTTCTCCATTTTGAAAAATTTTAAGATACATGAACAGTCGTGGCGGAAAAAATTAATTTTCAAATTATTTATTATTCACAAAATAAACGAAGCTTAAATAACAGAATTTAAATTTGATACAAGATGAACGATAAAATCAATCCAAATCGGTCGTATTGCCAAACAAGGTGATTCTTTCGATTTTTAGTCCTACGGACTCGGGAATTTCGGTCCACTTTCTTTAGTCGTAACTCGTAAGCAAAGCACACGTCATTAAACTGGGATTCTCTGGCTCCGGCCTTGGCGAAGACAAGAAAGTGACAGATGAAGACCTTCACTTCCCGTCCGGCGGCTTGTACGAAGAAGAGAAACCCAGTCAGTTTCAGCTTTCCCTTAATTTTTTCGAAGCTCGTGTCAACTCCGAGCATGGGCAAGCGAACCGACCATCCTCTCGTTGGGTGACAACAAAGAGAGAGATAGAGAGAGGGGGGGCCGAATATTGATGACGTCTGTGGCTGCTGACCAAGAACCTCCGATGCCCACCTCGGCGGCCGGAACGAGCAGCGGCGCCACCGCGCTCGGAGCCGGCTTCCAGGCGTTCCTGAGCTTCCGAGGGCCCGACACTCGCCGCGGGTTCACCGACACCCTCTACCACGCCTTGGTCGACGCCGGGGTCCGCGTCTTCAGAGACGACGACGAGCTCCGCGTCGGCGAAACGATCGGGGGAGCGCTTCTGCGGGCGATCGACGACTCCAAGCTGTACATCCCCATCTTCTCCAGAACGTATGCTTCCAGCAAATGGTGCCTCCGCGAGCTCGCGCGGATCGTGGACGACACGTCTAGATCGAGGGGGAACAAGAAGATACTGCCCATTTTCTTCGACGTCGAACCCGACGATGTGAAGCTTAAGACCTCTTTGTACAGCGATGCTTTGGTGGAGCATCAAAAGAAGTTTCCCGATGAAGTGAACGCGTGGCGAGAGTCTCTTGAAGAGGTTGGTAAAATTAAAGGATGGAGCTTGAAAAATTATGGAGGGTAAACTCTGCAGATCCTTTAACTTTCTTTTGCATCATCTCTATAATGAATTGACAGACTAATCTCGATGTGTGTGCAAATGGGATGTCTAAAGGAATGAAATTTCGTTCCCGTATTGTTAATTCAAACTTTCCGGTAAGAAACATTGACATTTGGTGAATTTGCTCCCCGTGACTTGATGAGCTTGGTGAATTTGCTCTTTGGTTTGATTCCGAGTCTTATGAGTTATCTTGCAATGTCAAATTATGTCCCGGGAGGTTGTGTTATGCATTTATGAATGTATAAGCCATCCTAATTTCGCAAGTTCAATGAAGGACACTGACCTGCACTTGACTCAGGACCTACAGTTCTTCAGCTCAATTAACAAAGGAAACCAACATCTGATCTTACACATTGTTTTTGCAATTATAAAGTTACAGGAGGTTGTGAAACTAGCTTTGGTGGGTTCTGTAAGCTTGCTGATTTGTCTCATACGTCTCAGTTCCTTTATAGGATCAGCAAGAGTAATAAATTTCCATTTGGTTATAGTTCCCCTGGTACAATAATGTCACTCCAAAGCGGGGTTGGTGTTGCTTTAGGGACATATTTTAACCTGTACTCAGTTTAATTGGACCATTTAAAGATTAGTAAGGAATGACAAGGCCTACCCTGTCCGATAAATTTTTAGGCAACCCGATTGGATATTGTCATGAGTTTCGTGATGAAAGCGGAGGGCCTAGTCGAACTAATTTTGTATTCCTTTTTTGATTTCTGATATGAAAGTTCTCTTTGTTATTACAGAGAGTTCATATGTATTAAGGTATTGCGAGTTCTTTTGTTCACGTACTCTGAATTCTATGCTCATTTGCCTGTGGATGCAGGCCGATGGCCATACCACAGAGGTTATGATAGCAATTTCTCCCTCTGTCTATTTATTTTGTTGTTTATTTGTTGGTTAAGATTGCCAGTATCATATTCAGACTTCTTCCTTGAATCCTCATCAAAGACACATAATGCTGAAATCCGATTGCATCCGGTCCTGTCATACACATGCTTGGAGGTTACAAGAACTTGCATATATCATTCTTTCTCACTAAAAAACATGTTTTCTTGTTGACAGCCAAGGAGAGCTTACGAAACTGGTTGTTGAGGAGGTGTTGGATGAGCTCAAGACTAAACACAGATATGTGACTGAACATCTAATTGGAATGGATGACCGAGTAGCAGCCATAAAAAAATCATTAGACATCCATGCTGGTGGCGTACGGCTTGTTGGGATTCACGGGATGGGTGGTATAGGTAAAACAACCCTTACCAAGGTCATCTTCAATCAACTGTCTTCTGAATTTGGAAACTGCGGAAGTTTCCTTAATGATATCCGAGAAGAGTCAAAGAAGGATGGGTTAGTCAAGCTGCAAGCCAAATTAATATCCGACATTGTTAATTCTAGAGTTATAGGCAAAATTGATGACGTTGGATATGGAATGAAGAGGATCGAAGAAACACTTTGCAATAAGAAGGCTTTGATTATTCTTGATGACGTGGATAAGAGCGAACAAATTGAGAAATTGATTGGAAGTTCTTTATATTCTGGAACTAGAATAATTATCACAACAAGGAATAGAAGTTTGCTGCAGATTAGGGGATTCAAGTATGAAATTCTAGCTTATGAAATGCGGGAGATGAATTCTAAGGATGCACTTCAGCTTTTCAGTCGGCATGCATTCTGTGGAGACTCACCACCGGATGATTACAACCACCTTTCAACAGAAATTGTCCATGTCACGGGAGGACTTCCTCTGGCTCTTGAAGTTATAGGCTCATTACTTTACTCTAAAGAGGAAGTAATATGGATAGAGACATTGGAAAAGCTAAGAAGCATACCAGAGGAGGAGGTCCAAAAGAAGTTGAAGATAAGCTTCGATGTCCTTGATGAGTTTCAACGGCATATTTTTCTTGATATTGCATGCTTTTTTGTTAGTGAGGATATTACCGATCCCATTTACATGTGGACGGATTGTAGATTTTTCCCACAAAGTGGGATCAAAGTCCTTATCAATATGTCCTTGATAAAGATATTAAAGAACAATAAACTTTGGATGCATGATCAGTTAAGAGACCTTGGAAGGGAAATTGTTCGTCAAGAAAATCCGATAGAGCCTGAGAAGCGTAGCAGGTTATGGATCAAAGAAGAGATACTCGATGTCATAAGGTCAAAAGAGGTAAAGTGAGAATAACTAGTACCTTTGGAAATGAAATATTATATTCCCTGTTATTAGAAATTCAATTGTCTGCTTAGTAGCTTTCTTTTCCCTTAACCTTTTATTTAAGTTGTGAAACAGAATAGTTATTTGTCAACAAAACTCCTACTCATCATCCTAAGTCTTTATGGGCAGAGGAAGGGAAAGGTTCAAGGACTTGATCTAGATGGAAGGCATACTCAGATCTTACTTACAAATGACAAGTTTGAAAGGTTCCCACATTTAAGGTTTCTTAAATTATGCAATGGAACCTTTGTTGGGGACTTTGTGAATTGCCATACAAAGCTAAGATGGATATCTTGGGATTCCCCTCCTCCAGATATTAGGGTGGCCAATATGCATCTACAATATGTAGTTGTTCTTAAACTGTCTACCAATCACTTCAATGATCTAGATATATGGAGCCTAATCAAGGTATGCTATACGTTTACTTCTACTCTAATATTCTCTTCTCAAAATCATTAGATGTTCCGTCATTTGGAAGCCTCATTTATTTTGGCAGATGGCATGCAAATTGAAAGTTCTATCTCTTCAAGATTGTCCTAGCATAACAAGAACTCCAAACGTCTCTGGATGTTCTACTTTAGAGAGGCTGACTCTTTGGGTATGTGATAATTTGATGACAATTGACAGCTCTATTGGGATGTTAAAGTGCTTGGTTGACTTGGATATTAACGGCTGCCCCCTCGAAGAGTTGCCTGATGAAATTGGAGGGCTGGTGACTCTTAAGCGCTTCTCTTTAAAAGGCTGTTTTAGGCTGAGGAAACTCCCCGAGTCTATTGGTAACCTAAGATGCCTATCAACTTTTGACATTTCATCTACCTCGATTAATGAACTTCCAAATTCTGTTGGAGGGCTGCCGAAACTTGAGTTTCTGTCCATGGAATTGACCAAGATAAAGGAACTCCCAAAGCCTATTATTAACTGGGCATTATTGCTTGAGTTGGATTTGTCGATTGCAAAAATCATTGAATTACCTGAATCAATCGGAAATCTAAAAATGTTGAAAGTGTTACGGGTGGGTCATAATCCAATAAAGAAGTTCCCTCATGCTCTTGGAACATTGAAGAATCTTGAAGAGCTACGTGCACGGAGTTGTAAATTGGAAGGTGAAATCCCTACTGAAATTGGAGAGTTGTCCATGCTGAGAATCTTAGATTTGAGTTTTAATGGAAAAGTTAGCCTGCCAAGGACAATTGTTATGCTTCCTCTCCTGCAAATGCTGGACTTACATACGTGTAATGAGATTCAAGAATTGCCAGAGCTTCCCTCTAGTTTGACCAATCTAGTGCTGGAATCCCGTTCTCTGCAATTTGTCCCTGATCTCTCAAACCTTACTAACTTGGTTACATTGGTCCTCTCTGATGAATCTATGGTTACAGGCACAACAAGCAAAAGACAAACTTGTGACATGCGATGGTTACAGAGTTTATCCAAACTGAATGAATTGGACTTATGCTTGTTAAATATCCCTGCACCGCCTACAGAACTGGGCTCCCTTTCTTTTCTGGAAAAACTTGCTTTGTATGGACTAGACCTGCAATCCCTCACAGAGCTTCCATCATCTCTGTTGTACTTACGAGTCCATAGTTTCAACTCAGCAGTAATACCCATGTCCAACTTGAGACACTTGTCATTTTTCAGACTCTCACGATCAGAGGTGAAGGAAATTCAGCTTGATGGGCTTCATCAATTGGCAAGTTTGAGTGTGTCGGACTGTGAACTCCTGGAGAGGCTATCCTTTCCATCAAGTGTAAATGAAATTTCTGTTATTGGTTGCCCAAAGCTAGTTGAGATTCAATTTCCTGGTGTTTTGGAATCGCTTGAGAGATTGGGTATCGAGAAGTGCGAGTCTTTTGATAGGTTAAGTTGTCTGCTGGAGCAAGAATCTGATCAGCTGACATTTTGTGGGGGGAGATTGTCCCTTCTATCAAGCACCTTTAAGAAGCTCAAAGAATTCAGTGTTGTAGAGTGCCCAAAGCTAGTTGAGATTCAAGTTGTCGGTATTATGGAATTACTGGAGATATTTTCGGTGGATGGGTGTTTGGCTATGGAAAGATTAGGTGGTTTATCAAACTTGAAGAACCTCAAGTCGTTAAGTATGAGAGAGTGCAGTGCTCTTCAAGCCGTTGAGGGCCTCAATCAATTGGAGTGCTTGTGTCAATTGCTTGTTGGTGATTATGGGTCATTGGGAAGGTGGATTGATGTATCAAGTGCGAAAATACCAGATGAGTGCGAGATGTTAATTTGGGATTGCAGGGGTTCATTAAGTGAGTTTTGTCCACGTAAAATTGAGTGCATCCCATTCAATCGCTACAGAGAGATGATTCCTCTTGGACCAAACCAGGTGCACCTTCTCTTCCTGCCTTATGTTTCTACATTGCAAGTGCAACTTGCGCTTTCCCCTCTACCTGTCATTTCTTCCATGTATCATATTTATTTTCTGTAGAGTATTTTACTCTGGTAGCACTTAGAGAGTATTTTTTGTGTTCTGATATCAATTGTTGGTTATGGTTCTTTAACTGTTATGTTTATTGGGTGTTTAACTGATACCATTTCTCGTACACTGTGGTGGGTAATCAGAGAATAACTGTAATAGGAAAATCAAGACACTTGTACCATATTGTGGTGCACGTAAAATAAAACAATTTCATCTCACACTCTGTTTGTAAAACATTACCTTTTTTTGGACGACACAGAGACATTACTTTACCATGACAATCTGTTCACTCGTATCACACACAAAATACTTACCTTTCATGAATGAGCATATTATGTGTACTACATAATTAATAGCATGCATCGGTTATATTAAATGGGCCGTATTAATCCAACTGCAAAGAAATTTTTCTCAATAAAAATTAAAGTATGAAGAACCTTCATTTCTCAATTCATTTCTTTAGACAAAGACTCCATTTTTTCCTCTTTCCAGATGGTAGATATTTCTTAACATGTGATATTACGTCTTTATCATCTCAGAGAAGTAATTGTATTTTTCTTAAAATGGACTTATTGATTCGAAGCAAGGTTAGCTAATCAATCTACAGATAGATTGCTTTCGCGTCTGCCCTGCTTCTGACTTGCTTCTTGTTTGAAGGAAGGTCTAGTAGGCATCTTGAATCAACTTTGCAGGCCGTTGTTCCTACCATATGGAAAAATTGAAAGGGGAAACCCATGATTCTGCTCATACAGAGGACGATGTAACTATAGAGCTAACAAAAATCCAGGCCAATCACCAGTGTCGTTTCAGGGAAACTGCCCCACAAGTTTAACCTACTAGCCCAAGGCGAAACTCTGACCATTCAAATTGAATTAGAGAGAGAGAGTCTCTAGTTGACAACTTATTCTGCCACTCATTTGTCTGTAACCTCATTTGCATACTGCTGAATTTAGGGACAACATTTTGAGGAATGTAGAATCCTTTTGAAACAACAGCTTATTCTGTAACCTTATTTGCAATCGAATAAGTGCTTGCACACTGATCTTCCTAACAGAAAGTCCCATTCAGAGTTGATAATATTTTTGCCATCTCCCCTGTTGCGTCTAGTTAAAACCACCTATTAGTGTTCGAAGCAAAGAAGTGCTCATAAACTAACTTGACACGGGCTTCTCACTGAAGGACAATTCCTCAAGCAGTGAAGTAAAAAATTCAAGCTTGTTTTCATAGAACTGACAATCTGAGGATGCGGAGAGTTTCTCACAATTTGATGTCACTACTTCTTCGATCGCAAATTGTATTTCTCAAGATTTTTCTGATACTCTTAAGGACCTGGCCTTTGAAAGCAGGCTTCTATTGGATGCCTTCTTTAAGGTTTTAAGTTTATGGACCCAAAGAAAATGTTTAGCTCTTAGAATCTCTTAATAGCATTTCTATGCTACATTAGTGTGAATGTGCTGACACCAGTCTTTTGTGTCTTTTCAGAGGAATTTAACTTCGAAGCAGTTACTGAAATTAATCATTTAACAACTCTAATTACGTGTGTTGTGAATGCGGAACTTCTCCAATGTTGCCTATGCTTAGTTTTATGCAAAAATTTCACAACCCCATTTTTTTTTTTCTACATGACAGTAAAACTTTGGACTGTTATTTATTTCTTATAATTTATCTGTTGCAGCGTCCATGGTATAGATTCCTGTGCTGTCTCTTATAGCTCAAGGAGACATCGTTATTGCTCGGAGGAAAATGAGGAGTCATGTCCACTGATTCCACGCTTCATTGGTTTTAATTATGTAGGCCTCAATTTTGTTTTGCTTCTGTTTTCAGTGTGCTCTAATATGTGTCCAAATTACTGAAATTGTATGTTCACCCAAATATTTAAAGAATAATTTGGTAAATGACTTTGTCATACTTTATAGGTGCATTTTGCCAACAGATACGAAAGTTCGTTCTACTGGTCATATTTCTGTTCACAACTTTCTGGTTTTCTGAATCTCATAACTATTTTCGTTTCTTTTTCTCAATCAATTTTTCTTTCATCAAGTGTCAAATGTTTGGAAGTATCATCATTAGAGTTGCTCAGCTTCTGGGCTTCTTATGATTAGATTGAAGTTTCCGGCGTCAACATGCTCGAGATAATTGTGTATGTTGCCATGTCTAATTCTTTGTCAAGTTTTTTGATCCTGAGTCTATTAACTACAAGGAAGAAGGCTAGGTACATACTGCACCTGTAAGTCCAATGCTTTGCACTCTTAATGAAATTAATGACTAATTACTGAGTGTTGATCTCTGATGGTGGCAAAGAAAATTGAGTTTCTATTTGGAATTCCAAGCACAGGACCGATGGCACATGACACATGTAGAAGTGCAATAGATAAGGAGATGAGAGCCGTCTTCAGTTTTATCAGCTTGTTTACTTTCTCTTGAAATCCGATCTGCTTTTGACTAGGGTGGATTTGTTGCCTTCCCTTTCGTCATTGATACTTGTGTGTTGTGTAGTGTTAACTTTGAGTCAAATGGGGGTTCCAAGCTCATAATGTCGATGAATGTTCGGTCTCAGCTGTTCAACACCTTGTGATAGGAGATCAAAATGGGAGCTCAAATTTGAACTTTTGAAATGCCTAGGGGGGCTAAATTTCACTCGATGACTAGAACCTGTTGAGTTATGAGCCCAATTTGTATCCAACGTGAAATCATTTATTGCATTCACGCCTAAGCCACCCTTAGTGCTCTTGCATGTGTGGTAACGAAGATCCACCTATAGAACCCAACATGAGTTTCAACTTTGGTTTCAGTCATCATAATTTTCTTAAGAACCTGAGCCTCCCCTTGTAATTTAGTTTTGGATGCCATAGAAGAGAGTTCACCTCCTATCCTAGTCCTCCAGGAACAAATATGTGCAGACTCAATTCCTACACTTCCGATGGTTCTAAAATGTTGAATTTACTAGGCATCATCTTGAATCTAGTACATAGATGAGCAGATTCAAAGAAACGAGTATATTTTTTTATGACAGCTAATTTTTTTCTTGATGTCGAACTCTTGGCCAAAAATATTTCTTTCTCATCTTTTGCCGAAAGGAGAATTTAGTTCGTGAAGTAAATCATCGCACCTATGGGTTCAACCAATTGGGAGAGAATCAATAGATTCCTTTTCGGGGCTTCTCCTATATCTATGAATTCCATTAAACCCAGAAATGATACATTGGAAGAATCTTTTGGGTCTTCCAACTATAGTATAAATTATACTAATATACCTAAAATATGTAATAAAGATAAGTACTAATAATAAATTGAAATACTAAATTAAATATATATTCTATATATAGAAAATATATATTTTAGAATAGAAAGATATCAAAATATAGAAATAAATAACAAAAAATTATGGATGCATGACCAACTAAGATATCTTTCAAAGGGAATTTGTTCATATAGATAGTCTAACAGACCCTGGAGAGTGTAATAGGTTGTGGATTAGCGAATAGATCCTCAAAAGATTAAGAACAAAAGAGGTAAAGTAAGAACAATTGCTAGTTTGCAAGTAGAAAATTAGAAATTCCAGTAATGAGAATTCTCATGTACTTGCAAACAGCTGGCAAAGGAAGAAGGTTCAAGCATTTGATCTAGATGGAAAATACTCCCATCTTGATCACAAATGAATAGCTTGAAAGGTTTGGAAGTTCAAGTTTCATAGGTTTATCTAACATAACCTTAGTTGGAGACTTCTCAGATTGTCTTCCAAAGATGGATTACTTGGCATTCTCCTTCTCCAATATTTGGGGCAATCGATATGCACAACCAATATAGTTCTTGTTGAAAAACACCGCTCATTAATTAACATGCAAATGAATTGATTACAGGCTCAGTCTCTCTTATCCAATTGAAGAAGAAATTAAAATCGAAGGATGAAAAACAGATAATGTGTCGATGCTATTTAACTATATTAATGGGTGAAAAACACAAAGATGCCTAAAAGTAGCAAAGTTCAAAAAGAATATTTATGATATGCTAAAAGCACTTTTACATATTACTATTTTTTTTATAGAATGACACTAAAAGTATCAAAAAATTTGTACAATGCTCACTTTAATGTTAAAAATTTTCGTCAGATTACTTAAGTGTCAAATCAGATAAAAAACAATCATTTACAAGAACTTATCAAAAGGTGGAGTTATTAAGTGATAGCTTATCTGCATGTAATTGCCTTGAAGATTTCTCAAAAGGCCCATGGGTCATCCAAAGCTTATTTGTAGATTGCAAGAACCTTCATGCCCAAGTGGAGAACATCCTCAATCAACTTTACACACAAGAAGCCAATCAACTCGTGGATTTAATTGCTAAACCCCACCGAATAATGAATCTCCCTTCCAATGGACTTACTAAGCCCCCTAACCGATTTGGGATATGTTATGTTGTGAATCTTGTTCTCTTGAGCTTTGGAACTCTAGTAGATGAATGAATAAAAGTTATCTTCGATCAAAAGAAAAAAGCACCTCCGACCAGAATTTCTAATTAAAATGATTATATGGCATTTATAAAAAATGAGTAGGTATATTTTTAAAGAAATCCAAATCACATGTGTGTGCAAAACCACGTCGGTCTATCCAATGCGATTGGATATGGCATAAACAATGTTTGCCAATCCAACCAAGCAAAAATGACGTCGCACACAAGGAAGGCTATAGGGCTAGAATGTCTTCAACGCTGGTTCACCATCACACAAACTCTCCCGGTCACTTGTCATTGCTCGTCATTTCTATTGCTCTCGCTCACTCTAATTCGTCATATTTCTCTGAGTTGTCAATTGGAGGGTAAAATTAGGGCTTCTAAGCCATAATTAGGGTTGGAAAGGAAAATTTAGCGTTAGAAAGGAAAAATTAGAGTTCTTGGTCAGTTGTGGGGCCGATGATGCTAGAGGAGGAATCGCACAACAGTGAAATTGCCATTGCCGTGTCCGTCGGTCTCTACTTTTTATAATTGTCCTTCGTCCTCCTCCTCGTGACCTGACATCTCTCTCTCTCCTTGCTCGCTACTTTTTATGTTCTCCACTTTTGCACATGCCCACGCGCGCGATATACTTGAATGTTCTGCTCGCTTGTCGATTGGGCTCAAGAAAAGCCAGTAAAAAGGATCCAATGGCTATTAAAGTTTAAACTTTAAACCAACGACGTTTCTCAAAGTAGTGAGGCAACTTTTTTTTTTTTTTTACTTTTAAGTGAAACTTTTATTTTTCTTTTGATTTCTCAACTTTATTACATAAAATTTATTTGATTCACTGAAAAGGAACTATTGTCTGATTCACTAAAAATTTCAATTGATAATGAAAAAAATAAATGATTAATAAAGGGAGTTGCACGCTTCGTTACAACTGTTCTTAACCCGTGCCGTGGGCATGACTTATCAGTTACACAAAAAAATTAATTTAATCGATAAAAGAAATCATTACTTGAAAGTTCCTACAAGATTAATGCATTTTCATGTAATATCCTGCAAAGAAATTAATTTTGATTTAATTAACTCAATCAATTATTTTCTTTTTCTTTGTTAATAGAATAGGCAGGTCAAGTCAAGAAGGCGCCTGTCCTACAAAGCTTCTTTTCCACACACCTCCTGTCCCACGTACAGCTGCTGCAGGGAATTCCACGTGCAATTATTTGCGCTTTCCGTGCAGCATGCATAGCAGCGGTTCGATTTGAAGAGTCTTGGACCTTTGGATGGCAGGAACGCAGCAATGTTCAAGCACAATAGAGTTGGCCGTGTCTCAAATTTATTGTCTTTTTGTCAATTTAAGTTTAAAATTTTTATTTTAATTAAATTATTAATATTTTCACATTTTATCACTTGAATTTATTCAATCAATTTTGATAAAAAAAAATCATCAATGGAGATACCAGCCATCTTATATAATATAATTCACGTTGATGTAAATAATTTTAAAAATATTTATTTTTTTAAAAAATTTAAAAAATTTTTTATCTGTCTCTTCGAACCTCGCCTTACACTGCGGTGGCTTGCTTGGTCATCAAGGCCTGATGAACGGCTGAAAGAGGAAGAAAGGAAGAATAAAAAGGAAAAAAGGAAGATAAAAAGAAAAAGATTTTTCTCTTTTCCTTTATCTTCACCTGCTCCCTCCATCATTAAACAAGGAGGAAATGCTCGTTGATTGTCTTTTCTGTTTACTTTATTAATAGAGAAACGCAAGTCAAGTCAAAAGAGGTGAGGTCCTTTTCCCCGCGCCTCCCGTCCCGCGTACTGTTGTTGATGTACGGAATCGGGGGCGCAATTATTTTGCGCTTTGCATGCAGCATGCCTAGCAGCCGTTCCATCGTCACGAAGAGTCTTGGGCCGTCGGATGGCGAGAGCGCGGTGCAATTTGGGTTTTAGGGTTTTATGACTAAGAAGGTACCTTCTTTTTTTTTTTTTTTTTTTTTTTTTGACTAAGAAGGTACCTTGCTTCTAGCGACATTTACGATTGAAAAAATCAAGTCGGACCGGTCGGGCAGTTGCGAATTCAAAAGTGGGTTCAATTTCTTATCGCCCTTGTGATACTACTACGCATGGGATGAGACAGCGACCGACCATGGTCCATCTAAAGCTTATTTGTGGATTGTAAGAACCTTCATGCCCAAGAAGAGAACATTCTCCCACGAAAAGCCAATCAAGTCACGGATTAAATTGTTAAAACCCACTGAATGGTGAATCTCCCTTCTAATTGATTTATTAAGCCCCCCAAACCCTCTTAATTATGTTCTGTTATGTTTTGAATCGTACTCTCTTAAACTTCGGAACTCTAATGGATGAATGAATAAAAGTTGTCTTGACAACAAAAAAAGAAAAAAAAGAAAGAGCCTTCGATGGAAATTTCCGGTGAAAATGATTATATAACTTTATAATAAAAAAATGAAAATGAGTTGGTATATTGTTGAAGAAATCCAGACCATGTGATCGTGCAAAACGACAACGCTTAATCGAACCAAGCAAAAGCCACATCACACGCAGGGAAGGATATAGGGCTAGTAGGTGAGATTGTCTTCTGGACTTGAACAGGTCCTCAAACTGCTCCTGTTATCGGAGTCAATCTTAACAATAAAATGGGGTAATGATAATTTCGGGGGTCTGGACCACCCATAATTCAAGTCCCCCGGCCTTGATTCCCAAGAAACCCATAATTCGTGCAAAACGACAATACTTAATCGAACCAAGCAAAAGCAACATCACACGCAGGGAAGGTTATAGGTGACCATCACACCACTCTCCCTTTTACTTGCCATCACCCGCTGTTTCTATTACTCTCGCTCATTTAAGCTCATCATCTTTCTCCGAGTTTCTCTGGGAGGGAAAGGGCTTCGAAGCCAAAATTAGGTATGGGAAGGAAAAAATTAAGGTTCTTGGTCAACCGTGAGGATGACAGTGCTAGAAAAGGAATCGTGCAACAATGAAATTGCCATTGCGTGGTCCTCAATTTGTCTTCTCAATTCAGTGCTAGTTTTGTTGCTTTCAATCCGCTAAACGATAAATATTCCATGTGAAGTTGCAACCTTTCAGCATTGCTTTTTTTTTTTCTTCGGTGCAGCGTTGGCATGGGAAACAACAGTGTAGACATCATTGTTTGTTTGTTGTTTGGCACCAATGAATAGGAACACACATTAGTGAAAATCAATATACTATCGTTGTTGCTACAAGAAGGCCGTCATATATTGATTTTTGTGAAAAATATACTATCCCATTGTGATCTTGGGAAAAACTTGAAAAATGGTTTAAGATACTTTCATGAAGATAATGGTATAAATGATATTATTTCGATGACCTTGAAGATGATAAGAGCACTCAAGTATAAGATGTAGAAAATGGTATTGAACTGAATACTAAGGTTGAAGATAGATTTATTTTAGAGAATGGAGAATATGAGAGAGAAGAGAGGGAGGCAAGACACCAGCATTGTGTCACAAACGAGAGCACGTCTTAGAATCTATGATGAAGACACAGGTGATGAAGAATTGATTTAATTAGATTAGAAAGTTGTTCAATTCAGTGAATTAGATTACGAAGTTTCGTTAAATATAAATTACTCAACTGACGATGATGATGAGAAATTCGTACAGCCGAGACAAAAGCCGAAAAAATTTCACAAAAAATAAATTGTACCATGTGGGGAATTGCAATTATTTATCTTCATTGGAATGCGAGTTCATCGTAAAACTACTGTTCTTGATTTATTCAATTCTCGTGGGCCACTCTCTCTTTTTTCTCCTTTTTAACCTTATCCCCATCAGATCGTGTCTGTCACCCACTGCCGCTCTCTACTTTTTATAATTGTGCTTGGTCCTCCTCCTCGTGACCTGACATTTCTCTCTCTCTCCACTCGCTGCTTTTTATGTTCTCTACTTTTGCACACACCCACGCGCGCCAGCGATGTGCTTGATCATCCTACTCGCCTGTTGATCGCGCCAAAGAAAAGCCAGTAAAAAGGATCCAACGACGATGAAACCACCCGCGTTTTTCAAGTAGTGAGGGAACTTTTTGTTTTCTTTCGCTTACAGTGAAATTTTGAATTTCCTTCTGATTTCTCAACTTTATTACGTAAAATTTATTTGATTGACAAAAAAGAAATTGTTACGTGATTCACTAAAAATTTAAATTGATAGTGAAAAAACAAATGAGTAATCAATGGGAACTGCTCCTAACTCGTGCCATGTGCATGACTTATCGACGACACAAGAAGTTAATTTAATAAATAAAAAATCATTACTCGCAAATTCCTATAGGATGTATGCAATAATGCATTTTCATGTAATGTCTTAAATTAAATTAATAAAATTAATAATTTTCTATTTCCTTTATTAATAGAAAAGGCGGGTCAAGTAAAAAAGTCCCCTGTCCCTGCAAAGCTTCTTTTCCGCGCACCTCCCGCCTACGGCTGCTACAGGGAATTACGCGTGCAATTATTTTGCCCCTTCCGTGCAGCATGCATCGCAGCCTTTCGATGAGCATGAAGAGTCTTGGACCGTTGGCTGACAAGAACGCAGTGCAATTTCGCTCAAGAGTTTTATGACTGAGAATGTAAATTGCTTCTGGCCACATTTACTACCCAAATATCTGGTGGGAATCGGACGATGCAAATTCAGAAGTGGGTCCAATTTTTATTGCCCTCGTGATGTGACTACGGATGGGATGAGACAGCGACCGACCATGCACATGCATCCTGCAAAAGGAGACTGAGTAGGCACCATCCCAACCTATATTTTAATCAAAATTAGTTGACAAAGAATTTATTTTTCGTTAAATTTTATTAATTTAAATTAATATACAAGAAAGATTATAGGGCAAGATTGCCTTTAACACTGGCTGACCATCACATCACAATAATGGTATAAAGGATAAACAAATGTAGGTTAAATATTACAATGACAATGAAAATGATGAGGTACTCAAGCATGAGAAAATAGGAAACGGTATTGAGCCGAGTACTGAGGTAAGGGAACATGAGAGGCAAGATTTGAGGCAAGACATGTAGCTCAGTGTGGTAGAGAAAGTTTAGCAAATGGGAACACATCCCATAATCTTCGGTGAAGACATAGATAATGAAGAATTGATTGAATTAGATTAGAAAATTGCTCCATCTAATGAAATAGATGATGAAGTTTTGCCGTACATAAATTACTCAAGTAATGATAATGACGAAGAAGGTCAAGACAAAAGTACAGAAAATTTCACAAAATTAAATTGCACCACGTGAAGAATTGCAATTATTTATCATCACTTTGAATTTTCTTTTTATTTCTCAACTCTATTACATATTTTTTTTATCGGAACATAATATTTATTTGATCCCCAGAAAAAGAAATGTTATTTTGTTAGCTGAAAATTTGAATCAATAGTGAAAAAGTGAATGAACAATCACGGTAGCCGCACTTCAATGCAACTGCTCCTAACTCGCACTGTGGGAATGACTTATTGGCAACACAAAAAGAACTAATTTAATCAAAAAAAAATACCATTACTCGGAAAGTTCTACAAGATGAAAGCATCTTCATGTAACGTTCCCCTAAGGAATTAATTTAATTTAATTAATTCGATCAATTACTTTTCTGTTTTCTTTATTAATAAAAAAGGCGGGTCAAGTCAAAAAGGCTCCTATCCCTGCAGAGATTTTCTTCCAAGCACCTCCTCCATAGCGATAGGGAAGCTGCAGGGGATCACGCGGGCAATTATTTGTGCTTTCCGTGCAACATGCATTGCAGTGGTTCGATCGGCATGAAAAGTTTTGGACCGTTGGATGGCAAGAACATAGTTTTGTTCAAGTATGCTCAATTAAGCGCCTTGCGGGGAAAAAAACCGAACAAGACTTAAATTTATTAGGATTAATACTCTACAAAATATCTTAAATTAGTACATTTATGATAAATTTACTAAAAATTATTTTTTTGATTGTGAAAAACTCCAAACAGACACATACGTGACAAATTTATCTTAACCGACTATAATAAATTATAAAGCGGTATATTTATGACAAATTTACGCCAAACTAATTTATTCGAGACCGTGGTGGCTCTGCTAGGTAGGCTCCTACCTTTGAAGAGAAATGTTAGGTGTTCGAAGCCCCTGCAACGCAAATTGTAGGGAGGCTAGTAGACCATTAGGTGTATTACGCGTGGTGTCCCCGTGGTGGGTCCTGGGCTAGCATCACCTAAGGGTTTAAAATGGTACCCAATATGTTGTCCTGATTCCAAGGCTTGAAGCCTTTTCTGGAACTCAGAAAGTATCTTCTTGGTACCCTCATCGTATCTTCGGAGATCTTGTTGCACATTTCTAATCTTGGAATCAATAGCCTTGAAGGCATTGTTCTGTGCCAACAGAGTCTCTGATTGCCAGTTTAGAACGGCTTCAACAGCAGGGGTTTTCTTCTGTCTTCCATGTTCGTCTACGTCTGTGGGAGTAGATATTTTGGGAACATGGCGATATCTACCATGTGGATCAATAAACTCTTCTGTAGCAGGGAACGAAAGTTTAGAACTTTCCTTGACAAGAGGAGGAAAGTCAGTATCTTGGAACATGGCAATAGAAGAAGTGGGTGGTGTTTCTACTAGAACTTCGAGGGGGTAAGAGTGTTTCTTAGCCCACTTGAGGATAGGCTTGTAAAATGGAGAGAGAGCTTGTCTTTTCGGGGGAGGAGAAGGTGGAGGTGATTTTGGTGGATCTGGTGAGGTTCGGGGTGTAGCACTGAACTCTGGTGGTGGAGGTGGTGCATAGGACACCATGAACTGGTATTTATCATTCTCACCCAGAGTATCTACTGAGGAATCTCCGTCTAAGTACCTCTGGTACATCTTATCCTTGGACTTTTTCCGCCGTGGAGGAGATCTTGCATGAGGATCTACCTCGTCAGGAGAATTTATGCAGTAGGAACATTGGCAAAAAGGATCCCAAAAATAATGACCATGCTTGTCTTTATAGTAATGAACAGGATGTCCATCACCATTGAAGTGCTGAACATGCTTCTTTGGATCTGGTTCGGAAATGGATTTTGGAACACATGGCTCGATCATGAGGATGGTCTGGAAGATGGAGGGACCTTCTTCCTTTTCCTTGCCAAATTTGATGGAAACAGTTCCATCTTTTTTCCGTACGAATTCTGAGTCTGTGGACTGGAACGGCTTGTTATGCTGGTGTAGCTTTTCATAGTTGGTAATCCAAGTCTCTGGAAGGAGCTTGGCCAACGTATCCTTTGGGATCTGTCTGGGGACATGGATGCAAGATGCTTGATCATTCTGCATGGAGATGAACAATGCGTCTTCATTACCATTGTTGAAGTTGAGGTCGAGAGCATGGTTTTGCACTCGATAAACCATCTGGTAATGCAAGGTTGCAGCTACAAATTGAGCCGTTTGAGGGGCTCCAGTGAGCTGTACTTGAACTTTCAGAAAAGAGAGAAGTTGGGGGTCTGAAAGAGCGATGTTGAAGTTTGGATACAGTGTCACAAAGACTGTTCCGGCATTCAGAGTGGTTTGAACAGTACCGATGCAAGCATGCTGGTATTGTAAAAACGTGGTATCCAACAAAGCGATTCTTGCCACTACTGGCAAACCTTTATGATCATGGAAGGTGAGAGCAAGTCGAACAGCTCCATAGTGAACATGAGAATATCCCTGTTGTACCCATTGTCTGGGAAATTCTGGAGGGATCTGGAGAGTAACAAAGTACTCTTTCTCAGTAGCTGGAATTGGATGTTGGTCGAATTTGGAGGACTGAACGTACTCATTTACTTGCTTCGGGGTCTGGTGAATGAGTTGACGAATGGAGCGAATAGGTGAGAATGATGAGGTGGGTTTAGCAAAAGCTGAATAGGGGTTCATAAGAGGAAGCTGAGTTTCTGAGATCTTGGTTTCATCGCTAAGAGAGACTTCATAGAGATAATCTATCTTAGAAGCATTTGAAACAGGAAATTCCGAGAGAGCTGAGGACGAAGAAGAAGGAGCAAGAGAAATGGGTGCTTCGAGAATTTCTGGATTTGTCATGGTGTGTGAGGATCCTTTCAGCACTGGATTCACCTATCAAGCGCATGGAATGGATAATATCAAAAACGAAACCGTGGCTCTGATACCATAAATGGACCAAGACTTAGGATCAGGTAAAGAGAGTAAATTTTCTGCAGGTATGCATCCCACATTGGGCGAACAACTCCCGTTCAAGCCCTTCAGGGACAGCCTTTTAGCAGAAAACCACTCAGCCCTTTAATCCAGAGCCTAGAGACACTCAGAGGATGCCAGGATGGAAACGTTTCTAATCTACCCAAGCTGCATTTCTCGAAGGATCCTACCAGGCTGGAGAAGAAGAGAGATTTAGGAAGCCATAGAGGTTTTTCACAAAGCACACTCTTTACTTCAGGGGACTTTGCCCAAAACAATACAACAACGATGCCTTATATAGGCAAATAAAGGGGAGCAAGGACATACAGGGACCAACTCACGGGTCCAGAAACAAACAGAGGCACCGGAAACTTCCGGGAGGGAATTATTCGCACACTATGAACAGTAACTGTACTGTGAACAGTACATTCCCTAGCCTAGTGCTACAGTAAAAAGTGAACAGTACTTTGCTACAGTGAAATTGTACGGACTCAACGATCTCGTCCGTCTTGGGCATTTTAGCTACATACTGAGTCGTCATCTGAACTATCTTCTAGGAGATGTGCTTCATATTTCTGCTGAAGGGCTTCAAGATCTTGGGGTGAAAGAATCTGGTTAATCCTCCGAGATGAGGATGCTTCATGTGCCCAATGAGATGCTTCTTCTTCTGCCCAGTTTGTATTTTCACTTGTAGTGTTGGCAGGAATGCTTGGCATACTTGGCTGAGGCCAATTGGATGGCTGTGCATAAAAGGACGTGTCCATGTTTTGGAATAAGGACGAAGATCCCTGTTCGTAGGGATTCTGGGACAGAGGACCTCCAAAGCGTGCATAGGGGTCCTGAGTGGATTGGACAATGTCATCTTGGCTTGTCATTTCATGTTCCTGGGATGATGCAGCTTGTCTGTATTGTCTTAGTGCTTCCTTAGCCTCTGGTGCTAGATCATAATGTCCCACGTAGTGGGTGCATTATTCCAGACATCTTCGGGAATGGTCTTGTTTTCCTGGCATAGGATTCTCTAGAGTTCTCAATAGTCATGTTCACAATTTCTGACGGATCTGGGATAGGATTTGTGAATCCGGGCTTCTCAGCTGTTCAAGTGAGGTTTATAGGCTGTGGTTCCTATTTCGAGTGGTGCCTCGAGAATACTACCATTATTTCTACAGAAATTCCATGGACGTATGAAAAACAGGATGGTGTGAACTTCCGGATTTGGTGTCATGGTTCTTAATTCTTTTTCCAAGTCTTGTCTCCAACATGTAGGATGATAGAACCAATTTAGAAAATCTAAAAGATTTCTATCACATTCTTTTTTGACGTTTCTCCCGAGCATGAATATCTTGGTTAGATTAGCAATGAATCTTCTTGTGGGGATTTCAATGGCTATTAAGTACTTATTGGTTAAGTACCATAACAGCGTTTCGAGTTGATCAAGGAAATCATCTTCCTTCCAGATAAGAGGATGAATAAAAGGATAACTCAGATTTAACCAGAAAGGATAAAGAATCGAACCTCCATTGAATCTGAAAAGGTCTGTGTGGCATTGCCACATGAGGTTCTCCATGTTCTCAGTAAGGCTGTCATTCTGGATTTGCTGAATAATCTCCTGAGGATATGCCTGACTTGGCAAATCTTTAATCTTCTCAATCTTGTATTTGACTCCATGATGAAGCATATGGAAAGCAGGTCTTTTGATGTACATGTTGATTTCAGCTAGTGCTTTGGGTCTTGACAAAAAGTCGGCAAGAACATTCTTTTTCCCAGGAATATGTTTGGTTTCAAAAGAGTATTTTGAAAACCATTCAGCCCATCGAAGCAGTTGAGGCTTTGGAATCTGTTTCTGTTTAAATTTGGTCATCTGAGGGAAAGATGCCATGTCTAGTTCGACCAGAAAGTGATGGCCGATAAGATGAAATTCAAACCTCTTAATTCCATTTTTGACTGCTAGGATTTCTTTCAAAGTGGAATGGTAATGCATTTCAGCCTGGGAAAACTTTCCACTCTTGTAGGCACAAACGTGTTTCTTACCATCAATTTCTTCGAATAGGACGGCTGCCCAGTATTCGTCACTGGCGTCAGTTTGGAGAATTCTTTTGCCTGTTGATGGTATTTGTAATGGAGGGAGATTCTGTATAATCTCCTTAAGTTCAGCAACAACTTTAGTCTGGATTTTTCCCCAAGGTGGGGAGTTCTTTTTTAGCATGGATTGCAAAGGAATCAGCAGCTTTGCAATGTGTGGGACAAAAACCCTGAGATAATTAATTATCCCAAGAAATTGCTGAACCTGCTTTGTTGTGAAGTTATCTTCAGGAAACTTCAGTAGTTCTTGAGCAATATGTGGCCTTGGATAGTATGTACCTTTGTTGAGGTGCATACCAAGAAATTCAATTTTTGTTTGGGCTATATTCATTTTCCTTTGAGAAAGCATAATGCCATGCTTTTTCACGATTTCTGCAAATTTCTCAAGGAGTTGGCAGTGGCTACATTCATCGGGATCGTAGAGCAAAATATCATCGATGTACACTGCTGCGGTTGACAATATGGGTTGGAAAATGCGACACATGGCCTTTTGGAAAAGGGATGGGGCAACCTTTAAGCCAAAAGGAAGAACTTTCCACTGGAAGTGCTGGTTTGGGATACAAAATCCTGTTTTGGTTCTGTCTTCAGGATGAATACCCAATTGCCAAAATCCGGCTTTGAGATCGAACTTGGAATAGATATGGGCCTTAGTTAAGCCACTAAAGAGAGAATCTCTGGATGGTAAAGGGAACTTATCATCTTGGAGGAAAAGATTAAGAGGTTGATAGTTAATTACCAATCTCATTTTTCCTCTGTTCTGCTCGGCGCGCTTATTGACATAAAAGGCTTCACAAGCCCATTGAGAATCGAAACTTCAATAAGGCCTTCTTTGTAATAATTCGAGCATTCCCTTTGAGCTAAAGCCAAATGTTCGGCTTCATTCCCGCATGACTCGCCTTTGTTGGGTTGATGTCTTCATTTTTTTTTAAGGGGAGACGAACAAAGAATTATGGATTTTCCCATAAAGGATGAGAACATTTTTGAGCGAATTCTGAGTGGGATTCCGAATAAGATTCTAACAGCTTTTGCATGATTGGATCTAACAAACTCATTTGGATGGAAAAGAGTCTCTGAATATCAACAAACTCAGAGAATTGATTTTTGTATCTAAGACCCTTTCCAGGAATGATGCGAAGTTGAGAGATTTGAGTCATGATGTCCCATCCAATTAGCAAATCTTTATTGGGGAGGTTTGATCCAAAGATTTTTGCTTTTATGGAGCACTGGGGGAAGAACTGGACAGTAACTGGAGTAGTTCTGACACTTGTGGAGAAAGTATCTCCAGAAGCGAAGTTGAAGTATCGGGTATGAGGAGTCCAATACTCTTCAGGCAGAACTTTAGTGTCCAGAATGGAGCAACTTGCTCCAGTATCAATGAGAGCAATAACATTGATAGGTTTGGCGAACTTTGAGGTGAAGATTTTTACAGGGAAATGGGGACAGTGAGTTTGACTTGAGAATATGTCAGGATTTGGTTCTAAGGATGTGGGGGATATGTGAAAAATGTCTTCAGATTCTGACTCGTCAGACTCGGTCTCATTAGAAGATTGGTAAAAGGGGATAACACAAAGCGTTTGCTCTGTTGGTTCTTCGTCAGCAGAGAATAAGGATTCAATGTCATCATTTTCAAGGGACATACCTGTTTCACATTCAATCAGATAATTCTGACCTTTTTTCGCCTGAGGACAATTTTTGGCAAAATGTCCTTTCTTGTTGCAAATGTAGCAACGGCTTGATTTCTTATGGCCTGTGTGGTCTTTTCTCTTGCGTAGGTATCGCCATTTCTTCTTTTTTCGGAAATGCTTGGATCCATGTTTGGATCTTTTAACCAAGTACTTCTTGTAGTGCTTTTTCTTCCGGGAATAATGGCCATAAGTACCATCACAATTCTGTTTGGAGCATTTGATTTTTAACTTCTGATGGGAACAGGCTGATTCAAGACGCTTGTCATCTGTGATGTATGTTTGGACCATTCGACGCTTTAAGCATAATTCTTCAAGGCATAAATGGACTTCTTGCTGAAGTTCTCCCATGGGAACGTCTTGTATCCTTCTTTGCTTTCCAAAGAAAGATCTTTCAACCATCTGTGATAGCTCTTTAGGAATAGAAGTGATGAAGACGTGCTATAGATTTGGATCTGCGCCAATCTGGTAGAAGAGCTAAAGCATTAATCGATAATGCTTATCAAGATGCTTCTTCTGAAGGGAGCAGCATCTTCTTTCGAAGAATTCTCTTCTTTTTAGCTCTTTGAGATCTCCAGGAGTTCCCACAAAAACATGGTATAGGTAAATAAGGGCATGGCTGTAATTTGGTGACAATAGAAACGTAAGCTGGTCTTGTTCTGTGAGTGATTGCCACCAAAATTTAAGGCTCCCTGTGAACCTTGTAACAAAATTGTAAAGGACATCATTCATATCATGGTTGGTGATGGACTGTGTACATAACCAAGTATGAAACTCTTCAAGTCTATGTGGCCATTTCGAATAAGGAATATCGTCAATGGAGAAGAATTGTTTTGATGCCATGGACACATGCCTGGGAGAGTTGGTTCTAGTGGGATTACTTGTCTGTCCAAATTCTGGATCAGAATAGTTTGATTCCATTTCATGGTCTGAAGGAATGTCAGCCATGAATATTTGCGAAGTTGGTGGGATGGTAGGGGGAGAATCGATTATTTGGTCTGAGAAGGAAGAATAAGAAGAAGAAAGAGATACTGAATCTGATGTAGTATCAAAAGTTTGTTCAGTGAACAGAATCTGTGTCTTTGGGACTGGTGGATCAGGCTCAGGCTGTTGGGTAATAGGATCAATTTGCTTACCCAAATCCTTCAAAAAGGATTCCAATGGATTTGATAACATCATTTGGTCTGGCCTTTCTCTTATGACAAGTGAGCTTGATTCTGTAGGTGGTGTCTTCTCTTTCCCCTTTTCTTTTTTCAAAGCTTTGAGACGGCTATCCAGGGCCACATATTGCTCAAGAACTACTGAAGTTTCCTGAAGATAACTTCACAACAAAGCAGGTTCAGCAATTTCTTGGGATAATTAATTATCTCAGGGTTTTTGTCCCACACATTGCAAAGCTGCTGATTCCTTTACAATCCATGCTAAAAAAGAACTCCCCACCTTGGGGAAAAATCCAGACTAAAGCTGTTGCTGAGCTTAAGGAGATTATGCAGAATCTCCCTCCATTACAAATACCAA
Source organism: Eucalyptus caleyi (assembly GCA_014182885.2). Taxonomy (NCBI): domain Eukaryota; kingdom Viridiplantae; phylum Streptophyta; class Magnoliopsida; order Myrtales; family Myrtaceae; genus Eucalyptus; species Eucalyptus caleyi. The sequence continues at coordinate 37,546,137 of CM024468.2, read as the reverse complement.
CAACAGGCAAAAGAATTCTCCAAACTGACGCCAGTGACGAATACTGGGCAGCCGTCCTATTCGAAGAAATTGATGGTAAGAAACACGTTTGTGCCTACAAGAGTGGAAAGTTTTCCCAGGCTGAAATGCATTACCATTCCACTTTTAAAGAAATCCTAGCAGTCAAAAATGGAATTAAGAGGTTTGAATTTCATCTTATCGGCCATCATTTTCTGGTCGAACTAGACATGGCATCTTTCCCTCAGATGACCAAGTTTAAACAGAAACAGACTCCAAACCCTCAACTGCTTCGATGGGCTGAATGGTTTTCAAAATACTATTTTGAAACCAAACATATTCCTGGGAAAAAGAATGTTCTTGCCGACTTTTTGTCAAGACCCAAAGCACCAGCTGAAATCAACATGTACATCAAAAGACCTGCTTTCCATATGCTTCATCATGGAGTCAAATACAAGATTGAGAAGATAAAAGATTTGCCAAGCCAGGCATATCCTCAGGAGATTATTCAGCAAATCCAGAATGACAGCCTTACTGAGAACATGGAGAACCTCATGTGGCAATGCCACACAGACCTTTTCAGATTCAATGGAGGTTCGATTCTTTATCCTTTCGGGTTAAATCTGAGTTATCCTTTTATTCATCCTCTTATCTGGAAGGAAGATGATTTCCTTGATCAACTCGAAACGCTGTTATGGTACTTAACCAATAAGTACTTAATAGCCATTGAAATCCCCACAAGAAGATTCATTGCTAATCTAACCAAGATATTCATGCTCGGGAGAAACGTCGAAAAAGAATGTGATAGAAATCTTTTAGATTTTCTAAATTGGTTCTATCATCCTACATGTTGGAGACAAGACTTGGAAAAAGAACTAAGAACCATGACACCAAATCCGGAAGTTCACACCATCCTGTTTTTCAGACGTCCATGGAATTTCTGTAGAAATAATGGTAGTATTCTCGAGGCACCACTCGAAATAGGAACCACAGCCTATAAACCTCACTTGAACAGCCGAGAAGCCCGGATTCACAAATCCTATCCCAGATCCGTCAGAAATTGTGAACATGACTACCGAGAACTCCAGAGAATCCTATACCAGGAAAACAAGACCATTCCCGAAGATGTCTAGAATAATGCACCCACTACGTGGGATCATTATGATCTAGCACCAGAGGCTAAGGAAGCACTAGGACAATACAGACAAGCTGCATCATCCCAGGAACATGAAATGACAAGCCAAGATGACATTGTCCAATCCACTCAGGACCCCTATGCACGCTTTGGAGGTCCTCTATCCCAGAATCCCTACGAACAGGGATCTTCGTCCTCATTCCAAAACATGGACACGTCCTTTTATGCATAGCCATCCAATTGGCCTCAGCCAAGTATGCCAAGCATTCCTGCCAACACTACAAGTGAAAATACAAACTGGGCAGAAGAAGAAGCATCTCATTGGGCACATGAAGCATCCTCATCTCAGAGGATTAACCAGATTCTTTCACCCCAAGATCTTGAAGCCCTCTAGCAGAAATATGAAGCACATCTCCTAGAAGATAGTTCAGATGACGACTCAGTATGTAGCTACAATGCCCGAGACGGACGAGATCGTTGAGTCCGTACAATTTCACTGTAGCAAAGTACTGTTCACTTTTTACTGTAGCACTAGGCTAGGGAATGTACTGTTCACAGTACAGTTACTGTTCATAGTGTGCGAATAATTCCCTCCCGGAAGTTTCCGGTGCCTCTGTTTGTTTCTGGACCCGTGAGTTGGTCCCTGTATGTCCTTGCTCCCCTTTATTTGCCTATATAAGGCATCGTTGTTGTATCGTTTTGGGCAGAGTCCCCTGAAGTAAAGAGTATGCTTTGTGAAAAACCTCTATGGCTTCCTAAATCTCTCTTCTTCTCCAGCCTGGTAGGATCCTTCGAGAAATGCAGCTTGGGTAGATTAGAAACGTTTCCATCCTGGCATCCTCTGAGTGTCTCTAGGCTCTGAATTAAAGGGCTGAGTGGTTTTTTGCTAAAAGGCTGTCCCTGAAGGGCTTGAACGGGAGTTGTTCGCCCAATGTGGGATGCATACCTGCAGAAAATTTACTCTCATTCCCTGATCCTAAGTCTAGGTCCATTTATGGTATGGTTGGATCTTTTAACCGAGTACTTCTTGTAGTGCTTTTTCTTCCGGGAATAATGGCCACAAGTACCATCACAATCCTGTTTGGAGCATTTGATTTTTAACTTCTAATGGGAACATGTTGATTCAAGACGCTTGTCATTTGTGATGTATGTTTGGACCATTCGACGCTTTAAGCATAATTCTTCAAGGCATAAATGGACTTCTTGCTGAAGTTCTCCCATGGGAACGTCTTGTATCCTTCTTTGCTTTCCAAAGAAAGATCTTTCAACCATCTGTGATAGCTCTTTAGGAATAGAAGTGATGAAGACGTGCTTTAGATTTGGATCTGCGCCAATCTGGTAGAAGAGCTGAAGCATTAATCGATAATGCTTATCAAGATGCTTCTTCTGAAGGGAGCAGCATCTTCTTTCGAAGAATTCTCTTCTTTTTAGCTCTTTGAGATCTCCAGGAGTTCCCACAAAAACATGGTATAGGTAAATAAGGGCATGGCTGTAATTTGGTGACAATAGAAATGTAAGCTGGTATTGTTCTGTGAGTGATTGCCACCAAAATTTAAGGCTCCCTATGAACCTTGTAACAAAATTGTAAAGGACATCATTCATATCATGGTTGGTGATGGACTGTGTACATAACCAAGTATGAAACTCTTCAAGTCTATGTGGCCATTTCGAGTAAGGAATATCGTCAATGGAGAAGAATTGTTTTGATGCCATGGACACATGCCTGGGAGAGTTGGTTCTAGTGGGATTACTTGTCTGTCCAAATTCTGGATCAGAATAGTTTGATTCCATTTCATAGTCTGAAGGAGTGTCAGCCATGAATATTTGCGAAGTTGGTGGGATGGTAGGGGGAGAATCGATTATTTGGTCTGAGAAGGAAGAATAAGAAGAAGAAAGAGATACTGAATCTAATGTAGTATCAGAAGTTTGTTCAGTGAACAGAATCTGTGTTTTTGGGACTGGTGGATCAGGCTCAGGCTGTTAGGTAATAGGATCAACTTGCTTACCCAAATCCTTCAAAAAGGATTCCAATGGATTTGATAACATCATCTGGTTCGGAAATGGATTCTGGAACACATGGCTCGATCATGAGGATGGTTTGGAAGATGAAGGGACCTTCTTCCTTTTCCTTGCCAAATTTGATGGAAACAGTTCCATCTTTTTTCCATACGAATTCTGAGTCTGTGGACTGGAACGGCTTGTTATGCTGGTGTAGCTTTTCATAATTGGTAATCCAAGTCTCTAGAAGGAGCTTGGCCAACGTATCCTTTGGGATCTGTCTGGGGACATGGATGCAGGATGCCTGATCATTCTGCATGGAGATGAACAATGCATCTTCATTACCATTGTTGAAGTTGAGGTCGAGAGCATGGTTCTGCACTCGATAAACCATCTGGTAATGCAAGGTTGCAGCTACAGATTCAGCCGTTTGGGGGGCTCCAGTGAGCTGTACTTGAACTTTCAGAAAAGAGAGAAGTTGGGGGTCTGAAAGAGCGATGTTGAAGTTTCTGATTCTCAATGAGCTTGTGAAGCCTTTTATGTCAATAAGCGCGCCGAGCAGAACAGTGGAAAAATGAGATTGGTAATTAAATACCAACCTCTTAATCTTTTCCTCCAAGATGATAAGTTCCCTTTACCATCCAGAGATTCTCTCTTTAGTGGCTTAACTAAGGCCCATATCTATTCCAAGTTCGATCTCAAAACCGAATTTTGGCAATTGGGTATTCATCCTGAAGACAGAACCAAAACAGGATTTTGTATCCCAAACCAGCACTTCCAGTGGAAAGTTCTTCCTTTTGGCTTAAAGGTTGCCCCATCCCTTTTCCAAAAGGCCATGTGTCGCATTTTCCAACCCCTATTGTCAACCGCAGCAGTGTACATCGATGATATTTTGCTCTATAGTCCTGATGAACAGAGCCACTGCTAACTCCTTGAGAAATTTGCAGAAATCGTGAAAAAGCATGGCATTATGCTTTCTCAAAGGAAAATGAATATAGCCCAAACAGAAATTGAATTTTGTATCTAAGACCCTTTCCAGGAATGATGCAAAGTTGAGAGATTTGAGTCATGATATCCCATCCAATTAGCAAATCTTTATTGGGGAGGTTTGATCCAAAGATTTTTGCCTTTATGGAGCACTGGGGGAAGAACTGGACAGTAACTGGAGTAGTTCTGACACTTGTGGAGAAAGTATCTCCAGAAGCGGAGTTGAAGTATCGGGTATGAGGAGTCCAATACTCTTCAGGTAGAACTTTAGTGTCCAGAATGGAGCAACTTGCTCCAGTATCAATGAGAGCAATAACATTAATAGGTTTGGCGAACTTTGAGGTGAAGATTTTTACAGGGAAATGGGGACAGTGAGTTTGACTTGAGAATATGTCAGGATTTGGTTCTGAGGATGTGGGGGATATGTGAAAAATGTCTTTAGATTCTGACTCGTCAAACTCGGTCTCATTAGAAGATTGGTAAAAGGGGATAACACAAAGCGTTTGCTCTGTTGGTTCTTCGTCAACAGAGAATAAGGATTCAATGTCATCATTTTCAAGGGACATACCTGTTTCACATTCAATCAGATGATTCTGACCTTTTTTCGCCTGAGGACAATTTTTGGCAAAATGTCATTTCTTGTTGCAAATGTAGCAACGGCTTGATTTCTTATGGCCTGTGTGGTCTTTTCTCTTGCGTAGGTATCGCCATTTCTTCTTTTTTCGGAAATGCTTGGATCCATGTTTGGATCTTTTAACTGAGTACTTCTTGTAGTGCTTTTTCTTCCGGGAATAATGGCCACAAGTACCATCACAATTGTCGGTCAAAACGGTTCATCCCGCACAAAAAAAATAAAATTATTCGATCACAAAAATCCCGAAATTGGTAAATTTTGGACAAATATATCATCCGCTAAATTGAATTAGTACCACAAAAAAAATTCACAAAAATTGTAAATTGTGACAAACGGAAAGTAAAATATCAAATTGGTATACCAATCAATTGTCACTTGTCATTTAACTTAATAATTTGACAATAAAATTTAACGAAAACTAAGAGAGGTAAATTTGTCACAAGTATATCAGGTTTAGGGTAAATTTATCAAAGGTATACCAATTTAAAGTTTTTGGTGATAAAAAAATTGAGATAAATTTGTTACATATGTATTAGTTTGAGGTTTTTCAGAATATTAGCCCAATTTATTATAATTTTTTAATTCAATTTTTAATTTAAATATTTTAATTTTTAATTTTATCAATTAAATTATAAATATTTTGACTTTTAAAATGTCTTATATAATATTATTGATGTAGACGTTGATAATTTTTAATAATATATTTTTATATTTTTATTTCTTTTTCTTCCTCTAACGATCAAGGACAACCTCGCCTTGCTACCAGCGACTCTTCCCCTTCCGCGCCGAGGCCTGGCCACCGGCGAGAGGACGGAAGTACGGAAAAAGAAGAAGAAAGGAAAAAAACAGAGAAAGTACCCTTCCTTTTCCTTTTGCTTTACTTGCTACCTCCATCATTAAATAGGGAGCATTTGCTCGTGGGTTGTCTTTTCTGTTTTCTTTATTAATAGAAAAAAGCAAGTCCAGTGAAAAAGACCCTACAGAGGTCGTTTTCCACGCACCCACCGTACCGTCGCCGTAGGGAGTCACGCGCGCAATTATTTCGCGCTTTCCGTGCAACATGCGTAGCAGCCTTTCGATCGGCATGGAGAGTCGTGGACCGTTGGATGGCGAGAACGCGGTACAATTTGGGTTGTGGGTTTTTATGACTGAGAAGGTACATTGCCTGGCAACATTTACGATTGAAAAGATCTAGTTGGAAACCACCGACCGAGGTGGCAAGGGTTTTCCACAATTGAGAAGATCCATTTGCAGATGCAGGGAGGCAGTGGTGAGCAACATTTACGAGCGTAACGTCGGGGTGGTGGTTTCTAGTCGTCGTCGGGGTTTCGGACGGTGCGGTTCCCCCTGTTATCAAAAAAAAAAAAAAAAAGATCTAGTTGGACTCGGACGGTGCAAGAAGTGGGGCCAATTATTATGGCCCTCGTGATATTATCACAAATGGGATGGGACAGCGACCGACCATGCACATGCATCCTGTAAAAAGAGACCGAGGCCTTATCGCAACTTTATTTTAATCGAAATTAGTCGGTGCAGAGTATGCTTTACCCTCTCAAGTAGAGGGCATCTGTATTGCACGGTGGTTCTCTATTTTATTTATTAAGATAATATCACGAAAAAACTAAAATTAATATATCTATAAAATTATTTATCTAAAATTATTTTTTTAATTACAAAAAGTCTAAATTAATATATGACAAATTCGTTTTAAACTATTTTTAAATTATCAAAAATCCAAAATCGATATATTTGTAATGAATTTACTCTTCGTTTAAATTAATATCACAAAAAATCACTCAATGAAGAGCAAAATTTCAAATCAATATACCTATTAATCATCATGTGTCTTAATCATAAAATTTGATGAAAATTAATATTTCTTTGCAGAATTTTTTTCTTACTTCTATTTTTTTTTTTGTCAGTTTTTACTTTATTCTCGAGAATAGTTTCATAGCATTTTAAGACATTTGATAATAATAAAAAAAATTATTCCAAGAATAGAAACATATTTGTATAATTCAAAAATTCTGTGATTTAAAATTTTTTTAATATATTTAATTTTTCATTTTTTTTAATTTTTTTTTCCTTCTTTTTTTTTAGCCGGTTGCTGGCTTGGCCATGGCCAGCCGGCGACCGGCTAGATGAGGTTGCCGGCCTGGGGGAGCCTCGCCCGGCCATCGAGAGGCGAGGCGACGCCGACCTAGGCGACACAGAAACCGAAGAAATTTCAGAAAAATTAAATTGTATGTGGAGAATTGCAAATTTTTTTATCTTTATTGAAAGGGAAAATTACACAAATAGTCCCTATATTTTCACTCAATGTCCAATTTCGTCCCTGAACTTTCGATTGGCTCAATTTGGTCCCTGAACTATTGATAAAATGTCTACGATCTAGTCCCCGAACTTTCGAATGGCTCAATTTGATCCCCGAACTATTAATAAAATGTCCGATCTAGTCCCGAACTTTCGATCGGCTCAAGTTGGTCCCTGAACTATGATGAAATGTCCGATCTAGTCCTTCATTACTATTTTTCTTTTTTTTTTTCCTTTTTTCCTCTTTTTTTTCCCTTTTTTTCCTTTTTTTTTTTTTTCGCTTTCCCTCCGCCGGCTCCGGCGGAGGGCCGGCGTCCGGCGAGGGAGCCCCTCGCCGGCGTCCCTCGCAAGCGGGCGAGTCCCTCGCCGGCGTCTGCGAGGGAGAGCCCCTCGCCGGCGTCGGGCGAGGGTGAGGCGAGGGGCTCCCTCGCCGATCTTGCGAGGGAGCCCCTCGCCCGACACCGGCGAGGGGCTCTCCCTCGCAGATCTGGTGAGGGGCCATCCTCGCCGGCGTCTGCGAGGGAGAGCCCTTCGCCGGCGTTGGGCGAGGGCGAGGACGAGGGGCTCTCCCTCGCAGATCTGGCGAGGGAGAGCCCCGCGCAGACGCCGGCGAGGGCGAGGGCGAGGGGCTCCCTCGCCGGCGTCCCCCTCACAAGCGGGCGAGCAAGCGGGCGGGGACGCCGGCGAGGGAGCCCCTCGCCCTCGCCCTCGCAAGATCGGCGACGCCGGCGAGGGGCCCTCGCCGATCTGGCGAGGGGCTCCCTCGCCGGACGCCGGCCCTCCGCCGGCTACGGCGGAGGGAAAGCGAAAAAAAAAGGAAAAAAAAGGAAAAAAAGGGAAAAAAAAGAGGAAAAAATGGAAAAAATTGAAATAAAAGGAAAAATAGTAACGAAGGACTAGATCGGACATTTCATCATAGTTCGCCAGAGACTAACTGAGCCGATCGAAAGTTCAGTGACTGGGGATCGGACATTTTATTAATAGTTCAGGGACCAAATCAAGCCATTCGAAAGTTCGCGACTAGATCGGACATTTTATCAATAGTTCGAAGGAGACCAAATCGAGCAATCGAAAGTTCGTGGACGAAATCGACATCGAAAGTAAAAATATAGGGACTATTTGTGTAATTTTTCCTTATTGAAAGGCAAGTTCGTCATAAAATTACTGCTCTTGATTTATTCAATTCTTGTGGGCCACTCTCTCTTTTTTCTCTTTTTTAACCTTATCCCTATCTGTTAAAAAAAAATCCCCATAGCATCGTGTCTGTCACCCATTGCCCTCTCTACTTTTTATAATTGTCCTTCGTCCTCCTCGTGACCTGACATTTCTCTCTCTCTCTCCTCTAGCCGCTTTCTATGTTCTCTACTTTTTGCACACACCCACGCGCGCGAGCGATGTACTTGAACATTCTACTCGCTTGTAGATTGGACCAAATAAAAGCCAGTAAAAAGGATCCAATGACGATGAAACTAACCACGTTTTCACGTAGCGAGCGAACTTCTTTTTTTTCACTTATAGGGAAATTTTGAATTTTCTTTTGATTTCTCGACTTTGTTACGTAAAATTTATTTGATTCACAAAAAATGAATTGTTACGTGATTCACTAAAAACTTGAATTGATAGTGAAAAAACGAATGAATAGTCATGGGAGTCACCCAATTCATAACTACTATTCCTAACTTGCACTGTGGGTATGACTTATTAGTAACACAAAAAAAAATTAATTTAATAAAAAAATCACTACTCGGAAATTCCTAGATTGCATTTTCATGTAATGTCCTACAAAAGAATTGATGTAATTTAATTTAATAAATTCAATCAATAATTTTCTATTTCCTTTATTTATAGAAAAGGCGGGTCAAGTGAAAAAGGCCCTGTCCCTGCAAAGCTTCCTTTCCACGCACCTCCCGCGCGCGGCTGCTGCAAGGAATTGTGCGTGCAATTATTTTGCGCTTTGGGTGCAGCATGCATCGCAGAGGTTCGATCAGCATGAAGGGTCTTGGACCATTGGATGGCAAGAGGGCAGCATTGTTCAAGCATGCACAATAGAGTGCATTGTGTCTCGGAAAAACGAAAAAATTCAAAAATTCAGTTTTAAATATTTTTATAAATATTTTCACATCATATCAATTAAGTACAATCAATTAATTTTAGTCAAAAGTCACTAATATGGACGTTGGGTGTCTATATGGTGTAGCCTGCCTTAAAATGAATGATTTTTAATAAAATTTCAATAATTTTTTGAATTTTTTATTTTTCCTTTTTTCCAAACTTTCCTTCTTCCTCCTCTAGCGAGGAGAACCTCACCTTCCCACTGGCGAGGCTTGCCTTAGCATGCCCTCAGTTCTGGCTGGTCGCCGAGGCCGGCGATTGACTAGAGATGGAAGAAAGGAAGGAAAAAAATAGAAAGAACAAAAAAAAAGAAAAAGTATCCTCTTTTTTCCTTTTTCTTACCTTCTCCCTCCATCATGGAGCAAGGAGCATTGCTCGTCGGTCGTCTTTTCTGCTTTCTTTGTCAATAATAAAACGCCAATCAAGTCGAAAAGGCCCCTACAGAGTTCCTTTTCCACGCATCTCTGCAGAAAACCACGCGTGCAATTATTTTGCGCATTTCGTGCAGCATGCATCGCAGCCATTCGATCGGCATGAAGAGTTTTGGACCGTTAGATGGCAAGAATGCAGTGCAATTTCGCTCGAGGGTTTTATGGCTGAGAAGATGTAAATTGCTTCTGGCCACATTTACGATTCAAAGATCTGGTGGGACTCGGACGGTGCAAATTCAAAAGCGGGTCCAATTTTTATTGCCCTCGTGATGTGATTCCAAATGGAATGGGACAGCGACCGACCATGCACATGCATCCTGCAAAAAGCCCAACGTTCATATTAGTGATTTAATTTAATTCAATCGATCAATTATTTTTCTGTTTTTTTATCAATAGAAAAGGCGGGTCAAGTAAAAAAGGCCCCTGTCCATGCAAAGCTTCTTTTCGACGCACTACGGCTGCTGCAGGAAATCACGCGGGCGATTATTTGTGCTCTCCGCGCAACATGCATCGCAGCAGTTCGATCGGCATAAAAAGTCTTGGACCGTTGGATGGCAAGAACGCAACATTGTTCAAGTATGCTCAATAGAGTGCCTTCCGGGAGAAAAAAAAATTAACAAGACCTAAATTTATTATACTTTTATCAACTCAATTTTACATCTAAACTTTTTAAAATTTTCAATCTTATCAATAGAATTATAAAAAATTTTATAACCGTTTTATATAGCACAGTTAATGTTAACAAGAATAGTTTTTTATAATATTTTATTTTAGTTTTTTATTTTCTTTTTTCTCCTCTAGCCAGCGAAGACAGTCTCGCCTTGCTACGAAGCTTCCCTTTCCCGGCCACTGGCTAGAGAAAGAAAGTAAGAAAAAACGAAGGAAGGAAAAAAAAAAAAGTACCCTCTCTTTTCCTTCTTGCTTTTATCTGCTCCCTCCATCATCAAAGAGCGTGCCCGTTGGTTGTCTTTTCTGTTTCATTTGTTAATAGAAAAAAGCAAGTCAAGTCAAAAAGGATCCTGCAGAGGTCCTTTTCCACGCACCTCCCGTCCCGCGTACTGTTGCTGTAGGGAATCACGCGCGCAATTGTTTAGCGCTTTCCGTACAGCATGCCTTGTAGCCGTTCGATCGGCATGAAAAGTCTTGAGCCGTTGGATGGCGAGAACGCCGTGCAATTTGGGTCAAGGGATTTTTCACTGAGAAGATTCATTGCGTCTAGCAACTTTTCCGATTGAAAGATCTGGTCGGACTCGGACGATGCAAATTCAGACGCGCGTCCAATTTTTATTGCCCTCGCGATATTATTATAAATGGGATGGGACAGCGACCGATCATCCACATGCACATGCGTCCCGTAAAAAGAGACCAAGGCATTATCGCAATCTATATTTTAATCGAAATTAGTTGGTGGAGAATATGCCTTCCCACTCGAGTAGAGTGCATTTATATAGTATCACGGAAAAATGATATATTTATAATAAAATTATGCAAAATTAATTTTTTAATTAAAAAGTTTAAATTGGTATATTCATAATAAATTTACACTAAACTAATTTTTAAATTACTAAAAATCCATAATTAATATATTTATAATAAATTTATTTTCTTTTTGTATTAATATTACGAAAAATTATGAATTAATATATCTGTGATAAACAAAAAATAAAAATTTAAATTAATATCCTCATTAATCGTCGTACGTCATTTAACTCAATAATTTGATGATAAATTTGATGGAAACTAAACAGTTTTGGATTCTTGGTAATACTGAGCTTTATTTATTTTTATATTAATAGAAAAGGCAAATCATGTACGTGTCAGTATTGCATGTAGAGAATGTGAGCATTGCTCGTTCGGCTCTACGTACCTTCCGCGCGGTGCCGCCAAAATTATGCGTGCAACAATTATCCTATCCTCATCCTGTAATGGGAGTCAAATTTTTATATTTTCAATTGATTCACCTTAGTGGGAATTTATTCGAGGAGCCAAATCAAATACCGCAATGGCTGGGGACAAGGCAAAATAGCTCTTGAGCTGCGATTTTTGTCATCTCTCTTTTTCTTTTATGACATTAAGAAATTCTCTCTTTGCACTATTTATACACTATGATATCCCCTCACGCTTTGCTTTGTCCTTTAGAGTAACATTGAAACAAAATTTATATCAGCACGTTTTTGTATCGGTACGTTTTACGATCCTAATAACAAGTTTCCATTTGCCTTTATCTTTTAGAGTCGTTGGCCATGACTATTTGATGAACCAATCGAGTCATTGTGTTTGTCCAAAAAGGTGGAGTGAAGAAGTAGAAGCATGGTGCAGTTGGTCTTGTCATGCGACCAAAGCTTTTCAAAAAGAGTGTAGATAATGAAGCATGACTTCTTCAAAGAGCACAAGGAATTCATCGATGGTGACTTGATCTTAGCTTTTCATTATTTTTCCGAAGTTGGAGAGAAACTTACAAGTAAAAGTAACAGCTGTAGGCAAGACCAATGCATAATCACAAACATTCGTTGGACCCTGTGTTATACTTGTATACAAGAGAATTACGAGACATATTATTGCCATTTGCCCCTATAGAAAAGAAGCAAAATGAAACGAGGACATGATAATTGAGGAACAAATCCTAGCATTTTACTTAAAAACGATTTAACAATATTTCATGATTTTCGCAGGATTATTTTAATGTAACACAGCTAGTATACAGTTGCGCGTGTTAAAAGCACAAACATAAAGATTCCTGAGAAGTGGGAACTTTGGTCAGGGTATTATCAATAAAGGCTGGACATTCTTTGGTTTGAAATATTGTAATAAGATATATGGATGCGGAGAGCGCAAAGTCGAATTTGTGTTCTCTATAACTGCAAGGAGTCAATTTTTTTTTTCCTTTCCAAGGTAAGGGAAAAAAAAAATTGAAACCTAAACGGAGGACTAAATTATGGCTTCCGTAAATTTATCTTTATTGCTATTCGTCCTGGAGAAACTAATTATGAATTAAGCCCGAAATTTAACTTCTTTAGGCAAGGAATGTCTCCTCTCATTATTTAAATTTTTTTTTCCTTTTTCTCAAGCTGTCATGGTTACACTTATATGAAGAAATAGCTTTCGGAGGATTCAATCAAACGTTGTTATACATCCATTTTTATAAACTATATAAATAATTATTTTTAGAAATATATTTATAATATTGTTTATTTTTATAAGATAAAGGGAGCCTTAAGTGAAAATTTGAATTTTCTTTATCTTTTTACCTTTATTAGAATGGGGTTCACTTTGTAGACCCAGTACATTGTTTTCGATTTAATTTATATCTCTTTATGACATAAAGGGAGTTCCATTGTAAAGCCAAATATATCTTTATCTAATTAATTCTCGTGGAGCCACTTCTTTTTAGCTTTGCTTTTTTCCCTTACCCTCTGCGCGTCTGTCCGCCACTCTGTCTCTGCGCTGACTACTCACGCGCGACCTAACACATACCCACGCGCCGGCTACCCAACTATTTTTCTCCAAGAAGTCATTGAAAAGAGGATCCATGACGACTAGATAAATATCAACGAGTTCTCAACAACAAGTACTGTATCTTTGGTTTTACTTGATATTAGTGAGGAACGCTCAGAGAGAGAAAGAGAGAGGCCTTAATTTGCAAGGTAAAGCTGCCATGGCGAATTCAGAGGCTGGAACGAGTAGCGGCAATGCAGGAGGACGCCAGTATCAAGTATTCTTGAATTTCCATGGCGAAGATACTCGAGATGGATTCACCAGCTTCCTTCATCGAGATTTGGAAAACAATGCTATTCATGCCTTCATAGATGAGAAAGGCATTCGAGCTGGTGAAAAAATTAGTGGAGCACTCGAGCAGGCAATCAAAGACTCCCAGATCTACGTACCAATCTTTTCAGAAAATTATGCTGAGAGCAAATGGTGTCTCCGTGAGCTCAAAATGATGGTAGACAATGTGACGGAGCAGGGAAAAAAAATCCTACCCATTTTTTACTATGTGGAGCCAGATGTTGTTGCCCTTAAAAATGTAACCACATCAGACGTGAAGCCAGATAATGTTGCCGTTAAAAGTGAAACCACATCAGACGTGAAGCCAGATAATGTTGCCGTTAAAAGTGAAACCACATCATACAGGAAGGCCATAGAAAATCACAAGGCGGAGCACGAGAAGAATCAACAGGAGAAGTTACCTCACGAGCGAGAATCCTGGGAGGGAGAATCCTGGGAGAAGGCTCTCAAGACTGTTGATAAATTCAAGGGCTGGGTACTGCGAAAAGGCCGAAGGTAAGCTCTAAAGATCCCTACCTTTCTGGCTTTAGAATCAAGCCCGTCCCGTACAAGAGACGTCGGGAGATAAATAATAAATTAGCAAATCCTCACATCTTTAAAAAAAATTAGGTACAATCATACGCAAGAGTTATAAAGGGTAAATAAAAGGAGTACACTGTTTTTTTGGATGTAGAGGCATACATGTTAATCTGTATGATCGATATAGCTTTTGTAACTAATGAACTTGCTTCTATTTGTGGCAGCCAAGCGGTGATTGTGGACTTGGTAGTTAAAGCGGTTTTGCAGGAGCTGAAGATAGGATATAAGTTTGTGACCAAAGATTTAGTCGGACTCAATGATCGAGTGACAGAAGTACTGAAATTGTTAGATGTTGACTGTAACGGTGAAGTGAGGCTGCTCGGAATTCATGGAATGGGGGGCATCGGTAAAACCACTATAGCGAAGGTTGTCTACAATGAACTTTCTTCTCACTTTGGAAAGTGTTGCGCCTTCCTTGACGATGTTCGAGAAACTTCAAAGAAGAAGAAGGGTTTAGTCTGGTTGCAAAAGAAGTTACTAAACGAAATTGATAGTTCTGGAGCAGTAGATATTATTAATGATGTTGATTACGGAAGGGGGAGGATGGAGGCAACGCTTGGCAGTAAGAAGGCTCTCATCGTTCTTGATGACATTGATGAGGAAAAACAAATTGAGAATCTAATTGGACAAGGTCGGTTGCATCCTGGAACAAGAATAATTATTACCACTAGGAACACGGGTGTACTAAAGATTATTGAGCGAAGAATGGCTCGTGAAATGAAGGAGGTGAATGCTAATTATGAAATGGAGGAGATGAAATTTGACGATGCACTCCAACTTTTCAAAAGGCATGCATTTGGAGAAGACTCTTCGACAGAGGATTTTCACAACCTCGCAGTAGATATTGTCAAGACTACCGGGAACCTTCCTTTGGCCCTTGAAATTATAGGTTCATCACTTCGTGATGTAAAAGAAGAAGTCATATGGAAGGAAAAATTCGACAGGTTAAAGGACATACTTGAACAAGATGTGACAAATAAGTTGATGACTAGCTATGATGACCTAAATGATTGTCAGCGCAAAATTTTTCTTGATGTCGCATGCTTTTTCATTAATGAGGATGTGACTAATCCCATTTACATGTGGAATGATTGTAAATTTTGTCCTAACATGGAAATCAAAGTCCTCATTAGAATGTCCTTAATAAAGAGACGGGATGATAAATTGTGGATGCATGACCAATTGAGAGACCTGGGACGGGAAATCGTTCGTCAAGGAAATTCTAAAAATCTCAAGAAGTGGAGTAGGGTGTGGACCAAGGAGGATGTCCTTGATGTAGTTAAAACCGAAGAGGTGAGATAACTATTAGGTTCAAATGAAAAAAATGATGTCCTGCGTTTGAGAATTCAGCTTTGTGTTCATGATCTTTTCTTCCATTTAATTCATTCAAATTGTAAATAAAATTATTGGTTATCGACAAACTTCAACTAATCACTGCAATTGATTTATTGGCAGAGGTGTAAGGATGTTGAAGCACTTGATCTACAAGAATGGGGTTCTAATATCTCAATTAGCCTTGAAGACATTGGAAGGTTTAAAAGCTTGAGGTTCCTGAGATTATCTGATGTGTTGATGGATGGGGAATTCACCATTGCTCTACCAACATTGAGATGGATTTCATGGCGTTCTGCCTTTCAAATTGTTCGTGGGCCTAGTATGCATTTAGAGAATTTAGTTGTCCTTGAACTTTTTGACAATTACATAGATGATTCGAAATTACAGGACTTAATTAAGGTATGGCTTCATCTCAATTTATAACAGCTGTCTTGTACAATTATTTGACTTTTTTTTTGTAACGTTTAGACTTCCTTTTTGCAGATGGCAACTAAACTTAAAAATGTTACTCTTGTAGAATGTCATGGCATTACTAAAACTCCAGACTTGTCTAAATGTCAGGATTTAGAGAGGTTGACTTTTGATCATTGTGAGAGATTGAAGGATATCGACGACTCAATTGGAAAGCTAAAGTGCTTGCGTGACCTGGATATCATCAATTGTAAGCTCGTTGAACATGTGCCTGATAAAATTGGAGGGCTAGTGAAGCTTGAGCACTTCTCTTTGCGTGGTTGTGACAAAGTGAGCATACTCCCCACCTCTATCGGCAACTTAGCATCATTAAGGAAGTTGGACCTTTCAAGTACAGGAATTACAAGCCTATCGAAGTTCATCGGAAAGTTACAGTGTTTGTCAGATCTCATTCTAGGATACTCAAGAATCACTGAAATTCCCAGCGAAATTGAAGGGTTAGTGGAACTGCGACATCTTCGTCTTTGGAGCATGGAGATTAAACAACTTCCGGATGAAATTGGAAAATTAAAATCATTGTGCACTCTGGATTTGACAGGTGGTGGTCGGAGTAGCTCAAATTCAAATCGATGGAAGTTACCTGTAGCCATTGGAAAGTTGAAGAAACTAGAGGAGCTTCGTCTTGGTAATCGCATAGAGTTGGTAGGCGAAATTCCTGATGAGATAGGATATCTATCCTCTCTAAGAGTCCTAATTTTAAGTTATGCCAAAATCTGTCGAGTTCCAGAAACGATCAACATGCTTTCTCGCCTCTCAACACTCATCTTATCAAGGTGTGATGAGATTACTAAGTTGCCTGAGCTTCCAGCGAGTTTAGACTATTTAGAAGTTCAATCTGGCTCATTGCAGGTAGTCCCAAATCTCTCAAAGCTTACCAATCTGGAACATTTGTCACTATCCGATGAATCTGAAAATCGAGATTCGTCAAACCTAAAGCATAAATGTGACCTAGGTTGGATTGGAAGGCTATCCAAACTAAAATACTTGAGCTTGTACTTTCTCAATTTCACTGCACCGGTTTTGGACTTGGGTCTACTTTCTCTTCTAGAATATCTTACTTTGCGAGGACTAGACCTGCAACCCCTCAAGCAGCTACCGCCTTCCTTACCTTCTTTAGATCTTCACAATTTCAGCTCCACAGGGTCGCCACTATCCAACTTGAAAGTTCTGTCATATTTGAAGCTTCATAGCTCGCAATTGCAAGAAATTCAACTCAATGGACTTTTGCAATTGCAGGACTTAACTTTCATCAGTTGTGAACTTCGAAGCTTATCCATACCATCTAGCTTACAAGAACTACATTTATCTTCTTGCCCTAATATGATTGAGATTCAGTTTCTTGGGATGTCGGCATCATTGGAGGAATTAACTATCAAGGACTGCCAGTCAATTGGAAAGATAGTATTATGCAGTGAGGTAGGATCTCTCGGGGTCTTCGATCAATCAGAGTCTTCTTCAATTGCGACTACGGATTGTTCACCAGGAGTACTTCTTCTTACCAGTGCCTTCAATAAACTAGAAAGACTTGACTTGTTTAAATGTGAAAACCTACTTGAGATTCAAGTCATCGGTACATTGTTATCCTTGCAATTAATTGATGTTGGTTTTTGCGATGCTTTGGAAAAGATCAGCGGTCTATCGAACTTGAAGAAACTTAGCTGTTTGAGTATCCAAGTGTGCCATAAGCTGTGGGTTGTCGAGGGCCTTGATGAACTAGAGTCTTTGACTCTGTTGTTTGTCGACAATTGTCCTTCACTGGAAACATTGCTTGACATATCGAATTCGAAAATACCGGATGAGTGTGAAATACAAGTTGGTTGCTGCAGCGAGTCGCTTGACAATTTACTAAGTGGTTCTACTTTCAAGGAATGCAAAAGGATGGCTCAACTAGGCGCGCCTCATTCAGAGAAAAACGAGGTGAGCCTCGGCTAGCATTTTATTGTAACACCAAAAAATTTCACCTAAAATATGGTTAGATGTAAAATTCTTTCAACCAGTCTGTAGAATTCATTTTTTTCACTTGCAAATGTCTAGGATTCTCAAATTTTCCCTACCATAACAAACCAAAAGTCGTCATATGAGAGGAGATATCTGATACAGGCAATGGCATTGCGGTTTCCTTTCCATTTTCTTTAGTCCCCTCTCTTAGGTCATATTCCTCAATTCATGGACTTTATCTACAATTTCTGTTCATACGGACATAAAAGTGGAACTCCCAACTCGTAGACTGAATATAGATGTCTTGTTTCACATAGTGCATATTTATTTTAGTTTCCTGTAGTAATACTGTCTTTTCAGTTTGCTTCTTTCATTGATACATTGAAGTTCAATCACCTGAATGTAAGAAATTCAAGATTAGAGATTTGCACTTCTGGACATTCTGAGGGATATGGAAGGTCATACCGTGCTTCGTCGAGGAACTTAATTTGGAAAGTAAAACTGACTTTGTGGAAGAAAAGGGGAGACTTTACACTACATGGACTACTGAATCATCATCTTTCAACAGCATATAGACTTCTGATGTCTTGTAGATAGGAGCCATGAGTCTGCTGTACCCTTGTTTGTGAAAAAGGCAAAACCAATGTTAAGGAAATGATTTATTTGGTGACCATTGCATTTTCTCGTCCTAGTATGCTAGTTAAAGAAAATCTTATTTTTCATGTAGGAGGAGACTAAAATGGAAGGGGATGCCGTAGAGTCCGATACCGAAATTCAGTCTCTGTTCCATTCATCTGCAAGTTCTTGGGATCATGAAATTAGCGAGGAGCCTTCCTTGGACGATGTCAGAGAAGGGACTCCGTCCGAAAAGCAAAATCAGACGATGGGGGAAGACTCGAACCGTATTTCCACCGCTATTGTCTACATTTCAATCTAATATTATCATGTCACATAGACTGAAGAAGTATTTATTGAACTTAATCATAACCTGCTTTTGCAGGTCTTGATGCACTTGTTCCACCAAGAACATTTTGTGATAGGTTCAAGACATGCTTAGCGAGCATATTGGAATGCGTTTGCAACCGTGACTTTCCTAGCGTTAAAGCTGAAATTCTTTGAAGTTCGAAACAGAGGAAGCATATGAAGGACAATTAAGAATCCGTGGAGATGAAAAGACCAAGTCAAGTCTCGTCATTTTGGTTGATTGAAGAACTGAGTGATGGCTTTGAAAGATGACTTTTAGACTCCTTATCAAACTCAAAGGCAACTACAGTCGAGGGCAAGTTTTCCAGAAATAAGAACTCATGTTGCATAGGATATTCCTCTGCAATAGGGATTCATTAACTATTTGTCCAAGGTTAAGTCTTTCTTCAAGTGAAGTACAAATTGATTTCCATATGGTTCAACTAACAAAGTATTTTCTTATGTTTGGCTTGTGTATGACAGTTTCTTCAATCTTGGATGGCATGTGATAAACCAACCGACGCGCTGAAGGGGAGCTGATTGGCACTAAGATACATTTCCATCCAACGGTTAGGTGGTTGGTTAGCAGTTATCTTTATCGACATTCATTAGCCGAGATTTGATTGAAGTTGCCTGACATTGAAAGCGGCAACTTCCTAATTAACGGACTTAACTCATTTTGCATTTAAGTCGACTTTCATCATCTAGTGTGCACTTTTTGTTGTTAAGAAAATCGTTCTCCAAAGTTGATAATTTGGTAGTACTTCGATATCTGCTAAATTGCTCATGAATTGCTTGGCCGTAACGAGCAAGGTCAGAGAAAGGATTTCGCTAGTGTCCATGAGTTGTAAGGACCATGATATCAAGCTTTCTCTTGGCTCGTTCCCACATGGATACCGAGAACAACTTAGCCAAAATAGGAAGATTGTAACTCTTATGAAATCACTATGGTTATAATTGTGACCTCCTATCATGTCATACAGATAAAGTGCTAATTCTAGCCTAACCATGCAGAATTGGATGTATTTCCCCCTTCAAATATATAGATCTTTGTACAGGTTTGAAACCTCTTTCACAAGGAAATTAAGACTTATTTGCAAGACTAATTTGAATGAATTTCCCTCCACTAAACATATAGATCTTTAAATTTCTGAAGATCATATTGAGTCAGTAATTTTAGCATTTCACTACGCTCGGAGGATTTGCAGCTTTTCGTGCTTTCAGATCCTTTTCCTGTGGCTTTCCCCTTCATAATTCTAGCAGTCGCCTCATCCCATAGATATGCCCTTTTATTTCCACATCGAAAACTAAATGAAATTTTCTCTGCACCAGCTTTTAATTAAAGCAGCGAAGAAGAATATTGCGCTAAAATGCTACGATGGCTTCTAATTTCAAACAATCTTAGCAACATTGGTATATCCTCTAGCAGTAGTGAATAAACAAATAGCCACAGAGAGAGAGGGAGAGAGAGAGAGAGAGAGAGAGAGAGCTGGTGATTAAGGTAGAGCTTATTGTGCTGGAATTTCAGGGAGAAACATCTGACATACAAGGAAAACATGATTGACAGATCTTGAACTGTCGAGGGGTATGCAAGAACCAAGATAAAATTAAATCACGCAGTTTAATACCTAACCAACAAAACTGAACATGCTGAAAACTCATCAGCATTCACACCTGTCATACAGAGGGTTCTCGCGACACACTGGGTAGTTCTAGCTCAGGCTCAGGTATAAGTGGAGAGACATAAAAGTCGACCATCTCCTTGGTTACTTCTTCCAAACTTGGAGGATCCCACTGCACATTATTTGAAAAAACCCACCATTACTTCAGTCATGTAAGTCGAGAAAGAGTGTAAGGTCGGAAAAATTGGGACTCAATTTTACCTTTGTAGCAAAGTCCTTATCCACTAACTGTGCCCGAACACCCTTCAGATGGTAAAGAGCACTATTAATCAGAACATAAACTATATCTTTGCAATCCCACAGATGGCAAAGAGTACAATCATCTGACAGTAAGGAGAGAGAAAAAGCCACAAGATTCAATCATACAATTGCTGTGGACGTCCAAGATTTGCGTACCTCACAAAAGTCTTTGGAAACCTTTCCAAAGATTCCACAAAGGGATATTTGCTATTCCCAAGTTAAACATTGATCAAGAGTCTGGAATCTGCCTTCACAAATCTGAAAGTAAAAATTATAACCAAGTCAATGTCTGAGAGAAGGAATCTATGTCCAACAAAGAAAAATTAAAGGAATGGTAACTCACAGATTTTAAGGTGACTTTTAAGCTCAATGGAGAAGCTTCCCTTAGTTTCTTGAGGGTCATTGCAAACCATTCATCATAGGAGTCAGCTGCTTCAATTTCCTAAGCAACGCCAATTTAATAAGATGGTAATAATAGAACATCCAGGATAATAAGAGGGTCATTGCATTTCTCAGTTAAGTAGTCCCAATTCTACCATCATGTCGTCTGGCAAAATACAACATCAGTGATACCATCTCAAAAATCACTATGATGTCAAGCATTATGGACTTTCCAACGATAAACATAAGAGTCCTTTTCAGGGTCTCTCGTCCAACTTACCAGTGCATGAATAATTTCCTCTACTGTGTCATGGCTAAAGCATTTATCAATCACTTCAATCCTGAGTCAAAACTAAAATATTGTAAGAGAACAAGACAAAGATACTCTGTTTAAAAAATTATTTGATACACACTTCAATAGCTGCAACAAATAGAACTGAAGAGATTAGAAAACAAAAGACTTCATGGTAGTAAGCAAAACAAAAAGTGCAGGTTCATTCTTTAAAAAAGGTGAGAAGAAATACACTTGCACAGAGAAGGAAGAAACTTTTTTCCACAAAAGCAGCAATCACAATGCTATCTGGAATATTACTTGTCCCTTGCACAGTTCTAATATGCACAGCAACTAACATGTCATAACTAATAACTTGTCATGTAGATTCTAAGTGTTTAGAATGACTGATTCATAGTCTAATCAGGTTTGGATAAAACAGAATCAACCACCTGAAGGGTGAAAATAGCTAGTACAAAAATTCTAAGCATATAAAGCCTCTCTTTGCCTTATAGCCAACTGCACCAAAAAGTAAGAAAGCTATAGTTATGTGTGGTAGAATGCAATCTACTCACAATGTACATCATTATTAGCTACATCACAAACTTCTCGTCTGTTGCCCCAGACAGGTGTATAATGTACAGTTGTACAGTATAGATCCAAAAGCCTACAGTCATTCACACAGAGCAGGATAAAAGTAAAACATCGTGCTACAAAGATCCCATAAGATGTAGACTAAAGTTGAACATTATTTTTGAATGATACTCCCCCTGTCGGGATAAACAAGATCACCATATTGTGAAAGGGATGTCTCTACAACAGATGGATCATCAGTAGTCAGTCTACCAAGATGCTCTTCGATCAAAGCCAATCTCTGTCAGGGTCATTAGCCATAACTCAGAAGAGATTATCAAGCTATGAAGTGTAAAAACACTGAAGCAGCAGTCAAAGGTGCATTGAAAACAAACCACATTTAGTGAATAGTGAGTAGCCAAGCGGCAGGCAACCATTTCAATGCCATTAAGCTTATCCCCTGTGAGAGTGAGCTATTCCCCTGGAAGAAGAAGGCCACATTCTAAGACAGTATCCTAACCCTAGTTATTGACAACTTGGTATTCAAAGAGGAAGAGTACTAAACCGTGCAAAGAAAATACTGTGGAAACTATATGAGCTTTTCATTACAAACACAAGGACAAAAAAATTATATGATCTCTTCATGGTTTCAATAATAAAGTATATTTTGCAAACAGAGGCTTCAGTTTAGCACAATGCATTGGATGGATGTTGAAGGATGTTCTTAAACATTTCTGCATGCCAGAAGGGAATTAATAGATACAGTAAAACATTCGAAGATGCAGTAAAGATTAAATTTCCTAAGAACTTCCAGTTTACAGACACCAACAAAACTTTTTGAGGCCTAAATATTATCCAACCCTTCTGACCTATTTTTAATTTGGCAAATGATCTCCTTAATTCATTACACAATTTAGCCAAGACCTCCCTTTTGTTTGCAGAGACAATGTATCTAGATAGCCAGGTAAACGGGAAAGGTGGAAGGAAGCTCCTGCATCTAGATGAAATCCTATTTGAACCTCTGGATGGGAAAAAACCTGCTATTGAAAGCTTTAGCTCAAGAATTTACTTTGCGGAATTGCTGCAGAAAAATGAAACCAGGCATTATATGTTTGTTTGTTCAACTTAGTCCTCCCATTAAAACACTAAACAAAAATGGTGAAGTGGATATCACAAGGCTATAACGGCCACCTTGGCATCTATGCAGCCACGGAGGGTCCACATGGAAATATTAAAAAAAAAAAAAAAGTTGTGGTTTCAGAAAGCAAATTGAAAAATGGGAAAAAAGGAAAACCATCTTCAGCTTGCTCTGGCAAATAGAGGGCAGTCATGCACCGACAGCCACCAGCAAGGGTGGCCAGACCTTCAGGGAGCTTGGACGTGGTGCAGCCCCCATCCATCACAGAGGTATACACCCGGAGAGAGAGAGATGAGGGAAAAGCGGTCCTGGTCCTCAGCTACCCCTTCGCACACAGCGGCAAGCCCTTGCAACAGATCCAGGTGAGGGTCACGGCCTCACGTCAGATCTGCAGTCGTTCTGCTGGGATTTGAACTGGTCTGAGAAAGATGGACGATGAGTAGATAACAAAAAGTTGCCAAACCATTGTCAATAAATAACAAAAAGTAGATAACAAGGATTGAGTAAACCACAAGTGCTTCGTGATTTGGAGGTATCAAGAATACTTTTCTTTCTTCTTCTTCTTTTTTGCGGTCTATGATTCAGAGAGCACAGCTTGAGAGCTCATCGCCGTTGTAGCCTCATTTCTTGTTCTTCTGCATTGGGCTCGAACAGAGTCAACCACATAAAAGAAAAGAATTTGGTATTTCGTTTATGCTATTTTTGTTGATGCTTTGTTAAATTTCCTCAATTTGGGTTGATGGGTTGTGTGAAGTTTGATTGTTACAGTTGGTTCTGGCTTCCTGTTTCAAGAATTTTGCTATTTCATGTTTGTTGACTCAGTTGTTTGATAACTCTTTTCTAGAAGATTTTGTGTTGTGCAAACACAATATCAACGCTCTCTTACAGTCTCCCTATGTCTCTCTGTTGTGTGTGGCATTCAAAGGCAATGGCAGCAAGTCCCCAGTCACCATGACCCTGGCTATGGCTGGGCAACACCGCCTCCACTCTCCCCCAACACCACCACGAGCCCACCCCCACCCCCCTTTTCTCCCCAAGTCGCCCTTACCCTGACCTTCCCCATCCTCTCTTTTTGCCTCTCTAGGCTTTGCTTTACTTTTTTTATTCCACCTCAGTAATTTGCTGAAGAAGAATGATGATGTGGCATTGATGCGGATGGGCATATCGGCATTCCAGTCTAACTATTTGACGGAAGGACAAACTTTGAACAAACAAACATATAGTTCAAGGACTTGATTGCACCCAAAAAAACAAAGTTGAGGGACGGCAATGCAAGTTGGAAAGGTTCAAGGACCTCCCACACCACCTCCCACACCATTATCCCAGATATAAAATCTGTGTTAAAACCAATCCCATGACAATTTAGCTCACTAGTTTCGCCAGAAATCTATGTTCCAGCTCAGAAGCAAATTCAAGTACAATGACAGCCAATAGCATTGAGCCTCACTTTACAATTATTTAAGAAATAAGTTGGCAAAGGAAGTTGAATAAACACCACCCCAACGAGCACTTATATGAAAGCAATTAACATCTATATCAGTATTTAGGAAAACTCACATACAGTTTTATGAGTTGCTAATCGAAACACTCATCCAATCAAAAAAAAAAAAATCGAAACACTCCAGGAGAGAAATCCAAGCTTCGCTTGCCATAGTGATACCGTCCAAGAAAGCCAGCTGCCCAAGAGTGAAGTAAATAAAAAGTGACTGATTCGTAAGTTGAAACTAACACGAGTGCGGAGACATTCAAACAACTTTGATTGACTAAAAATTAAATCCCGGAAATTGAATATTACACCTACTGAATGGTTATTGGTTTCAGTTTTTACTATGAAAATGGGTCGACAAGTTGATTCAAGTAAACAAACACTTAGATAGTATATTAAATGCCAAATAATAAATAATGAAAGTAACTTGGAGTACATCATGCAATTAATTTTAGAAATGGAATCTTGCTTGACATGGAAGAAACTGCGCCTATATGATGACTACTACAAACCAATTGCAGAAAATGTCACTCACTTTACATTTGACTCGAGAACAAAGAGGTGTTGACACATATTTTTAGCAAATCTAGGAAAATAAGGAAAATAAAAATTGCATTGGAACAAATAAAAGAAAAAAATAAAAAAATGGGGAAATTTATTTGATTGATTATGCATGGAAATTTAAAATTCGATGAACATTCGGATTTCGATAAATGTAGAAACAATTGAAAAATCAAGCAAACAAAGGGTAAGGATTTTGATAAAATGAAAGAAATCGGTGTAAAATTGGTGATTGTGAAATCACGCTCCGATTTATATCCATGATTTAATGTAATAGAAGATGGAAATTTAAAATTTTCCAAAGAAAGCGGCTTATCGGAATCACTATAAAAAGGAGTTGACCTACACGGGGTTGAGGGGGGAGAATCCGCTAGAAAAATTTCGTGAAAAGAGCTTAGAGGATCCGTGAAAGTGAAAAAAAAAAAAAAAAGAGAAAACCCGATTTTTTCATCCAAGAGCCTTTTGTTTTTCTCTTCTGACAACCTGCAGAAGAAAAGAAAGGGAAAAGTGAAAAAAAAAAAAAAAGAGAAAACCCCATTTTTTCATCCAAGAGCCTTTTGTTTTTTCCCTTCTGATAACCTGCAGAAGAAAAGAAAGGGAAAAGTGAAAAATAAATAAAAAGAGAAAACCCCATTTTTTCATCCAAGAGCCTTTTTGTTTTTCCCTTCTGACAACCTACAGAAGAAAAGAAAGGGAAAAGTTAGCAAAAGAAAGAGAAAAGTGCAGAGAAGGGACGTGCAGCAGAGAGAGAGGAAAAAAGAAAAAGAGAAAAAGATGAAGCACTTTTCATCTTCTTCGTGAAGACTTCTCAGCCGGCGTCCACTGCCGCTCGACGCCCGCAGCAACCGCCTGTTGTCCTCTGCGCCGGCCACCGCCCAGACCACCTCCGCTGGTCCCTGCGCCTCTGCGCCTCAGCCCACCTCCACGGCCACACCTCCTCCAGCGAAACAGCACCACCCACGACGCCCCCGAAACCCACTCGCCGCTGCGCCACCGCAAGCACCGTCGCCGCGCCTTGCCGCCGACACAGCAACCCCTTGACACCGCTGCCGCGCGCCTCCAACGCCCACCGCCGCGCCTCTGCACCCGCGACCTGCTGCTGCCCAGCCCGACGCCGGAGCTCCGACGAAGCCCGCAGCTCCTGACCTTGCCGAGCGCCACCCGCCACTGCACCAGCGGCCGACGCCCTCTCCACCTTGACCGCCTGTTGCAACAACCTGCACTGACCCCCTCTGCTTCGCCTGCAGCTGCACCACCGCCCAGTAGCCCGAGGCGCTGCTGCTGTTCTTCGCCAGACGACCCAACGCCGTTGCCTCCTGCTCGCCTGTCACCGCGTCAAAGTGCCGCTCGATTAGACGCACCCCTGCGCCGGAGCCCGACATCGCCGCCGCGCCTTCGGCCGCTCGCCACCGCGCGTCTGTTCTTCGCCAGCCCAGCCGGAGCCGCGCCACCGCGACACCAGCCGCCTCCGCGACCCGAGCGCCCCAGCTCCGCCTCTGCCGTCGCCGATCTGCAACACCGGAGACCACGCCACCCCTGCTCGCCTCCGCCCAAAGCTCAGCCGCCACCGCGCTGCTGTCCCTGCCGCGACCCGACGCCACGGAAGCCTCGCCCGTCGCCCTGCTTCGCCGGAGTCCGTTGAGCAACCATCATCTTTGCTTGGAAAAAAAGAAAAAACAAAAAGAAAAAAAGAAAACACATTA
Organism: Eucalyptus caleyi; assembly: GCA_014182885.2. NCBI lineage: Eukaryota > Viridiplantae > Streptophyta > Magnoliopsida > Myrtales > Myrtaceae > Eucalyptus > Eucalyptus caleyi. Next base: position 37,519,423 of record CM024468.2, on the reverse strand, counting down.
GGTAGTTTTTTCTTTTTAGTTTATTTTATTTTATTTTACTTTATCGTGTTTTTTTTAGTATAATTAGTCTTTAATATGTGATTGGAAATGTTAGCGTATTACTGATTCGCAACCACGTCAGGATTTTTTATTTCATTTATAAGACTTTAGATGAAATAATTAATCAAGTGGGAATAAAATTGACATTTTGATCTTTAAGGCTTAAGATCAATTTATCGATTTTACTAGCGAAATATCATCCCTTGATTTAAATAATGCGTGATATTTTTTGGTAATTTTGGATGGTTTTGATTGCTTTATTTATCTTGAAATGTGTTTGAATTATAATATTGCATGTTTTAGGGTTTACATATTTAGAATAGGAATCTTATTTCGAATTTCAAAATAAAAAAATAAAACAAATCAAGTCAATCAATTTAGGTTGCTAGATTTTTAGTTTGAATTGCATGTTTAATTATTTGATAATTATTAATTTCGAAATTAAAAAAAAAACAACAAAAAAATCATCATATACATGTCAGGTAGTGTCAAAACATATTTTGCACGTCATTGCATATTATGATTAAATTGCACTTAGTTTAATTCTAGATAATATTTTTTCTTAATTTGTTATAAGTTTAGGTATTTTTTAGATATATTGCATTTTAGGATTATTTAGGTCAAGATAATGTTTTAGTTTAAATTAGGATTTAGCTCAACCTAATTCCTAATATAAATTAAATAGGATCTTAATCTAATTAGGTAATTTTCACATTTCACCAAATTTCGAATTTCATGAAAAATACAAAAAATGTCATAGGTTAAATTAGTTTTATTATTTAGGATAAAATGCATTCTTTTAGAAAAAAATATTATATGCACGTCATTAGGCTAGATTCATTGAGATGCATGTCATTTAGTATTTTTATTAGGCCCATTTAATTAGAAATCATATTTCATTAGTATGATTTTCATTAATTAAGTGAAAACAAAAAAGAAATTGAGTGTTAATTAGAAACCATATCTAAGGTTGTTGATGTGGTTTTTAACTTAACATTGTAGATGCTTTCGTTGCTTTGAGGTAAGTTTTTGCAATTTATTTATTATTTATCTGGGTGTTAAATTGATGGATTGCGCATCTGCATGATCACCTCACATGTTAGGAAAATAAATTTAAAATCAATTTAAGCTGCTTGCAAAAACATTTTTTGAAAATAAAAGAATGGTATCGAAAGGGCATTAGAGAAATCTAGTGTAATCAAGTCCCCGTACCCATAGTCTCTAGTTCGTAGGAGTAAAGTGGAAACTCCCGTTACTTTACTTGGGTTTCTAATCAACCCACCAAAAAATAGATTAGTGGCGACTCCTGATTAAAAAATAAATTGCATGTTAAGAACTTGAACTTAAGTCGCGAATTTGTATGAGCTTGGGAGAGTCCGAATTAAGTCTAGGCTTAATAATCCATTAGCCAAACTTTAAGTGGTTCACACTTGAAAATTAGGTCGTGATAAGAGGGAAAAGGTAAATGATTTTAATTGTTCTTCCTACTTAACTAAGCATAAAGTAATAAGTAGACAAGGGCTAAACATCAAAAGGACTTACTTTTGCTCCCAGAAGAATCATTGCAAGAATCACAAGGACTTACATTCTCCTCTCATCTCACCATGAATCGCCTTACACATAAAGATCGTGGTCATGCAGATCATTAACAAAGATAGTTTTACTGAATAGCCACCAATGTGGAGGTACCTCATCTACTTGAGATTCATCTGTAACAAAGTATGTCCTCCTTAGAGACCTAGACTGCTTATGCTACAGAAAATGGTGCCAAAGCGGAATGGAGTAGGTCATATGTCAAGAAGCACAATATCCGACTAGTAGGTTCAATAATTTTTAATAATTTTGATAGTGATAGAGCTCCAAGGATTCATCCACCATCAGTCACTTTGTAACATAAAAAGTTTCTTTTGCTAGTTTTTGTTGCGTGATTAAAAGTTTAGAGCAACATTTAATTTAATGTTACTATAATCATTTGTCCAAGTTATTTCCAAGATTTCAAAAGTTTGTTTAAATTCTTTCTAATTGTATTGTGAACTGATTATTTCTCAGATTGCCAAAAAAAATTTTTGTTGGGTAAAGTTAAGAATATATTGAGCTTAATCAAACTATACAAGAGGGTTCGGCGCCAAAAACTTACACTCATAATGACAATAAGTCAGAACAAGTGGAAGGGAGCTGAAAGAAAAAACAAGTAAAACCACAAACAAAGCAATAACAGACAAACAGAAGCCTAAACAGCCTAAAAAGCAGGCACTAACAACCAGCAGAAAGAACGGGAGCTAGATGTGATCCATAATGCAAGAGTAACCTATATCAGCATGTGTACATAGTTTGTAGTTTGCAGATATTAACAATCTCCATATCACTGAAATCCAGTAATACCACGAGATGTGAGATTAAAGTCGTCTATCCATGACAAGAAAACTAACTTTTAAGCATACTTCAACCACTTAATTCACAAAACTTGAAGCATCAATTCAAAAACTATAAGATGAGATTTTTATAGTATCAACTATATAATTTATCAGAATAATAGGAATCTAGGGTGAAAGTTCCGTTTCTCATCCAGCCAGGAGATATAATACCCCACCCTATGATGTCTGGCCAATAATTTATTGCGTCAAGAGGTCATTACACAAATCAAGAGAAATGTAGAGGAAAATCCAAGCCTTGAAATTATCCATTACACAGTAGACTGATTCTACATCTCAAAAGAGCTAACAGTTTATAAACTTCAAAAGAGGTACTTACATGTGGTTTCAAATATGTCCCTTGCAGGTAAACAAACTTATATAAAGTATCAATTTTTTTTTTTTTTTTTTTTTGCATTCCTCAATGTTCCCTGCATATATGTTGACTATTTGATTAGAAACAACAATTAGGAAAGAAAAGTAAAAGAACCAAAAGATCATAATCAAGGGAATAAAAGCGGATTGATAGTAAAGTTGCGTGCTCTTTGAAGAGCACTTGAGAGGTATTATTTCACACCTTCCACCTTAATTTATCTATCATATCCCAACTGATTCAATATTTAGTTTCACTCAAACACACTAGCTCCTGATCCGACCTTTCTTCTACAGCCACAAATCCACCAATGGATATCGTTTCCGGTTATAAAAATTACCTTCGCATGATGATATTTAACATCCCAATACTGTCACGTTTGTGATATCCTAGCCCTCGAACCAATCCTTTACTTCTACTTCTAATAATTAGATATATAAAAAAGACTAAGGACATAAATTCTATCAAAGAAAAAAATGTTGAAAGCCAAATAAATGAAAGGATTCATCACCGTCCGACCTTGAGTGAGCAAATGATAAAGGGTAACGACATCTCCCCCTGAGCAGAAAGCTTTGCCACTACCCTTCAGATCGGGGGAAATAATAAGAGGAATGCCTGAAATGTGAATCCATTTCTCATTCTATTTAGACTCTAGACAAAACAAAACCAGGATCTATTTGAAACTATCAGCTCTCATATGAGGGCATGTAATGGCAATACTTCATCAACACGAACCCGATGTTTGGATTCTCTTCCCATGATTCATAGAGCCTCTTTAGCCTGGCCACCTGTAGAAAATATCAGCATAAAATTTCAAGCTTTAATTATTCTAGAAAAGATAACGGAACCGGGCACCAAGAAACACGAATAATGAAACGGCTTTCTGTTCTGATTGGGGTCGGTGAGAAATTCATTTTGAGTCGGAGAGAGAAAAAGAACCAAACCATCGAGGTAGGGAGAGAATTAAGAGCGGATGGCTGGTTGAGTATCGCAGCTCTTGAGTTGGCTCTTCCATCCACCAAAACCTGACGCCACAAACATATACGAATTGAAATATAAGCTCCCAATGTAAATGAACCCGCCTTTTGCTATCCGCAAAGTAGACGCTGCGACTTGACCCCATCAAGTTTCTGAACGAATCAAATTGACTACCTGGACAAGCTGCATCAAACAACAAGCCGAAACACATACCTGGTCTCGGACGTCGTCGTAGCTAGCGTAATGGGGGCAGAGCAGAGAAACTTCTCCGGTGAGGGAAAGTGCCGAGCTTGGGAAGCGAACGCCTGGCTCTCACTGGCGCTCGCTAAAACCTTCAAGCTATGCATCTCTCTCTTTCTCCTTCCTTCTCTTGCTGTTGTTTTAACGCTCTATGAAAGGGTCTTCGAAGGGCGTTTCTCCGGAGCAAAGATCGAGGGGCCATTCGGTTATCGTCTGTGTCATAGTTGTACGAGAGAACTCAGATTGGGCTTTTGTCATCTGGGCTTATATGGACCGGTCTGATCCAGTCTAAGATCTGGACCATGAGGCCTACCAAATAGATAAATCCATTTTTTACCTCATGTTTAATGGGTTGAATTGTTATATTAGTTAGTCATATTCAATAAATAGATTATAAATAAATTTAAAATGATAAACCTAAAAATAATATGGATATTAAATGGTTTCACAACTTAGATCCAATCTACCTCTATCACTCTATCTCACCCTCACCTCGCGCTCGCTTATTTAATCCTCTCACCTGAGTTTGGATATGAGTTTTCTTATATTGAGTTAAATGTGAAAGTATTTTAGCAATATGGGTAGTACAAGTATTGATCACTAAATTTGTATTGCATAGGAATATGTCAATATAAATTAAGTCAATTTGAATCGAGTTGAAAGTCATTTCATTTTCAACTCAACCAAAATCCAACTTGACCCTCCCAATTTTTCAAGCTCTTGCAATAAATCCTCCCCGAATTTTTTTTAGTCCCGTGACCAAATTTTGTGTCGTTGACTTAATTTTTTCCATACGATTTTTCCTGCAGATTCATGCTTGTCTTCAATCATTTCATGTTCAGCTCGTGTCAACTTTATGTTCTTTATAAGTTGTACACGCTTTCATCGCGTGTTGATGATTTCGGTGTAGCTTCAAGAAATGCTGTCTTAATGTATTGCATACAAAAGCAATGAAGCTGGTTCTTCCTCTTTTTTTTGTTTTGTTTTTAATTGTAATCGTCAAGGAGGAGATACCAATAGTTTCAACTTGAGATTGCAGTGTAAAGGAATGCTTTATTGCATTGCTTATTTACAAACAAATCATTCTGGTCAAATTAAGTCCAAACAATGTCCTCGTCTCAAGATGTGGCGCAACTCTATTGGCCGTACCTTCGTGTCACAAGACTTCATTTGATTGTCGTCGTGCCCCTTTCCGTGTTAACTGTAGCCGATCCGTACCTCGTGTGTAGGCACTAGTGAGCTCGAAAACGAGTGCCCTTCCTCAAACTCTCCCACAGGAACAGCATACGGTGAATCCCAATCAGCATCGAAGACTTCTTGAAGTTGCGAAACTATGTCCTGTTCATACGTCCAAAAGCCGACATTGGCAGTAGTATAGAAATAGTCCCGAAGGTTGCTTGTTCCGATGAGCGCTCTCACATCGCTAACCGTATGCTTCCCATGGTTGACCCGGGTGTAACCAGGATACTTATTCCCAGTGCTGGTCCCATTGCTGATCACAGCTCCAGTCGCGTTAAACCCCGGCACCATGTAGTGCTTGATCTCGAATTTGCCAGAACAATTATTGTATTTCGAAGAGGAGCAGAGAACATACAAATAGAGGAGAGACTTCAGGTAAACGTCAGTGTTGTTTATGAAATGCGCCCGATGTGCTACCGATATCTTCACTTTGGCATGCTTGGAAAAGACAACCTGAAAATTATTTGTTACCTCAGAAAATATGTTCCCAGTAACTATATATGGGAGGAAATAAAGTTGGCCATTAGAGATAAATAAAAAATAGCCTGTGTGATTAACCCGTTTGGTCAGTAAGCAGTTCATCATAGCAAATGCTTTGCACATTTTCCTTCAATCATTTCAATACCAAAGTGGCGTATGGTGATAGCAGGAAAATACCACTGCTTACAAAAAGCTGAAAGCATTGTCATTTTTCCGTTCCAAGCACGAGTTAACTCAAAAATAAGAAGCCAATGACTGCCGTCAAACTTCAGTATTTGTGGTGCCACTAAATGCTTCGTTGGTTCAATTTTTGAATGTTCATGCAAGTCACAGTCCATCTCCATGAAAGAAAATGGAATCTGGTAGATGCAAGACTGAAATGATTCTAAATGAACATCAAATTGACTTGTATCAGATGATTTGGATTTACAAGTACAAACAAGGGCAGCGACTATTGCAAGAAAGGAGCATACCTCTGACACAGCAGAAGAAATGGATGACCAATAAACAGTTTGCTCAGCTTATTGTGATTGACCAAGCCAATCCATCGTGCTGATCCTAACAGTGCCTCCACTTCCAACTGATTTTATTGCGTCAATCCATGTCTGTTCATCAGCCTGGTACTTGCCAAATGACAGCTGCAATGGCAGTATATTGTTTGTTAAAGATAGAAGCTTGAAAGATGAAACTGAAGGTATCCTTCAGAAGGATCAGCAGAGCGATCACAATGTGATTCAATCACAATAAAAAGTTGAGCACCCTCACTATTCATGAAGGAATCCACATTGAAAAAGTTTACTTGCTAAGGTATCAGATAGAAGACAATAGACAGCTAAACTGGGTCAATTAGCCAAATTCTAATTGGGCACATAGACATCAGAACCGTGATATCGCAAATCAACAAACTTAATAAATTTAACTTAAAAAGCAACCATTCATTCTTTATCTTTTGATTCAACAAACAATTATAGGATGAAACAAGTCTAACCTATAATGGCTAATATTTTGATGATGTCCAAAGGCATTTCTTACTTTGTATATTAAGACAAAATGTAAAATGTTAAAGTTACCTCTCGAGGAGCAAAAGAAAGACAGCTAAGTCGAGATCGTGAAGATGTATGATTACGTCCAGGAGTATCTAATGGAAGACGAAACATGTGAGGATGTGGCAGGACTGGATAGCCTACTACATGAGGAACCTCCACAGATCGGGGAAGAGGCGACCTACCATGACATATTGGCTCATAACAATAAGTTGACCCAGAAAATGTTAACATCAACCTTCACCAGATCATTACAAATCAAATCAAGCGCAAAACCATTCAGTTGAGCACCAAACTGATTGAATGGTCACAACGTCACATCGCAGGCTAATATCAGACCAAGAATAAGCTGCTGATTTCAAATTTAAGGATAACTTTTTGACAGAAGCCTGTGACCAAGTCTAAGCATCGGAGTTGCCAAACTAGAGTCAGCCATGTCTATCCAGTTATGGACAGGCATCCAACTGGAATTCCTCAAGAGAGCAAATCTTGTCCCTGTCTCTTGTTTTAGAAACTCCTTTCTTCTTTTAAAGGCCATGTACCGTGCACTGGAGAATTTTTGCTTACTCATCAGTCCCATGGAACAGCATTTCCAAAATGAACAATGTGAAAATGAAATCCAATCTCTTACTCTCAATCCAGATATCTCTACTTTTCTTCTTTTAAAAGCTATTTACCATACATAAGAATTGTTCTACTTTCTCTTCGCTCATATCATTCAATTATCTGGGAGAAAACAAACTGAAAAGTAAGTATTAAACGCTAGGAAAAAGTTTTTAAGATACATTTGGCAAACATTTATAGCTGATCCGACCTAGTGGCATAAGGCTTGGTTTGTTGTTGTTGTCATAATAACCATTTGGAAAGAACTCCGACAAAGATGAAAATCCAAAATCCATCATAATCTCTAAGCTGCAGCACCAAAAACAATCTTAACAAACAACAGAATCACTTGTCTATCAGCATAACCTCAGGAGTTCCAGACCCGAGCCTGGAGTTTATCTGATGGATGAAAGACCTAAAAAGGATATTCCCTGACTAAAAGTGAAACAACAGAAAATCCCATGGAGCAGAGACAAGCTTTATGAAATGAAAATGAACTTTTCTATCCCCCAAAGAAACAAAGAAAATGAACAACACAACACAACAAAATGTCGGGGAAAATAAAGAACAGCATAACAATTCACAAAATCTTAAATTATGCAGGCAAAATAGGCACAAGAAAAAGTGCAATATGGATGTTTCAGTCATACTTGCGTTGCTCTTCACATTCAAGGAAATGCGACCAACAGGGAACTTTTTTGGTGATCTGCCATTGTTGATCCGAGACATTCTTTGTGTAAGCTGAAGCATTGAGAGAGGAAAGTTTCCACAGGTTGTCGTTGTAGGTTTCAACCTCCTTTGCTATTTTGGGACAATTAACTAGGTATATTCCAAGTTCCTTCACCTGTAAAGATTTGAACATTATAATTCTTCTATATGGCTCAAATACACAAACAAATCTATACAGATTGAAGAGATGAGAAATAGGCGATGTCTTAAAATAATGTAAATGTGGCAGAATCTTCTACAATCTTACTTGCCAACAAGAATGGGATGCTTATAGCTGAGAACCCCCACCTCTTTTTTTGTTCAGTCAAAATTTATTTAGCCACAGTCGGATCGATATCCTCACCAATAATAAATGGAGAAAAGGCTATACTATATTCCCAAGAAAGGGACTTCCCATCATTGTTTGCATATCTAATATAGACATCTCGATTATTTGATATCCACACTTTCGCATGAACTATGCCTGAACCCCACCATTTGGCAAATGACAGAGTAACAGACTTGACGTTTGTCCTTCCTGAAGGAAGGTCATTTGGCTCTGTCATAGTCAGGATACACTCCTGAGTGTTGTAAAAGCCTGGTGAAGTGTGATATCTTTTAGAGGAGGGCTAATGTTTGCAAGAAGTAAATGAGAAAATCTATAATAGACATGGTAAATATTAAAACATAAGCCTCAAAGAAGATGAGTCCGAGATTATGCAGCATAGACATATTGCTTGCTCTACTTCCTAGATAACTTAATATCGGCCTTCAAACTTCTTTGAAAGTAATGATTTACTCACTGCTTTGCTAAGTAATTCTGGCACTACGGTTGTTCAATATCTTCATCTGTCAGATTAATATCCTTCCCGAGGCTCCCTTGGAGCATTTGGAGGAGCAGGGTTCTCTCCAAGGGAGGACCTTTTACCATCTCAAAGTCAAATATAATTGCATCACTTAAAATTCGGACAGTTCGCCAAGATAGATCATTGTTGGGATTTTACTCAGGAGAACACATTAAGCAAATTACCTAACCCGTACTTCAGAAACTTTTTGACATGTTAACGGAGAGTTTGGTTAAAGATCACGAGGGACAAAACTATGAAAGCTACCACCTATACAATACAAAGGTAGCCTCCATTGCCCATTTTGTGAAATACCCAAACACAAAGCTCCACTTGCTACCAAAGCAGCTGTACACCAACAAATCAGCATATACAAGGGCATGAGCAAGCACCGTCTGCAATTACCTGATAGTGACATTCTGTTCAGCGGCATCTTCAATGGCTTTGTAAACACCACAACCCAAATCGGCCTCAAATCCGAGCATATCAGACTGAGAGTAACCATAATCGCCAGAGCAAGGATCATCAGGACGAGCATTCAGCTACCAATACTGCGCTACGATGTCCAGCTTCTTCGTCAAGTTTCCCGCCAACCACTGCAACACATCTGCTAAACCATTTGTCTCCCCAGACAGCAACTAATACATTTAAGTTCAGTTTATTTTGCAGAAAATAAATGAATTGCAAAACATTTGGTGATAAATAATTGTTTGTATCACTCGAAAGTAATTAGTTAATGAAAAATATTTTTATCATTGATTACATTTTATGTCTTAACAACTTCAAAATAATGAAAATATATTTTCATTGATTCGTTTTCGAGACATTTTTGCGATAAACATAGTCTTATCAATATCCAATTTTTAACACCAATCTCTGTCTCGCCTACTCTGTTCCTCCAATCATGCTTTCTAAAACCAAACTGCAGCGCGTTACTTAGTTAAACGCATCCTTGCGGAGGAGGGGGCGGCCATCAGTGGAGAGGACGCCGGAGACGTGGCGGAGGAGGAGCATGTCAGTGGGGATGGATTGGACGAGACACGCCTTGCAGCGAGGCGAGCCCACCGAGACGGTGGGAGCAGAGAGGTTGGCTACGACGACGAGCGTCAGAGCAGCCCACCGAGACACAAATGTCGACCATCTCCTCGGTTACTTTTTCTAAACTTGGCGGATCCCACTACATATTGTTTGAAAAAACCCACCATAATTTCTGTCATGTAAATAGAGAAAATGTGTAAGGTCGGAAAAATTGGGACTAAATGTTACCTCTGGAGAGTAGTCCTTATCCACTAACCATTCTTGAACAGCCTATAAATGGCAAAGAGCACTATCAATTAGAACATAAACTATATCTTCGTACCCACAGATGGCAAAGAGTACAATCATTTGACGATAAGCAGAGAAAAAAAAAGGACCACAAGATTCAATCATACAATTGCAGTGGATGTCCAAAATTCGAATACCTCATTAAAGTCTTTGGAAACTTCTCCAGAGATTCCATGAAGAAATATACGGTATTCTTGAGTTAAACCTTGACCAAGAGTCTGGAACCTGCCTTCACGAATATGAAATTAGTAATTACAACCAAGTCAGTGTCTGAGAGAAGGAATCTATGTCCAACAAGGAAAATCAAAAGAATGGTAACTCGCAGATCTTAAGGTGACTTTTAAGCTCAATGGAGAAGCTTCCCTTGGTTTCTCGAGGGTCATTGCACACCATTCATCATACGAGTCAGCTGCTTCAATTTCCTAAGCAACACCAATTTATAAGATGGTAATAATAAAACATCTAGGATATTAACTATGCTGACTCATTGCATTTCTCAGTTAATTAGTCCCAATTCTACCATCATGTCATTTGACAAAATAAAACATCAGTGCTACCATCTCAAAAACTAGTATCATGTCAAGCATTATAGACTTTCCAATGATATACATAAGAGTCCCTTTTAGGGTCTCTCGTCCAACTTACTAGCACATGAATAATTTCCTCTACTGTGTCATGGCTAAAGCGTTTATTGATCACTTCAATCCTGAATCAACATTAAAATATTATTGTCAAAGAACAAGACAAATATACTCCATTTAAAAAATTATTCAATGATACACACTTCAAACTACAGCAAACAAAACTGAGGAGATCAGAGAACAAAAGGGCTGCGCATGGAAACAATTCTGTTTCTTTTTTGTTCCTGGGAACAGAAAACAAAAAAGTGTTTACATTAGGGGAACAATTTTTGAACAAAAGAACGCGTTTGGTAACGTTTGGTCCGGGAATAAAAAATGAATAGAAACATGTTTGGTAAATTTTATTCTTTTTTGTTTCTTTTAATTTTTTTTTAAAATTTTTTTTTATTATTTATTTTTTCCTTTCTTTTTATTTTTTCTTTTTTTCGGCCGATCCCCGGCCTCCGGCGACCGGCCGACGGGGCCGGCAGCCTCGCCCAGCCACGGCGAGGCTCGCCGGCCCTCGGCGAGGCCGAGCCTCGCCGTGGTTGGGCGAGGCTCGGCCTCGCCTTGGCTGGGCAAGCTCGGGCTCGCCCAGATCCGGCGAGGCCGAGCCTCGACGGCCGGTCGCCGGCCATGGCCGAGGCCGGCGACCGGCGAAAGAAAAAAGAAGAAAAAAAAGAAGAAAAGAAGAAGAGAAATGTTTCTGGAGCAAGAAACAACAAATTGTTGTTTCTTTTTTTTATTCTTATTTTGTTCCAGAAACAAAAAAACAAAAAAAGAACAGAAACGCAACTAAACGCGTTTCTGTTCCTTTTTTGTTCCCGGAAACACTTTCCGTACAGAAGTGTTCCGGAAACGTTTCTAAGAAACGTTTCCATGCACGCCCAAGAATTTCCAGTAGTAAGACAAAATGTGTAGGGAGGTGAGAAGAAATATACTTGCACAGAGAAGGAAGAAACTTTTTTCTATAAAAGCAGCAATCACTATGCTATCATGAATATTTGCTTGTCCCTTGCACAGTTCTAATATACACAACAACTAACAATAGGTCATAACTTATAACTTGTCACGTAGATTTTAAGTGTTCAGAATGACTGATTCATAGTTTTACTCGGGTTTGGATAAAACAGAATCAACCACATAAAGTGCGAAAATAGCTAGTAAAAAATTTCTAAGCATATAAAACCTCTCTTTGTCTTGTAGCCAACTACACCAAAAAAGTAAGAAAGCTATAGTTATGTGTGGTAAAATGCAATCTACTCATAGCTACATCACAAACTTCTCTAGTCTATTCCCCTAGACAGGTGAATAACATAAAGTTATACTGTATAAATCCAAAAGCACATAGTCATTCACACAGAAGAGTATAAAAGTAAAAGACATGCCACAAAGATCCAGAAGCTGTAGACTGAAGTTGAACGTTACTTATGAATGATAATCCTCATTTCAGGATAAACAAGATCACCATATTGTGAAAGGGATGTCTATATAACAGACAAATCATCAGTAGTCAGTCTACCAAGACGCTTTTCAATCAAAGCCAATCTCTGTCAAGGTACAGTCATAACTCAGAAGAGATTATCAAGGTCTGAAGTGTAAAAACACTGAAGTAGCAGTCAAAGTTGCATTGAAAACAAACCGCATTTAGTGAATAGCGAGTAGCCAAGCGGCGGGCAACCATTTCAACACCATTAAGTTTATCCCCCATGAGAACCCAGGTATTCCCCTGGAAGAAGAAGGCCACATTCTAAACAGTATCCTAACGCTAGGCAACGACAAATTGGGATTCAAAGACGAAGAGTACTAAATTGTGCAAAGAAAATACTGTGAAAACTAGATGAGCTTTTCATTACAAACATAAGGACAAAAAAACTATGTGGTCTCTTCATGGTTTTAATGGTAAGTATACTGTGCAAACAAATGCTTCCCTTTAGTGCAATGCATTGGATGATCTTCAACTTTTCTGCATGCCAGAAGGGAACTAATCGATAAAATAAACCATTCGAACATGCAGTAAAGATCAAATTATTGAAGAACTTCCAGTTTACAGACCCCAACAGAACATTTTGATGCCCAAATAATATCCGACCCTTCTGGCCTATTAAATTTGATGAATGACCTCCTTATTTCATTACACAGTTTAGTCAAGATCTCCCTTTTGTTTGCAGAGATGATGTACGTAGATAGGCAGGTAAACGGGAAAGGTGGAAGGTAGCTCCTGCTTCTGGATGAAATCCTATTTGAAGCTCTGGATGGGAAAAAACACCTGTAATTGAAAGCATTAGCTGAAGAATTTACTTTGCAAAATTGCTGCAGTAAAATGAAACTAGGTGCATTATATGTTTGTTTGTTCAAGTTAGTCCTCCCATTAAAATGCTAAACAAAAATGGTGAAGTGGATTTCACGAGGCTACAACATGCCACCTTGGCATCAACGCAGCCACGTTGGGTCCACGTGGCTATTACACAGATGAAAAAATATATAAAGGTTTCGTGTTGTGCGAACACAACATCAATGCTTTCTAAAACTTTGCCCTCTATCTTTCTCTTGCGTGTGGCATTCAGACGACATGGCGACAAGTGCCTAGTCACCATGACCCTGGTTATGGCTGGGCAACACCGCCTCCACGAGCGGGCCACCCTTCTTCCACCAAGTCACCCTTACCCTGACCTTCCCCATCCTTTGTTTCTCCCTCTCCAGGCTTTGCTTTATTTTATTTTTTTCAATTCCACCTCATAAATTTGCTGAAGAATAATAATGATGCGGCTTTGATGCGGATGGGCATATTGGCATTCCAGTCTAACTGTTTGATGGGAGGACTAACTTGAACAAACAAATATATAGTTCAAGGACTTGATTGTACAAAAAAAAAAAAAAAATGAGGGATGACAATGCAAGTTGAAAAGGTTGAAGGACCTAACTTATCCCATATGTAAAATCTGTGTTGATACCAATCCCATGACAATTTAGCTCACAAGTTTGGCCAGAAACCTAGTTTTGAGTTCGAGAGCAAATTCAAGTATAATGACAGCCAATGGCATTGAACCTCACTTTAAAAATAATAATAAGAAATACGTTGGCAAAGGAAGTTGAATAAACACAAATCCGACGAGCACATGTACGAAAGCAGTTAGCATCTATATCAGTATTTAGGAAAAGTCACTCATACTGATTTATCAGTTACCAATCAAAACATTCTAGGGCGAGAAATCCTTGCTTCGCTCGCCATTGTGACATTGTCCAAGATAGCCAGCTGCCCAAGAGTGAAGTAAATAAAAAGTGACTCAACCAACGTTAATGTGGATAATTTTTAATTTCTTTTTTACAATTTCTTCGATTTTTTTAGTGATTTTTTTCCCCGGTCCAGTGCCTGGCCAGAATCCGTCGTTCCTTTCCCCTTTTCTACACCCAAATGCGTCAAAAACAAATTCTGTTATTCCCCTCCAGCTAGCATTCGGGGTTGGAGCTTTGCCCAATTTATGGGTTCCATGGGCCGCGTCATGGGCAGAAATGAACAGTGGCTTGGTACGAATGATGGGCTTTGGATAATGGGCTTTGACCGGGATTTGTGGGCTAACCTTCAGGGCTGAGGTCTGATGAAATAGACTAATGCAAATGGTAAACGGACGATTGGGCGTTCTTTATAATTATTTGATTATTTATTTTGGTATATTTAAGAAACAAAAACTTGAATTAGCCGACTAGAATTTAGGCATCAATCAACTACTAGTCAAGGAATAAAAATTTGGGGCATGAATTTGATGCATGCTACATATTTGATTATTTACATCAGCAAAGATTTAACAAACATTAGATCATTTGATTGGATTTTCAAATTTTATACTGCACGATTCATGAGATTGGTCGAGCAATTTAATAAGATTTTGATTGACAAAAATTTGATTTCAATATTATTATCTGATATTTGAACAATAACATCTACCCAAATAATTGAAAGTCATTGATTGCCTGGATTTTACTTTCATAAGGGAACTTTTCTACTTTTAGAGAATTTTCTTTTCATTCTCCAACTTTATTGTAATGTGGATCGCATTCTCAATCGAATACATTCTTTTTATTTTTATTTTTATTGAGATGTGAGTTTCTTTATTAAATTTTTTTATTTAATTCTCGGGAGTTACTCTCTTTTTCTTTTTTATCCCTATCCCCCAATTTTCCTTTTTTTTTTTTAATTTATGTGGACCACATTCTTGATCGAATACATTTTTTTTTTTTTTTTTTTTACTATTTTTATTGAGATGTGAGTTCCATTATAAAAATAAAAATATATTTAATTATTGGGATTTACTCTCTTTTTCTTGTTTTGTCGTTTATCCTTATCCCCATCGTGTCTATCTCTTGCTACTCATACGGTTGCGCATACACTAGGAGCACACACCCACGCGCGCTATTTACTCAAATATTCCACTCGCTTGTCGATTGGGTCCAAGAAAAGTCATTTAAATGGTCCAACGGCCATTGATTTAAAAAAGTCATTGATTACAAAAATATTATTTGATCACAGAAATAAAAGAAGAATGTTATTTGATTCACTAAAAAATTGAATTATTAGTCAAAAAATAAATGAATAATCATGGCAGTCTTATATGACTTATTAGTGACATAAAGGAATTAACCTAATCAATAAAAAAGTCATTGCTTCAAAATTTCTACAAGATCAATGCGTTCTCATGTAATGTCCCGCAAGGGAATTAATTTAATCATTTGAACTAGGTCCCAACTTGAAAACGAATTATCTTAATCCCTATCGACTAGATCAATGCGTTATTAAGAACCATCTCTTTCCCTTTTTCTTTACCTTCTCCCTATCGATGATGCAGTTTTTAATTTGAGGAGTCACAAAGAATAACATAGTGGTTGGGTCGGAGGTGAAAGTGAAAATTGAACCGTTACATGTAACAATATATACAATTGAAAAATCTATTCGGACTTGAACAATGCAAATTCAGATGCGGATTCGATTTTTATTCCTTCTTGATATTATAAATGGGATGGGGCAGCGACCCTGCACATCCATCCTTCAAAAAGAGACTAAGGCATTATGGCAATCTATAATTTAATCGGAATTTGTTAGTGGAGAATATGCTTACCCACTCAGGGCATCTGTATCGCTCGTTGGTTTTCCCTTTTATTACTTACTTATTAATAGAAAAAGGAAATCAGGTCAAGCACGCCAGGAGCATTGCATGTGAACAAGTGAGCGTGTGTCGGTATCGCACGCGAGCATGGGAGTATTGCATGCGGGGTTCCACGCACTTTCTGCACCAATGCTGCGGAAATTGCGCCTCCAATAATTTACTTCCTCCAACAACAGGATTCAAATTTTTAATTTTCAGCTGCTTCACCTTTCCGCTGGGAAATTTTTAATTAGATCTTGAATTGCGATTTCAACCACTGGGATTCGCCCTAGTGGCCACCCTTCCAACATGGAATGGGGAGGTGAGGGGTTCAAATCTCCACCTTCTCAGGGGAGGATGGGGTGGGGACGCGTAAATTTGTGGGTTTGCAACTTCATATGTAGGGCAAAACTGAGTTATAATTCCGACAAAAAAAAAAAAAAAAGAATTGCGATTTCTGTTATTCTTCTTTTCCTTTATGACATTAAGAATTTGTCCTTTGCACTTCATATGTGTGCACTATTACATTCCCTTGCACTTTTCTTAACATTGAACAAAAATTGTATCCGTATGTTTTTCAATTTTATTAGCAAGTTTCCATTTGCCTCTATCCTTTAGAGTCTTTGGCCATGACTATCGATGAATCGATATGAGTTGTTATGTTTGTCCAAAAGGGTGGAGTGAAAAAGTAGAAGCATGGTGCGTTGATCCTGTCGTGCGAGCAAAACTTTCTAAAGGAGTGTAGATAGCATCTTTAAAGAGCACAAGGAACTCGTCATTATTTTCATAAGTTTGAAAGAAATAACAATTGTAGGTGAGACCAGTACATAATCATGAGCATTCATTGAACTTTGTGTTATACTCATATGCAAGAGGATTATGAGACGTATGATTGTCACAATTAAAAAAAAAAAAAATTAAATTAAGATGTGGCCCTTTCATTTTGCTTACAATTTTTTTCTTGGCTAATAGCTTACAAAAGACTTTAAAATAGTATTTCAATGTAAACAACTTGTGTATCAGTTGTGTTTGTTGAAAAAACCCGAACATAAAGATTACTCGAAACTTTGGTTAAAGGACTTTATTGATAAAAGCTGGACATTCACTGGTTCTCTAATATAATAATAAGATATAAGTACTCTAGTGACATGTACAGTAGAGTGCATTTTGTGTCGAGAAAAAAAAATCTAAAAAGTCTTAAATTTATTATCAATTCAATTTTAAATTTCTCAATTTCGTCAATTAAATTATAAATATTTTCACATTTTCTCAATTGAGTCTATGCAATCAATTTTGATCAAAAGTTACGTGGACGTTAACCGTTTAACATGACATGATTAGCTTTAACATAAACAATTTTCAATAACATTTTTTCGAATTTATTTATTTTTTATTTTTATTTTTATTTTTATTTCCTTTCACTCTTCTTCCCTGTAGCTAGCAAGCACAACCTCACTTGCCTTGTACGCGCCTCACCTTGCCACTAGCGACGCTTGCTCTTGCCGGTTGTTCATAAAATTCTAAACGCAAGTGCACGTATCGAACAAGTAATATAATGATGAGAAAAAGTATCGTCCCACGAAAATCGATGATTAATAAACTAATTAAAAACTAAAATAGATTAATTCTAAAATTTATCTAACAAATCAAAATATAATTTAGAATAAATTAAAAACAAAACTTGAAGACTAAATGCAGTAAAATCAATCAGATAAATATGTTAGAACATCCGATTTCACCATAACCACTAGATATGAATTTCAGATTGTTGTGAATACAAGAACAATATCAAACATATGATAGCGGAATTTCCTAATTTATTTACTATCCTATCTCTAGGTATAGCGAACCTACTCAGCTTATTAATCCACTATATCTCTACGTGAATTAAAATAAACATGAGTGCATTAAAAACTATGAATATTCTCGGTTTACAATGAGTTTTTTGGATCACCTTATCACCGAAAGCTACACAAATAACGCGGTATATTTCTATCCACATTTAATTCATGATTATATATTATAATGAGCAATTGCATATTATCACCTCTCAGTCTCAAACATGCACATCAGATCATTCAAATGGTGGCCAGTCACTCAAAAACAATTAACGCAATAATATATAACTCACATGAATGAAATCAATTGTAAAACATAAAAATCATGAAATTCATATCATCATGGTTAGGCTACATCGTAGCCTTAACAAAAGAAAATTAGAACATAGTAGAATAAGAAATAAAAATAAAAATATAGATCAAACCCAGCATCTTGAATCAAAGGACAAGAATTATGTCACCACTTTTGTCTTCTCTTCAAAATACTTGAAAAAACTCTCAGAACAATGGAAAACGATCTAACTCCCCCTCTCTCTAAAAAAAACCCTAGCTGCCCTCTCTGTCTCTATTTATAGGATATATCAAAAATATCTATCTCCCAACGCTTGCAGATAACATTAGGGAACAAAATCAAGAATTTCCTGATTTGATATCTATCTTCCACTACTGCTTTTATTTGAATTCTTGATAATTGACATTCTTTTCCTTATCTTCTCCATATCTCATTATTTTGCATAAACAAGGAAAATTCAAATAATCAGAAGGAAATCCAAATATTTTCTCACAGATAATGCATTAATTACTGCCTAAAATAGGTAAAATAACTCTATTTTTATAGAGTTATCAAACCCCCAAACTTAACATTTTGCTAGTCCTCGAGCAAAATCAAGACATAACACATATTCAACCTAACAACCTTCTCCATGACATCTTTCCATAATTGCTCAAATTCACAATTCAAAGAAAAACACAAATTTCATCCAAACATTGAAATCGATTTATAAGTTAAGACCAATTCTAACTATATGATCCAAGTGTGTGTGTGAGAGTCCTCATCTTTTTCGAATTATATGCAATCCAAATAAATTCACATTAACATGCAACCTCTAAAAAATTCTCAATAATTATGACCAAATCTCATAGGTTTGCTTTTCATTCCTCTCTCCACTAATGTAAGCTAATTATCCAATCAAAAATCAATAGGACTTTTCTCAGGTTGTAATGTAAGGCTGGGCTAAATGTGAGATAACGGGAATTTTAAGCTTAAATCACCCATCAACACGTTGATTTCGAGGATCTAATTAGAGCCAATGTCACTGTCCAATTTCACTCATTCAAGATAATTTTTCTGCCGTCATATATCATCATTCTTTTTTTTTTCTCTTTCCTTTTCTCTCTCTCTTTTCTTTTTTTTTTTTTTTTTTTTGAATTGCTTTATGGTGGAGTTTCTCCCAAAGTCCCTCTAAATATAACATAAAAATTTCCAACCCATTGAGTATCCAAAAGGCCCACTCAATTGAAAGTTGAATAGGGAACCATAAAAGAATTTTTTTTTTTTGACAATACACCCCAAACAATCATTGCAATCATTTTTTTTTCTTCTTTTTACTTCATCATTCCTCCCAAATTTCTATCAAGTTCAAATATTTTTTTTTATCCCAAAAGAAAATCAACGTGTTCATAGGGCATGGGATAAGGATATAATTTGATCACGGCTATGCTAAACATATATGGGTGCCAATGAAAAATTGGGTAATAATTAAAGCTCAACGGGGTGACTAGGGATAAATAAATAAGGTTGGCTTGAAAGGCTCAATCGATCCAAAAATTGCCTATATCATTTTCTCAATTAGATTTAGCTTAGGATTTCGCCTCAAGAGAAAATCAAACAAATTCTAAGATTTGGGTGAAATCTAAGAAAATCACATATTTCACATGAATGTTCTCTAGATTTACACATAATTCAAAAAGTAAGGACTTTTAGTGCTCAGTAAGTGGATCAACATAATCAGAATTAAGATTAACTCACACCTCAATTGCAAGTTTAAATAAAATTTAAATTTTCCTAAGAATCGCAAAAATTCACAACTAGGAAAGCAATAAAAAATTATCCAAAAATTTGTCTTCCCCCCAAACTTAAATGAAGCAGTGTTCTCAATGCGAAAAATATAATAGGAAGAAGAAAACTTCACTGGTTGTAGGATAAGTCCATAGATGACCGTGATAATTAAACTCTTGAAAGGTGCTCCCTAAAAATTAACCTGGATAAAATAGAGAAAAGTTAATCTTTTTTTTTTTTGCAAAACATAAACTTAAAAATAAATAAAAACATAATTAAAATGCTTGGGTTGCCTCCCAAGAAGCGCTTGCTTTATAGTTTTCAGCCAAACTATCTCAGATGTCGCTATTCTGAATGATGAAGTTCAATGGTGGTCTTCTGCTTGTTGTAACCACCTTCAAAGTAGGGCTTCAAACGTTGACCGTTCACTTTGAATGTGCCCTCAGTGTCATGCGCAACTTCAACTGTTCCATATGGGAATACCTGTGTAACTGTAAAAGGACCAGACCATCTAGACCGCAACTTTCCTGGAAAAAGTTTAAGACGAGAGTTATAGAGTAAGACTTTTTGACCAATTTTAAACTCTCTTCTGAATATGTGCTTGTCATGCCATCTTTTTGTACGCTCCTTGTACAACTTAGAATTTTCATAGGCCTCATTGCGAAATTCCTCCAATTCATTCAGTTGCAATAATCTTTCTTCACTTGCAGACTGCATATCAAAATTCAGAAATTTCAATGCCCAATATGCTTTATGCTCTAATTCCACTGGTAAGTGACAAGCCTTTCCAAACACTAGCCTAAAAGGAGACATCCCAATTGGAGTTTTGAATGCTGTCCTATAAGCCCAAAATGCATCATCAAGTTTTATTGACCAATCTTTCCTAGAGGCATTTACTGTTTTTTTCTAAAATTCTCTTGATTTCCCTATTTGAAATCTCTACTTGACCACTAGTCTGAGGATGATAAGGGGTTGCAACCTTATGTGTGACTCCATACTTACTCAAAAGTGCTTCAAATTGCTTGTTGTAAAAATATGTCCCCCTATCACTTATGATTGCCTTAGGAGTGCCGAATCGGGTAAAAATATTTTTCTTCAAAAATTTCACCACAACTTTAGCATTATTTGTTGGTAATGCTACAGCTTCTATCCACTTAGACACATACTCCACAGCCACTAAAATGTATAAATTTCCATAAGAAGGTGTAAAGGGTCCCATGAAATCAATACCCCAAACATCAAATAATTCGCACACAATAATGTTGTTTAAAGGCATCTCATTTTTTCTTGAAATATTTCCAGTTCTTTGACACCTATCACATGAAGCTACATAGGAGTATGCATCTTTAAAAAGTGTAGGCCAATAAAATCCAGATTGTAAAATCTTAGCTGCAGTTTTTGTGGCACCAAAATGGCCACCTGTCTCTCCATCATGACAATGATGTAGAATGTTTGCCTTCTCTTCATCTGGAACACATCTCCTTATGACCTGATTTGCACATACTTTAAACAAGAAAGGTTTTTCCCAAAAATAATTTTTAACATCAG
This sequence comes from Eucalyptus caleyi, assembly GCA_014182885.2. Taxonomy (NCBI): domain Eukaryota; kingdom Viridiplantae; phylum Streptophyta; class Magnoliopsida; order Myrtales; family Myrtaceae; genus Eucalyptus; species Eucalyptus caleyi. The sequence goes on along the minus strand of CM024468.2, from coordinate 37,497,932 downwards.
AAAAGAATTTTTTCTTCTGTTGATATGATAATTCAAGAGGAAGAACATTACTTACCAAATAATTTACAAAGTCAGCATACCAAGGAATTGACTTGATGGAAAAAATTTTCTCATCAGGGAACTCTTCCAAAATTGGTCTTACCTCTTCCTTTGAATTTGGAATTCTTGATAAGTGATCTGCGATTAGATTTTCAGTCCCCTTCTTATCTTTGATTTCCAAATCAAATTCTTGCAGCAATAGAATCCACCTGATCAACCTGGGTTTTGATTCTTTCTTTTCAAGTAGATACTTAAGAGCAGAGTGGTCAGAATAAACTATAACTTTTGAGCCAATTAAATAAAAACGAAATTTATCAAAAGCAAATACTACCGCCAAAAGTTCCTTTTCTGTTGTTGAATAATTCAATTGTGCACCTGACAAGGTTCGACTGGCATAATATATGGTTTGAAAAATTTTATTCTTCCTTTGTCCCAAAACAGCTTCTACTACAGAATCGCTAGCATCACACATCAGCTCAAAAGGTAAATCCCAATTTGGTGCTGCCATAATTGGTGCTGATATTAACTTCTCCTTTAAAGTGTTAAAAGCCTGCATGCATTCAACAGAAAAATTAAAAGGAGCATCTTTTTCCAAAAGATTAGAAATAGGTTTAGCAATTTTTGAAAAATCTTTTATAAATCGCCTGTAAAATCCTGCATGCCCTAAAAATCCTCTGACAAGTTTCACAAATGTTGGCGGAGGTAATTTTGCAATGACCTCCACTTTGGCTCGATCGACTTCTATTCCGTTTCGAGAAATTTTATGCCCGAGCACTATTCCTTCCTGCACCATAAAGTGACACTTCTACCAATTCAAAACAAAGTTAGTCTCCTCACATCTTTGTAAGACCAAAGCCAAATTATTTAAACAAGAATCAAATGATAGGCCAAAAACAGAAAAATCATCCATGAAAATCTCAATATATTTTTCAACCATATCAGAGAAAATAGCCATCATGCATCTTTGAAAAGTAGCTGGTGCATTACAAAGACCAAATGGCATTCTTCTAAAAGCAAAAGTACCATAGGGACAAGTGAAAGTAGTTTTCTCTTGATCTTCTGGTGCAATAGGAATCTGATTATACCCCAAATATCCATCCAAAAAGCAATAAAATTCATGCCCTGCAAGTATTTCTAACATATGATCAATAAATGGTAAAGGAAAGTGATCTTTTCTAGTGGCATCATTCAATTTTCTGTAATCCATACACACACGCCACCCAGTAACTGTTCTAGTTGGAATCAATTCATTGTTGTCGTTTTTCTGAACAGTCATACCACCTTTCTTTGGCACAACTTGTACAGGACTTACCCAACAACTATCAGAGATAGGATAGATGATACCTGCATCAAGTAGCTTAATTACCTCAGCTTTCACTACTTCTTGCATCTTCGGATTCAAACGCCTCTGAGGTTGGATAGTGAGTTTATATTGCTCCTCCATCAAAATTTTGTGCATGCAAATTGAAGGACTAATTCCCTTGATATCAGCTATTTTCCATCCAATTGCACATTTATGCTCTCTTAATACTCTGAGCAATTTCTCTTCCATCAAATCTGTTAAAGAAGAAGATATAATTACCGGTAAAGAAGAAACTCTATTTAAATAAGCATATTTCAAATGAGAAGATAAGGGTTTGAGTTCAAGAATTGGAGGCTCTTCAATTGATGGTTTAGGTTTTGTAATGTGTTGTCCCAACTCTTCAAATTTAATTGCCTTTTGCCTTGAATATGGTGGAATTGCCTCCATGAAAATTTGCGTACTCCTTTATCTCCTCATTATGAATATCTTTGTCCCTTGGTTGAATCAGACATGTTTCAAGTGGATCTTCAAAAATATTTTCCTGAAAAACCTTATTCACCAACTTGTCAACTGTCTCAACTCTAAAACAAGAATTATCATCAGATGGATATTTCATTGCTTTAAAAACATTAAATGAAATAAGATCATCTTGAACTCTAAGGATCAACTTCCCCTGTTGTACATCAATAAGAGCTCTTTCTGTTGCTAGAAAAGGTCGACCTAAGATAAGTGGTACCTCAAAATCTTCCTCCATGTCAAGAACTATGAAATCTGTAGGAAAGATAAATTTGTCAACTTTTACCAAAACATCTTCCACAATACCTCTCGGATATTTAATTGATCGATCAGCCAGTTGAAGTGACACTATGATTGCTTTTACCTTGCCCAATCCTAATTTCTTGAAAACAGAATAAGGCATCAGATTAATATTTGCACCTAAATCACATAATACTTTTTTAAAGTAAGAATCCCCAATAGTGCAAGGAATAGTAAAACTCCCTGGATCTTTTAATTTCGGAGGCAATTTGTTTTGTAGGATGGCTGAATACTCCTCATTTAACTTCACAGTTTCATAATCCTCCAGTTTCCTTTTGTTTGCCAAAATCTCCTTCAAAAATTTTGCATAACTAAGCATTTGCGCTAAAGCATTTGCAAAAGGAATGTTAATGTGCAATTTTTTAAATACATCAAGAAGTTTAGAAAATTGCTTATCTATTTTGTGCTGCTGGAGTCGCTGAGGGAATGGAATTGGCGGCACATATGGCTTGGGATTATTTGGAAAAAGTTTACTCTTACTTGTCTCCTTTGATTGTTTATTGATCACCTCTTCTTTGTCTCTGGAAATCTCTTCTTCTCCTACTTGTTTACCACTTCTCAGGGTAATAGCCTTTATGTTTTCAATTGGATTTTTCTCTGTGTTACTCGGCAAAGAACCCTGTTGCCTTCCTGACATCATACTTGCTAACTGACCCACTTGCATCTCCAGATTTCTGATTGAAGCCTCTTGGTTTTGAAATCTCACATCCGTGCTTTTAATGAAGTCATGAGTTGTGTTAGTAAGTTTGGTGACTATATTTTCCAAATTTGACTTTGTCTCTTCTGATTGTTTGAATCCAGGTGGTCTCGTCACATTCTGATTGTTCCATGAAAAATTTGGATGATTGCGCCATCCCAGATTGTATGTGTTGGAGTAGGGATTATTCTGTGACCTGTTAAAATTCCCAACAAAGTTAGAATTTTCATGAGATTGTTTGAAAGTATTAACTACCTGACACTCTGTGCTAACATGTCCTCCACCACAAAAATCACATGTCAAATTGTGAATTTTCATGGCTGAAACACTCATATTATCTAGCTTTTTGTTGAGTGTTTCAAATTGTGCAGCAATTGCAGCAAAAGCATCCACTTCATGAACTCCGCTAACTTTTCGCATTTGTAGTCTCTCAGTAGGCCACTGATAACTATTGGACGCCATCTCTTCTAATAAAGTGTAGGCTTCTTCTGGTGTTTTATTATTTAGAGTTCCTCCTGCAGTTGCATCAATCATAGAACGAAGATTTGCTCTAGAGCCATTATAAAAAGTTTGTACCTGCATCCATACGGGTAGTCCGTGATGTGGGCATCTCCTAAGAAATTCTTTGAATCTTTCCCATGCTTCATATAATGATTCATTATCCATCTGCATAAAATTAGTAATATCGTTACGCATCTTCGCAGACTTTGCAGGTGGAAAGAACTTACCAAGAAATTTCTGAGCCATATCATTCCATGTAGTAATTGATCCTGCAGGAAGAGAAGAAAGCCAACTTTTAGCTTTGTCTCTAAGAGAGAATGGAAATAATCTCAATTTAATAGCATCATCTGTAACTCCATTATATTTAATGGTGTCACAGATTTCAAGAAAAGCATCAATATGAGCGTTTGGATCATTGCTTGGTAGCCCATTGAATTGCACTGATTGTTGAAGCATCTGAATAAGTGACGGCTTAATCTCAAAGTTGTTTGCTTGAATTGCAGGTCTTTTGATGCTTGATGTGGTGCCTTGAACTGTTGGCGCAGCATAATCTCTTAAAAGTCTACGTGGATTTTCATTCTCACTGTCTGCCATCTTAGCGTGATTCTTCTGTTCTCTTAGTCGCCTTTTGAATGTACGCTCGATTTCTGGATCTCTGTTCTCTTAGTCGCCTATCAAGCTCAACAAGTTCCCCTTGTTGGCTACGTGTCATAAACCGATGTACACCCTGAAAAATAAAAACAAAACGAAAGCTAGATTAAATTTAGAATTATCTGGTATCAATATTAATTAGTATTAAACAAACGATCCCCGGCAACGGCGCCAAAAACTTGTTCATAAAATTCTAAACGCAAGTGCACGTATCGAACAAGTAATATAATGATGAGAAAAAGTATCGTCCCACGAAAATCGATGATTAATAAACTAATTAAAAACTAAAATAGATTAATTCTAAAATTTATCTAACAAATCAAAATATAATTTAGAATAAATTAAAAACAAAACTTGAAGACTAAATGCAGTAAAATCAATCAGATAAATATGTTAGAACATCCGATTTCACCATAACCACTAGATATGAATTTCAGATTGTTGTGAATACAAGAACAATATCAAACATGTGATAGCGGAATTTCCTAATTTATTTACTATCCTATCTCTAGGTATAGCGAACCTACTCAGCTTATTAATCCACTATATCTCTACGTGAATTAAAATAAACATTAGTGCATTAAAAACTATGAATATTCTCGGTTTACAATGAGTTTTTTGGATCACCTTATCACCGAAAGCTACACAAATAACGCGGTATATTTCTATCAACATTTAATTCATGATTATATATTATAATGAGCAATTGCATATTATCACCTCTCAGTCTCAAACATGCACATCAGATCATTCAAGTGGTGGCCAGTCACTCAAAAACAATTAACGCAATAATATATAACTCACATGAATGAAATCAATTGTAAAACATAAAAATCATGAAATTCATATCATCATGGTTAGGCTACATCGTAGCCCTAACAAAAGAAAATTAGAACATAGTAGAATAAGAAATAAAAATAAAAATATAGATCAAACCCAGCATCTTGAATGAAAGGACAAGAATTCTGTCACCACTTTTGTCTTCTCTTCAAAATACTTGAAAAAACTCTGAGAATAATGAAAAACTATCTCACTCCCCCTCTCTCTAAAAAAAAACCCTAGCTGCCCTCTCTGTCTCTATTTATAGGATATATCAAAAATATCTATCTCCCAACGCTTGCAGATAACATTAGGGAACAAAATCAAGAATTTCCTGATTTGATATCTATCTTCCACTGCTGCTTTTATTTGAATTCCTTATAATTGCCATTCTTTTCATTATCTTCTCCATATCTCATTATTCTGCATAAACAAGGAAAATTCAAATAATCAGAAGGAAATCCAAATATTTTCTCACAAATAATGCATTAATTACTGCCTAAAATAGGTAAAATAACTCTATTTTTATAGAGTTATCACCGGTCCTCACCTCTGGCCGCCAGCTTGAGAGGAAAAAGGAAACAAAAATGGAAAAACAAAAGAAAAAGTACCCTCCCTTTTCCTTCTTCATCATTAAATAAAGGAGCATTTGCTCGTTGGTTGTCTTTTCTGTTTTCTTTATTAATAGAAAGAGGCAAGTCAAGTCAAAAAGGCCACCCTTCCAACATGGAAGGAGGAGGTGAGGGGTTCAAATCCCCACCTTTTCAGGGGGGGATGGGGTGGGGACGCGTGTAAATTTCAGGAGTAGGTTTCAACTCCCACGTTCTGCAAGAGGCAGGGCAAAAGTCTAGTCTGAGAGTGAGTGTAGAGTAGGAATAGAGTAGGACTAACAAAAAAAAAAAAAAAAAAGGCACCTCCCCCTACAAAGGTTCTTTTCCACGCAACTCTCGTATATCGTTGCCGTGGGGAATCACGTGGGCAATTATTTTGCGCTTTTCCGTGCAGCATGCGTAGCAACCGTTCGATCGTCACAAAGAGTCTTGGACCATTGGATGGCAAGAGCGCCGTGCATTTTGGGTCAAGGGTTTTATGACTGAGAAGATACATTTCTTCTAGCAAAATTTTACGATCAAAAGATCTAATCGAAATCGGACGGTGCAAATTCAGGAAGTGGGTCCAATTTTTATTGCCCCTCGTGATATAATTACAAATGGGATGCGACAGCGACCTGCAAATAGAGACTGAGGGCCCGTTTGGTTCGGCTTTTGGGGAATACATTTGCCAAAATGCAAATACCTTTGGGTGAATAGGGTTTTTCGAAATGTAAATATTGTTTGGTAAAATTTGCATTGAGATACAACTTTGGCCAAAATACCAATTGATAAAATTTGCATATGTAAAGGACTTTTATTAAATATATATATATATATATATATATATATATATATATATATATATATATATATATATATATTTGTATTTCTTTTTTGAAGTCCGATCACCGGACCGTCGGATTTGGCAGCCGAACCGCCGGATTTGGCGGCCGGATGGCCTGATCTAGCGACACGACCCCGATGACGGTCACTTGGGGTCGCGTGACCTCAAATGACGGTTGCTTAGGGCAGGCGACCCAGGTGTCGCCTGAGGTCCAGCGACAGTTGCCGGGGTCGGGCGACCCTTAGGTGGTGATTATCGGTGCCTCGCCGGCGCGCACAACCTCACCGGCGATCGTCGGCCTTCGGTTAGCTTCTTCTGGTGGTGTGCGGTGATTTTGGAGAAGATGAATAGTACTGGGATTTGCATTTCGGAGATGCAACTTCCCAAAGACCTCCTGAATTACATTGGGCTAAAGGCCCTTAGAGCCACTTGGAGATGCAATTGCATGTCGCCCAAGTCGCCCAAAATAACGAACCAAACACCTTTGCATTTCACCAAGGGACTTTAGAGTCCTAAAGGGCTTTCCAAATGCCCAACCAAATAGGGCCTGACTAGGCATCATCGCACTCTATGTTTTGATCAAATCTCGTTGGTGGAGAACATGCTTAGCCACTCCCGAGTGGGGAGCGTCTGTAATGCACGTTGATTTCCTCTTTTTATTTATTAAGTTAATTTCCTAAAAAGACTTATATTGATATATTCGTGACAAATTTATTTTAAATCAATTTTTAATTATAAAAAATCAAAATTAATACATTCATAATAAATTTATCAAAATTAATTTTTAGACAATCAAAAATCAAAAATTAATATATTATGACAAATTTACTCTGTTTGAATTAATATCACAAAAAGCGATATAAACCTCAAATTAATACATTCGTTAACTCTCCGTGTCATCCAATTTAGCACTTTGATTAGTAAAATTTGACAGAAACTAATGAAAAATTAATTTATCATAGGTATTATTAATTTAAAATTTTTCATAACATTAAGCTTTATTTATTTTTTTATTAATAGAAAAAGCAAATCAATCATGTGTCAGTAGTGCATGTGAGTATGTGAGTATTGCTCGTTAAGTTCCACATTGCTTTTGGGCAATGCCGCGGAAATGACGCGTGCAATAATTATCCTCCTCCAATAATGGGGGTCAAATATTTAATTTTCAATTGATTCACCTATCTACTGGGGAATTGTTTCTATTTGAGGAGCCAAAACGATTAACACAGTGGTTGGGGAGACGACAAAATAGCTCTTGAACTACGATTTTTGTTGTTTTTCTTTGCCTTTATGACATTAAGAAAATCTTACTTTGCCCTTTATATGTGGACCCTACTATACTCCCCTTGCACTTTGCTTTGTCCTTCATAGTAACATTGGAACAAAATTTGTATTGGCACGTATTTCGATCCTAATAGCAAGTTTCCATTTGCCCTTGTCCTTTAGAGTCATTGGCCATGACTATTTGATAAATTGATTGAGTCATTATGTTTCCGAGAAGGTGGATTGAAGAAGTAAGAAGCACAGTGCAATCGGTCCTATCATGCGCGAACGAAGCCATTGTAAGAAGAGTGTAGATAATGAAGCATGACATCCTCAAAAAGTGCAAGGAATTCATCATGATCATGGTCTCGATCTTAACTTTCCATTATTTTCATGAGTTTGAGAGAAATTTACAAGTAAAAATAACAATTACAGGTGAGATCAATACATAATCACAAGCATTCGTTGAACTCAATGTTAAATTCGTATGCAAGAGGATTATGAGACATATAATTGCCATTCGCCACCACAGAAAAGAAGCAAAATTAGATGAGCACTTGATAATTGAGGAACAAACCCTAGCATTTTGCTTAAAAATGATTTAACAATATTTTATGATTTCCGCAAGACTGTTTTAATGTAACACAACTAGTATACAGTTGTGCGAGTTAAAGCACAAACATAAAGATTTCTTGAAACTTTGGTTAAGGGTATTATCAATAAAGGCTGGACATTATTTGGTTTGAAATATCGTAATAAGATATATGTGTTCGGACGGTGCAAATTCGAATTTGTGTTCTCTATAACTGCAAGGAATCAATCCTCGTTTTCCAAGGTGAGAAAGAAAAAATTGAAACCTCAACGGAGGACTTGGTTACGACTTTCGAAATTTGTCTTTATTGCTGTTTGTCCTGGAAAAATTAATTATGAATTAAACCTTAAAATCAACTTTTGTCAGCAAGGAATCTACCTGTCGAAATGCGGCATTGCTCCCATGTGTCTCTTGTTCTAAACATTTTCTTCTTTTTCTCTAGCTGTTGTGTTTACACTCACATGAAGAAATAGTTTGCATATACAGAGGATTCAATATAAATGATGAAAATATTTTTAATATATCCATCTTTATAAGTGATATAAATAATTATTTTTATAAATATATTGATAATATTATTTAGTTTTTGTAAAATAAAGGGACCCTCAAGTGAAAATTTGAATTTTCTTTCTCTGTTTCAACTTTATTAGAATGGTAATTACTTTGTGGACACAGTACATTGTTTTCGATTTAATATATATCTCTTTATCGATATAAAGGGAGTTCCATTCTAAAACCAAATATATTTTTATCTAATTAATTGTCGTGGAGCCACTCTTTTTTAGCTTTGCTTTTCGTCCTTACCCTCTGCGCGTCTGTTCCCCGTTGCCACTCTCTTCGCTGACTATTCGCGCGCGCTAGCACACACTCACGCGCTGCCTACCCAAATTTTTTTCTCCAAGAAAAGTCATTGAAAAGAGGTTCCAAGACGACAAGACAAAGATCAACGAGTTTTCAGCAAAGTACTCTGTACATTTCGTTTTATTTGATTTCAGCGAGGAACGTTCAGAGAGAGAGAGAGAGACCATAATTTACAAAGTGAAGGTGCCATGGCGAATTCAGATGCTGGAACGAGTAGCGGCAGTGCAGGAGGAGGGCAATATCAAGTATTCTTGAATTTCCATGGCCGAGATACTCGAGTGGGATTCACCAGCTTCCTTTATCGAGACTTGAGAAAAAATGGTATTCATGCCTTCATGGATGACGAAGAACTTCGAGTTGGCGAAGAAATTGGTGAAGAGCTCCCGAGTAATCGATGACTCTCGGATCTACATACCCATCTTCTCAAAGAATTATGCTGATAGCAAATGGTGTCTTCGTGAGCTCACAAGGATGGTAAACAACACAACCACCAAGTCAAAGGAAAAAAAAATCATGCCTGTCTTTTACGATGTGGAGCCAGATGATGTTGCCCTTAAAACCCCATTATACAGAACAACCATAGAGAAGCACAAGAAGGAGTTTCCGCACGAAGCGGAATCCTGGGAGGAGGCTCTTAAGAAGGTCGATAAAATCAAGGGCTGGGTGCTGCCCAAATGTAAAAAGTAAGCTCTAAAGATCCTTGACCTTTCTAGCTATTGAATCAACCCAGTCCTTCACGCAAAAAAAAAAAAAAAAAAAAAAAAAATCAAAATCAAAATCAAAATCAAGCCAGTCCTATACAAGGGAATCTTCACTTTTTTGAAAAAAAATTACGAGTACAATCGTATGCAAAATTTATTAAGGGTAAATAAAAGGAGTACGCCATTTTTTTTGGAGTTAGAGGCATACATGTTAATCTGTATGATCGATATAGCTTTTGTAACTAATGAACTTGCTTCTGTTTGTGACAGTCAAGCAGAACTTGTGGACTTGGTAGTTGAAAAGGTTTTGCAGGATCTGAAGATAAGATATAAGTTTGTGACTGAAGATTTAGTCGGACTTGATGATCGAGTGGCAGAAGTACTGAAATTGTTAGATGTTGACTGTAGTGATGAAGTGAGGCTGCTCGGAATTCATGGAATGGGGGGCATTGGTAAAACCACTATAGCCAGGGTCGTGTACAATGAACTTTCTTCTCGCTTTGGAAAGCATTGCGCCTTCCTTGATGCTGTTCGAGAAACTTCAAAGAATGAGGGTTTAGTCTCATTGCAAAAGAAGTTACTAAAAGATATTGATAGTTCTGGAGCAGCAGATACTATTAAAGATGTTGATCACGGAAGGAGGAGGATAGAGGTGACACTTGACAGTAAGAAAGTTCTCATAGTTCTTGATGATGTTGATGAGAAAAAACAGATCGAGAATCTAATTGGACAACATCTATTGCATCTCGGAACAAGAATAATTATCACCACTAGGAACACAAGCGTACTAGAGTTTCCTAAGCAAAGAATGGCTCCTGAAATAGAGGAAGCGAATTCTGACCCTGCAGTCCGAATTCTGCCTTATGAAATGGTGGCGATGAATTTTGACGATGCACTCCAACTTTTCAAGAGGCATGCGCTTTGTGAAGACTCTCTAGCAACGGATTTTGACGATCTTTCAAGAGATATTGTCTCTACTACTGGGTGCCTTCCTTTGGCTCTTGAAGTTATAGGTTCCTCGCTTTGTGGACAGCACAAAGCAAAATGGGAGAATACATTAAACAAATTAAAGAAAATACCAGATGAGCATGTACAAGAAAAGTTGATGATTAGCTATAAGGACCTAAACTGTCGTCAGCATGAAATTTTTCTAGATGTCGCATGCTTTTTCATCAATGAGGATATTACTAATGCCAAATACATGTGGGAGGCTTGTGAATTTTATCCTGAATTGGAAATTGATGTCCTTGTTAGGAAGTCCTTGATAAAGATAAGGGATGACAATAAATTTTGGATGCATGACCAACTGAGAGACTTGGGACAGGAAATTGTTCGTCAAAAAAATCCTAAAATTTTCGAGAAGCAGAGTAGGGTGTGGACTAGTGAGGAGTTCCTTGATTTCGTAAGAACTGAAGAGGTAAGTATCAGGTTCAATTAAAAAAAGTGACATCCTACATTTGAGGATTCAACTTTATGCTCATGATCTTTTCTTCCATTTCATTCATTCAAATCGTAAATAAAATTACTGGTTACAAACAAACTTCAACTAACCATTGCAATTGATTTATTGGCAGAGGTACGAAGATGTTGAAGCACTTGATCTGCATTGGAGGTCTAATATCTCAATTAGCCATGAAGAAATTAGAAGGTTTAAAAGTTTGAGGTTCTTAAGATTAAGTCATGGGGCTATATGTGGGGATTTCACCGTTTCTCTACCAAAGTTGAGATGGATTTCGTGGCGTTTTGCCCATGAAGATGTTTGTGGGCTTAGTATGCATTCAAAGAATTTAGTAGTCCTTGAACTTGACAACAATGAATTCCCAGATAATTCGAAAGTATGGGACTTAATTAAGGTATCGTTTCATCTTAATTTATAATAGTTGTCTCGTGCATTATTGGTCTTCTTTTCGTAATGTTTATACTTCCTTTTTGCAGATAGCAACCAAACTTAAAAATCTTACTCTTGTATCATGTCGTGGCATTACTAGAACTCCAGACTTGTCTAAATGCCTGGATTTAGAGAGGTTGACTTTTGATCTTTGTTATAGTTTGAAGGAAATCGACAACTCTATTGGAAAGTTAAAGTACTTGCTTGACTTGAATATCACCAATTGTGTGCTTATTGGACGAGTGCCTGATGAAATTGGAGGGTTAGTGAAGCTTGAGCGCTTCTCTTTGAGCGGCTGTGAGAAAGTGAGTGGACTTCCCACCTCTATCTGCGACTTAGCATCATTAAGGGAGTTGGACCTTTCATTTACTAGAATTACAAGCCTGCCGAAGTCCATCGGAAAATTAACATTGTTGTGCACTTTGAATCTGTCAAGACACCCGAGTGCTGAAATATATCATTGGAAGTTACCCAAAGCTATTGGAATGTCGGACAAACCGAAGGAGCTTTATCTTCATCACCGCAATGAGTTGGTTGGTGAAATTCCTGATGAAATAGGACATCTATCCTCTCTAAGAGTCCTAGATTTGTGTGGGATCAGAATCTGTCGAGTTCCGGGAACAATCGACAGGCTATCTCGCCTCTCAACACTTCACTTGATGGGGTATAATGAGATTACAGAGTTTCCTGAGCTTCCAACGAGTTTAGTCCATCTACACATTAAATCTTGCTCATTGCAGGTGGTCCCAAATCTCTCAAAGCTTACCAATCTAGTAGAGTTGGTCCTATCAGATGGCTCTAAAGGTCAAGATTTGTCAAACCTCAAGCACACGTGTGACTTTGGGTGGATTGGTAGGCTATCCAAACTAAAGAAGTTGGAGCTGTGTCTTGTCAACATCGCCGCACCACCTACGGAGTTAGGTCTCCTTTCTCTTCTAGAAGATCTTACTTTGTTTGGTCTAGATCTCCAACCCCTCCAGCAGCTACCGCCTTCTTTACATTCTTTAGAACTAGACAATTTTAGCTCGACAGGACCGCCACAATCCAACTTGAAAATTCCGTCAGATTTGACGCTTCATCTCTCGCAATTGCAAGAAATTCAACTCTATGGGTTTTCGCATTTGCAGGACTTACAGTTGAACGACTGTGACCTTCAGAGCTTATCCATACCATCTAGCTTAAGGAGACTAAGTGTATGTTGGTGCCATAATATGATTGAGATTCGGGTTCTTAGTATGTCGGCATCACTGGAGGAATTATGTATCAGTAGGTGCCGATCATTTGGAAGGATAGTATCATGCGGTGAGGGAGGATCTCTCAGGGTTCTCGATCAATCAGAGTCTTCTTCGAGTGAGTCGACCTATTGTTCACCGGGAGTACTTCTTCTTCCCAATTCCTTGAAGAAACTAAAAAGAATTGAATTGTCGTTATGCGAAAACCTAGTTGAGATTCAAGTCATCGATACATTGTTATCATTGGAAGACATCCTCATTCGACACTGCAAGGCTATGGAAAAGTTGACCGGTATGTCGAACTTGAAGAACCTTCACAGTTTGGCCATCTATATCTGCTCTAAGCTGTGGGTTGTTGAGGGCCTTGACAAGCTAGAGTTTTTGACTGAGTTGAATGTTTATATGTGTCCTTCACTGGAAACATTGCTTGACATATCAAACTCCATAATACCGGATGAGTGCCAAATACAAGTTAGCCGTTGCAGGGAGTCGCTCAACTCGGGAGGTCATATCACTTTTGAGCATTACAAAAGAATGGCTCAACAAGGTGCGCCTCAATCAAAGACAAACAAGGTGAGTCTCGACCAGGATTTTATCATAACATCAAAGAATTTCACCTAAAATGCGAATAGATGTAAATTTCTGTTTAACAACTCATTCAAACGTAAAGTAGTTAGAAGCATGCCATTGCACATACCTATCATATTTCAGATAAATTTATAGAATGTTCAAGAATTGAATATGTAAATTTACAAGAAAACATAATAGCCTTCAACCAGTCCATAGAATCATTTTTTCACTTGCAAATGTCTACAATTCTCAAATTTTCCCTACCATAACAAACCAAAAGTCGCCATATGAGAGGATAGATCTGATATGGGCAACTCTTTGGTCATATTCCTCAATCCATTGACTTTATCTACAATTTCTGTTCATGCAGACATGAAAACCGAACTTCCAAGTCGTAGACTGAATATAGTTGTCTTGTTCCATATAATGCATATCCATTTTTTATTCCTGTAGTGATATTGTCTTTTCCTTTTGCCTCTTTCATCAACACATTCAAGTTCAATCAATAAGAAATTCAAGGTTAGAGATTTTCACTTCTGGACATTCTGAGGGACATAGATGGTCATAATGTGCTTCATACAGGAACATAATGTGGAAAAGTAAAACTGACTTTGGAAAGAAGAAAAGTGAAGACTTTACACTACATGAATTACTGAATCATCATTCAGTAGCATATAAACTTCTGATGTCTTGCACATACTAGGAGCCATGAGCCTACTGTACCCTTGTTTGTGAAAAAGGCAAAACCAACGTTAAAACTGCATTTTCTCATTCTACATAGGCTGAAGAAAATCTTATTTTTCATGTAGGAGGAGGCTAAAATGGAAGGGGATGCTAAAGACTCACACAGACTGAAGAAGTATATATTGAACTTAACTACGGCCTGTTTTTGCAAGTCTTGAAGAACGTGCTCCACCAATAACATTTTGTGATAGATTGAAGACATGCTAGGTGAGCATATTGGAATGTGTCTGCAACCGCAACTTTCCTTAGCTTTAAAACTGAAATTCTTTATAGTTCGAAACAAAGGATGCATATGAAGGACGATTCAGAATCCATGGAGATTTAAAGACAAAGTCAAGTCTCATCATTTTGGTTGATTGAAGAACTAAGTTATGGCTTGGAAAGACAACTTTAAGACTCCTCTTGATCAAACTCAAAGGCAACCACAGTCGAGGGATAGGTGTTCCAGAAACAAGAACTCATGTTGCACTGGATTTCCCCTGCTTTGGGGATTCATTAACCATTACCCCGAGGTAAGTCTTTCTGCAAGTGAAGTACAAATTGATTTCCATATGGTTCGTCTTACTAAGTATTTTCTAATATTTGGCTTCTGTATGACAGTTTCTTCAATCTTTGACAGCATGTGATAAACCAACCGACGCTCGAAAGGCAGCTGATTGGCACTGATATGCATTTCCATCCAATGATTAGGTGGCTGGTTAGCAGTTATCTTTGTGAATTCATTACCGGAGATTTAATAAAAGCTGCCTACTAATAAATGCAGCGACTTCCTACATAATGAACTTCACTCATTTTGTACATGTCATTTTTCATCATCAAGTGTGCACTTTTCGTTGTTAATCGTTCTCCAAAGTCGATAATCTGGTGGTAGTTCGATATTTGCTAAAGTGCTCGTGAATTGCTATTGCATGGCCGTAGCAATCAAGCCCAGAGAAAGGATTTCACTAGTGTCCGTAAGTTGTAAGGGCCCTGATATCAAGCTTTCTCTTGGCTCATTCCCACTTGAAATGTGGCCAAAATAGGAAGATTGATAGCCTAACTCTGCAGGTTCGGATGTATCTGCCTCCGCCAAATATATAGATTTCTGTACAGGTTTGAAACCTTTTCCACAAGGAAATTAAGACTTATTTGCAAGACTAATTTTAAAGAGTTTCCCTCAACGAACAATGTAGATCTTTGAATTTCTGAAGGTCATATTGAGATGGTAATTTTAGCATTTCACTACGCTTGGATAATTTGCAATTTTTCGTACTTTTGGATCCTTTCCTCGTGACTTTCCCCTTTATAATTCTAGTAGTTGCCTCATCCCATAGATATGCCTTTTGATTTACGCATCGAAAACTATATAAGATTTTTTCTACGCCAGCTTTAATTAAAGCAGCGAAATGGTAGCGTGGCTTGTGATTTCAAAAAATCTCTGCAACATTGATATATGCTCTAGCAGTGCATAAACAAATAACCGACAAAGCGCAGAGAGAGAGAGAGAGAGAGAGAGAGAGAGCGAGAGAGAGAGCTGGTGATTAAGATGAAGCTGCTCATCTCATTGTGCTGGTGCTTTGTCTGTGTGGAATTTGGGAGAAAGATTTTAACATACAAGGAAAACGTGATTGACAGATCTTGAACTGTCGAGGGTATGCAAGATAAAATTAAATCATACAGTTTAATACCTAACCAACAAAACTCAAGTTGCTGAAAAAATTCATCTGCATTCATACTTGTCATACAGAGGGTTCTCGCGAGGCAGTGGGTAGTTCTAACTCAGGCTCAGATATAAGTGGAGAGACATAAAAGTCGACCATCTCCTTGGTTACTTCTTCCAAACTTGGAGGATCCCACTGCACATTATTTGATAAACCCACGATGATTTCTGTCATTGAAGTTGAGAAAATGAGTAAGTTTGGAAAAATTGGGACTCAATTTTACCTTTGGAGCAAAGTCCTTATCCACTAATCGTGCGCGAACACCCTACAGACGGCGAAGAGCACTATTGATGAGAACATAAACTATCTTTGCAACCCCACAGATGGCAAAGAGTACCATGATCTCTGACGATAAGGAGAGAAGAAAAACCACAAGATTCAACCAAACAATTGCAGTGGATGTCCAAGACTTGCGTACCTCACAAAAGTCTTTGGAAACTTCTCCAGAGATTCCACGGAGGGATATTCGGTATTCCCGAGCTAAACATTGATCAAGGGTCTGGAATCTGCCTTCACGAATCTGAAAGTAGTAATTATACCGAAGTCAATGTTTGACAGAAGGAATCTATGTCCAACAAAGAATATCAAAAGAATGGAAACTCACAGATCTTAAGGTGACTTTTAAGCTCAATGGAGAAGCTTCCCTTAGTTGCTTGAGGGTCATTGCACACCATTCATCATAAGAGTCAGCTGCTTCAATTTCCTAAGCAACACCAATTTAATAAGATTGCAATAATAGAACATCTAGGATATTAACTATGCTGACTCATTGCATTTCTCAGTTGATTAGTCCCAATTCTACCATCATGTCATCTGGAAAAATAAAACATCAGTCATACCATCTCAAAAACCAGTACGATGTCAAGCATCATGGACTTTCCAACGACAAATATAAGAGTCCTTTTCAGGGTGTCTCGTCCAACTTACCAGTGCATGAATAATTTCCTCAACTGTGTCATGGCTAAAACATTTATCGATCACTTCAATCCTGAGTCAGTGAACAAGACAAAAATAGTCCATTTAGAAAATTATTTGATACACACTTCAATAGCTGCAACAAATAATACTAAAGAGATTAGAAAATAAAAGAGTTCCTGGTAGTAAGCATAACAAAAAGTGCAAGTTCATTCTTTAATAAAGGTGAGAAAAAATATACTTGCACAGAGAAGGAAGAAACTTTCTCCATAGAAGCAGCAATCACTCTGCTATGTGGAATATTTACTTGTCCCTTGCACAGTTCTAATATGCACAACAACTAAGAACATGTCATAACTAATAACTTATTATGTAGATCGTAAGTGTTTAGAAGGACTGATTCATAGTTCTACCTGGGTTCGGATAAAACAGAATCAGCCACATAAAGTGTGAAAATAGCAAGTACAAAAATTCTAAGCATATAATGCCTATATTTGCCTTATAGCCAACTGCACCAAAAAGTAAGAAAGCTATAGTTATGTGTGGTAGAACACAATCTACTCGCAATGTACATCATTTATTAGCTACATCACAAACTTCTCTAGTCCGCTTCCCCAGACAGGCGTATAACGTAAATTTATACCATATAGATCCAAAAAACATAGTCATTTACACAGTGGAGGATAAAAGTAGACTAAAGTTGAACATTACTTATCAATGATACTTCTCCTGTTGGGATAAACAAGATCACCATATTGTGAAAGGGATGTCTCTATAACAGACGGATCATCAGTAGTGAGTCTACCAAGACGCTCTTCAATCAAAGCCAATCTCTGTCAAGGTCATTAGTCATAACTCAAGAAGAGATTATCAAGGTATGAAGTGTAAAAACATGGAAGCAGCAGTCAAAGGTGCATTGAAAACAAACCGCATTTAGTGAATAGTGAGTAGCCAAGCGGCAGGCAACCATTTCAACACCATTAAGCTTATCCCCCGTGAGAGCCAGGTATTCCCCTGGAAGAAGAAGGCCACATTCTAAGACAGTATCCTAACACTAGTTATTGACAACTTGGTATTCAAAGAGGAATAGTACTAAACCATGCAAAGAAAATACTGTGGAAACTATATGAACCTTTCATTACATACATAAGGACAAAGCAAAAACTATATGATCTCTTCATGGTTCAATAATAAAGTATACTTTGCAAACAAAGGCTTCCCTTTAGTGCAATGCATTGGATGGTCTTCAACATTTCTGCATGCCAGAAGGGAACTAATGGATACAGCAAAACATTCGAACATGCAGTAAAGATTAAATTTTCAAGGATCTTCCAGTTTACAGAAACCAATAGAACACTTTGAGGCCTAATTTTATCTGACCCTTCTGACCTATTTTTAATTTAATGAATGATCTCCTTATTTCATTACACAGTTTAGCCAAGACCTCCCTTTTGTTTGCATAGACAACCTACCTAGATAGCCAGGTAGACGGGAAAGGTGGAAGGAAGCTCCTGCATCTGGATGAAATCCTATTTGAACCTCTGGATGGGAAAAAACCTGCAATTGAAAGCATTAGCTCAAGAATTTACTTTGTGGAATTGCTGCAGAAAAATGAAACCAGGTGCATTATATGTTTGTTAGTTCAAGTCGGTCCTCCCATTAAAAAACTAAACAGAAATGGTGAAGTGGAAGTCACAAGGCTATAACATGCCACCTTGGCATCTACGCAGCCACGTAGGGTCCACGTGGCTATTACACAGTTAAAAAAAAAGGAAGTTATGGTTTTAGAAAGAAAATTGAAAAAAGAAAAAAGAGGAAAACCGTCTTCAGCTTGCTTTGGCAAAGAGAGGACAGTGACGCACCGCAGCCACTGGCAAGGGTGGCCAGACCCTCCCAGGCTCAGGTCACAGTGGCCACACCTTCATGGAGCTTGGGTGTGTTCCATCTCAGAGGTATACACCCACACAGAGAGATACAAGGAAAAAGCACTTGACCACCTCTCAGCACCCAGCAGCAAGGGCCACAGCCTTCACAACAGATCTAGGCGAGGGTCACCACCTCATGTCAGATCTGCAGTGGTTCTGCTGGGATTTGAACTGGCCCAAGAAACAGACTGAGAATTTCATGCATTCAAATTATTCAGTTGTTGCCAAACCGTTGTCAATAAATAACAAAAAGTAGATCACAAGGATTGAGTAAACCACAAGTGCTTTGTGATTTGAAGGATTCAAGAATACATTTTTTCCTCCCTTTTTTGTGGTCTATGATCAGAGTGCACAGCTTGAGAGGTCGTTGTCATTGTAGCCATATATTCTTGTTCTTCTTTAGTGGGCTCAAACAAAGTCAACCTCCTAAAAGAAAAGAATTTGGTATTCCTTTATGCTATTTTTGTTGATGTTTTGTTAAGTTTCCTTGATTTGGGTTGATGGGTTATATGAAGTTTGATTGTTACCATTAGTTCTGGCTTCCTGTTTCAAGAATTTTGCCATTTCATGTTTGTGGACCCAGTTATTTGGTTCCTCTTTTCTAGAAGATTCCGTGTTGTGCAAACACAAGCTCAATGCTCTCTTACACACTTGGTCGGTCTCTCTGTTGCATGTGGTATTCAAAGGCGATGGCAGCAAGTACCCAGTCACCATGACCCTGGCTATGGCTGGGCAACACCACCTCCACTGGCAGGCCACCCTCCCACCTTTTTTTTTTTTTTTTTTTTATTCCACCGCAGAGATTTGCTCAAGAAGAACGATGATGCGGATGGGCATATCAGCATTCCCGTCTAACTGTTTGACGGAAGGACTAACTTGAACAAACAAACATATAGTTCAAGGACTTGATTGCACCAAAAAAAAGTTGAGGGACGACAATGCGAGTTGAAAAGGTTCAAGGACCTCCCATACCATTATCCCATATAAAAATCTATGTTAATACCAATCCCATGACAATTTAGCCCACTGGTTTTGCCAGAAACCTATGTTCCAGCTCAGGAGCAAATTCACATATAATGACAGCCAATGGCATCGAACCTCACTTTACATTAAAATAAGAAATAAATTGGCAAAGGAAGTTGAATAAACACAACGCCAGCGAGCACATGTATGAAAGCAGTTAACATCTATATCAGCATTTAGGAAAAGTCACATACAGTTTTATCAGTTGCCAATCGAAACATTCCGGGGAGAGAAATCCCAGCTCCGCTTGCCATAGTGACATTGTCCAAGATAGCCAGCTGCCCAAGAGTGAAGTAAATAAAAAGTGACCAACTCATAAATTGAAACTAACACGAGTGCTGAGACATTCAAACAACTTTGATTGACTAATAATTAAATCCCAGAAATTGAATATTACACCTACTAAATGGTTATTGCTTGCAGTTTTTACTGTGAAAATGGGTCAACGAGTTGATGTCAAGTAAACAAACACTTTGACAGAATATCAAACGCCAAATGATAAATAATGAACGCAACTTGGAGTACATCATGCAATTAATTTTAGAAATGGAATCCTGCTTGACATGGAAGAAACTGTGCCTATAAGATGACTACTACAAACCAATTGCAGTAAATGTCACTCACTTTCCATTTGACTCGAGGAACAAAGACGGAAAATGTAAATGATTTTTAAATGATTTTTAATTGTTCTTCTTTCTTAATTAAGCATAAAGTAATAAGTAGACAAGGGCTAAACATCAAAAGGACTTACTTTTGCTCCAAGAATCATTTCAAGAATCACAAGGACTTACTTTCTCCTCTCATCTCACCATGAATTGCCTTACACATAAAGACCGTGGTCATGCAGATCATTAGTCAAAGATAGTTTTGCTAATCATACCGCCAATGCGGAGGTACCTTGTCTACTTAAGATTCATCTGTAACAAAGTATATCCACCTTAGTGACTTAGACTGCTTATGCTATGGAAAATGGTAGCGGAGTGGAATGGAGTAGATCACATGTCAAGAAGCATGATATCCGACTAGTAGGTTCAATAATTTCAATATTTTGGATCATGATAGAGCTCCAAGGATTCAGCCACCATCACTCACTTTGTAACACGGAAAGTTTCTTTCACTAGTTTTTGTAGTGTGATTGCAAGTTTAGAGCAACATTTAATTTAATGTTACTATAATCATTCGTCCAAGTTATTTCCAAGATTTCAAAAGTTTGCGTAAATGCTTTCTAATTGTCTAGTGAACTGATGATTATTTTTCAGATACCATAAGGCAAGAGTGGCCTATATCAGCATGTGTGCATAGTTTGTAGTATGCAGGGATATCAACAATCTCCATATCACTGAAACCCAGTAATACCGCAAACTGTGAGATATCAACAATCTCTCTTAAGCATACTTCAACCACTTACTCACAAAACATGAAGCATCAATTCAAAAACTATCAAATGAAATTTTTATAGTATCAACTATATAATTTATCAGAATCATAGGAATCTAGGGTGAAAGTTCTGTTTCTCATCCAGCCAGGAGAAATACTACCTTACTCTTTGATGTCTGGCCAATAATAATTTGTGTCGAGAGGTCATTACAGAAATCAAGAGAAATTAAGAAGAAAATCCAAGCCCTGAAATTATCCATTACAAAGTATACTGATTCTACATCTCAAAAGAGCTAACAGTTATAAACTTCAAAAGGAGGTACTTACATGTGGTTTCAAATATGTCCCTTGCATATAAACAAACTTATATAAAGTATCAAAAAAAAATTTGCAGTCCTCAATGTTCCCTGCAGATATGTTGACTATTTGATTAGAAACAACAATTAGGAAAGAAAAGTAAAAGAACCAAAAGATCATAATCAAGGGAACAAAAGCAGATTGATAGCAAAGTTGTGTGCTCTTTGAAGAGCACTTGAGGGCCATTATTTCACACCTTCCACCTTAATTTATCTATCATATCCCACTTGATTCAATATTTAGTTTCACTCAAACACACTAGTTCCTAATCCGACCTTTCTTCTACAGCCACAAATCCACCAATGGGTATCGTCTCCAGTTATAAAAATTACCTTCGCATGTCGATATTTAACACCCCAACATTGTCACGTTTATGATATTCTTGCCCTTGAACCAATCCTCTACTTCTAATAACTATTTAAATATAAAGCAAAGAAAAAGGACATAAAAACTATCAGAGAAAATAATGTTGAAAGCCAAATAAATGAAAGGATTCATCACCAACTGACCTTCAGTGAGCAAATGATAAAGGGTAACAACATCTCCACCTGAGCAGAAAGCTTTGCCACTTCCCTTCAGATCAGACAAAAAAGTAAATAACATTCAAAGATTGTGAACCCTGACAATAATAAAAGGAATGCCCGAAATGTGTATCCGTTTCTCCTTCTGTATAGACTCTAGACAAAACAAAACCAGGATCTATTTGAAACCACCAGCTCTTGTATGAGAGCATGTAGTGGCAATACCTTCATCAACACAAACCCAATATTAGGATTCTCTTCCCCCGATTCATAGAGCCTCTTTAGCATGTCCACCTTAGAAAATATCAGCATGAAATTTCAAGCTTTAATTATTCTAGAAAAGATAGCCGAACCAGGTACCAAGAAACACGAAAAATGAAACGGCTTTCCGTTCTGTTTGGGGTCAGTAAGGAATTATGTCGAGTTGGGGAGAGAGGAGAAGAACCAAATCATTGAGGTAGTGAGAGAATTAAGAGCAGATGGCCGGTTGAGTATCGCAGTTCTTGAGTTGGCTCTTCCATCCACCAAAACCTGACGCCACAAACATACACGAATTGAAATATAAGCTCCCAATGTAAATGAACCCGCATTTTGCTATCCGCAAAGTAGACGCCGCGACTTGACTCCATCGAGTTTCTGAACGAATCAAATTTTGACTACCCGGACAACTTGCATCAAACAACAAACTCAAACACACAGAGAGAGAGAGAGAGAGAGAGAGAGAGAGAGAGAGAGAGAGACCTGGTCTTGGACGTCGTCGTAGCCGGCGTAATGGGGCAGAGCAGAGAAACTTCTCCAGTGAGGGAAAGCGCCGAGCTTGGGAAGCAAACGCCTGGCTCTCACCAAAACCTTCAAGCTCTGCATCTCTCTCTCTCTCTCTCTCTCTCTCTCTCTCTCTCGCTGCTTCTCTTGCTGTTGTTGGAACGCCCTATAAAGGGTTCTCGAAGGGCGTTTCTCTGGAGCATTGCCTGAACCCGTCTCTCCAGCCCCCACCCCCCCTGAAGAGAGAACCGAACGCTAAACGCTGAACAGTGCACACTGAGGAGGCAAGACAAAATAACAGAGCAAAGATCAAGCGGCCGTTCAATAAGGTTATCGTGTAAGATTGGGCTTTTTGTCATCCGGGCTTATATTGACCGGTCTGAGATCTGGACCTAAGGCCTACCAAATCAAGCTCGTACAATAACACCTCCCCGAATTTTGGGAAAATGAAACGGATGCTCTGTCAACTTTATTTCTATGTCTAATGCCATCCCTAAAATTTTAATTTATTCAATATAATCTCTTAATTTTTAGTACATGTTCAATTTGATTCTCGAACTACATGAAAATCTTCAATGTTGTTCTTCCATCGGTTCAAGTTCAAATATAGTATTGAACATTTTCATATAACTCATGAATTATATTAAACATATACCAAAATTTCAAGAATCACATTGAATAAATTAAAAATTTAAGGAACAATATTATACATTAAACTATAGTTCACATTCAATCAAAGTTCAAGGATTATTTATGTCATTATCTCATGGATTTCTATTTAGTCCCATGACCAAATTATGAGTCCTTGAGTTTTTTTTTTTTTCTCTTGAATTTTTTGCAAATTCATGCTTGTCTTCCAGCATTTCATGTTCAGGTAGTGTCAACTTTATGTTCTTAATAAGCTCTGCACGCTTTCATCTTGTGTTTAATGATTTTGGTGTAGCTTTAAGAAATGCTGTGCCTTAAGATAATGAATACAAAAGCAATGAAGCTAGTTCCTTTTTTTTAAGGAACAATATTATACATTAAACTATAGTTCACATTCAATCAAAGTTCAAGGATTATTTATGTCATTATCTCATGGATTTCTATTTAGTCCCATGACCAAATTATGAGTCCTTGAGTTTTTTTTTTTTTTCTCTTGAATTTTTTGCAAATTCATGCTTGTCTTCCAGCATTTCATGTTCAGGTAGTGTCAACTTTATGTTCTTAATAAGCTCTACACGCTTTCATCTTGTGTTTAATGATTTTGGTGTAGCTTTAAGAAATGCTGTGCCTTAAGATAATGAATACAAAAGCAATGAAGCTAGTTCCTTTTTTTTTTTTTTTTTTTTAATTATTGTAATCATCAGGAGATTCCAATAGTTTCAGTTTCAAATTACAAAGTGTAAAGAAATGCTTTATTGCAGCGCTTATTTACAAACGAATCATTCTGGTCAAATTAAGTTCAAACAATGTCCCCATCTCAAGAAGCGGTGCAACTCTATTGGCCGTGCCCTTTGTGTTAGAAGACTTCATCTGATTGTCGTTGTGCCCCTTTCAGTTAACTGTAGCTGGTCCAGTCCGTACCTCGTGTGCAGGTACTAGTCAGCTCGAAAAAGAGTGCCATTCCTCGGACTCTCCCACAGGAATAGCATATGGTGAATACCAATCAGCATCGAAGACTTCCTGAAGCTGCAATACTATGTCCTGGTCATACGTCCCGAAGCCGACACTGGGCAGTAGTATAGAAATAGTCCCATATGAGGTTGCTCGTTCCGATGTGGGCTCTCGCATCGCTTACCGCATACTTCCCATGGTTGACCCGGGTGTAACCAGGATACTTATTCCTAGTGCTGGTCCCATTGCCGATCGCAGCTCCAGTCACGTTAAAACCTGGCACTATGTAGTACTTGATCTCAACTTGGCCAGAACAACTGTTGTACTTCGAAGAGGAGCAAAGGACAATGGAATAGAGGAGAGACTTGAGGTAAACGTCAGTGTTGTTTATGAAATGTGCCCAATGTCCTACCAATATCTTTACTTTGGCATGCTTGAAAAAGAGAACCTGAAAAGTATTTGTTTCCTCAGAAAATATGTTCCCAGTAACCATACATGGGAGGAAATAAAGTTGGCCAATATAGATAAATCAAAAATAGCATGTGTGATTAACCCATTTGGTCAGTAAACAGTTCATCACAGCAAAAGCTTCACACATTTTCCTTCAATCATTTCAAAAACAAAGTGGCGTATGGTGATAGCAGGAAAATACTACTGCTTACGGTAAGCTGAAAGCATTGCCATTTTTCTATTCCAGGCACAAGTTAACTCAAAAACAAGAAGCCACTAACAGCCATCAAACTTCAGTATTTGTGGTGCCACTAAATACTTCGTTGGTTCAATCTTTGAATGGTCATGCAAGTCAGAGTCCATCTTTATAAAAGAAAATGGAATATGGTAGATGCAAGACTAAAATGATTCTAAATGAACATCATATTGACTTGTGTCAGATGATTTGGATTTACATGTAGAAACAAGGGCAGCGACAGTTGCAATAAGGAGCATACCTCTGACACAGCAGAAGAAATGTGTTAAAATATATCTCGAGTTTAAGCCCAATGTAAAATTCCGAATATTACGAATTGCATATATTGCGAACGTTCGAAATCGAGCCAAGAAGATCCGAAGATCAACTTCCCCAACTTTGAATCTGCATTGAAGAGTTTGGCCACTAAAATAGGAAAGTCCACCTTTCACTTGGATTTGGATTTTGTTTAGAATATACAGGGATATGTTTTAGATAAAATCGTTTAAGATAGAAAGCAAAATCCTATGAGAAGTTGGCAAAAGAATAAGGGTTTCAATTATATATTTATAGACTTGTGGCCATGGATGAAAGGGATTGATCATGAAAAATTGGTCTTGAGGTGCCATCTCGTCGTCGAGTGCTTGAGAGGGATTTTCTTTGTCGTTCTTATTTGTGCAATTACATCCGAGAAGAATTAGTGTTTGTAGCCGATTTAATTATGTGGTAAGATTTGCGTGTAATTCCTTCGTGAGATTGAAAGATTATTTCTTGAGGAATTTCGAGAATAAACATTGCGTGCGTTATTGGGTGTAATTGGGGCTTGGGAAACATTAAGAGAGTGTTTAAGTGACTCGAGTGTGTAATCTTCTTGTATCACTTCATTTATAGTGAAATTCGCTGCTGTTCTCCCCGTGGACATAAGTCTTTATGATTGAACCACGTAAATCTGGTGTCCGATTTATTTTCTTTTTATATCTATATTATCGTTCGATCGCTAGCCCTATCACAACAAGTGGTATCAGAGCCAGGCTTGGCTAAGTTGAAGCGAATTGATGGCGACAGAAGAAGTAAAAGTGAGAATCAACTTATTCGATGGGAGTGATTTTAGTTTCTGGAAGATGCAGATTGAAGATTATCTTTACCAGATAAAACTACACTTGCCCTTATATGGGGAGAAACTAGAGACGATGAAGCAAGTTGATTGAGATTTGCTGGATAGACGAGCTATGGGTGTTATTCGGCTAATGTTGGCTCGTAATGTCGCGTTTAACATCTTGAAGGAGAAGACCACTACTGAAGCCCTCTGCGATCAACAAGGCCTATTTGAGCGACATCTGTTTAATTTGAAGATAAGCAAAGGTGTGTCAGTTGCAGATCATATCAATAAATTCAATATAATTGTTAGTCAATTAAGTTCAGTTGAGATTGACTTTGAAGATGAGGTACGTGCTTTAATTCTATTATCCTTATTGCCTGATAGTTGGAATACTACTGTTACTGCTATTAGTAATTCCTCTGAGTCAACAAGTTTAACGTTTGATGGGGTTCGAGATTTGATTCTAAGCGAGGGCATTTGTAAAAGAGAATCTGGCGAACCTGTATCTGCTACTTTAGTAGGTGAAAGTAAAGGAGGAACTAGCACACGTGTTAGCAGGAACATGAACAAGCATAGTCAATCTAAGACTGCTAATGTTGTCTGTTGGAGCTATGGCAAGAGAGGGCATCTTAGAATGAATTGCCTTAAGCTGAAGAATGAGAAAGGTAAGGGAATTATAGTTGATTCTGCAGATAATGTTGCAGCCGTAGCAAATAATACTGATTATGTATTGTTTGATTGCTTGATGAATGGATTTTGGATTCTAGTTGTTCTTTTCATGTCACACAAAATAGAAATTGGTTTATCACTTATCAGTGCATGGGTAGTAGTAAAGTCTAGTTAAGGAACAACACTGAGTGCGATGTTGTGGGTGTTGGTGATGTTAAAATCAGAATGCATGATGGCATTGTGAGGACATTGACTGAAGTAAGACACATTCCAGAATTGAAAAAGAACTTAATTTCCTTAAGGGCCCTAGATTCAGCTGGTTGCAAGTATTCTTAAAAAGGTGGAGTTCTGAAAGTTGTTCGAGGTGCCTTGGTGATAATGAAAGGAATCAAGCATGGAGGCCTATGTAAACTTCAAGGTGAGACAGTGACAAATTTCATTGCAAAGACATCGAATGCGTCTGTTTGAGAGTCTTTTGACTGCTCGAGGAAGACCTGAGTGTTTATGCCAATGCACAAGTTTGATGCTGGTGTCAGGATCATGTGATTGAGAGCTTTGATCGAGACAGAGACTAGTAAGTCGATCAAGTATGTGCGAACTGACAATAGCATAGAGTTCTACTCGAAGCTGATAAATAAATTTTGCATGAAAGAGGGCATAGTGAAACACCGCACTAGTGCCGATAAATCACAACAATTTGCAGAATTGATGAACATAATATTACTATAGACGGCCCGAAAAATGATCTCTAGTGCTAGTATTGTTAGGAAAATCCTAACTGATGTGCTTAGTACGGTAAGCTACTTGGTGAATAGATCACTATCAACTGCTATTGAATGGTAGACTCTTGAAGAAGTGTGGTTAGGTAACGTTGCTGATTATTCTATTATTAGAATGTTTGGTTGCTCGTGTTATTTTCAAGTCAGTGATGGTAAGCTTGATTGGAGGGCAAGGTGCATATTCCATGACTATGCACAAGGTGAGCGAGGCGATCGGTTGTGGTGCCCAGATATAAATTCACATGTTAATAGCAGAGAAGTTACCCTTGATGAGTCTTCGGTAGTTCTAGCTATGAGTATTTGTGGCAGTGTTAATACGGATCTGGACGATATTCAACTTGAGGTGGAGTTGCGACCAGAAACTCCTGAGGTAGCGAGTATGAGTACTAGTATTTGTAGAGAGGTGGAGCCTATAGAGCTAATGGTTGTCATAACTGCTGAAATTAACAAAGTACATATTCGATCTCCTAATAGATATGGATGCAACAATAGTTTTGCTTTATCTGCGATTAAGGAGGTTGCGTCGGAAAATACTTGCAGAGCAGTTAAAGGTGCATGTGGAGTTGGTATTCTAATGAGGTCATCGGTTATGACGAAATTCAAGTGAGATTTGGAATTGAATAATATCTGTGGCGGTTGAGCCTATCAGGGGGCTATGGGAAAGTAGCGGTAGAGTTTGATTTTTTTTTTTTTTTTTGCGAAGCAATTGCAACTTGGCTCAAATGTTGAGCCAATGTGGAGATTGTTAAAATATGTCTTGAGTTTGAGCCCAATGTGAAATTCCGAATATTAGGAATTGAATATATTGCAGACGTTCGAAATCGAGCAAAGAAGATCCGAAGATCAACTTCCGCAAATTCGAATTTGCGTTGGAGAGTTTGGCCACTAAAATAGGAAAGTCCAACTTTCACTTGGATTTGGATTTTGTTTAAAATATATAGGGATATGTTTTAGATAAAATCGTTTAAGATAGGAAGCAGAATCCTATGAGAAGTTGGCAAAAGAATAAGGGTTTCACTTATATATTTATAGACTTGTGGCCATGGATGAAAAGTTGGCAAAAGAGTAAGGGTTTTCACTTATATATTTATAGACTTGTGGCCATGGATGAAAGGGGTTGATCATGAAGAATTGGTGTTGAAGCGCTGTCTCGTCGTCGGGTGCTTGAGAGGGATTTTCTTTGTCGTTCTTGTTCGTGCAATTACATCCAAGAAGAATTAGTGTTTGTAGCCAATTTAATCTTGTAGTAAGATTTGCGTGTAATTCATTCGTGAGATTAAAAGATTATTTCTTAAGGAATTTCGAGGTTAAACACTGCGTGCGTTATTGGGTGTAATTGGGGCTTGGGAAATACTGAGAGAGTGTTTGAGTGACTCGAGTGTGTAATCTCCTTGTATTGTGTTGAAAGATATGCGGAATTGTCCAATATCTTGATTGATTGTGTTTTGTGTATTTATGTCAATTGAATATTAGATTTAGATCTAAATTGATTATTAGATCATTTATTTCCTTGCACAGAATACAACTTGTATTATTCATTAGATTGAATTGTACATTCAATACATATTGGAATATTAAAAATTCCCCTACGACATTCTCTCTGTCTTCTTCCTTTCCTCTTGCCTTTCTTTATTGCTTTCTTTCATGGTATCAGAGCACTCGGTCTCTAAATCACTTCCGCCTCAAGCTACTGCCGAAGAAAATTTCCAACCTACAAAAGGATTGATCATTCGGCATTAGAAATGCATACTCTTGAAGGAAGAGAATTTTAAATACCTATTATGACTTCTCAGCAGGACTCCAATCTAGGCATCGATAGCAGGAACACCGGAGAAGACACTCCACAAGTTTCGCAGCACCAGAATCTCCCTACGGCAACTTCAATATCCGATCAACTATTAATTCAGGCCCAACCTCCGCAATGGCGGCCCACGCAGGCTCAGATCCAGTTGGGGCAACCCACGACGGGCCAATCATACCAGTGGATTCCATATCCACTTTATTTTGGGCCAAGCCCAATATCATCACCACCTAGTTTCGTGGGCCACCAAAGTCACGACGGGGGCCCGCCAGCCACAAATGGGGCAAGCCCAACCATCGGGATGGAGCAGACGGGCGGTTCGAACGTCTCGGGTACGAGACAAAATCCCTACTCGGGATATCTCAATTCTGGTCATCCAATCGGGTCGGGCGAATCGGGCCAAGGGATGAATCCCTACTCGAATTTCATGCCCGGATTCCTACTCGTTCCAACGGTGGCGTTCACTGGGCGACCAGAACTGGGCGACCCTTTGTATGTCTCCAACGCCGACGGACCGAAGCTTCGACTGATAAACCAACAACTAATTGGAGTAGAGATCTATTCGAAGTGGTCACAGGAGCTCCGACGGGCATTGATAACTAAGGATAAAGATGGTTTTCTCGATGGAACCATCGCAATCCCCTCTGATGAACGCCTAGCCCGACATTGGCGGAAGTGCAATCACCTCGTCCGAACATGGATCGGTAATTGCCTATCCCCAGAGGTCGCGGCTGGGCTTCCACCCACAGAAGATGCCAAAACCATGTGGGAAAACATACGAGAAATGTATGGTAAACTGGATCAAGAGAAATTTTTTAACCTAATGCAGGAAATCAGCGAGCTCAAACAAGCAAACACGACGATCACGGTCTACTTCAACAGACTATCGTCTCTGTGGAATCAACTCGAGGCAACGGAAGAAAAGCTTGAAGGGCCAGAATCAACCCTCAAGCAGTATAAACAGATCAAAGAAAGAGAAAAGGCCACGAGATTCCTCATGATTCTAAATGAATCATACCTTACGTTCCGATCCTAGATCCTAGCCATGGATCCTATGCCATCAATCGGACGTATCTTCCAATTGGCGATGCAGGAGGAGAGTTAGCAACTCGCATCAACCAAACACATGAGGAACAGCGAGAGCATCGCTCTCGCCGCCCGCAATGAACGAAGAGACGCGGCCGCTAGGACTGCTTCAACCCTAGCTCACGAAAGAAAGAACCCCTTAGGGTTTGGCGATGCCGATCCACACTCCTTTAAAAGGGACGGAACGAGCGGTCCAGATTTCACGCGAGGATCGGACGAAATCCAAGGGGGCGAGTTCGTGCCCGGATCAGACGGCGGACAGGAGATCGCGATCAAAGGAACGGACGGGCAGATCTTCGCCACGTCATCCAAAAATTTCGCAAAGAATTTTAAAGGAAAGTGTAAATTTTTTTGCGATTATTGCAAGCGTACTAATCATACTATTGACAGTTGTTGGAAATTGCACAGGAAACAGGGTGATAAGGAGAAAAAAAATTTCCACAGCCTATCAAGTCACTGGACCAACTGGTCCAAGAATTGATCAGCCTATTTCAATTGGCCAGTACTAGCAACTCATGCAGGCATTACAGAAAATGGATATTTCCAACAAAGGGGGAAATTTCTCAAGTATTTTACATTGTCTAATTAATTATATTTCCAGAAAGGCATGGATTATCGATTCTGGGGCAAGTGACCATATTATATGCAACAAGGGATTATTTTCAAATATGAAAGAAAATTTAGATCATCCTGTCTCCATACAATTACCCAATGGCAATTTCACTTATGTCAAAGTGACAGGAACAATGAATCTCAGTTCACAAATTGTTCTCCAGAATGTGCTCTATGTCCCAAAATTCCATTTCAACCTCATATATGTATCTAGAGCCTGCAAAGAAAATTCATGCTGGGTATTTTTTGATGCTGACACATGTTTATTTCAGGCCCTTTCGACTGGCAGACTGATGGGCTTGGGTAATCTCTCTGAAGGACTCTATTTCTGGACAGATTTTCCAAGTAATTTCAATTTTTCTTGCAATAAGAAATCATTGTGTAATTCCACTACCAATGATAGAAATTTTACTATGCACATGCGATTAGGTCATAGTGCTTCCTTTCCATATCTTGAGTGTTCTGTTTGTCCTCTTGCAAAGCAATCAAGAACACCATTTCCCTCTAGTACTTCACGAACTAGTAACATCTTTGCATTAATTCATGTGGATATTTGGGGACCATATCATACAATCAATCATGATGGTTCTCGTTATTTTTTTACAATAGTAGATGACTATTCTCGGGCAACATGGCTTTTCTTGATGCATTCTAAGAATCAGGTCGTTTCTCACCTGAAGAATTTCATCCTACTATCTAAGAATCAATTCCAGAAATCCATTCAACGGATTCGTACTGATAACGGGAGAGAATTTTTTAGTCATGAATGCTCCTCATTATTCAATTCTCATGGCATTCAACATGAACATTCATGTGTGTATTCACCACAACAAAATGGTGTAGTTGAAAGAAAGCATCGACATCTGCTGGAAGTTGCTCGTGCCTTAAAATTTCAGGCATCTATTCCAAACAATTATTGGGGCGACTATGTCACTACAGTAGCTTATCTTATTAATCGAATGCCTACTCGAATCCTGAATGGGCGAGCGTCATTTGAGCTGTTGTTTGGAAAGAAGCCAGAGTTAAACCATCTCAGGATCTTCGGATGTCTCTGTTATATTGCAACAATGGGATCTCGAGATAAATTGGGCCCACGTGCACGGCAATGCATCTTTATGGGATATCACAATCTACAGAAAGGATATCGGGTTCTTGAGATTTCAACAAGAGAATTCTTTGTCAGTCGCGATGTGATTTTCCATGAGAATATTTTTCCATTTTCAGACAATGCATCTCCAAATGAAGGTCAAGAGACAATTCCCAGACATCAGATTTTTCCTTCTGATGAGGCTTCTTGTCAAGATCTCTCCTACATACCAGTGACACAACCAAGGAGTCTTGATTCTTCTCCCCAATTTATTTCGCCAAGTTCTGATGCACACTTGACCGCTTCAGAACATATTCAACAAGATGTAGAAGAAGATTCCATTGCAAATATGGAAATACGTGACACTACACCAACTTCCTCACAAGAGACATCACAATCTACAACTGGAGTTGAGTATCCTAGACGGTTTGGACGGGCTACAAAACCTCCAACTTGGACAAAGGATTATGTATGTGCTACTCACAATTCTCCAGGTATTCAACA
The DNA here is from genome assembly GCA_014182885.2 of Eucalyptus caleyi. Lineage (NCBI taxonomy): Eukaryota > Viridiplantae > Streptophyta > Magnoliopsida > Myrtales > Myrtaceae > Eucalyptus > Eucalyptus caleyi. The sequence goes on along the minus strand of CM024468.2, from coordinate 37,465,317 downwards.
TCCAATCTCCTCCTATGTTTCTTTTCATAGATTATCTCAGGAGCATAGATGTTGTGTTAGTCGTTTATCCGATGACAAGGAACCGTCTAGTTATGACGAAGCATCCACTCATCCAAAATGGCAAGAAGCCATGACGGCAGAATTGAAGGCACTTACTGATAATCACACATGGGATCTTGTTCCATTACCACATCATCGCAAACCAATTTGATGTAAATGGGTCTATAAGATCAAGTATCGTGCTGATGGCTCTATTGAACGATACAAGGTAAGATTGGTAGCTAAAGGGTTTACCCAAAGAGAAGGTTTTGACTATCACGAGACGTTCTCTCCCGTTGCCAAAGATGTTACAATACGTTCATTCTTAGCTGTTGCTACCATTAATGACTGGAATCTACACCAGATGGATGTTCATAATGCCTTCCTCCATGGTGATCTGGATGAAGAAATCTACATGAATATTCCTCAAGGCATCCGGAGACAGGTGGAGAATAAGGTGTGTCGTCTCCGTAAATCCCTTTATGGATTAAAACAGGCATCCAGACAATGGTACGCAAAATTTGCTAGTGCTCTTACAACAGCAGGCTTTAAGCAATCCAAGCATGATTATGCTTTATTTTCACGTACTAAAGGTATGTCATCTATCTATCTAATGATTTATGTTGATGACATACTTGTTATGGGAAATGATAGAACCTCTATAGAGAATTTCAAGGAATATTTGCATGCTACCTTCCATATTAAAGATTTAGGAGCATCGAACTACTTCCTTGGAATTGAAATTGCCCGTTCTAACAAAGGAATTTCCCTGAGTCAGCGGAAATTTATATTAGAGATCATATCAGAGGCAGGTCTTTTAGGATGCAAGCCAGCTGTAATTCCCATAGAACAGAATACTAAGCTGACCACTACAGACTATGATAAAGGAATATCTCAAAATGATGATCCCATACTTAGCGATTCATCAGGCTATCAAAGATTTGTTGGGAAACTTATATACCTGACAATGACTAGACCTAATATCTCATATGCGGTTCAGACACTTAGTCAGTTCATGCATCAGCCAAAGCGATCTCATTTGGATGCAGCCTTGAAGGTCGTGAAATATTTGAAGAAATGTCCAAGACTTTGGATACTTCTATCTAGAAAGAGTGACTTAAGGATGTCAGCATATTGTGATGCAGACTATGCAACATGTCCCATTAGTAGAAGATCTGTCACTAGATATTGTATTAAATTGGGAGAATCTCTTTTTTCTTGGAAGACCAAGAAACAGGCTACTGTGTCTCTTTCTTAAGCCAAAGCAGAATATCGAGCTATGGCTAAAGCTACATGTCAAGTAGTTTGGATACGAGGATTACTCAAGGATCTCGGAGTAGAAGTGTAAGGATCCACGAAGCTGTATTGTGATAATGATGCGGCTCTTAAACTTGCATCTAATCCTATAGTACATGAAAGAACCAAGCATATAAAAGTGGATTGTCATTTTACATGGGAAAAGATCCAAGAAGGAGTAATTGAAACAAGAGAAATTGGGACAACGGAACAACCAGCAGACATGTTCACCAAGCCCTTGTGTCAGAAACAACACGCATATCTACTAAACAAGCTAGGCGTCTTGGACATCTACAAGCCACCAGCTTGAGGGGGAGTGTTGGAAGATATGTGGAATTGTTCGATATCTTGATTGATTGTGTTTTGTGTATTTATGTCAATTGAATATTAGATTTAGATCTAGATTGATTATTAGATCATTTATTTCCTTGCACAGAATACAACTTGTATTATTTATTAGATTGAATTGTACATTCAATACATATTGGAATACAGAAAATTCCCCTACGACATTCTCTCTGTCTTCTTCCTTTCCTCTTGCCTTTCTTTATTGCTTTCTTTCATATTGCTTGATTTATAGTGAAATTCGTTGCTGCTCTCCTCGTGGATGTAGGTCTTTATGACTGAACCACGTAAATCCGGTGTCCGATTTATTTCCTTCTTCTGTCTATATTATTGTTTGATCGCTAGCCCTATTGCAACAAAATGGATGACCAATAAATAGTTTGCTCAGCATATTGTGTTTAACTAAGCCAATCCATTGTGCTAATCCTAACAGTGCCTCCACTTCCAACTGATTTTATTGTGTCAACCCACGCCTGTTCATCGGCCTGGTACTTGCCAAATGACAACTGCAATGGCAATATATTGTATGTTAAAGATAGAAGCTTGAAAGATGAAATTGAGGGGATCCTTCAAAAGGATCAGCAGAGCAACCGCAGTGTGATTCAATCAAAACTTAAAAGTTGAGCAGCCTCACTATTCATGAAGGAATCCACACTGAAAAAGTTTACTTGCTAAGATATCAGATAGAAGACAACTAATATTTTGATGATGTCCGAATGCATTTCTTACTTTGTATATTAAGACAAAATGTCAAATGTTAATTAGATAGGTTTTGGACAAGTTACCTCTCGAGGAGCAAAAGAAAGATAGCTAAGTTGAGATCATGAAGATGTAAGACTACGTTCAATAATATCTAATGGAAAACAAAACATGTGAGGATGTGACAGGATTGGATAGCCTGCTACATTAGGAACCTCTACAGATCGAGGAAGAGGTGACTTGCAATGACATATTTGCTCATAACAATAACTGACTCAGGAAATTGTTAACATCAACCTTCGCCAGATCATTATGTTGGCAAGTGAACTGAAAGCAAATCAAGTGTAAAACCATTCAGTTGAGCACCAAACTGATCGACTGGTCACAGCATCACATCACAGGCTAATATCAGACCAAGAATAAGCTGCTCATTTCAAATTTGAGAATAACTTTTTAACAGAAGCCTGCAGCCAAGTCTAAGCATCGAAGTTGCCAAACTGGAGTCAGCCATGTCTATCCAGTTATAGACGGGCATCCAACTAGAAATCCTCAAGAGAGCAAATCTTGTCCTTATCTCTTATTTTAGAAACTCCTTTCCTCTTTTAAAGGCTATGCATCATGCACCGGAGAATCTCTGCTTACTCATCAGTCCCACAAAACAGCATCTCCAAAATGAACAATGTGAAAATAAAATCCAATCTCTTACTTTCAATATGGATATTTCTACTTTTCTTCTTTTAAAAGCTATTTACCATACATAAGAACTGTTCTGCTTTCTCTTTGTTCGTATCATTCGATCATCTAGGAGAAAACAAACTAAAAAAAAAAAAAAAAAGTAGCAAACGTCAGGAAAAAGTTTTTAAGATGCATTTGGCAAACATTTATCGCTGATTGGACCTAGTGGGATAAGGCTTGGTTTGTTGTTGTTGTCATAACCATTTGGAAAGAACTCCGACAAAGATGAAAATCAAAAATCCGCAGAAAACTCTAAGCTGCAGCACCAAAAACAATCTTAACAAACAACAGAATCACTTGTCAATGAGCATAACCTTAGAGGTTTCACACCTCGGTCTAGATTTAATCTGACGGTTGAAAGACCAAAAAGGGACATTCCTTGACTAAAAGTGAAACAACAGAAAATCCCATGAAGCAGAGACATGCTTTATGACGTGAAAATGAAATTTTCTATCACCTAAAGAAACAAAGAAAATGAACAATACAACCAAATGCCAGGGGAAAAAAAGAAGAAGAGCATAACGATTCACAAAATCTCAAATTATGCAGGCAAAAGAGGCACAAGAAGAAGTGCAGTATGGACGTTTTTGTCATACTTGATTGCTCTTCAGGTTCAAGGAAATGTGACCAACAGGGAACTTTTCTGGTGATCTGCCATTGTTGATCCCAGAAATTCTTTGTGTAAGCTTAAGCATTGAGAGAGGACAGTTTCCACAGGTTGTCATTGTAGGGTTCAACCTTCTTTGCTATTTTGGGACAATTAACAAGGTATATTCCAAGTTCCTTCACCTGTAAAGATTTGATCATTATAATTCTTCTATACGACTCGAATACACAAACTATATAGATTGAAGAGATGAAAAATAGGTGATGTGTCTTAAAATGGTGTAAATGTGGCAGAATCTTCTACAATCTTACTTGCCAACAAGAATGGGATGCTTATAGCTCAGAGCCCGCACCTCTTCTCTTGCTCAGTCAAAATATATTTAGCCAGATTGATATCCTTACCAATAAAAAATGCTGAAAAGGCCATTCTACATTCCTGAGGAAGGGACTTCTTAAGTAAAGCATGTTCCTGAGAATGGGACTTCCAATCGTTGTTTGCAGATCCAATATAAACATCTCAGTTATCTGATATCCACACTTTGCATGAACTACGCCTGCGCCCCATCATTTGGCAAATAATAGTGTAAAAGACTTGACGTTTGTCCTTCCAGAAGCAAGGTCGTTTGGTTCTTTGTTGTAGTCAGGATACACTCTGGAGTGCCGTAAAAGGTTGATGAAGTTTATTATCTTCCAGAGGAGGTCTGATGTTTGCAAGAAGTAAATGAGAAAATATATAATAGACCATGGTAAATATGAAAACGGAACTTAAAGAAGATGAGTCCGGGCTTATGCAGCATGGACATTACGTTCTACTTCCTACATAATATCGGGCCTCAAACTTCTCTAAAAGTAACAATTTACTCACTACTTTGGTGAGTAATTCTGGCACTACAGTCGTTCAATATCTTCATCCGTCAGATCAATATCCTTCCTGAGGCTCCCTTGGAGCTTTTGGAGGAGTATGGTCCTCTCCAATGGAGGACCTCTTACTATCTCAAAGTCAAAAGTAGTAGCATCACTTAGAATTCGAGCAGTTCTCCAAGATAGACCATTTTCAGGATTTTACTCAGGAGAAGACGTTAAGCAAATTACCTAACACGTGCTTCGGAAACTTGAAATGGGAAAACGTTTTACACGTTAACAGAAAGTTTGGTTAAAGATCACGAGCGATAAAACTATGAAAGCTACTGGATATTAAATACAAGGCAGCCTCGATCGCCCATTTTGCGAAAAACCCAAACATGAAGCTCCAAATGCCACCAAAGCGGCTGTGCACCAACAAATCAGCATATGCAAAGGGCATGAGTAAGAACCATCTGCAATCACCTGATAGTGACATTCTGATCAGCTGCATCTTTGATGGCTTTGTAAACACCACGACCCAAATCGGCCCCGAGTCAGAACATATCAAATTGAGAGTAACCATAATCGCTGGAGCGAGGATCGTCAGGACGAGCATTCAGCAGGCAGCTGCCAATACCGCGCTATGATGTCCAGCTTCTCCGTCGAGTTTCCCGCCAACCACTGCAACACATCCGCTTAACCATTTGTCTCCCCAGTCGCTTAACCATTTGTCTTCCCAGTCAGCAACTTATACATTTAGGCTCCGTTTATTTTATAAAAAATAAATAATTTGGAAAACATTTGCTGATAAATAATTGCTTATATCTCTTGAAAGTAATTAGCCAATGAAAAATATTTCCATCATTGATTACATTTTATTTCTAAACATCTTAATAAATAATGAAAATATATTTTCATTGATTCGTTTTCGTAAGTGTGCAAGAGACATTTTTGCGAAACAAATGTAGTCTTAACAATATCCAATTTTTAACACCAATCTTAGTCTCTCCTACTCACCGCATTGCGTTACTTAGTTAAACGCATCCTTGCGACAGAAGAGGGGGGCACCACTTGTGGAGAGGACGCTGGGGACGCGGCGGAGGAGGGGTGTGTTGGTGGGGATGGATTGGACGAGCCATGCCTTGCAGCAAGGCGAGCCTGCCGAGATGGCGGGAGCAGAGAGGTTGGCTATGGCGACGAGCGTCAGAGCAGCCTGCCGAGACACAAAAGTCGACCATCTCCTTGGTTACTTCTTCCAAACTTGGAGGATCCCGCTGCATATTATTTAAAAAACCCACCATAATTTCTGTCATGTGAATAGAGAAAATGTGTAAGCCTGGAAAAATTGGGACTAAATGTTACCTTTGGAGAGTAGTATTATCCACTAACCGTGCCCAAACACCCTACAAATGGCAAAGAGCACTATCAATCAGAACATAAACTATATCTTCGCAATCCTCCGTATGGCAAAGGGTACGATCATCTGACAATGAGGAGGGATAACAAAAGACCACAAGATTCAATCATACAATTGCAGTGGATGTCCAAGATTCGCATACCTCACAAAAGTCTTTGGAATCTTCTCCAGATATTCCACGAAGGGATATACTGTATTCCTAAGTCAGACATTGATCAAGAGTCTGGAATCTGCCTTCGCGAATTTGAAATTAGTAATTATAACCAAGTCAGTGCCTGGGAGAAGGGAACTATGTCCAACAAAGAAAATCAAAAGAATGGTAACTCACAGATCTTAAGGTGAGTTTCAAGGTTAGTGGAGAAGGGTTTCTTGAGGGTCATCGCATGCCATTCATCATAAGATTCAGCTGCTTCAATTTCCTAAGCAACACCAATTTAACAAGATGGTAATAATAGATCATCTAGGATATTAACTATGCTGACTCATTGCATTTGTCAATTGATTAGTCCCAATTCTAACATCATGTCATCTGGCAAAATACATTAGTCCTACCATATCAAAAACCTGTATGATGTCAAGCGTCATGGACTTTCCAACAATAAACATAAGAGTCCTTTTTAGGGTCTCGTCCAATTTACTAGTGCATGAATAGTTTCCTCGACCATGTCATTGCTAAAGCATTTATCAATCACTCCAATCCTAAGCCAACACTAAAAAATTATTGTCAGAGAACAAGACAAAGATACTCCATTTAAAAAATTATTCAATGATACACACTTCAATAACTGCAATAAACAAAATTGAGGAGATTAGAGAACAAAAGAATTTCTGGAAGTAAGACAAAATGTGCAGGTTCATTCTTTAATAAAGGTAAGAAAAAATATACTCGCACATAGAAGGAAGAAACTTTTTTCCATAAAAGTAGCAATCACTATGCTATCATGAATATTTACTTGTCCCTTGCACGATTCTAATATACACAACAACTTACGACATGTCATAACTTATAACTCATCATGTAGACTAAGCATATAAAACCTCCCTTTGCCTTATAGCCAACTGCACAAAAAAAGTAAGAAAGTTATAGTTATGTGTGGTAGAACACAATCTACTCACAATGCACATCATTTATTAGCTATGTCACAAATTTCTGCGGTCTATTCCCCCAGACATAGATCCAAAGGCACACAGTCATTCACACGGAAGAATATAAAAGTAAAAAATCATGCCACAAAGATCCCAGAAGCTATAGACTAAAGTTGAACATTACTTATGAATGATACTCCTCATTTCAGGATAAACAAGATCATCATATAGTGAAAGGAATGTCTCTATAACAGACAAATCATCAGTAGTCAGTCTACCAAGACGCTCTTCAATCAAAGCCAATCTCTATCAAGGTATAGTCATAACTCAGAAGAGATTATCAAGGTATGAAGTTTAAAAACGCTCAAGCAGCAGTCAAAGGTGCATTAAAAACAAACCGCATTAGTGAATAGTGAGTAGCCAAGTGCCAGGCAACCATTTCAACACCATTAAGTTTATCCCCGGTGAGAGCTTTGGTATTCCTCTGGAAGAAGAAGGCCGCATTCTAAGACAGTATCCTAACACTAGTTATTCACAACTTGGTATTCAAAGAGGAATAGTACTAAACCGTGCAAAGTAAATATTGTGGAAACTATAAGAGCTTTTCATTAAAAACATTAGGACAAAACGAATGATCTCTTCATCGTTTCAATAATAAAGTATACTTTGCAAACAAAGGCTTCCCTTCGGTGCAATGCACTGGATGGTCTTCAACATTTCTGCATGCCAGAAGGCAACTAATGGATAAAATAAAACATTCGTACATGCTACAAAGATTAAATTATTGAAGAACTTCCAGTTTGCAGACACCAACAGAACATTTGGAAGCATAAATAACATCCAACCCTTCTGACCTATTTTATATTTGGTGAATGACCTCCTTATTTCATTACACAGTTTAGCCAAGACCTCCCTTTTGTTTGCACAGACGATGTACCTAGATAGCTAGATAAACGAGAAAGGTGGAAGGACGCTCTGCATCTGGAGGAAATCCTATTTGAACCTCTGGATGGGAAAAAACCTGCAAGTGAAAGCATTAGCTCAAGAATTTACTTTGCGGAATTGTCGCAGAAATATGAAACAGGTGCATTATATGTTTGTTTGTTCAAGTTAGTCCTTCCAATTAAAAAACGCTAAACAAAAATGGTGAAGTGGATGTTACGAGGCTGCTGCCACCTTGGCATCTACACGGCCAAGTAGGGTCCACGTGACTATTACACAGTTTAAAAATTATAAAAAATAAAGTTGTGGTTTCAGAAAGAAAATAAGAAAAAAGGAAAAAAAAAAAGGATCTGCAGTGGTTCTGTCGGGATTTGAACTAGTCCGAGAAAGACGGGCTATGAGAATTCCATGCGTTCAAATCATTCACTCGTTTGCCAATCCGTTGTCAATAAATAACAAAGAGGAGATCACAAGGATTGAGTAACCACAAGTGCATTGTGATTTGGAGGATTCAAGAATATACTTTTTTTTTTTTTTTTTTGGTGGTCCATGATTCAGAGAGCACAGCTCGAGAGCTCATTGCCACTGTAAGCATCATATCTCGTTCTTCCGTACTGGGCTCAAACAGAGTCAACTACCTCAAAGGAAAGAGTTTGGTATTTTTTTTTTTATGCTATTTTTGTTGATGCTTTGTTAAATTTCCTCGATTTGGGTTTATTGGCCATGCCAAGTTTGATTGATAGCGTTAGTTCTGGCTTCCTGCTTCAAGGATTTTGATATTTCATGTTTGTTGACCTAGTTATTTGATTCCTTTTTTATAGAAGATTTTGCGTCGTGCAAACAGAACGTCAATGCTCTATTACACACTCCTCTCTGTCTCTCTATTCATTATGGCTGGGCAACACCGCCTCCATCGGCAGGCCACCCTTCCCCCGCCAAGTCGCCCTTGCCCTGACCTTCCCCGTCCTCTCTCTCTCTCTCTCTCGGCTTTGCTTCTTCTTTTTTCTTTTAATTCCACCTCAGAAATGAGAAGAATGATGATGTGGCATTGATGTGGATGGGCAATTTAGTGGTGTCAAAACCAAATTGAAAAACAAAACTGAACTGAAATTTCGTGCATTTTCAGTTCGGTTTAGTTCAGTTTGGTTTAGTTTTCAATTTGGATAATTGAAAAATAACTATTCTTTTTTTCGATTCAGTACGGTTTGGTTCAATTTTTAGTTTGGATCGGATTTGCACGCTTTTGGGTTGGTTTGGTTTGGATTTCCTAAAAATCTTAACCGAAAACAAACTGGTTACCATGACAATTTAGCTCATTAGTTTCGCCTGAAATAAGTTGGCAAAGGAAGTGGAATAAACACAACCCCAGCAAGCACATATAGGAAGGCAATTAACATCTATATCATTATTTAGGAAAAGTCACGTACAGTTTTAACAGTTGCTAATCGAACCATTCCAAGGAAGGAAATCCAGCTTTGCTTGCCATTGTGACATTGTTTAAGATAGCCAGCAGCCCAAAAGTAGAGTAAATAAAAAGTAACCAACTCATTTTGGCCAACTATCATTGACATGGTGGTATAGGTAATACCAATTGGCATTATGGTTGATGTTGACGTTGATAATTTTTAAAATTATTTTTTTATAATTTATTCAAATTTTTTATCGATTTTTTTTCATCGGTCGAGTGTCTGTCCACTATCCGTCGTTCCTTGCCCCTTTTCTACGCCCAAATGCGTCAAAAAACAATTTCTGTTTTCCCCCTCCTGCTGAGCATTCAGGGTTGTAGCTTTGCCGAATTAATGGGTTCTATGGGCTGCAATGAACAGTGGGTTGGTATGAGTGGTGGGCTTTGGATAATGGGCTTCGACTGGGATTTATGGGCTAAATTGCAGGCTGTGGTCCGATGAATTAGACTAATGCAAAATGGTAAATGGACCAATTGGGCGTTCTTTATGTTTATTTGTTTATTTATTTTGGTACATTTCAAATATCTAAACTTGAATTGGCCGGCTAAAATTTAGGCGTCATCGGTTAGTAGTCAAGGAACGAAACTTGGGGCATGAATTAGATGCATCCTACATATTTGATTATTTACATCATCAAAAATTTAACAACTATTAGATCATTTGATTGGATTTTCGAAGTTTATATTTCATGATTCATGAGGTTAGCTGGGCTCTTTAATAAGATTGTAATTGACAATAATTTGATTTCAATGTTATTATCTAATATCTGAACAATAACATCTACCCAAATAATTGAAAGTCATTGATTACCTGAATTTCACTTTAATAAGGGAACTTTTCTACTTTTAGAGAATTTTCTTTTCGTTCTCCAACTTTATTATAATGTGGATCCTATTCTTGATCAAATACATTTTTTTCCAATTTTTATTGAGAGGTGAGTTCCTTTGTAAAATTAATTTTTTTGTTTAATTCTTGGGAGTTACTCTCTTTTTCTTTTGTATCCTTATCCCCGAATTTTCTTTTTTTTTTACAAACTTTATTATAATGTGGATCACATTCTTGATCGAACATCATGCCAAAAAGTTGAATTGTATAGTCTACTCATGAAAATTTGTCTTTACTTTGTGAATCGTTGATTCAAGAGACACAAAAGCATTTATCATGTAGAATGATTTAGGAAGCAATTCCAATCATCACAATTCACACGAGCGTCAGTGGTTTGGCTAATGAAATTGAGTTAGAGGTGTAAGTACAAATTGAATCGATACTTAAATATGCATTCTCACTCGAAACATAATCAAACTTTTATAAAAAATCATGTGCCGCACTCTTGAATTAACTCACTTGAGGGCCTATCTATTTAAACGGGTGGATTAATCTACATTTGACCTTAACGAGATGACTCTGCATATGAATTTAGCGATTAGGATCTTCTGATAAAATAAGTTTCTTCTTCAAAACTCTATACAAACATACATACCATCTTCATTAGGCACAAACATGCGCCAACAAGGGACCTTCGCGGTATTAAAAATGGAATCGGACATCGCCATCCAGCGAAAAAGAGACTCTAATTTTTTTTTAAATTAGTTAGTAGAGAATATGATTACTAACTTGGAGCATGCCCGTTGGTTCTCTTTTCTCTTTTTCTTTACTAAAAGAGAAAGCGGGTCGAGTCAAAAGGGCTTTTTTTTCCACGCACCTCCCTTCTCTTTTTCTTTACTAAAAGAGAAAGCAGGTCGAGTCCAGAGGGCTTCTTTTCCACGCTCCTCCCGCGTACTGCTTCGGAAATTACGCATGCAATAATTTGCCCTTTGCCCTTTCCGAGCAGCATGCATCGCAGCGGTTCGATCGGCATGAAGGGTCTCGCACCATTGGATGGCAAGAACGCAGCATTGAGTGAGTTGCTATGTCGGTGATAAAACGTTGAAGGCTTAGAATTGGCGGAGATTAGGGGCATCAAAAACCAAACCGAAAACTAAATCGAATTAAATCTAACTGGAAAGTTTTTTTTTTTTATTTGGTTTGATTCTCATTAAAAATCGAAACTTTTTAAACCGGTTCGGTTAACTGAATTAAACCAATAAAATCTAAAAAAATTCATTTTATTTTACCTTTTTTTTTTTATAAAAAATCGATTTTTTTATAAAAATAAAAATAAAAACTATTGAAAAGGGTGGATGTAGGAAAAAAAACAAAAACAAAAACAAAAGTAAAAATCGAACAAAACCAAATCGAACCAATATTTCGATTCGGTTCGATTTTGGTTTGGGTTGAATTTCAATTTGGTTTTTAATAAAAAAACTCAACTGAACCGAACCAAAACACTTAAATCCCTAATGGAGATCACGACAGTGACAAAAGTTTGTTGTATAATTGGTTTCTGTGACGACGATTGTTAGTTATCTTTATTTGCCAAATAGGAGATTTGACCTTTCAGCATTTTTTCATTAGTGAAATAGAAGTCGATTACGAGATATTATACTATAATACGATTCACTACTTTACTAAACTCTTTCAAAATCTCATCGTAATCTTCAATAGAATGTACATATTAATAATTAATTCTTTTAAACGTTTATTCTCAAAATATTCCCAATCTTGGAATATTACCTGTTAAACATTGAAATGCGTCAAATATTTTGTTCTATTAGGTGTCCATACAATTTTTCCAATCATAAGAGTCATCAAGAATTATGTGTTTTGTTTTTTCAAATACACCCAGCATGCCGGGATTTCTCTTTAACACGTACTTTCTTCCTTCCACCTATATTGATGGGTGACTCTATTATAGTCATTTATTTGTAAAATGTTTTATATATTTTTCTTCAAATATGATATATTTTGTTGTACTTATTTTGCAAATATACAAAGTCATGCAACGGATTTCTTTAAACATATAGTTGTTTTCCTTCTACTTGTAATAATCGGTGGGTAACTTTATTACATTTAGTAAAAGTGTGATTGACAATAACCTAATAATCCAATAATTAAACAATAAAATCTGCCCAAGTAATTAAAAAAAGTCACCGATCACCTAAATGTTATTTTTGTGAGGGAAGTTTTTAACTTCTAGTGATAATTTGAAATTTTCATTTTAGATTCTAATTTTCTTATAATGTGGATAAATCACCTCCGTGCTTATTGGAAAGGTCATTGATAAGCTAACACATTTTCATACTCTCTTTTGCTTTTTCTTTACCCACTCCCACCATCATATCCACCTAAATAATTACAAGTAAACATTAATAACATAAATATTATAATAATATGGATCGTGTAACTTGTTTATTAAGAAAGTTGTGAATGACCTAATGTGTTTTCCATGTACGGTGTCTTTTGTTTTTTTGTTTTCCTTTTCCCTCGATCCACAATCGAGTGAGGTCCCATCAACTCAGAGATGTGGGATTGGGGTCGCTGGAGCCGGGAAGATTTGGTTTGGTCTTAATATTTAAATTTGAAGATGCTTTGTCTTTATATTTTTCTTTTCTTTCTTGGGTAATTTTGCTGATATCAGAGTCTGGACCAAACGCAAAGAATTTAATTTAATTTAATTAATTCAATCAATTAACACAACATTCCATCATCATCCAGCAAGGGACCTTCGTGATATTATAATAAATCGTATCGAATATTGCCATCCAGCAAAAAAGAGAGAATATAATATTTTTATTGAATTAGTTAGTGGCGAGTATGATTACCACCTAGGAGCATACTCATTGGTTATCTTTTTTTTTTCTATTTTATTTATTAATAGAAAAAGGCAAGTCGCCAAAAAGCACCTGAAGACGTCTTTTTCCACGCGCCTCCCGCACACTGTTGCTGAGTGCTGCGGCAATCGCGCGCGCAATGATTTTGCGCTTTTCCATGCGGCATGCGTAGCAGCCGTTCGATCGGCACGGAGAGTCTTGGACCGTTGGATAGCGAGAACACGGTGCAATTTGGGTTCAAGGTTTTTATGACTAAGAAGATACACTGCCGCTAGCAACATTTGCAATTGAAAAATCTAGTCGGACTCGGTCGGGCAGTGCGAATTCAGACACAGGTCCAATTTTTAATTGCCCTCATGATATAATTACAAATGGGATGGGACAGCGACCACCGACTATGCACATGTATCCTGTAAAGAAGAGACTGACTTGGCATTATCGCAATCTATATTTTAACTGAATTTAGTTGGTGGAGAATATGCTTATCCACACGAGTGGAGAGCATCTGTACTCCTACTTGGTTTTCTCTTCATTTATTGGGTTGATATTAAAAAAAGTCACAAATTGATGTATTTATAATAAATTTATCCAAATTAATTTTTAATCGTAAAAATCTCCAAATCGATACACCAATAATAATTTTATTCTAGACTAATTTTTTTACCACCAAATATTCTAAACTTATATATTTATGCGAAATTTATCATCCGTTAGTTTTTATTAAATTAAATTAATATTACGAAGAATCATCAATTGATACACATATAAAAAAGTGGAGGATAAAATAAGTACCACAATGGCTTGGGAGAAGTCAAAATGGCTCTTGAACTGTGATTTGTGTTATTTTTCCATTTTCCTCTATGGCATTAAGAAATTCTCACTTCATATGTTTACCCTATGATATTCCCTTGCACTTTGCTTTGCCCTTTATAGTAACATTGGCACGAAATTTGTATCGGTACATTTTACGATCCTATTAGCAAGTCCATTTTCCTTTGTCCTTTGGTACTTTGGAGTTGTTGGCCATGACTATTGATGAACTGGTCGAGTCATTGTGTTTGTCGAGAAGGTGAAGAAGTAAAAGCATGGTGCAATTGTTCTGTCGTGATGACCAAGCTTTTTTGTAGATAATGTGCATGACATCTTCAAAGAGCGCAAGGAATTCGTCATGATCAATTTGAACCCAAAAACCAACTATTGACGTTAAGGAATCTAGCTGTCGACATGCAACATGGATCTCATGTGTCCTCTCGTTCATGACATTATCTTTTCTTTTTTCTCGAGCTGTTGTGTTTACACTCGTATGAAGGAAATAGCTTTCATACATGGAGGATCCAATTGAATGGAAAGACTTGGGATCGGGAGGACTACCATTTAGTTTATTGCATTGTCTTTATCAACTCCAAAACTGAAAGACAAAATCCCTTTTCGTTTCAAATCTTTTCAAGCTTTTGTAATGACCTTGTTATGATGTTAAATCGCATGGGACTGGGACTACACGACATTGCATACGATGTACATACTATTTCCTAAGACATTTTTTTTTTCAATATTTTGACTATTCAATTCATTATGAATTTATGCTAAACAAATCTAAATATTGCAAAAAGGCTGTGTAAACTATAAATAAGTATATTTTAAATGACATGTATCTTCTTTTCTCTTTTCATCATTCACTTTACTGGATAATTGAATCAAGTAAACCATTACACTTAACACAATAAGCTATAATCAAATTATACTCGATTTAAAATAGCAATCCGTTAAAAGTCTTGCATATAATGCGATTTGTTTTCATAATTTCTCATTGTGATGGAAAATCTTTTGCAAAATCACCCTAGGGCTTCGTACAAGCTTACGTTAGAAGATTGACCAACACGTTTCAATGGGAAGTGAGGAAATCCACAAAAATCACTGGGGGTAATGTAGTAGTTCTTCCAAAATGCAGAGTCCGAAGCAATGAACCTACAACTGTAATAGGAAAATATTTGTGAAGAATAATCGGTTCCTAACTCACGTTGCACGCAAAGGAATTAATTTAATCAATAAAAAAATCGTTGCTTGAACACTTTTGCAAATTCCAAAAAAAATAAATAAATTGTTTCGTCTATAAATATGTGGGGGCTCAATCCACATATACCACAACTATGACAAAAACTCAATTACTTTTGTATTGTAAAAATCTCATGTTAATAGTCAATGGAAGAAGCTTTATATGTCAATTTGACGCACGGTGCATATATGATAATTTACACTATCATTCTTAATGAATTCATTTGTTTTACAGAAAATAATTTATTTGGAAATTATTTTTTGAAATAATGAATGATTGGAAAAATATTTTCATTATCCACAAATAATGATTAGACATAAATTTATTGTTGATAATGAAAACATCTTTCATTAACTAATTATTTAAAATAAGACCAGTAACAATTTTTTTAAAATATATATTTTTCAAATTATTTATTTTTGAGAAATAAATGGAGCCTTGAATTCAATACTGCATAATCCATGAGGTTCACTTGGCTATATAACAAAAAATGTGATTGATAAAATATGGTCTATGAGAATTTGTTAGGATACGATATTGAAACAATAATATCTATCCATATACCAAAAAAAAAAAAAAAAAAGGTATTGATTAACTTTTTAGTGAGAGAATTTTGATACTTTAAACAATCAATGAGAATGTTTTTACTATAGATAACAATTTATATATAATCATTATTCTAAATGATGAAGATATTTTTAGCTCATTCATTTTTATAAGTGATATAAATTATTATTTTTAGAAATATATTTATAATATTATTTAACTCTGTGAAATAAAGGGAGTCTTAAGAGAAAATTTGAATTTTCTTTATGGTTTTGCAGCTTTATTTGAATGGGAATCACTTTATAGACCTAGTACATTGTTTTCGATTTAATTATATCTCTTTATTGATGTAAAGGGTGTCCCATTGTAAAACCAAATTATTTTTTTCTAATTAATTCTTGTGGACCCACTCTTTTTAATCTTTTCTTTCATCCTTGCCCTGCCACCCACCGCCCCTTTGTCTTTTCTTGTCCTCGTGACCTGGACATCTCTCTCTTTTCACTCGGATTCTCACACCCGCGCGCGTGTTACCTAAATATTGTGTTCGCTTGCAGATTGGGTCCAAAAAAAGTCATTGAAAAAAGGATCGATGACGACTAAATAGGATCAACGAGTTTTCAAGTACCGGTCCCACTAATCTTAGACTCTTGATTTTTCCAATACTAGCTTTCTCCCCCAAAATCTTTTAAAAATAGTTGCTAAACACCCTAAAATTTCTCCAAAGTTTTTCAAAATATTGAACTAAATGAATGTTAAAAAACGTTGATACCAAAGATACAAATGCATTTATGCACGAGCGTCAGTGTTCGGCTGATGAAATTTGGTCAAAGGTGCAAGTAAAAATTGAATTAGTACTTATATATGCTCTCTCATTTGAAACATGGTCAAACTTTCATAAAAAAACATGTGTCACACCCCTAAATTAACTCACTTGAGAGGTATTATCTACTTAAACAAGTGGATTTAATTTGCAATCGACCTTAAATAGCGAAAAGAGATGACTCTACATTCTAATAAAATAAGTTTCTTCTTCACAACTAATCATCATTATTATAGATTGGATTGCCATCTAGAGTAACAAAAAATCCCAAACTTTACCAATTGCGATACATTCATCCTAAACTTTTTTTATAGCACAAAAAATCCAAACTTGTATCTATATAACATATTTACTCTAAAATTATATTCATGCGATATATTTAAAAAAATTGAGATAAATGTGTTACATGAATATAAGTTTTGGATTTTTTATGTCACATAAAAATTTTCAAATTCGCAATTGGCAAAATTTGATTTTTTTTTTGTGACTTTTTCCCATTTTTATTAATTTAGTTAGTGGAGAATATGAGCACCAACTAGACCCATGCTTGTTGTTTCTCATCTCTATTTCCTTTATTAATGGAAAAGCAAGTCAAGTCAGAAAATGCACCTGCCACGTAATGCTGCGGATATTACGCATGCGATAATTTGTATCACAGCGTTTCGATCAGCATGAGGAGTCTTGGATCATCGGATGGCAAGAAAGCAACATTTTTCAAGCACGCACAATAAAGTGCGTTGTTATGTTGGTGATAAAGTGTCAAAGGCTTAGAATCGGTGAAGATCACGGCATTGATAAAGTCGAATGTGAGATTGATCTTTTAACATTTATCATTTGTGAAATATAAGTCGAATGTGAGATATTATATCATGATAAGTTTCACTACTTTGTTAAACTTGTTCAAAACCTCATCGTAATTTTTGATAAAATCTAAATATTAATAAATAATTATTTTAAACATTTATTTCCTAAATATTCGGAATCATTGAATATTACCTATTAAAGACTGAGATACGACCAAGTATCTTGTTCTATTGGGTGTCCATACTATTTTTTAATAATAAGAGTCATCATATATTATGTGTTTTGTTTTTGAAATACACCCAGTCAAGCCATGGATTTCTCCTGAACATGTACTTTCTTCCATCTTCCTATAATGATGGGTAATTGTATTATATTCATTTATTTGTAAAGCATGTTACATAATTTTCTTCAAATATTATATATTTCGTTAACTTATTTAAATCTATACATAGTCATGTAAAGGATTCTCTAAACACACAGTTATTTTCCTTCTATTTGTAATAATGGATGGGTAACTTTATTACATTTAGTAAACGTGTGATTGACAATAACCTAATAATCCAATATTTAAACAATAAAATCAGCCCCAAATAATTAAAAAAGCCATCGATCACCTAATGTTATTTTCGTGAGGGAAGTTTTTAAATACTAGTGATAATTTGAAATTTTCGTTTTAGGTTCTAATTTTCTTATAATATGGGTGAATCATATTCACGATTATTAGAAAAGTCATTGATAAGCTAACGCATTTTCGTAGTCTCTTGTCTTTTTCTTTACCTTCTCCCACCGTCATATCTACTTAAATATTACAAGAAAACGTTAATCACATAAATATTATAATGATGTGAATTGCATAACCCGTTTATTAAGAAAGTCGTAAATGATCTAACCCGTTTTTCATGCACGGTCTCTTTTGTTTTTCTGTTTACCTTTCTCCCACAGTCCACACAATCAAGTGAGGACCCATCAACTCTGGAAATGTGCAATTGGAGAAGACCAAAGGTTTCGCTAGCGATCCTCTTTCTTTGGATGGGGTAGTAGGAGCCAGGAAGATTTGGTTTGCTTTTAATATTCAATTTGGAAGATGCTTGTTTTATATTTTTCTTTTTTACTTTTCTCGGGTAATTTTGCTGACGTCAAAGTCTAAGCCTAAAGCAATTAATTTAATTTAATTAATTTAATCAGTCAACACGACATGCCATCATCATCCAGCAAGGGACCTATAAATCGGATCGAGCATTGCCATCAAGAAAAATATAATATTTTTATTGAATATTAATTGTAATAATATTTTTATTTTTATTTTTTGATAACGAGAACCATCGGAAATCATCTTTTGGGGATCACACGACTCTCCCACTCGCAGTAACATCGGTGGGACCGACACTTAAGTCGTGAGCATCCGAAGATTCGAACTCATTCTCTCGTGAAAGTAGTAAAGTCCAATATCTAGGTGGGTCTATAATGTTTTTATTGAATGTTCCCTCGGCGATGAATTAGTAAAGCCCAATAATCATGGCTATATAGGTGGATTTATAATATTTTTATTGAATATTAATTAGTGGAGAATGTGATTACCAACTAGCAGCATGCCATTGGTTCTCTTCTCTTTTCTATTTTCTTTGTTAAAAGAAAAAGGCAGGTCAAGTCAAAGAAGCCCCTGCACCCGCAGAGGTACTTTTCCACGCACCTCCCGCATTCGGCCGTAGGGAATTACGCATGCAATTATTTTGCACTTTTCCGTGTAGCATGCATAGCAGCCGTTCGATCGGCATGAAGAGTCTTGGACCATCGGATGGCAACAACGCAGGGCAATTTGTGCTGAGGGTTTTATGATTGAGAAGATGGATTGCTTCTAACGAAATTACGATCGAGAAATTTAGTCCGACTAGAACAGTGCAAATTCAGATGTGGGTCCCATTTTTATTCCCCGTGACATTATTATAAATGGGATGAGACAGCACATCCCTCTCGCCTCGCGAAAAGCGACTGGACATCATCACAATCTATATTTTAATTGAATTAGTTGGCGAAGAATGCACTTACCGACAAGGGGCATCTGGATTGCTAGTTGGTTTTCTCTTTTATTTGTTGGGTTAAGACAATAAAAAAATCATAAATTAATATATTTATAATAAATTTATTCCAAATTAATATTAATACACTCATGTCAAATTTATCATAAATTAATTTTTTTGATAAAATTAACTTTTTGATAGTTTCCGTTGAATTAAATTAATATTATGAAAAATTATAAATTGACACATTTGTGACAAATATAAAGTAAAATCTCAAATTAATATATCTACTAATTGTCACGTGTAATTGAATTCAACAATTTTAAAGTAAAATTTAACAAAAATTAACGAGGATTAATTCATCACCGATATATTAATTTTGAATTTTTCATAATATTAATCTTTATTTTTTTTTATTAATAGAAAAAGCAAATCAAGTATGTGTCCATGTGTCGGCATTGCATGTGTGAATGTGAGCATTGCTCATTGGGTTCCACACACCTTTCGCGCAATGCCGCAGAAATTACGTGTGCAACAATTATCCCCCTCCAATAATGGGGGTCAAACTTTTATATTTTCAATTGATTTACCTATCTGATGGGAAATTGTTGTCATTTGAGGAGCCAAAACGAAAAAGATAGTGGTTGGGAGAAGACAAACTAGCTTTGGAAAGGCGATTTTTGTTATTCTTCTTTTCCTTTATTTACATTAAGAAATTCTTACTTTGCATTTCATATGTGTATGCTATAATATTCCTTTCGCACTTTGTTTTGTCCTTTATGGTAACATTGGCACACCATTTGTATTGGTACATTTTTTGATCTGAATAGCAAGTGTCCGTTTGCCTTTGTTCATTAGGGTTGTTGGCCATGACTATTGACGGATTGATCAAGTCACTGTGTTTGTTTGAGAAGGTGGAGTGTAGAAGTAGAAGCATGGTGCAGTTGGTTGTTGTGCGAGCAAAGCTATTATAAAAGGAGTGTAGATAATGAAGCATGATGTCGTCAAAGAGTGCGAGGAATTCATCATGATCATGATCTTAGCCTTCCATTATTTTCACGAATTTGAGAGAAATTTATGAGTAAAAAAATAGATATAGGTGAGATCAATACATAATCATGAGCATTTGTGGGACTCTATGTTATACTCATAAGCAACAGGATTATGAGACATATAATTGCTACCATAAAAAGAAGCAAAATTAAATGATAACACAATAATCGAGGAACAAACCCTTGCATATTGCTTACGATATTTTATGACTTTTGCAAGATTGTTTTCATGGAACACAATTAGTATATAATTGTGCATGTTTTTTCAATATTTTCACTATTTGATTCATTGTGAATTTACATTAAATGGATCTGAATATTGCAAAAAGGGCAAGTATTTTTTAAGTGACATGTAACTTTTTTTTTTTCATCATTCACTTTACTGAATAATTAAATCAAGTAAACCGGTGTAGTGTGACATACCCACTTAACACAATAAGCTATAATCAAATTACAATTGATTTAAAATAACAATCCATTAAAAGTTATTGCATATCATGCAATTTGTTTTCGTGATTTCTCATTGTTATGGGAAGTCTTCTACAAAATCACTCTAGGGCGTCGTATAGGCTTATGTTAAAACTTAGAAGATTAATCAACACGCTTCGATGGCAAGTTAGGAAATCCACAAAAGTCACTCTAGGGCTTCATAAAGGAGAAATTCTTTCAAAATGTAGAGTCATAAATAATGAACGGATAAACGGACATTTAGCTGCAATAGAAAAGTATTTGTGAAGAATATATCAGTTCCAAACTCACGTTGTATGCAAAGGAATTAATTTAATAAATAAAAAATCGTTGCTTGAAGATTTTTACAAATTCAAAAAAAAAAAAAAAAAAAAATGTCCATCAATAACTATGACAAAAACATTATGATCTTCTTTTCCACGCATATCCGGTCCCGCATACGGCTGTTGCATGGACTAACGCGTGCAATTATTTGCGCTTTCTGTGTAGCGTGCATTGCAACGGTTAGTCAGCATGAAAAGTCTTGGACAGTTGGATGGCAATAATGCAGCATTGTTCAAGCACGCATAATAGAGTTAGTCATGTTCTAAATTTTTTTTATTTTAATTTTAAATTTTTAATTTTATCAATTGAATTATAATTTTTTTTCTTTTTATCAATTGAGTTTGTCCAATCAATTTTAATTGGAATTGTCTATGTAAATAGTGATTATTGTATGTAGTATGACTGACATTAATGTTGATGTAAATAATTTTAATAATGTTTTAATTATTTTTCAATTTTTTCTTCCCTTTCTTGTTTCTCCTCTAACCTCGCCTTACACTGGCCAGTAATCGAGGGCTGATGACCGGCTGAAGGAGGAAGAAAGGAAGAATAAAAAGACAAAAAGGAAAATGAGAAGAAAAAGTATCCTCTCTTTTTCCTTTTTCTACACCTGCTCCCTCCATCATTAAACGAGGAGCATGCTCGTCCGTTGCCTCTTCTGTTTCCTTTATTAATAGAGAAACCCAAGTCAAGTCTCAAGTCAAGGCGGCCACTGCAGAGGTCCTTTCCCACGCACCTCCCGTCCCGCATACTATTGCTGTGGCCCGTGGGGAATCGCGCGCGCAATTATTTTGCGCTCTGCGTGCAGCATGCGTAGCAGCCGTTCGATCGTCACAAAGAGTCTTGGGCCGTTGGATGGCGAGAGCGCCGTGCAATTTGGATTTTAGGGTTTTATGTCTGAAAAGATACATTGCTTCTAACAACATTTACGATTATGAAATATATAGTCGGACTCGGTTAGGCAGTTGCGAATTCAGAAGCGGATCCAATTTTTTATTGCCATTACAAATGGGATGGGACAGCGACCAAGGGCCATCTAAAGCTTATTGGTGGATTGCAAGAACCTTCATGCCCAAGTAGAGAGCGTCCTCATTCAACGTCGCCCACGAAAAGCCAATCAAGTCGGATTGTTAGAACCCACTTAATAGTGAATTGTTATAGATATATCAATTTAAGATTCTTCGTGATTTTAATTTTTTTATTTATATTAATAAAAAAAGCAAATCAAGCATGTGTCAATATTGCATGTGAGAATGTGAGTATTGCTCATTGGGTTCCACGCACCTTCCTCAAAATGTCGCGAAAATTACCGCGCTATAATTATTCACCTCCAATAATGTGGGTCAAAGTTTTATATTTTCAGTTGATTCACTCGTATGTGGGTAAATTGTTTTTATTGGAGGAGTTGAAATGACTACCACAGCGTTTGGAGAGAAGATAAAATAGCTCTTGAACAGCGATTTTTGTTAATTTTTCTTTGCCTTTATGACATTAAGAAATTCTCACTTTGTACTTCATATATGCACCCTATTATATTCCCCTTGCACTTTGCTTTGTCCTTTATAATAACATTAGAACAAATTTTGCATCAGTACATTTTTCAATCCTAATAGCAAGTTTCCATTTGCCCTTGTCCTTTAGAGTTGTTGGCCATGACTATTTGATGAATTCATCGGGTCATTGTGTTTGTCCGAGAAGGTGGAGTGAAGAAATAGGAAGGATGGTGCCCTTGGTCCTGTCACACGCGAGCACAGCTAATCTAAGAAAAGTGTAGATAATGAAGCATGAGATCTTCAAAGAGTGCGAGAAATTTGTCATGAACTTTCCATTATTTTCAGAAATTTACAAGTAAAAATAACAACCGCAGGTGAGATCAATATATAATCACAAATATTCTTCGGATTCTATGTTTTACTCGTGTGCAAGAGGATTATAAGACATATAATCGCAATTTGCCATCACGAAAAAGAAGCAACATTTAAAGAGGAAATGATGATTGAGGAACAAATCCCAGCATTTTGCTTTAAAATGATTTAACAATATTTTATGATTTTCGCAGGATTGTTTTAATGTAACACGACTACTCGTGTTAAAAGCATAGACATAAAGATTTCTTGAAACTTTGGTTAAGGGGTATTATCAATAAAGGCTGGACATTCTTTGGTTTGAAATATTGAGTGAGCCAAGATTGCCCTTTATCCGTAGTCATGTATTATATTCCAAATGTGTGTGGTGGGTACGACACAACCATGGGTATTAATAATGGACTAATTTACTATTATATTTATTTCATGTCTCATTGTTTTACTATTTTCAACTAATTATGAGGAGCATGAGGATCATATTGTACGTGCGATGTATCCATGGTTCCGCTTTGTGTTTGGTTAGCTGTGCCCGTATTTCACCTATTGATGCAGGTTAAGCAATCCTATGTAGTTGCTCCTCATGACATGCATTTTCGAGTTGTTCATCATTTTCTCAAGGAGCATATTTGGAGGCACCTAATTACAAGGTATCGATGGGAGTTTTCTTTATTTTATTGATGTCATTTTGTACCCGTTTAACAATATCACTATGCTTAGGTCATTGAATGTGTGTGTGTGTGTGTGTCTATATATATATATATATTTTTTTTTTAATGATCGAGGGATCGCGGGAGATTCACTCTTCGGGGATCACACGATTCTCCGATACTCGATAGCACCAGTGGGACCTCATTGTAAGCCACTATTTAGACATAAATCTTGAGGGAATTGACCCAGTAAACCACCCTAAGACCCCCATTTAAGTCATGAGCATTTAAAGATTCAAACTCGTTCCCTTTATGATGAGGTGGTGAAGCCCAATCATCACAATTACCTACGGGTGGGTCTCCGGTCATTGTATGTGGTATGATGGGGATGACAAAATCGCTTCTATAGTTATTTCTTTGCAAAATGAGAATGAGCGTTAGAGAGATGTAGTCTCAACTTTACATATATCGCACATATGATGAGCTTTGGGAATCAAGGCTAGAATCCCATTCTAGATGTACCATTGATATAATGTTTCCTAAATGAAGTGACAGACCTGCCCATCGATAGAATCTTTGTACCATCTGTGGATCCATATGTCAAAGTCATGGTTTTCATCTACCCCATTCTTCTTTTGCTACTTGTATGCCTATATGTAAATGTTGCCGATGGAACCTAATTGGAGTAGCTTTTACTTTTGTTGTCATGCTTGATAAGTTGATGTTTAAATATCCTAACATATGCTGTAATGTTAATTATACTTTTCTTCTTAAGTAGAAAATAAGTTAGGCTTTTTTTAGGAAGGGAATCATCTTTGCAAGTAAAACTACAATATCTTCCTTTTTTCTCGGGAGGAGCAATATGATGGTTTCACTCAATTTCGTGAGTGCTTCTCTTCTGGCTTTTGACACTATCGTTAATAACAAAGTTTGGCTTGCCTTTTCTTTTTTTCATGCTTAAGATTCTCTTTGCTGTAGATGGAGGACTGAGAATGGCAAAAGTCGATACAAGCGTCAAAGAAGCCACATAACAAACTTTGGCCTCCCTTTCCCTTTTAGAAAAAAAAGCCACTAAAAATTCTAAATTTTATCTAATACGATAAATTTATCCTAACTTTTTTTCTGTGTGAAATAAAAAAATCCAAAACTTTACCATTTGTAACACATTTACCCCAACTCTATTGTTGAAGGGCATTTTCGTCTTTTAATTTTAAATTTTTTTAAATTTTCTTTTTTTCTTCTTCTTCATAGGGAGGAGAAGAAAAAAAGAAAAAAAAAAAAAGAAAAAATTAAAAGGTAAAAGATGAAAATATCTTATAATTTAGAGTAAATGTATTATACAAATATAATTTTGGATTTTTTATGATGAAAAAAATTTAAAATAAATGTTACAGTTAACAATATTTAAAGTTTTTTGTATTATAAAATGGTTCGGAATAAATTTATTATATTGGTTAAAGTTTAGAATTTTTAGTGGTATTTTTTTTTTTTTTTTTCATGTTTAAGATTTGTGCGGTTTGGGTGAGGATAAGACGTGCATTCAATGAAGGGAGAGACAATTTTGACAGAGGGGGAGGGCGCTTCTTCGTATAAATAGCCAGAGAAAGTACGAAGCAATTGATGAAGAGAGAAACGGGGGGAGGCAAAAGCGTGACTCCAAATAAAAGTGGGGCCCCGGCTTCAAGAGGAGCCACGTGTTGCCTCATGATTGGGCTGGCCCAGTCAACACGGCGGCGTGATTGGCGTCGCGTGATATTTTCTCGGCGTCGCCCAAGCCCAACAGCGGGGCGGATGCCCATAAGTCAACCGTCTTGGTCATGTATTAAAGGCATCTGATGTCCATAGGCCTCCTGGGCCTGTGTGTGTGTGAGAGAGAGAGAGAGAGAGAGCTGGCCGTGGATTCGAGGACGGCAATACCATCTCGGGCGTTTCTTTTTCTCAGAATGATTGTTGTTGCAGTTCTCATTTTCACAGTGCGATCGAAGGAGGCAACGCTCGCTGTGGTGTTTCTTTTTCTCGGAATGATTGTCGTTTGAGTTGTTGGTTTCGCAGTGGTTGCGACGAAGGCAAAAGTGGCCGTGGTGTTTCCTTTTCTCGGAGCGATAGTTCTTGCAGTTGTTGATTTCCCAATGGGTCCGACGGGGAAAAAACTGTTTACGGTGTTTCTTTGTCTCGGAATGTTTGTTGCCCAGGGTTCGATGTCGGCAACAGTGTCCATGGTGTTTGATTTCCTCGGAATGATGGTTCTTGCAGTTGTTGATTTCCCAACGGGTTCGAGTGGGGGAGAACTGTTTACGGTGTTTTATTGTCTCGGAATGATTATTGTTGCAGTTGTTTTCAAAATGACGAGAAGAAACCGGGTTAGTTTTCTCTGCATCTTTGGGATTTGTATTATCATTTAGAACTTCTTCGACATGCGTACGTTGGAGTGGGTCCTCTGCTTGTAGTTCGACCCACTAAATCCTAAAAATCCTCTGGAATGGAGCAAAACTTTTTGACATGAAACGATCAGACCCCCTCAATGTCAAAAATCACGACGCTATTGAAAGTCCAAGCATTGTTGATATTGTACGCCGGGCCTGTTTAGTAGAAAATTACGAAAAAATTGCAAACTCACATATCAACATTTTGAGTGTTACCAAAGTTCCCAGAATTTTTTATATAAAAAAAAGTCGACGTATGAGTGGCAAGATTCAGTTGCATCTTGTTTGCTGTGTTGGGTAGGTCTCCATCAGAATCATAAAACTTTGTTTTACTTTTTTTATTTGGGCAAAAGTATGAGATTTCATTTTACAGAAAAATGTTTCCCGAGTTTTCCACCTTTTGTTTTACGGAAAATAAACCAATTGACTGGGAAAAACATTTTTCACCAAAAGAAAAAAGTCTTTTAAAATGGGAAGAAAATATTTTTCACTTTTCAAATAAAAAAAATATTTTTTTCACTCAATCTTTCTTATCTCACATCCCTGCGAACCTCCAATTCTTTTTATTTTTATTTTATTTTATTCATTTTTTAAGAAATTAAAATTATTATTATTATTTTCTTACCACAAAAAATTATTATTTTTTTCTTTTTATTTTCTTTTCTATCCTTTTGCTTTTCTTCTTTCTCGATCGATCGCCAGCATGGCAACAGCCAGCAACCAACCATAGGTGAGCCTCAAGCTCATCGATTTGGCAAGGCTTGAGGCCGATGAGCATGAGCCTCCCCATAGGATTAAGCTCGTTGACCTCGGGCCTCGCTAGATCAACTAGCCTTTTTGAGGCCAACAAGCTCAAGCTCGCCTTTGGTCGATCACCATGGTTGGCAATCAACTAAAGAAGAAAGAAGAAGAGAAGAAAAAATAAAAAGGAAAAAAAAAAAAAAGTAGAAAGAAAATAAAAAAAAAATAAAAATCTATTTATTGGAAAAATAAAATTTTTATTAAAATGAGTGCATGGAAGAAAATCGAATAGAATTTTCTATATTGAACAACAGGAAATATTCTTTTAGTTCATTTTCAAGTTTCAGTTTAACATTTAAAAATATTATCATTTTCTTGAAAATGGCTTTATGAAAACGTTTTCCAGAAACGTCACATTTTCCATGAAATGAACAAATCTTAATCTGAAACGCTAATTCACTATATGAAGTGGTTTAGTTTCCTTGATTTGACAGGAATCATCTTCGATCTCATCGTCATTGTCCAAAACCAATCATGAAGTGTTCTTGAGTTTTAGAGGTGCAGATACTCGCAAAGGATTCACGGATCACCTTCATTGCAAATTGGTAGATGCAGGGATCAAGGTCTTTAAAGATGACGAGAATCTCCATGCTGGAGAAGAGATCAAGCCGGCGCTAAAAGAGGCGATCAAGCAGTCGAGGATCTCAATAGCCATCCTCTCCAAAGACTATGCTTCCAGTAAAAGTTGCCTCATGGAGGTGGTACAAATGTGGGAGTGCAGAATATCTAATGGACAGACTATCATCCCGATTTTCTATGACATTAGTCCCTCCGATGTAAAACACCAGGCTGGGCATTTTGAAACATCCTTCCGTCAACATGAGAAGGACAGAGTCAGCTCAAATACCATCAAAAATGGAAGGAGGTTCTTCGACAGATTGGGGGATTAAGCGGATATCATCTAGAGAACGTATATGGGGGGTAATTCTTTTACTTCTGGTTTCCATTCTCTTTCCTAGATAAAATGGAAAAAAAAATGGTTTAGGGTGATGTGAAAATGAACCCAAACCTTTTCGAATAAATATTATATATAATCATATCATTCATGATGCATGCTCAAGAGGTTTTTGAGGTTATTTATTCTTATGAAATCAGTCGATGATTTGACAGGTTGTAGTTCGATGTGCCTATTGAAAAACTGGTGACTCGATTACACCGGCCATTTGAAAATGACTAGACTCATTGAACATAACCGCGAGCTAGACCAGATGTACTGGTCCGTCGCGCCCTATTCTTTTCCCCTTCGCTAGAAATTTTGTTTTGCAGATGGCATGAAATCGATGCCATAATTGCTATGTGCATGAAAGGGAAATAGACCACGCATTAAAACTTGCTGTCCATTTTAATTGAAGATTCCCCCTGCCCCTGTTGGTTGTTTCAGTTTTCACCGCTTCATTCCCCACTTGATTTTTGTTTAGTTTTTAATACTTTTGGTAACTTTGTTGTCATTTTTGTGCCTCATCACTTATGTTTTGCAGGCACGAGTCCCAGCTTGTAAAAGGAGTTCTCAGACGGGTCAGGCAGTTGTTGAAGAAGGATGACCAAGTTGTAACCGATAAACTAGTTGGAATTGATCTTCATGTTCGAGAGATGATGAGAAAGCTTGGTGTTGTCTACAATGATGGACGGGCGATCGAAGTATGTGGACAAGATGTACGTGTCGTTGGAATATGTGGAATGCCAGGTGTTGGAAAGACTACACTTGCAAAGGTTGTCTTCAACAAGATGCATCTATTGTTTGATGAATGTAGCTTCCTTCCAGGTATTAATTCAAAAGGAATCACGCTTTTACAAAAAATGTTGATTGCTGACCTCCAGAAAGAAAAACCTGCACCACTTAGATCTTCTGATGAAGGTATTAAAAAAATAGCCAGTCTATTTAGTAGAATGAAGGTTCTCATTGTCCTAGATGATTTGCATGAGGTTGAACAAGCTAAAGCATTAGCCGAGAAACTTAGTTGGTTTGGTCCAGGAAGTAGAATAATTGTGACCACAAGCATGAGGAATGTTCTAGATGGATTTGACGACGGACCAACCAAAAAATACAAGGTTGAACCCATGAGATATCACCATGCTCTTCAACTCTTTCGTAAGCATGCTTTCCAAGGGGATGCTCTCCAAGATGTCTCTGAGTATGATTACCTGTCCATGGACATCGTCAAAGCTACTGGAGGGCTTCCTTTAGCTATTGTGGTTGCGGCCTCATATTTATGCAACAATAAGGATGATATACGAATATGGAGAAACACTTTGGAATTCTTAAAAGATCACCAAGCAAATGAAGTTGAAGCTGCCTTTAGGGTTGGTTACGACTCTTTAGATGTTCCTACAAGAAAGATATTTCTCGACATAGCGTGCTTTTTTATTGGAAAGCATGAGAGGATTCTCTCTTACATGTGGGAGGCTTGTGGTTACTATCCTGCTAGAGGAATAAAATGCCTTCGTGAGATGCATTTCTTGGAAATTGGAGAAAATAATGAATTAAGAATGCATGACTTGCTAAGAGACTTTGGCAGGAAACTTGTCGAGAGAAAAGATCTTCATGAGCGCTGCAGGATTTGGAATCACAGTGATGCAGTTTCCGTTCTAAAGGATAGTAAGGTAAGTTTCAGAACCTCTTGAAAGCATAAACTTACCTTTCTTTTCTCAATCTCGAACGGAAAAGAAACGGATTTGTTCTTAACCCAATTTATAATGCGTAGTGGATGCCACTGATTTTGTAAATCTGATTTGCTCCATTTCATTGAATGGAGTAAGATATTAAAGTTCTCAAATTACTCACACATTTTTCCCCCAATCGAGGTTGACAGGATACTAGAAACGTCGAAGGTATAGGTCTTGCGGTTGAAGAGGGTTGCATCGTCTGTTTTACATGTGAAGAATTTCATAAAATGTCGAATTTGAGGTACCTTAGACTGGACCGGGCTAACATTCAGGGAAACACCGAGAATCTTCTTCCAAATTTGAGATGGCTTGAATGGTCAGCATGCCGTTTGATTTCTGACCTAGCTAATATGCATTTGAAGAAGCTAGTCATTCTTGATCTGTCTTGGAGTCCAGTCACTGAAGATTCGCAAGTCTGGAGACAAATCATGGAGGTATGTCGGATATTTGCTTTTTAAATCTTGTGTTAAGATGATAGATACGAGTGGGTAAGGTCTGAATCGTCTTTTCCACATTGCAGAAGGTGGATGAATTGAAAGTCTTGAACCTGCAAGGATGTGTTCAGTTACCTGCGTCGTTGAACTTTCGAGCTCCAATCAATTTGGAGATTTTGATACTGGAAGATTGCACTCAGTTATCTCAAATTGGGCCATTCATTAGTGATTTGAAGAACTTGAGTTCCTTAAATCTGAGAAAGTGCATCGGAGTCAGGCAGTTGCCCCAAGAACTGTGCTGCATGAAATCTTTGAGGGAACTCCTGATTGATGGAACTGGCATATATAGTATATGTTTCTCCGAAGGTTCTTTGGAGAATCTTGAAATACTTAGTGCTTGTGACTGTCAATATTTGCAAGATATATCCACAATTGGCCGCCTAAGGAGTCTCTCGAGTCTTGCCCTCGATGGTGCTGATATCGATGGGCTTCCATATACTGTTGAACTTCTTCAGAAACTTCGGAGACTTCCTTTAAGGAATTGTTGGAAGTTGGGTAAACTTCCGACTTCCATCGGGAAGCTCGAGCTGCTGGAGGTAATGGACCTTTCATACACTGGAATCATGAAAATGCCATGGTCAGTTAAGGATTTGAGGTATTTGAAGACACTAAAGATGGCGCACACTCCCCTACGAAAATTTCCTGAAGATATTGTGAACTTAGAGAACCTGGAGGAGATAGATTTCTCTTGCTGCAGAAGTTTGGATGGTGAAGTTCGCTGTGATATTTCAAGATTATCCTCTTTGAGAATTTTGAGATTATCGTCATCTGATGTTGCCGGGCTGCCTCCGAGCATTTGCCATCTCTCACGCCTCCAAACCCTGGACCTACTCAACTGCGACCAACTTCAGGCTCTACCGAAGTTGCCCTCCAGTTTACTCAGTCTCGTCTGGGGATCCAAACAAATGATAGTCCCCGACTTGTCATATCTGACGAATCTGAAAGGGCTACTTTTGAAAGATGTTGAGCAGCCAGAAGCTAAATGGCGAATGAGGTTATTGAATCTAAAGACTCCGAATATTGGGTGGATCGCGAGGTTACCAAGTCTAGAGACCTTGCAATTGTCCCTTCCATTGGTCACCAATCTCCCGGGGAACTTTGGTATCCTTACGCAGCTCCAGGAGCTCTCTTTATCCTACATGAAGGAGCTAGACCTCACACGACTTCCCTTAACTTCAAGCTTGACTCTGCGTCTGAAACATTGCACGATTCAAGAGCCAAAATTTTCTAGTCTGAAGTATCTGTCAGAATTGGAACTAGACAACTGTGATTTAGCAAAGATTGATGGTCTTGAAAATTTAAAGGTTTTGGAAGTCCTGAAAATTTCTGAATGCAGCATAACGAACCTTGATGGGCTCAGAGATTTACCCCGTCTCAGGAAGGTGCAAGTTTTCTCTTGTGATCTCGCCAGTCTATCAGAATTATGCGAATGTGAATGTGAAGTGGACATTCGCAATATTGCATTTGTCTCACAAATGTGAATGTGAAGTCAACATTTTGAGTCTTCGATAGGATATTTCCTTTAAGTCTAAGAAATTGGAGGGCGACCTCTGTAAGGTACATGCTCCAGCTTTGTTTACAAGTCTTTTTTGTTGGATATTTCAATAATATTTTGAAATATTAATAATAATAATTTCGATAATAGTTATGATCGCATTGAAGACCATTATTATTTTTAATGGTTACATAACGGTTTCTTAACGGTCATATAACGGCTTTCCAATCATTTTGTAACATTTAATTTATTTTTCAAATAAATCCTTCATTATTTTACAATGGCTCTTTTAATGGCTCTATTTTGTCTGAATATAAAATCTCACAAGACAATCTTAAAAATACACACTGAATGAAAGAGAATATTTTTTCTTTTTGAAATCTTTCCTTTCCTTTTTCTTGCTGGGTTATACACAGACGTTTTTGTTCCTTCTAATATTCAGTGCGGAATATAGAAGAAGGTCTGTTGTATTTTGGGAGGATAGCCGTCAGAAGCTGATCGCACCGAGTTTTGCACTCCGAGGGGCGGAATTATCCTTAAGGACAATGCTTACGTTTGCACACCTCAAACAAATTTATTTGTTCTTACCAGCCTTTTTCCTACATTTTTAATCGAAACGAAGTTGGATTTTACCATTTCTGCGCATCCCTTATGTGTAAATTGCATTGGATCAGTGTAGGGTCACAAAAAAGACCAGGCAGTTTCTTCGCGTCTGGCAATTGGTAGTGGCATCAAGAATCTTGTCGAGGCAATTGCTGAAGGTAAATGCCTACGCTCGAATTGTTGCATATTTTGTCAGTGTTCTGTTTCTCCCGTTTTTCTATGAAGGCACGATTCACCAAAACACCATTTACCGTTATTTGTAGCCTGTAGGATGCATCCAAAAGCCATCCGCTGCCTCTCAACTCTTCGATCACGATGAAAAAGAGGCGACGAAGGAGAAAGTAACATCCAGGATCCACGGGCGACATTGCAGGGGCTCAGCAATTGTGAGCCATCACAGGCCCGTGTTTTCGTCGACTCTGCTGGGAAAATTCATCCTGAACACCGCCTTCGGCAACATCTCCATTCGAGTTAATCAAGTTGTCGGGTTCCCGAATATCCTGGAGTTGATTGTAGGATGGTGATGACGAAAGTTTCACCAAGACGGAGGCTTTTGTTTTCTTTTCTCAATTTATTGCACATGAATTTTTTAACTACTGTAATAGACATAATGTTCTATCTAACAAGCTAAAAAGATGTCCAGTTTGTTCCTTATTCATTTTCTGCATTTGCTATCAAAGCTTCTCCTTCTTAAGGATAAAAAAAATTGGAAAAATCACAAGAATAAATGAGACCTTTCTTTAAGGCAATTTTAGAATCAACCGGCCAAACATATAACCAAAACTTGAATGTGAGCAAAGATTATGGCTTCTGAATTCGTGAAAATTTAGGTTTTACTAAAGTTGAAATAAGGATATTAGAAAGACAAGTGCATTCATTGCGTAAAATGATTTAGGAAGAAATTCTGAAAATTACCGAATTACATGAGTGCCAGTGTCTCTGTTATGCTTCTTTAGGTACACATAAAGCTCCCGTGTTTTGGAAAAAATTTCCTTGAGTGTTTTGAAGCTGACAAAACATTTCCATCAGTCTAGTCTGAAGATTTGCAAACTCTACTATTTAAAGTCTGAAGACGTCCGGATTGCTAGACTCAAGACTCAAAGTCTATTCTCATTGACAGTTTCTAGTCTGTCGAAGAAGGCTTATCCAGGACTGTGTGTTTCGTTAATGATTTGACATTATCGACTGGAGAAGATCTCTTGGCTAGATATGACATGACGGAATCCTTTATTCGAATCAAGATTGATTCAGGGATTGAGGATCCGATGATTGGTGAAGTATACTTGGAAGGTTCTACTTATGGAAACCGAGATCCTGATTGTATGAGCGAGCAGGATTGATGGGCTATCGTTATGTTCCTCAAATAGCTCGAATAATCTTTCTAATTGATTCTGTCCAACGGGTTGATTGGAAGAATTCCTTTCGTAAGTGCCAACGGGTATGATGGCATAAAGGAGTATATAAGGGAGACGTTTCAGATGTTCGAGTGTGTGCGCGATAGAAGAATTCCAAAGTCTAAAGCTCTTTGTTATTTGTCAATTCATTTGTTGAGCGAAATCTTGTACGCAACATAGAGTTTATATCTTTGAGAAACCTCGAGGAAGTGTGGTAGAGTTTCTACACTATGGAATCAAGGGAGAGCTTTACTGTAACAACTCTTTTATTCATAGTGAAATCCAGTCGATGGGCTGTTAATGCGAAAGAGTGGACGTAGGCTTGGAATAAGCCGAACCACTATAATTTATGTGTTCATTTTCTCTTCCCTACTTTCTTTTACTTTGATCATAATTTGTTTTGTTAACAAAAGACGAACTTCCTTTCTACTGTCAATTAGTATTGCTCACTTATCACGAGAAATTATTTTTACACCTATTCACCCCCTCTAGGTGCTTATACTAGCTATCAAAATTGGTATTAGAGCCTATGTACTCACTTAATTTGAAGTGTTTTACTTCAGAGTTAAAGATCCATGGCTAGTATGTTGGCTCCAAGGCTGGTAGAAGGGCAAAGCAATACCAGACCGCCTTACTTTGATGGAAATGAATACAACATATGAAAAAACAAGATGAATGCATTCCTAAGATCAAAGGATCCTCTGGAATGGAATGTGGTAGATAAAGGAATCATTTCTAAAGCTGCCCCTGTCTCAGAGAGAGGAAAAGAAGTTGTTGAGTCTAGTGAAATAACTCAGGAAGAGATAACCAAGAGACAAACTCTTGATGCAAAAGCAATTTATTCTTTATGTTGTGCTTTGTCACCTACTGAATACAACAGAATATCTTCTTGTGTTATAGCCAAAGAAGTTTGGGATAGATTACACATCACTTATGAAGGAATTGATCGAGTGAAAGAAACTAGAATCAACATTTTCCTCGGTCAATACGAAGCCTTCAAAATGAAATCAGGAGAATTTATTACTGACATGTTTAGTCGTTTTACAGAAATCGTGAATGGTTTTGAAAATCAATGTCAACCAATTTCTGATCCCATGAAAGTAAACAAGCTACTGCGTAGACTCTCCAAGGATTGAAATCACATAAAGACCTCAATAAGGGAGACACAAAGAATTATGCCATTATCTGTCGATGAGTTGATTGAGACTCTTCAGTCTTATGAAGTGGAGCGAATCAATGAAGACGAAGATCCTAAAGGTAAGAAATCCATTGCATTAAAATCCAATGATGATTATGATATTATAGATTCTGAAGACGATATGGATAATGAGGAGCTTGCTCTCATGATAAGAAGATTCAGAAAGCTAAACAGAAAATGAAGAAGATTCAATCCAAAGAAACAGAGTTTTTAAAAACAACAGACTAAGTCTGTTGAGGATGATGAATCTAATAGAGATGTAGTCTGCTTTGAATGTAAGAAAAATGGACACATCAGACCAAACTGTCCCCTTCTGAGGAAGAAGAAAGGAAAAGCTGAGAAATATCAAAAGGCTCTTAAAGCAGAAACTTGGAGTGATGCAGAATGTGAAGAAAGTGATGATGATTATGTCAATATATGTCTAATGGCACAATTGGATTCAGATTCAAACTTCGAGACAGACTTAGATTCAGACAGTGAATTTGAGGTGAGTAATTTGAAAATCCCTACCAAAGTTTCTAGATACATTGATGAATTGTGTCTTAGTCTTGAGACTTCTCTTAAAAGGATTTCCGAACTTAAAAAGAAAAATTCTGCACTAAAACAACAGGAAAATGTTTTGAAAGAAAAAGTCAAATGTTTAGACATGAGTGTTTCTACTTTAAAAGTAAATGAAGACAACCTTTCGAAAGAAAATGCATTTTTAAAAAATGACATCTCAAATATTTCCAAAAGATTTTCTATAGGATCTAAGAAACTTGAGAAAATTCTTTCAACACAAAGACCTTATTTTAATAAATCTAGTTTGAGAATGACTGTGGAAACCATTCCTTTAATTGATTTTTCTAAAGTAAATGAAAGAATTAAGCAAAGACCTACAAGAGATGCTTATAAAAATCATTTCCAAAAAGTTTTTATAAAACCAGTAGGTCGCAATGCTCTCAGATGTTCTAAGTGCAATAGTTCAGATCATTTTAAGAAAGAATGTCCTATGGTTTAGAAACATGTTAAGAAAATATGGGCAAAGACCGCATATCATACTAACACCAATGGACCCAAGAAAATATGGGTACCAAAGAAAGCTTGAGTCTCTTTTTTAAATGCAGGTCACTATCAAGAAGAAGGTAAAATGGTATCTGGATAGTGGATGCTCAAGGCATATGACAGGAGATTCAAATTGCTTCATAAAGTTCGTTCAAGTTAATGGTGGAAAAGTTTCATTTGGAGAAAACAACAAAGGAAGAATTGTGGGATTCGGAACTGTAAAGATTGGAAGCCTCACGATCAGTAATTTTTCCTTAGTGGAAGGATTCAACTACAATTTGCTTAGTATCAGTCAGTTGTGCGATACCGGTTTCAAAATCAACTTTCAAGAGGGAATATGTTCAGGAACCAATAAAGATTCCTCTCGGTCATTTATGGGTCGAAGACATGAAAATATCTACATCTTGGATGTCAAACTAGATGAAACCCAATGTCTAATCTCAATTCAAGACGAAGCAAACTTATAGCACAGAAAACTTGGGCACATCAATATGAAACAAATAGCCAAAATTTCAGTAAAGAAGCTTGTTTGTGGTCTACCCGATCTATCATACCACAAGACTGATCTATGTACACCATGCGTATTAGGAAAATAGGGAAGAAACTCCTTTAAACCAATAAATCAAGTTTCCACTAATCGTGTACTACAGCTTCCGCATATGGATCTCTTTGGACCAACTAGAACTCAAAGCATTGGAGATAAGAAATATTGCCTAGTAATCGTGGATAACTATTCACGATTTACTTGGGTATATTTCCTGGCAAGTAAGTCTGAAACATTTTTTTACTTTGAAAAGCTTGCTAAAAAGGTCCAAAATGAGAAAGGGTTTGTTATTTCAAGTATACGGACAGACCATTGAGGTGAATTTGAAAATCAAGACTTTACAAGATTCTGTGATGAATCAGGTTTTCAGCATGTGTTCTTCTCTCCATATACTCCAGAGCAAAACGGAGTTGTGGAAAGAAAGAATAGGTCGCTTCATGAAATGGCTAGAACTCTTTTAATTGAAAGTAACATCTCTTCACGTTTTTAGGCTGAAGTAGTTCTACAGCATGTTATATCATTAATAGAGTTTTTCTAAAGCTTATTCTGGAGAAAACCCATTATGAGTTATTCAAAGAAAAGAAGTCAATTGTTTCATATTTTCATGTGTTTGGATGTAAATATTTTATATTGAAAAATGCAAATGATTGAGTTGGCAAGTTTGAAGAAAAATTAGACGAATGCATCTTCCTTGGATATTCAACCTTAAGCAAAGCTTACAGAGTCTATAACAAGAATACTAAATCTGTGGAGGAATCAATGAATGTCAAATTCCAAGATTCTATGCAAAATGAATATATTCAGACTCATCTTGAAGAATTTGAACCTGCTCCAGACTCTATAAAGTCTAAATCTCCAAAAGCAGCTCAGACTTCAAAAGACCAACAACAAATGATTGTCGAAGATTCAAATGAAGAAAAAGATCAATAATCTGACAAATCAACCAGCAACTGGAAGCATAAGTCTAGTCATCCCAAAGATCTCATTATTGGCGACATTAATGAAGGAATTTGTACAAGATCCAAAATGCGCGAAGAGTCTAGTGCTGTGGTTCTTATTTCTGAAATAGAACCCAAAAGCATAGAAGAAGTTTTATCTGATGAAAGCTGGATTGAAGCTATGCAAGAAGAACTCAGGCAATTCAGTATTAATGATATTTGGGAATTGACTCCTAAATCGAAAAATAAATCTATCATTGGAGCTAAATGGGTTTTCAGGAACAAGATGAACGAGAAAGGAAAGGTTGTAAGAAACAAAGCAAGACTCGTGGCCAAGGGATATACACAAGAAGAAGGGATAGACTATGATGAGACTTACGCACCAGTAGTGAGGTTAGAAGCAATTAGATTGTTACTTGCTTTTGCTTGTTATAAGAATTTTGGGTTATTCCAAATGGCCGTCAAAAGTGCTTTCCTAAATGGATTTATCTATGAGGAAGTCTATGTGGAACAACCACCTAGTTTTGAAGACCTAAGGAAACCAGACTCAGTATTCAAACTGAAAAAGGCTTTATATGGTTTAAAGCAAGTACCTCAAGCTTGGTACGACAAGCTGAGTAAGTTTTTAATTCAAAACGGCTTTGTCAAAGGTAAAGTAGACATAACACTGTTTATCAAAAGAGAAAGCAAAAGTTTTATGCTTGTTCAAATATATGTTGATGATATTATTTTTGAATCCTCTAATGAAAGTCTGTGCAAGAAATTCTCAAAGTCTATGCAGGATGAATTTGAAATGAACATAATGGGTGAACTAACCTTCTTTCTCGGGCTTCAAGTGAAACAACTGAAGGAATGAACTTTTATTCATCAAGAAAAATATGCTAATGATCTTTTCAAAAAGTTTGGACTGGAAAATTGCAAAAAGACTGATATACCAATATCAAGTTCCCTGGAGATAGACAAAGATGAAGGAGGAAAGAAAGTTGACCAGAAGCTATATAGGAGTATCATTGGTTCACTTCTTTATCTTACTACTTCTAGACCTGACATTTTGTTTAGTGTTTGCATTTGTGCCAGATTTCAAGCAGACCCTAAAGAATCTCATCTAAGTGCTGCAAAGCGTATTATCAAATACATTGCCTCAACTTCAAATTTTGGTCTCTAGTATCCTAAAAATGGAGACTTTACTCTTTTTGGATACTCAGATGCAGACCTAGCCGGATGCAGAGTTGATAGAAAGAGCATCTCGGGTATTTGTCAATTACTTGGAAGTAGGACAGTGTCTTGGTTTTCAAGGAAGTAAAATACAGTAGCTCTTTCTACAGCAGAAGCAGAGTATGTAGCTCTTGGAAGTTGTTCACAAATTCTGTGAATAAAACAACAACTAAAAGACTTTGAAATTGAATATTCATGCATTGAGATTAAGTGTGACAACACCAGCACAATCAATCTCACCAAGAATCCAATTCTTCACTCAAGAGCAAAACATATAGAGATTTGACATCATTTCATTAGAGATCATGTTCAAAATGGAGAAATTTCGATTCAATTTGTTGACTCAAAGAATCAACTGGCGGATATATTTACAAAACCTTTGGAGAAAAATCAATTTGAAGTTATTCGTTCCAGACTCAATATCTTAAGGTTTGAAGAAGTAAAAGTCTAGAGACACTTAGATTCAGACAATCAAGATTTTTGACTGTAAGTTATTTTATTTCTCTCAGATTAAATCTCGAAAAGGTATGATCATCTATCCATAATTGATTTTTGCTATTTTCAATTTCCGTGATTATTGCAATATTTCCTTTTCGAAAAATGAGTTATTTTTAAAATGACAGTTATCTAACTTTTTGAAAATGCAGTTATTTTTAAAAAGGCTTCTTTATACTTTCTTTTACGACGTTTTGTATGCCTCTCTTCAACTGTCTTATATACTGTCGGTTCCTCTTCGTTTTACTCACAAAAACCCTAAAAAAGCATCAATCTTCCACTTCTGTCTTCTTCTCTTGTTTAATCTTCAAAAAGTTGTCATCTTTCTTAGGAAAACAAGCTTGGAATTTTTCAAAGACTGTGAAAGATGTCGTCTCAAAGGAAGTCTTCAAGGATCACGAACAGGGGATCACAGCAAATGCGTGAGGGGCCTACGCACTTTGATCTCACCGAGGAAGAAGAATCTCCTAGTCAGCAGCAAAGCCCACAACATTCTCAACAGAGTCCATCTCCTCCATCTAGATCTCAGGATGTTGCTTATCGAGAAGAGGAAGAAATAATCGAAAATGCAGAACCCGTAAGAACTTTTAAACCCTCTTTTACCTACAGGTTTTATCGTGCTTTGAAAAGGGGTGGAACTCCTTTGAACTACATTGATGAATTTCTGAAAGACAAAGGGTATAAAAAATGAAACCTTATTTTTACGCACAATGGAACGATTGGGAATTGCCCCTGTTAGGTCAGTGGAAGAGGCAATGGGAAATATCCCAAGCGATCCACATGTTGAAGGGCTGAATCAGCCAGATGGGAATGATAATGACAAGTTGTACAGTCAGTTTAAACCGAGAATGGTGTTGTGGCAAAAATTCGGAGCAAAAGGACAGACTTGTTTCAATCGGAGAAACACAAGCAACCATACTCTAACTTGTTGAAGCATGGGGTGATAAACCCTAGAAGTGTGGATTTTGATTTTCTTGACTCTGTGAACGTCAATCTGCGAGAAAAATTCAGTCTTCAGTTTTGTTCTGAATCTACAGAAGCCTATGCTGAACTCACTGCTTATTTCTATTTGAATCTCAGTTTTTTGGATGCGAATAGATTCTCTTTTAGTGTCCGAGATCAGGACTATGTGGTGGACATAGATATGTTGGCTGATGTGATTGGGGTTAAAAGAGGGAGATATCAACCTATCAATGTGTCTATTGCTTGTGCAACGTTAGAGCTTGTTAAGGATAGAAGGACAGAGGGAAAGATTTCCAATTTGAGGATGAGTGCGTTCAACATTCTACTTCACAAGATTGTGATTAACTGCCTTAGACCAAAATCTACTTCAAAGACCGATGTTTCAGACTCGCAGGCAAAGCTGATGTATGCCATCAATGCTGGGAAAAAGTTCTCTCTTCCACACACTATTATGTTTCACATGTACAAAGCAGTAGTGAAAGACAATGGTCAACTTCCTTATCCAGCTCTTGTGACTAAGTTATTCAGACATTTGAACGTTCAGCCTCCCTGGATTCTCTGTGTTAAAACTTGTGATCAAATGGTGGTGGGACTGAAAATGGTTTCTAAAATGCGTCTGAAGGAACTCAACAAGGCGTTGGAGAAATTCAAGGAGAAAACCCCTGTCAAGTCTCATCAAATCTCTTCGGCTGCAAAAAGAAAAGGGAAGGAGCCCATTGTTGCTCCATCCAAGAAAAGAAGAGCTCTCATTGTTGAGGATGAAGAAGATGAGGATGACATCACCATTTCTGCAATTGCTTTGAAGAACTTGAGTCGTTCTGTTCCAAAATCAACAGAACGACAAGAGAAAGACACAGATGAGATAGAATAGAGGATTGGAGAAAGAGAAAATTTGGAAGCAGAGGAGAAAGAAACAAAGGAGAGAGAAGCAGAAGAAAGAGATGCAAAGGAGGAAAGAATTGAGGAAAAAGAAGAAGAAGAGAGAGGAGATCAAGTGGAAGTAGAGCATGAGGAACACTCTTCTCCACCTGAAGGCATGGAAACAGGGGGAGATCATGAGAAAAGAGGAATGTCCTCATACCCTGCCACCAGTGAAGGAGTAAGCCGCTCTCCAGCAGATCCAGAGGACATCTATGCCTCTCAATTTCCTGAGGAGGGATATGATGTTTCATCGTCCAATCTGCGTGACTATGCTGATTTGCCATCATCTGCCTTTACTCCGTCTGATCGTGCAAAAGCTAGTACGCAGACTAATAATTCAACAGATTTTCGCAGAATTCTTGATGTCCTCTTAAAGATGCGAGTCAGATATATACTCTGGGATGCGAAGTACAAAATTTGCAGACTGTAGGTCAAGCTTCTTCAGTTTCTTTGAATGATCAAATCCAAGCCCTTGCTCTTCAGGTTCAAGCAAATGTTAAGGGTGAAGATGTGGCTCAACTGAAGGAGGAATTGAAAAAGCTGGAAAGCATTGTCCAGTCAATGGAAGATTTCCAGCTTGTTCGTGTTCCCAAGTAATCTTAATTCCATTCTCTTTCCATCTCTACCTTTTTAATGATGACAAAAAGGGGGAGAGATGTGATGCAGATTTGAACTTTTTGAACTCTTGATTTTTTTTTTATGATGTTTGTTTTGACTTGACTTTTGTGTTTGGCTGTTTGGATTTGGACTGGATTTGGGTTTGACTGTTTGGACATTTGTTTATCTTAAGTACTATTGATATCTTATGGCTTTGCTCATCTACAAGGCTAACCTATTTTCTGTGGTTGTAGATTCTAGTGTTATCACTAAGCCATTTATCTTTATGATATATCCATTTTTGCTTGAGTAATGTTTTGCAGGTCAAAGTTATCCAAATCTGTAGGAAAGTTTTGTCACCATCAAAAGGGGGAGATTGTTAGAGAAAACCTCCTTGAGTGTTTTGAAGCTGACAAAACGTTTCCATCAGTCTAGTCTGAAGATTCACAGACTCTACTATTTAAAGTCTGAAGACCTCCGGACTGCCAGACTCAAGACTCAAAGTCTATTCTCATTGACAGTTTCTAGTCTGTCAAAGAAGGCTTATCCAGGACTGTGTGTTTCGTTAATGATTTGACCTTATCGACTGGAG
This sequence comes from Eucalyptus caleyi, assembly GCA_014182885.2. Lineage (NCBI taxonomy): Eukaryota > Viridiplantae > Streptophyta > Magnoliopsida > Myrtales > Myrtaceae > Eucalyptus > Eucalyptus caleyi. Next base: position 37,423,155 of record CM024468.2, on the reverse strand, counting down.
AAGATCTCTTGGCTGGATATGGCATGATGGAATCCTTTATTCGAATCAAGATTGATTCAGGGATTGAGGATCCGATGATTGGCGAAGTATACTTGGAAGGTTCTACTTATGGAAACCGAGATCCTGATTGTATGGGCGAGCAGGATTGATGGGTTATCGTCATGTTCCTTAAATAGCTCGAATAATCTTCTTAATTGATTCTATCCAACGGGTTGATTGGAAGAATTCCTTTGGTGTGCCGACGAGTATGATGACATAAAGGAGTATATAAGGAAGACGTTCCAATTGTTCGAGTGTGTGCACGATAGAAGAATTCCAAAGTCTGAAGCTCTTTGTTATTTATCAATTCATTTGTTGAGCGAAATCTTGTACGCAACAGAGAGTCTATATCTTTGAGAAACCTTGAGGAAGTGTGGTAAAGTTTCTACATTGTGGAATCAAGGGAAAGCTTTGCTGTAACAACAATTTTGTTCATAGTGAAATCCAGCCGGTGGGCTGTCAGTGCGGAAGAGTGAACGTAGACTTGGAATAAGCTGAACCACTATAATTTATGTGTTCATTTTCTCTTCCCTATTCTCTTTTACTTCGATCATAATTTGTTTTGTTAACAAAAAACAAACTTCCTTTCTACTGTCAATAAGTATTGCTCACTTATCACGAGAAATTGTTTTTACACCTATTCACCCCCCTCTGGGTGCTTATACTAGCTATCACACCTTGTAGTAATAATTAGGCCCGCGGCAAAAATTGTTTGGACGATCGTCAACTCTTTGACCAAACCGAACACCAAGATTACTGCACATCTCTCTTTGGACGATCGTCTTCCACATTTGATCCGAAGCGAAGACCGAGCTAACCCATGATCGCAATGGGGTTCAAGTTCATCCCGCATGCGCTGTGTCGTTCTCCGACCACGTTCGGCTCTTCCTTCATGTGGTGCTTGTCTTGCCTCGGCTACCACCGCACGCCACGTGGCGTGTTCGCCATGTTCGCCACCATGATGCTCGGCAGACTGTAAGCCGCTCTCTTACTCTTACTTTTTCTCTTCCTCCTCAAAGCTCACCAACCCAAAAGATGGAAATGAAAAGGCCAGTCTCCAAACTCCATTGCATCTTTGTCAGGGCCTTGGGACTGCTCGCTCCGACCGTGCTCGCGTTCGTCAAATCGAAAGCGTCTAAATTCTTCTGCAAACCTACCGCGACGATCAGGAGAGAGGAGACGAGCAACCCCGGAGCCGCGGCGAGCGGCGGCGACTCGCCGACACCGGTCGGCGAGGAGTACGAGGTGTTCCTGAGCTTCAGGGGGCCTGATACTCGAACGAGATTTACTGATTGCCTCTACCACGACATGCTCGGCACCAGAATCTATGTCTACCGAGATGACGAGGAGCTCCGCGTCGGTAGGGAGATCGGCGGCGAGCTCATGCAGGCGCTCGACGTGTCCAAGATCTACATGCCCATCTTCTCCAAGGACTACGCATCGAGCTCGTGGTGCCTCCGCGAGGTCGCCCACATGGTGGATTGCGTGGCTTGGTCGAAGGGGAATAAGGAGATCTTGTCGGTGTTCTTCGATGCGTTGCCTTCGGATGTGAAGCTCAGGACTGGGCTGTACAGGAATGCCATGGCCAAGCACAGGAAGAAGTTTGGGGTTGAGGAAGTGAAGAGGTGGGAGGATGCTTTTGTTGAAGTTGCTGAATTGAAGGGATAGGACCTCAAAATGAGAGGGTAATTACTAATTTTCCAATTTTCTATTCTTTTGATATTATTTTCGTGTCATTTATATGCAATCTAATGGTTGTATTAGGATGTACAATTTGAATTCCTCAGTCTTTGCCATTTTCTGCATAGGTAAGATTTCTGGGAATTTCGACGGTTTGAAATGCGGGAAGAAGTTGGCAGTAATTGTACATTGTCTGGGTCTCAGTTGGATGCTAGTATATTTTGTGTCTGGTGTGGTCATTGATGTATAGACTCATGAAATCTGGCAGGCTCCATTTTAGTAGTCAGCAACCAGCTTTCAAAATTAATGAGCCTGGATAATCTCTATTATGTTCCTCACTTTGATGGGCCTTTCATCAGTGGTAAGTGATAATTGATTGGAGAAAACTGATGAGTTAATTAACTCTCCATTTTGGTCGTGGTCACTCGTATACCAACCAAATCAGGAAGTTCCGCAAAAAAATTTCATTCATTTGGCTAGTCTAGAATGCAATTTCAAACATCAGAGTACAGTTTAAACAGAGACCAAGCAAAAAACATCAGGTGGGTAAATGAAAATTAAGCATCATAAGAAGGCATTTGCAATGACATAATATTGCACACCTCCTCTATCATACACATGGATTCGTAGATCTAGAACCTACATATACTCGAGGGTGTGTTAAGTTCCAAGATATTCAAAGCTTTTGTTTGTATGTTATTTGCCTTGTCTGAAATCTAATATCACAAATTTACTCTGATGTTTTAAGAAGTGAAGCAACTAGTGGTTTCTAAGGAATGCTTCATTTTAGCAAGCCTCCTTCTTTTCTTTGGCCCTCGTTTACCCTTCACTGGATATTTTTCACTCTTTTTCTCCGTCTTCTTTTCATCAATTCTTCTTCTTAAGTTTTCTTTCTGCTCTTACTCAACTCAATTTTTTTAATTTAACTTGTAGGTCCAATTATTTATTCCATCTTGCTCAATCTAGCTTGGAAATCATTCATGAAGCATGAAGAACTTTAAGCTTAAGTTGCATTTCCTATTGATGGTATAAAAAGAACTAAAAAAGAGAGAGAGAGAGAGAGAGAGAGAGAGAGAGAGAGAGAGAGAGAGAGAGAGAGAGAGAGAGAGAGAGAGAGAGAGAGAGAGAGAAAGCTTGAAGACAAATTTACATTGTTGGGAAAGAGGTATAAAACATTGGACCTCCGTCTCACGTATAAAATTTTACCTTTGTATTATGTGCATGTTTCTTAACTGACTCCTTGTTTGCGAATCATCTATGCATAAATCCATATACTTTTGCTTTGACTTGAAAGAAATGATAACATCTCTATTTACTGTCTTTTTTCAATTGAGGTAGTTCGTATATGTGGCAGGCATGGGGAAGCTATTAAGTTGATCATCCGAGAGGTTTTGGTAAAGTTGAAGATAAAGCATAAGTATGTGAAAAATCAGCTGGTTGGAGTGGATGATTGTGTAGAAGACATAATGAAGCTGTTGGATGTTGACTGTGAAGGTGTTTGTTTTGTTGGTATTCATAGGATGGGCGGTGTTGGCAAAACAACTCTTGCGAAGGTTGTCTTCAATAAGGTCTGTTCTTATTTTGATGATAGCTGCTTTCTTGGAGATGTTCGAGAATCATCAGAAAAAGGAGGCCTAGTAAATTTGCAGAAACAGTTGTAGTCATTCTCATCTCTAGATTCGTGGACAACATTCATGACATTGATGATGGGATTAACCAGATCAGGACAAGATTTTGCAGCAAAAAGGTCCTCATCATTTTGGATGATGTTGATAAGGAAGAACAACTAGAGAAGTTAGCAAGGGAACGAGATTGGTTTGGTTCAGGAAGTAGGATAATCATTACAACCAGGAATGAAGCTTCTCTAAAAGTCCTAGATGAGGATTTGATATACGAATTAAAGGAATTGAATTTTGATCAAACTCTTAAGCTTTTCTGCATACATGCTTTTAGAAAAGATTATCCACCATATCAATACGATATTCCTGCATCAGAAATTGTTGTCACAACCAAAGGGCTTCCTTTGGCTCTTGAGGTCATAGGCTCATTTCTCTATCACCAACTAGAGAAGATATGGAAAGAGACTGTGGAGAGGCTAGCAAGAATACCTCGTAAGGATGCCTGACAGCAGTTGATGATCCGTTATGAAGCATTAGGGGATGAGGAAAAGGAGATTTTTCTTGACATTGCTTGCTTTTTTTGTCAACAATACCAAAAAGACGAATGCAATTTACATGTGGGAAGCTTGCAATTTTTTTCCTAAGACTAGGATACAGGTTCTTATGCAAATGTCTCTGGTAAAGATTGTTGATGGTGATGTATTATGGATGCTTGACCAACTCAAAGATCTTGGGAGGCAAATTGTTCTGAGGGAGTGCTTGCATGATCCTGGAGAGCATAGCCAAGCGTGGATTTGTGAGGAAGTCGTGGACATTGTAAGAACAAAACAAGTAAACAAAATTCACTGTTTTCATGAGTTAGATACATGTAGAAAAGAGTTTACATACCCACTTAGAGGCCTCTCGATTCTTTTACCCCAAACGAGAATCTAAAAATTTGTCAAATTCTTACTATAATATATATATTTCAAATTCATGCTTGTTCATTTGTGTTCGCTTTGGCAGAGAAAGAAAAAAGTTCAGGCACTCATATTAACTGGAAGTGATTATCAACCACTTGTAATTACGCATGACGAACTTAGTAGGTTGCCAAACCTAAGGTTCCTTGAATTAGAGGAGGGAACCTTTGCCAGAGACTTTAGGGATGATTTTTCTAAGTTAAGGTGGATTTCTTGGTATTCTCCTAGGCCCCTTGATCTTGAGGTAACCAATCTATCTATGAAGAATTTGGTTGTCTTTAAGATAGTTACAAGCAGCATCACAGATGACTGGAGCGGATGGAGCCTATTCAAGGTATGATATGCATTCACTTTGATTCTAATTAGCGTATGATGTAATATATACTATTTTCTTCTCTTGATGGTGAATCATTTTTGTTAGATGGCAAAGAATCTGAAAGTTCTAAACCTTTGAGGTTGCGAAGGCATAACTAGAACACCAGACTTCTCTGCATGCTTCAATCTAGAGAGGCTGAGTTTCTACAATTGCATAAACTTGGTTGAGATTGATCCCTCCATTGGGAAGCTAAAGCGCCCGATTCACTTAAATCTTAAAGAGTGCCTCTTTCTTAAGGATTTGCCTGAAGAAATTGGAAGGCTTACGAATCTGAAGCTCCTTGCTTCTAGTGGATGTTTTTTGGAACTCCCAGGTTCATTGAAGGAGTTGGATCTATCAAACATACAAATTGAATGCCTTCTTGATTGTATTGGTGATAAGAAGTTTCTGTCTATCCTTATTCTAAGGTACACACAAATTGGCATGCTTCCAGAGACTATTGGGAAGCTTGTGAAACTTGAGTCTCTCTCTCTCTCTCTCTCTCTCTCTCTCTCTCTCTCTCTTTGGGTGCATTAAGTTGAGAAAACTCCCAGACTCAAAGCTAGAGTCTTTGCAAGAGTTGAATTTATCCAGTACTAAAATTGCTGAGTTACCAAATTCAATTGGAAATCTCAAGAAATTGAAAGTGATATCGATGGAGAATACTCCAATAAGGAAATTGCCCAGTACTATTGGAATGTTAAGGGCGCGCATGACAAAATTTCTATTCCAGAAATTGATTTCTAGCCAGAAATTGATTTCTCAATTTCTATTCCCCGGACAAGTTTCTGAGCAAAGAAACCCGTTTGATAACAACTCAAAATTTCTATTTCTGAAACAGAAATCCGTTTGATAACAGAATAAAATTTCTATTTCTAGGAATAGAAATTGATTAGATAACAACATAGGAAATTCTCAAATATAAAATAATAGCCAAAATAATACTAAAACAATATAGAAAATCCTCAAATACAAAAAATAGTCGAAATAATACTAATACATTAGAAAAGTTGAAAATACAATTTCATGGAATTTATATTACATGTGCTTACGTTTCCTATTACGTAATATTTTCTTTCGAAAAATAAACAACGTGCCAAAAAAAAAATTGAAATTCAATTGTAGTGAATATGTCGTTATGTTTTTGCCGAAATTGATTTCACATTAATCAAATAAGTCTAATGATAACCATGATTATAATAGTCTAATCTTCTAAAAAAAATCCTAACTTCAAGTCTAATTCCAATTTCTTTCCAAATTTTGTTAAAAAAATCCTCACCATGTTAAAAAATCATCACCAATTTTTTTTCAAAATTATCAACACTAGGATTATTTAAAAATTTATTATCAAAATCCGTATTTTCTTCAACACTCTTACAAGAACAACAGATTTCTTATTAGATCTCTTTTCCTTATAAAAGAAAAATCGGATGAAACCCTAATGATTTGACCCCTTTTTACCGCCTCAATATGAAGTTTATGATTAAAAAAATAGTTAGCCAAATAGAGTCGTTGGCTGGCATACACGGAAGAGTAGGTGAAGAAAGACTCGTTAGATATGAATATGACCAATTGACTATTACCATGCATAAAATCTCTTACGTGCAACAAATGAAGCCTTGTTCATTCAATTCTCACCATCTAGCCCAATGGTTAAGATTTTCAATCAATATTGATTAGAATGATTATATTAAAAATCATTAAAATATTTTGGACTAAATTAACTATTTCTATTTCTATTTCAATATTAGTGATCTAAAATATTTTGGACTAAATTGAAAAGTTGAGAAAAATTTTTTCTATTTCTATTTCTATTTCAGAAACCGAGAAGTTAAAAATTTTAGCTTCGATTTCTTCGATTTCTCTATTTCGGAATAGAAATCTGTTTCAGAAATAGAGAAATCAAATTGCGTTACCAAACGGATTTCTGTTCTAAACCTGTTCCGGGGAACAGAGAAACAGAGAAATTGAGAAACAGAAATTTTATCATGCACGCCCTAAATAATCTGGAAGAGCTCTATGCTAGTGATTGTGAAGAATTAACTGGTGAAATTCCAATTGAAATTGGCACATTGTCCTCTTTTGAAAATTCTCGAACTATTAGGTGCCCATAATTCTGGAGTGCCGACAACAATCAATCATATTCTCCACCTTGAAAGACTGGAGTTGACAAGTTGTAATGAGGTTCAAGAATTGCCAAAGCTTCCAAAAAGTCTGATCTATCTACATTTTTGATCATCAGTATTGCGCATTTTTCCGGATCTCTCAAACTTGACTAATATGGTTGATTTGCTCTTATCTGATAGCTTTGAATATGTGCTTAAAGCTTCATCATATCTGTTGCCAAGTTCCAGCTTAGGGTGGATTAGGAGGTTATCTAAACTGAAGAAGTTAGAATTGTCTCTTTCTAGTGTCCCTGCACCACCTACTAAGTTTGGTTCTCTTCCTCGTCTAACTGAGCTTATTTCATCTAGACTAAACTTGCAATGTATCATGAAGCTTCTGTTGGAGAAATCTTCTTGAAATGTTTTGAAGTTGACAAAACGTTTCCATCAATCTAGTCTGAAGGCTTGCAAACTCTGCTGTTTAAAGTTTGAAGACCTCCGGACAGCCAGACTCAAGATTCAAAGTCTACCATCATTGACAGTTTCTAATCTGTTGAAGAAAGGCTATCCAGATTTGGATGATTTATTAAGGATATGACCTTATCGACTGGAGAAGATCTCTTGGCTGGATATGACATAACGGAATCCTTTTAATTGATCGAGATTGATTCGAAGATTAAGGATCCGATGATTGGCGAAATATTCGTGGAAGGTTCTACTTATAGAAACCGAGATCCTGATTGTATGAGCAAATAGGATTGATGGGCTATCGACATGTTCCTTTAATAACTCCAATAATCTTCCTAATTGATTCCGTCCAACGGGTAGATTGGAGGAATTCCTTTGGTAAGTGCTAACGGGTATGATGGCATAAAGGAGTATATAAGGAAGACATTCTAAGTTGTTCGAGAAGTGCGCGATAGAAGAATTCCAAAGTCTAAAGCTCCTTGTTGTTTAGTCAATTCATTTGAGCGAAATCTTGTGCGCAAAAAAGAGTTTATATTTGTGAGAAACCTAGAGGAAGTGTGGTAGAACATCTACACTGTGGAATCAAGGAAAAGCTGTGCTGTAACATCTCTTTTGTTCATAGTGGAATCTAGCCGATATGTTGTCAGTGCGGAAGAGTGGACGTAGGCTTAGGATAAGCTGAACCACTATAAATCTTGTGTTTAATCTTTTCTTCTCTACTCTTTACTTTACTTTGATCGTAATTCATTTTGGTTAAGCAAAAGAGTATTTCCTTTCTATCATCTGCTTAGTATTGCTGTGGTATCTCAAAAATTATTTTTACACCTATTCACCCCCCTCTAGGTGCTTATACTAGCTACATCAATTGATATCAGAGCATGTGTACTCACTTTGTTTGAAGTGTTTTACTTCAGAGTTAAAGATTCATGGCTAGTATGTTGGCTCCAGGGCTGGTAGAAGGACAAAACAATACCAGACCACCTTACTTTGATGGAAATGATTACAACATATGGAAAAACAAGATGAAGGCGTTCCTAAGATCAAAGCATCCTCTGGAATGGGATGTTGTAGGAAAAGGAATCATTCCTAAAGCTGCACTTGTCTCAGAAAGAGGAAAAGATACTGTGGAGTCTAGTCAAATGACTCAGGAAGAGATAATCAAAAGACAAGCTCTTGATGCAAAAGCAATTTATTCTTTATATTGTGCTTTATCTCCTACTGAATATAATAGAATATCTTCTTGTGTTACAGCTAAAGAAGTCTGTGATAGATTATATATTACCTATGAAGGAACCGATCGAGTGAAGGAGACCAGAATCAACATTCTCCTCGGTCAATACGAAGCCTTCATAATAAAATCGGGAGAATCTATAACTAACATGTTTAGTCGTTTTACATATATCGTGAATGGTCTTGAAAATCAAGGTCAACCAATTTCTGATCCCATGAAGGTAAATAAGCCACTATTTGTTGATGAGTTGGTTGGAACTCTTCAGTCTTATGAAGTGAAACGAATCAATGAAGACGAAGACCCTAAAGGTAAGAAATCTATTACATTAAAATCCAATGATGATTCTGATGTTGCAAATTCTGAAGACGATATGAACGATGAGGAGCTTGCTCTCATGATAAGAAGATTTAGAAAGTTGAACGTAAAAGGAAGAAGATTCAATCCAAGGAAACAAAGTTTTCAAAAGCAACAGACTAAGTCTGTTGAAGATGATGAATCAAATAAAGATGTAGTATGCTTTAAATGTAAGAAAAAGGGACACATCAGACCCAACTGTCCTCTTCTGAAGAAGAAGAAAGGAAAAGCTGAAAAGTATCGAAAGGGTCTTAAAGCAGAAACCTGGAGTGATACATAATGTGAAGAAAGTGATGATGATTATACCAACATATGTCTAATGGCACAATCGGATTCAGATTCAAACTCCGAGACAGACTCAGACTCAGACAGTGAATTTGAGGTGAGTAACTTCAAAATCTCTATTAAAGTTTCTAAATACATTGATGAGTTGTGTTTTAGTCTTAAGACTTCTCTTAAAAAGATTTCCGAACTCAAAAAGGAAAATTCTGCCTTAAAACAACAAGAAAATGTTTTGAAAGAAAATGTGAAATGTTTAGATATGAATGTTTCTTCTCTTAGAGAAAGTGAAGATAATCTTTCAAAAGAAAATGCATTCTTGAAAAATGATGTCTCAAATATTTCCAAAAGATTTTCTATAGGATCTGAGAAATTAGAAAAAATACTTTATGTTCAAAGACCTTATTTCAATCAATCTGGTTTGGGAATGACTGCTGAAACCATTCCTTTAATTGATTTTCCTAAAGTGAATGAAAGAATCAAACAAAGACCCACAAGAGATACTTACAAAAATCATTTTAAAATGACTTTTGTAAAACCAGTAGGTCACAATGCTCTCAGATGTTCAAAGTGCAATAGTGCAGATCATTTTGAAAAAGAGTGTCCAATGGTTTGGAAACCTGTTAAGAAAGTATGGGCAAATACAACATATTATACTAACACCAACGGACCCAAGAAAATATGGGTACCAAAGAAAGTTTGAGTTTCTTTCTTAAATGCAGGTCATTATCAAGAAAAAGGTAAAATGGTATCTGGATAGTGGATGCTCAAGACATATGATAGGAGATTCAAATTACTTCATAAAGCTTGTTCAAGTGAATGGTGGAAAAGTTTCTTTTGGAGGAAATAGCAAAGGAAGAATAGTGGGATTTGGAACTGTGAAGATTGGAAACCTCACAATAAACAATGTTTCTTTAGTTGAAGGACTCAACTACAATCTGCTCAGTGACAGTCAGCTATGTGATACCGGTTTCAAAATCTACTTTCAAGAGGGTATATGTTTAGGAACTAGTAAAGACTCTACTCAGTCATTTATAGGTCGAAGACATGGAAATATCTACCTCTTGGATGTGAAACCAGATGAATCGCAATGTTTAATCTCAATACAAGATGAAGCAAGCTTATGGCATAGAAAGCTTGGACACATCAATATGAAGTAGATAGCCAAGATTTCAATAAAGAAGCTTGTTCGTGGTCTACCCAATTTATCATACCAAAAGTCTGACCTATGTACACCATGCATATTGGGAAAACAGGTAAGAAATTCCTTTAAACCAATAAATCAAGTTTCCACTAACCGTGTACTGCAGCTTCTGCATATGGATCTCTTTAGACCAACCAGAACACAGAGCATTGGAGGTAAGAAATATTGCCTAGTAATCGTGGATGATTACTCACGATTTACTTGGGTGTATTTCCTGGCAAGTAAGTCTGAAACTTTCTCTTATTTTGAAAAATTTGCTAAAAAGGTTCAAAACGAAAAAGGATATGTTATTTCAAGTATAAGAACAGATTATGGAGGTGAATTTGAAAATCAAGATTTTACAAAGTTTTGTGATGAATTTGGTTTTCAACATTTGTTCTCCTCTCCATATACTCCAGAGCAAAATGGAGTTGTGAAAAGAAAGAATAGATCACTTCAAGAAATTGCTAGAACTCTCTTAATTGAAAGCAACATCTCTACAACATGTTACATTATTAATAGAGTTTTTCTAAGGCCTATTGTAGAAAAAAATCCCTATGAATTATTCAAAGAAAAGAAGCCTATTGTTTCATATTTTCATGTGTTTGGATGCAAATGTTTTATACTGAAAAATGCAAATGATCGAGTTGGTAAGTTTGAAGAAAAGTCAGATGAAGGCATCTTCCTTGGATATTCAACCACAAGCAAAGCGTACAGAGTCTACAACAAGAAGACTCAAACTGTGGAAGAATCAATGAATGTCAAATTTCAGGATTCTATATAAAATGAATCTATTCAGACTCATCTTAAAGAACCTGAACCTGCTCCAGACTCTACAAAGTCTAAATCCCAAGAAGCAGCTCAGACTTTGAAGGACCAGCAGCAAGTGATTGTTGAAGATCCAAGTGAAGGAAGTGACCATCAATCTGACAAATTAACCAGCAATTGGAAGCATAAGTCCAGTCATCCCAAAGATCTTATCATTGGCGACATTAATGAAGGAATTCGCACAAGATCCAAAAGGTGCGAAGAATCTAGTGCTGTGGCTCTTATTTCTGAAATAGAACCCAAAAGCATAGATGAAACTTTATCTGATGAAAGCTGGATTGAAGCCATGCAAGAAGAGCTCAGGCAATTCAAAATCAACGATGTCTAGGAATTGACTCCTAAACCAAAAGGTAAATCTGTTATTGGAGCTAAATGAGTTTTCAGAAACAAGATGTACGAGAAAGGCAAGGTCGTAAGAAACAAAGTAAGACTCGTGGCCAAGGGATACACGCAAGAAAAAGGGATAGACTATGACGAGACTTACGCACCAGTAGCAAGATTAGAAGCAATTCGTTTATTACTTGCATTTGCTTGTCATAAAAATTTCAGGTTATTCCAAATGGACGTCAAAAGTGCTTTCCTAAATGGATTCATCCATGAGGAAGTTTATGTGGAACAACCACCTGGGTTTGAAGACCCAAGGAAACCAGACTCAGTATTCAGACTCAAAAAGGCCTTATATGGCTTAAAACAAGCACCTCGAGCTTGGTACGACAGGCTGAGTAAGTTTTTAATTCAAAACGGTTTTGTGAAAGGTAAAGTAGACACTACTCTGTTTATCAAAAGAGAAAGCAAAAGTTTTGTGCTAGTTCAAATATATGTCGATGATATTATATTCGGATCTCCTAATGAAAGTCTGTGCAAGAAATTCTCTAAGACTATGCAGGATGAATTTGAAATGAGCATGATGGGTGAGTTAACCTTCTTTCTCAGGCTTCAAGTGAAACAACTGAAGGAATGAACTTTTATTCATCAAGAAAAATATGCTAATGATCTTTTCAAAAAGTATGGACTGGACAATTGTAAAAAGGCTGACATTCCAATGTCAAGTTCCTTGAAGATAGACAAAGATGAAGGAGGAAAGAAAGTCGACCAGAAGCTATACAGGAGTATCATTGGCTCACTTCTTTATCTTACTACTTCTAGACCTGACATTTTGTTTAGTGTTTGCATTTGTGCTAGATTTCAAGCAGACCCTAAAAAATCTCATTTAAATGCTGCAAAGCATATTATCAAATACATTGCTTCAACTTCAAGCATCGGCCTATGGTATCCTAAAATAGGAGACTTTACTCTTCTTGGATACTCAAACGCAGACCTAGCCGGTTGCAGAGTTGATAGAAAGAGTACCTCGGATACCTGTCAACTACTTGGAGGCAAGACGATGTCCTGGTTTTCAAGGAAGCAGAGTACAGTAGCTCTCTCTACAGCAGAAGCGGAGTATGTAGCTCTTGGAAGTTGCTGTTCACAAATTTTATGGATAAAACAATAGTTAAGAGACTTTGGAATTGAAGATTCATGCACGGAGATTAACTACGATAACACCAATGCAATTAATCTTACCAAAAATCCAATTCTTCACTCAAGGGCAAAACATATAGAGATTTGACATCACTTCATTAGAGATCATGTTCAAAATGGAGAAGTTTCAATTCAGTATGTTGATTCAAAGAACCAACTGGCGAATATATTCACAAAGCCTTTAGAGAAAAATCAATTTGAAATTATTCGTTCCAGACTCAACATTTTGAAGTTTGAAGAAGTTAAAGTCTAGAGACTCTCAGACTCAGGCAAACAAGACCTTGACTGTAAGTTATTCTCTCTCTCGAATCTCATCTTGAAAAGGTACGATCATCAACCGTGTCTTATTATTATTATCTTTAATTGACGTGATTATTGCAACGTTTCCTTTTGAAAAAGAAGTTATTTTTTAAAATGACTATTTTCTCGAAAAAAGAAAAAAAGGCAGTTATTTTTTAAAAGGCATCTTTTCACCTTCCTTTATGACGTTCCGTATGCCCCCTTTTTAATCGATTATGCACTATTGCTTCTTATTCACTTTACTCTCCAAAAATCCTAAAAAGCACCGATCCTCCATTCCTGTTTTCTTCTCTTGCCTAATCTTCGAAAAAGTTATCATCTTTCTTGGAAAAGTCAAGCAACGAATCTTTCAAAGAGTGAGAAAGATGTCATCTTCAAGAAAGTTTTTGAGGATCGCAAGCAGGGGACCACGGCGAATGAGTGAGGGGCCTACTCACTTCGATCTCACCGAGGAAGAAGTGTCTCCAAATCAACAACAGAGCCCACAACATTCTCAGCAGCGCCATTCTCCACCGTCTAGTCCTCAAAATGTTGGTCATCAACAAGAGGAAGAAATCATTGAAGACGCAGATCTTGTAAGAGTTCAAATGCCCTCTTTTATTTATAAGCTTTATCGTGCCTTAAAAGGGACTGGTACTCCATTAAACTACGTCGATGATTTTCTTAAGGACAAAGGATATGGGAATGAATATATCTTTTTGCAGAAAATGGAAAGTTTGGGAATTGCTCGTAAAGGGGTGGCAGAAGAATCCCTTGCAAATATCCCAAGTGATCCTCGTGATTGGGGATTTAATTCGAAAGATGGGAATGGTGATGACAAATTGTTCAGCCAATTTCAATCGAGGATGGGTATTACGGCGGAAAATCGAGGAAAAATGGGAGAGTTGTTTAGATCGAAGGAACAGAAGGATCTATACTCAAAATTGCTGAAGCGTGGGGTGATAAACCTTAGGAGTGTGGATTATGATTTTCTGGATGCTATGAATGTGAACTTGAGGGAAAATTTTAGTTTTCTTCAACTTGAGCATTTCTGTTCTGACGCCACAGAAGCTTATGCTGAATTAACTGCCTATTTCTATTCGAATCTTAGTTTTCTGGATGCGAATAGATTCTTTTTCAATGTCAAAGATCAAGATTTTGTACTGGATATGGATATGCTGGTAGATGTGTTAGGGGTTGAGAGAGGAATATATCAACCGATCAAAGTTTCCATTGCTCGTGCTACATTAGAAGTTATTAAGGACAGGAGAACAGAGGAAAAGATTTCCTGCCTAAGGATGAGTGCGTTCAACATTCTGCTTCACAAGATTGTGATAATTGCCTTAGACTGAAATCAACTTCCAAGACTGATGTTTCAAGTTCAGAGGCAAAGCTGATGTATGCCATCATCACTGGGAAAAATTTTTCTCTTCCTCACACTGTTATGTTCCACATGTATAGAGCAGTGGTGAAGGATAGAGATCAACTTCCTTTTCCAAGTCTTGTCACAAAGTTATTCAGACATCTGAACATTCAGCCTTCACAAATTCTTTGTGCTCGATCGTGTGATCATATGGTGGTAGGGCTAAAAATGGTGACCAAGATGTGTCTGAAGGAGCTAAGCAAGGCGTTGGAGAAATTTAAGGAGAAGACTCCTATAAAGTCTCATCAAATCTCTTCTGCATCAAAAAGAAAAGGGAAAGAGCCCATGGTTGCTCCACCCAAGAAAAGAAGAGCTCTCATCGTGGAAGATGAAGATGATGACGACCTTACCATTTTGGCCATATCTTTGAAGAAGATAAATCGTACTGTTCCAGAGTCAATGGAACAACATGAGACAGAAGAAGAGAGAGAAGAAGAAGAAAGAGCAGTTGGCGAAAAAGAAGCAGAGGAGGAAAGACTTGAAGAAGAAGAAGAAGAGAGAATGAATCAAGAGGAAGAAGAGCCTGAAAAACACTCTTCTCCACCTGAAGGCATAGAAACAGGGGGAGATAATGAGAAAAAAGGGATATCAGCTGCTACCAGTGAGGGAGTCAGCCGCTCTCCAGCTGACCCAGAAGACAATCATGCCTCTCATTTTCCTGAAGAAGAACATGATGCTTCATTGCCAAATCTGCGCGATTATTCTGATATGCCATCGTCTACAGAGCATGCTGAAGCCAGTACGCAGACCGACAGCTCAGTAGATTTTCGCAGAATTATGGATATTCTCTTGGAGATGCATGGTCAAATCTATGCTCTGGGATGCGAGGTTCAAAGCTTGCAGAATGCAGGTCAAGTTTCTTCAGGTTCCTTGAAAGATCATATCCAAGCCCTCTCTGTTCAGATTCAGGCTAATGCTAAGGGTGAGGAGGTTGCACAACTGAAGGAAGACTTGAAAAGGCTGGAAGGGATCGTTCAGTCCATGGGAGATTTCCAGCTTGTTTGCGTTCCCAAGCAATCTTGACTCTATTCCATTTTCATCCCAACCTTTTTAATGTTGACAAAAAGGGGGAGAAGTGCAAGATTTGAATCAAACTTTGAATTTTTAATCGTTTGGATTGTTTGATTTGGATTGATGTTTGACTTTAATTTTGTGTCTGGATTTGAATTTGGATTTGACTGCTATTGATATCTTATGGATGGCTTTATCATATTCAAGACTAACCTATTTTCTGTGGTTGCAGATTCTAGTGTTATTCATTTAGCCATTTATTTTTATAAGATATGAATATTTGTTTGAAAAATGTTTTGCAGGTCAAAGTTATCCAAATCTGCAGGAAAGTTTTGTCACCATAAAAAATGGGGAGATTGTTGGAGAAATCTTCTTGAAATGTTTTGAAGTTGACAAAACGTTTCCATCAGTCTAGTCTGAAGGCTTGCAGACTCTGTTGTTTAAAGTCTGAAGTCCTCCGGACAGCCAGACTCAAGATTCAAAGTCTATCATCATTGACAGTTTCTAATCCGTTGAAGAAAGGCTATCCAGATCTGGATGATTTATTAAGGATATAACCTTATCGACTGGAGAAGATCTCTTGGCTGGATAGACATAACGGAATCCTTTTAATTGATCGAGATTGATTTGAAGATTAAGGATCCGATGATTGGCGAAATATTCGTGGAAGGTTCTACTTATAGAAACCGAGATTCTAATTGTATGGGCGAACAGGATTGATGGGCTATCGACATGTTCCTTTAATAGCTCGAATGATCTTCCTAATTGATTTCGTCCAACGGGTAGATTGGAGGAATTCCTTTGGTAAGTGCCAATGGGTATGATGGCTTAAATGAGTATATAAGGAAGACATTCTAAGTTGTTCGAGAAGTGCACGATAGAAGAATTCCAAAGTCTAAAGCTCCTTGTTGTTTAGTCAATTCATTTGAGCGAAATCTTGTACGCAAAAGAGAGTTTATATTTGTGAGAAACCTTGAGAAAGTGTGGTAGAACATCTACACTATGGAATCAATGAAAAGCTGTGCTGTAACATCTGTTTTGTTCATAATGAAATCCAGCCGATAGGCTGTCAGTGCGGAAGAGTGGACGTAGGCTTAGGATAAGCTGAACCACTATAAACCTTGTGTTTAATCTTCTCTTCCCTACTCTTTACTTTACTTTGATCGTAATTCATTTTGGTTAAACAAAAGAATATTTCCTTTCTATCATCTGCTTAGTATTGCTGTGGTATCTCAAAAATTGTTTTTACACCTATTCACCCCTCTCTAGGTGCTTATACTAGCTACATCAGCTTCCTCCCTCCTTATGAGAGCTACAGCTTGTTAATTTCAACTCAATAATATCTTGGTCAATCTTTTCCAACTTGAAAAACTTGTCCAAGCTACGACTTTCTCAATCTCAGCTTCAAGAAATTGATCTCAGTGGACTTGAAGAACTGAGAGCATTGTTAGTGACTAAATGTGAACTCCTCCAAAGGTTATTCATCCCGGCAAGCTTAAAGAAACTTAAAGAATTGTGGCTATCAGAATGTCCGAAGCTAGATGAGATTGAAGGTCTGGAGGCCCTAGAGTTCTTGGAAGAAATGAATGTACAGTATTGTGGTTCTGTTGAAAGGTTATACGACCCGTCAAACTCAAAGTTGCTAAAGCTTTTGGTTATATCAGACTGCTATGAGCTCCGTATTGTTGAGGGCCTCAACGGTTTAGAATCTTTGAATGCATTACTTGTTTATGAGTGCAGTTCACTGGAGAAACTAATTAGTCCATCGAAAGTAGCGAAGCTAACACATTTGGAGGTTTCAGGATGTGAGAAGCTGATTGAGATTCCAGGTCTTGTTGCATCGGAATCATTGGAGACTTTAACCATTAAAAAGTGTCCTATTAGCAAAATATGTGAGTTAT
This sequence comes from Eucalyptus caleyi, assembly GCA_014182885.2. Classification (NCBI taxonomy): domain Eukaryota; kingdom Viridiplantae; phylum Streptophyta; class Magnoliopsida; order Myrtales; family Myrtaceae; genus Eucalyptus; species Eucalyptus caleyi. The sequence goes on along the minus strand of CM024468.2, from coordinate 37,405,920 downwards.
CAAACTTACAGATGCTGAAGGCTCTGTCAATCGTCAGATGCCATGAGCGACAATCTATTGATGGTGTTGATGAGTTAGACTTTTTGTGTGATTTCTATGTTTCTAGCTGTCGGAAACTGGAAGCTCTGCTGGACGAATCTAACACGAAGTTGTCTTATGAATGCCTAATAACAATCCGGAAGTGTCGGAAATTACAAAGCCATGGCTATCCTAATGTCAATGGCCTTCCCTACAGGGATTACAAGGACATGATTATTGCAACGACAAACTCTCCTACGAGGTCACTCCCTTTAGAGACATCAGATGAGGTATCCATATTCTTCTTCACAAGTAGAAGGCTATGGCTACTGTGTTTTGGGCAAATTATTTAAAGATGAGTACATTCCAGATACATGGAGAATTATCCAGGATTACTTAAGAGATCATCCACATGAGGGAAAAGTGGAAGCTACCTTGAACGCAAATTATGATTTATTAAATGAACATACAAAGGAGATATTCCTAGACATAGCGTGTTTTTTTGTTGGAAAGGATGAGAGGACTCCCTCTTACATGTGGAAGGCTTGTGGTTGCTATCCTCCTTTTGAAACAAAAGAACTTCGCAACATGCATTTCTTGGAAGATGGAGAAAATAATGAATTAAGATGCACAGACTATTAAGAGACCTCGGAAGGAAAATTGTCTTGGGGAAGGATCTTCGAAAGCGCTGCAGGATTTGGAAGTTCAGTGACGCACGTTCCATTCTAAAGGATGGTCAGGTAAGTTTTCAAAAGCTTTTAGAAATTTCTTTAAGAGGGTCACGAATGCATTCAGATAAACCATCCATAAATAATATAAATTCTAAATAGTATCGGCACGCAACATGATGCGTTGATATGTCATTTTTGAAGAAAATGAAAAATTCCAACATGTAATGACACTATATATAATAAATGAATATTTTTAAATATACATAATAAATTATCATTTTTTTTTGTTTGATTCTAATGCACATGTTTTTTTGGTAATTCATTCAAACACATGTTCTCAACATCGATTTTTTCTTATGCTGAACGCGATACTGCAGAATTCTCTTATATATTTTTTTGAAAAGAATCGATATAATAATATATTTAGCAAATGATTTGTGTTGCGACTGCATCCGCATCCAAACGTGGCGCTGATGCAAACCACGTGTCCCGTCTGCCGGGCAAACCTCGTGCCCGAACCCGGTGAGACCCTTGCCTCTCTTCGTCGTCGTCGGCGGCTTCGTCTTCCAGACCAAGAAGCTCGCATGACCGTCAAGGAATGCGACGGCAGCCCCAAGTGGAAGCAGGGGATGCCATTCCAGTGGAAGCTTGACCATGGTCGAGATTCCGACGGCTCCTGGCCTCGACCGGCTTGTCCATGGCCCAAACAGGCTAGATCGAGATGTCGGTAGCGATTGGGCTCCGTAGAGATTCCCCCGTCGTTGCCATGGCTGCTGCAGATCTAGCTAGCCAGATCGGATCTGCAGCGGCGGAGGCGTTGGGTGGGAACTCATCGCTGGGCGCGGCGCCCACACGAGTCCTCCACCTCCCGCTTCTCCGCCTCCCTCAAGAACACCAACCCCCGCTACCTCTACCCTGTGACACGTGCATGCCGGAACTTACTGCGTGTCGCGACACGGAAGGGCTCAGGAGAGTGTCCGTGCTTCCTAGTATAAACTATTCAATCTCTGGAGCAGGGAAAAAAACGGCTTTGTTCTTAAACACGATTCGGAGCGCGAAATGGATACCCACTTGATTTTTGTAATTTTAATTTGTCTCATTTGATTAAAAGGATTAAGAAATTAAAGTTTTTCAACTTATTCATCCGTTTTCCCCCGTCGACACTTGACAGCATAATGAAAGTGTCGAAGGCATTAGTCTCGCACTTGAAGAGGGTGGCACCGTCCGTTTTACATGTGAAGCACTTGGTAAAAAATCGAATTTGAGGTACCTCAGACTCAATGGGGCTACCATTGAGGGAAAGTCTGAGAATCTTCTTCCAAATTTGAGGTGGCTTAATTGGCGAGAGTGCCATTTCATTCCTGAGCTATGTAATATGGATTTGAAGAAGTTACTCGTTCTCGATCTGTCTAGTAGTCCAGTCACCAAAGATCAACAAGAGTGGAGGTAAATCATGGAGGTATGGCCGATATTTGCTTTTTAAATCTCGCGATAAGATTTTAGGTGTGAGTGAGTAAAGTCTAATATCTTCTGTTGCACGTTCATTGCAAAAGGTGGAGGAATTGAAAGTCTTGAACCTACAAGGATGTGATCTGCATAGGGTATTGTTGAAGTCTTCAGCTTCAACCGATTTGGAGATATCGATAATGGAAGATTATACTCGGTCACCTGCGCTTTGGGCGTTCATCAGGCAACTGAAGCGCTTGAAATCCTTGAATTTGAGAAACTGCAAGGCAATCCAGCTGCCAATCCTACAACTGAGTGGCAAGGAATTTTTTACGGAACTTTTGATTGACGGAATTGACGTCGTAGAAATTCATATCAAAAATAATTCTTTCAGGAACCTTGAAGTACTTAGTGCTCGTAACTGTAAAAACTTGAAGGACATATCCCCAATTGGCCACCTGACAAAACTCAAAAGTCTTGCTCTGGATGGTGCTAATATTGATTGGGTTCCAGAAACTTTTGATTTTCCTCTTAAGCTTGAAAGACTTTCTCTAAGGAAGTGTGAGAAGTTGTTTATACTTCCATCTTCCATTGGGAAGCTAAAGGAGCTGGAGGAAATGGACCTTTCAGACACTAGAATCACACAACTACCAGAGTCGGTCAAGGATTTGAGTAATTTGAAGACGCTGAAGATGGAACACACCCCCCAACAAAAATTTCCTAAAGATATTGTGAAGTTAGAGAAACTGGAAGAGATAGATTTCTTTGGCTGCACAAATTTGGAGGCCCAAGATTGTTGTGATATTTCAGGACTATCCTCCTTGAGAATTTTGAGATTATCGTAATCCATTGTGGTAGGGCTGCCTCAGGGCATTTGCGGTCTCCCTCTTCTTCGAACCCTTGACGTACGTAAATGTGAACTACTTCAAGCACTACCAGTCTCTAGTTTAGTCACTCTCTGCTGTGGATCCAAAATTATGGCAGACCTCAAATTGACAATCTGACAAATCTAAAAGAGCTATGCTTGAATGTTGATGAGCAGATAGAAGCGGGGTCATCAAATCAGACCCCAAATATGTGGTGGATCATGGGATTGACAAGGCTAGAGACCTTGGAATTGTCCCTTCCAAATGTCACCAATCTCCCTGGGGATTTTCGTGGTCTTACCAAGCTCCGGGAACTCACTTTATCCTACATGAAGGAGCTAGACCTCGGACAACTTCCCTCCTCAAACTTATGGACTCTGCGTCTCAAACACTGCAAGATTCAAGAGCTAAAATTTTCTAGTCTGGAACATCTGTCAGAACTAGAACTAGAGGATTGCGATTTAGCACAAATTGATGGTCTCGAAGATTTAAAGCTTTTGGAAGTCCTGAAAGTTTTTCATTGCAGACGGACAATAAACCTTAATGGGCTATCTTTTCTGCTCGTCCCACTTTACCAATATTCTCCCATCCTGTTGCATTGGACGTATGCGAAAATTTAAAGCTTTTGTCAGTCCTGAATATTATTCGAGGCAGCGGTGTAACAATCCTTAATGAGCTCAAAGATGTTAACCAGCTGACGTATGGAGTCGAAGCTGCCATCGAGGTCAGTTACAAATCTTTGTTTTCTCATACAATGAAGATATTCCTCAACATAATTTGCCTTTTTATTGGAAAGGATAAGAGGATTCCTCTTACAAGTGAAGGCTTGTAATAGAAAATAACTTTTAGGACAACGTTTGCTGGATTTTTTGTCATTTGGTTTACGGAAAATATACTAGTCAAGGAAAATATTTTCTGTCAATGAAAAAAAGAACGTAAGTGGGGAAAATATTTTTCATTTTTTAGATCTTGTTTCTTTCACTTATATCTAAGTATTTTTTTTCACCAAACACCTTTTCCTTTTATTTTTATTTTTTTAAATTGAGTTTTTAATTATTTTACATTTTAATGTTTTTTTTTTTTCCTTTTCTTTCATTCTCTTTCCTTTTTTTTCCTTCTTCTTCGGCCGATCACCAGCCATGACGGCGGTTGACGACTAGCCACAGGCGAGCTTGGACCTCGCTAGAGTAGTGAGTGGGTGAGGATGGTTGCTAGAGGTCGGCAAGGCTGCCTCACCCAAGCTCACCAACCTTGGGCGAGAACCCGACGAGGCTTGACCTTGCTTGTGGCCGGTCTTTGCCGTAAATATATTCTTTTCAAACACTCTTTTACTTAAGGTATTTCATAATGGATTTTTTATCACAATTTAACAAACATAATTTATATTTTAATTTGTTTTAACTTGAAATCATTTATATTTTCTTAAAAGCTTTCCTCAAAAGTGCAACTAAACGCATCGAGCAAGATTAGCTCACAGTTCAAGTGACAGGTCGAAGTACATATAAGGTTATGAGGCACGCCAAAGAAAGTGATCCTCAAAAGTGCCACTAAACGCCTCAAACGAGATTAGCTCATTGGGTCGAGTGACAAGTTGAATTACATAAAAAGATTCTGAGACCACCACCCACGGTGGCCGCGTTGGCTTCGACCTTAGCACCCCACCGTCGGGGGAGAAGTTCGAAACTTCGCGGTCGCGTTGCTTCAGTGCAAACGCGCGATTCACCCATGCCTGGGTTTGTGGTAGTGGCCCAGTCCATCTCAGGGTTTACTCTCTGCCGCGAAGTGGCGCACGGAGGTTTCCTAGATCGCAAAAAAAAAGATTCTGAGGCACGCCAAAGAGAGAGATCCTCAAAAGCGAGATTAGCTCATAGGTCGAAGTACATAAAAAGATTATGAGGCAGGCCAAAGAAAGAGAGGTCCAGACGGCCTCCCCTTCCTCGAAACTAGACATGATATCTCCCGCATTTCTTGATTAGAGATTCTTTTACACGACAACGAGAGAGATCCGAACAACTGGAAAAGGTAATAACAAAGAATTTTCCCATGGCGTGGCGGCAGACAGTTAAACATGGGCTCTGGCCATACTTACTTCCTCATCAAAATTTGGTAATTTTTTTAGTTTTGAAATCCTTGTTTTCCAAAAGGGTACATCAAACTGGTCAAACTAATTGGGAAATGAATGTTGCTCTTCCAATTCTGGTTACCAAACGCCAGAACTTTGATTTTAGCATAAGGGCAAGAGAGAGAGAAAGAAACCATACTTATTTATTCTTATAGCTAAGTTAGATATGCTCCCATTATAACAAAGTTAGATCTTTCTCTTCCCTATTCAGATGGAAATACAGAAAGCGACATTGGGGAGTCCAATCCCTCATGAGTTGTTTCTCCTATTTTTTCTCCTTTAATCCTGTTAAGGATCAGTCCGGATTCATATGCAAAAAGGATTATCAATGTGAAAAGCTCTAATCTTTCCTTAATCTCTAGAAGGAGGAGGACGGTGCGCCCTATTGGTGAAATGAGCCAACCATCATCCTCCTTGCATAAGCTCAGTGCCAATAATAATAAAACAACGAATGCGGGGCCTTGGAAAATTACAGGAGGACTCTTTCGATGAATTGTTGACTTTTCTCCGGTCATAAATGTAATGCTCTCTCTCTCTCTCTCTCTCTCTATCCTCTCTCCTCCTCTGCTCTGCTCTTAGCTTCAGCATCCATTTTGACCGCTGCCGACCAAATCTCGGCCTCTTCTTCATCCCCCACTCCCTTTTCCTTCCTCCTCCCCCATCAAGACCGACCCGATATAGCCTCAATCATGGAGCCTTCCGAACCCTCCGGCGGAGGAAAGCAGCCGCCGCTGCCGTCGCCGCCCAAGAAGGAGATCCCCCTCCAGGGCCCCCGGCCCTCCCCGCTCCGGGTCGCCAAGCAGTCCCACGCCGTCCAGAAGCCGCCTCGCCCTCACCAGCTGCCCCACCAGGCGGCCGCCTCCTCGTGGGCCCCTCGCTCGACCCACCTGCCGGCGGCGGCGGCGGCGGACCGGCAGCAGTCCCCGATCTTCGACATCTCGCCGAAGGCCATCCACGTCGAGGAGCGGAACTTCATGTCCATCGTCCATCAGCTCACGGGGTCCTCCTCCACCTCCTCCGGGAACGTGTCCCCGGCGGGCAGAGCGGCGGCGATAGAGCGGACCAGCCCGACGTGCAGGGAAAAGGGCTTCGCCGCCGCCGCCGCCGCCTCCGCGGAGATGGGCGGGCCGTCGGCGGTGGCCGGCGACGACGAGCAGCTGATGTGTATGTTGGGAGACGTCCAGCTGGCCCAGAATCAGGGGATACTGGTGCCGGCGGCCCCGCCGGCGATATGCGCGGGTTTCTTCTCGCCGGCGACGGAGCCCCACATGTTGCAAGACTTGAGCCTGTTCTGGGCCCCGAACAGCAGCTACAACAGCCCGTCGGCGTCGACCTGGTTCACGGACTTCTCTCCCTCGCAGACCGCATCCGTCCATCTCTTCAACTTGTTCAGTAACGATGAACAGTCACATTCTCCACAAAACGAACTGAGTCGGGTGCGTTTATTGGGGGGGGAACTTCATGACAATGGAAAAAACCTTTCTGGGAAATTTTTCGAGAAAATTGTTAATTTTTCCCTTATTTGGTGATATGTGACCAAAAACGTTTCCTAGGGTTAAATTTCATTCGGAAAATGATTGCCAATCTCATGTGTGGAAGTGATGCAATGTTAGAAAAGAGAGACTGATCAGGTGACGTGTGTTCTTTTTTCCATCTATGATAATACTTTGGTGAAGAAATTCTCTTTTTATTGCAGAGCATGGAGAATATGAAAGATGAAGCTGGACAGCGAACAGTAGACATGAGAGCCTCGGATAGGAATTACGCAATTGCAGCTGTTCAGAATTTGGTTGGAATTGATGATCGTGCCAAACAAATCACCGACTTACTGGAGATGGAAGGCAATGATGAGGTGCGCATTATTGGAATCTATGGAACTGATGGAATTGGCAAGACGACTCTCGCCAAGGCTGTATACGACCAGATCTCTTCTTGTTTCGACAGTTGTAGCTTTCTTGCAGAGGTCGAAGAAACCACACAAAGTTCTGGTGGAATGCAGTTTTTGCAAAATAAGTTGATACGTGATATCCTTAAACGAGATCATGAAGATCCTTCTTTTGATGAAACGATAAAAGATTTCGTGGATATATTTTGTGAAATGAAAGTTCTAATAGTTGTCGATGCCGTGGAAAAGCCATCCGATCTTCATGCTATTGTAGGAGACCGGCTTCATTGGTTTGGTCCAGGTAGTCGAGTAATTGTGACTTCTCAAAATGAGGAAATTCTCGAAGGGTATGATTCCGACAAGGCTCCCACCTACAAGGTTAGTGAGTTGGATGATGGTCAAGCTTTTGAACTTTTCTGCAAGCATGCATTCAGGATGCAATCTTCAATGCCTGATTATGATGGACTCTCAAACTGCATTGTCGATGCTACAAAAAAACTACCATTAGCAGTTGAAGTCATCGGTTCATTTTTGCGGGGTAAATCTATACAAGAATGGGAAAAGATGGAGAAGGCAATGAAAGCATGTCCGATGAGTTCTCAAAAGACTACAGTTGGCCTTCAAGAGCTATTGGATATATGTTACGGAGAACTGGATCATCGGCAAAAAGATATATTTCTGGACATAGCATGTTTTATCTCTGGTGTGGATGCCCGAATTGCTTCATATATGTGGCCCAATTTTTATCCATCCTCTGGTTGCATTCTGGTGCCTCTGGCAAAAATTGGAGAAAACAATGAATTGCAGATGCACAGATTGCTGAGACGCCTTGGCAAAAAAATGTTTGAGCAAGAGGGATCTGGAGATCCAATTCGGAGAAAATTTTACATACAGGAGAAGGTAAAAACTTTTGGTTCGGTTTGTTATCGGCAAAACAAACACCTCGACATACAGGCTACTTTTTTTTTTTTTCCATTTTTTCTCAAGGAATCATATCATATATGTACACTTTAGCACATAGGGCAAGGAAAGTATCCTCTTTTCGGATGGGTATTGGGGCTTACAACTTCTGATGATTATGTTACTTGGTCAAATGTAGGGAATTGAAAACGTTGAAGCTCTCTGCCTTGACTTCACAGCTGGAGATTTTCAGATGATGCCAGAACTAAGGTTTCTCAAGTTGGATAATGCCAAAGTTTCCGGAAACTTCGAAGGTGCATTAGCTAGTTTAAGGTGGCTCTGTTGGCAAAGGTGTCCTCTGGATTTTAGTGCAAAAAATTTTTTGTTAACAGAGTTGGTCATTCTTGATCTGTCTTGGAGCAAAGTCACGGAAGAATGGGGAGGTTGGAGTGAAATCAAGGTGGTTTGGTATTCATTTGGTTGTTTTATGTTTGTTTTCTCGAATTAAATATCTGCGAGTTGACCATGTGCGTGTTTTACGTTTTGGCTTTGCAGATGAAGAAATTGAAAGTCTTGAATCTTACCGGGTGCTCTGACTTACTGTTCTCTCCCGACTTCTCTGGTTACGAATACTTGGAAATCCTGATTCTGGAACGATGTTCTCATTTGGTGAAGCTAGATCCTTCAATTGGCAATTTGAAACGTTTAGTTTCCCTGAATTTGAAGTTCTGCTCCCAATTGAATGGGTTGCCTGCGGAACTTGGTCGTACGACAGCTCTGAAAGAGCTCTTTATTGATGGGACTTCTGTACGGCAGATCCCCATCTCCATAGGCAATTTGAAGCAACTCGAAATTCTCAGTGGCTTAAATTGCTTCCCATTGACTCACCTGCCCAGTTCAATTTGTTATCTGACTGCTCTCTCTGAATTCTCAATAGAAGGTGCCAAAATTTCTAAGCTCCCGAGCTCACTGGGAAAGCTGCAAAAGCTAAGACGCTTGTCATTGAGGGATTGCCGTTGTTTGGAGAAACTTCCATATTCCATCAGTGAAATTGGGTCATTAGAGGAGTTGGATATATCGGCGACTAGTGTCTCTGAACTCCCAGATTCAATAGGAAATCTGAAAAGCTTGAAAGTGCTGAGAATGGACTCATCTTTCATTCGAGCATTTCCTGGGGAGATTGGGTATCTAACCAAGCTCGAAGAACTACATGCGTCCTGGTGTTGGAGTTTGAAGGGGGCCATTCCCCATGATATTAAGGGACTACATTATCTGAGATCATTGACGCTGGGCCATTCCAGTATATCTAGCCTACCCCCTGCAATCTCCACCATCCGTGGTCTTCACACCCTGGATTTAATTCAGTGCGATGAAATTGAAGAGCTGCCGAAGCTTCCCCCGCCTCTAATTTGTCTGCGTGTGAGTTCTGAAAGGATGAAAGCCATACCCCTTCTTGAAGATTTGAAGGAGTTGGAGGAGCTGTGCCTAAGTGATGGGGACTGGGAGGCACGCCGACCTCCCTCCAAACTGCCAATGCCAGAATCCAACGTGAAACGAATGATTGACAAACAATCCTTCTCGATATCGTTTCCCAGACTGAGGAAACTAGAACTTTCTCTTTCGCAAGTTATCAAGCTGAAGGTTGGGCCTACGGATATTCCTCCCCTCAAAAGGCTCAAAACGCTTACCCCCCCTGGTTTGAGCTGTAGAGATGTATCTGAGCTTCCCAAGAAGCTGTTAGCGTTCAAGCTCTACCACTCTGCGATAGAAGAGATTGAAGGGCTTGAAGGGCTTGAAGGGCTTGAAGCCCTGAAGAGGCTAGATATATCAAACTGCAAAATACAAAATCTCAATGGGATTGGCCAGATAACCTCACTGAGGAGTTTGATTCTATCTGACTGTGATGACCTCAGTTTACCTGATCTATCAAACTTGAAGTTGCTGAAAGTTTTAGAGATCATTGGATGCAAAAAGATCAGTCAAATTGAAGGCCTAGAAAAATTAACATCTTTGGAAAAGCTGAATATCAGTGAATGTCCGGCTGAGAAGTCGGCGCAAGTACAGGATGCATTGAAGTATGTAATGGCTCGTTTTCCAAATACGTGATGCTGGATTCTCCTCAGTTCTAGCTGATATCTGTGCATGGCCATCCACCTTGTTAAGGGAAGCTAGGGGAGCAGGCGAATAAGGCAAATTTATTGGAGTCAATTTCAAGCTTGACTTTATTGAATTACCTTTGAAGACAGGTTGAGGCCAAAATCAACCGCCGTGAGCAAAAAGCAGCCCCTTAGGGTGAGCACATCGGTCTCTTCCGAGAGGAAAGTTGTGCACCAGTTGATTTTCTCCTTAAAAAAATTTAGCTGGCAAAATCCGTAACGCCTCAAGTGTATGCTACTTTTTGGCAGATTTGTCACTTAGAATATTGGGTCACTTTGATGTTTGGAGTTCTCATTCTTTCTTTACCTATGGTTTATGACGTTATGCCTTTAGTTGATTTGTCAAATTTTTAGTTACCATGTGTCTCCTCACTTCTAGATGAAGTTTATGAATTCCCCTGCCAAATCGATGCTGTCGTAGGCTTATCTGAAAGGAAAGGATGTTTTGCATCTTTTGACATGAGTGACGTGGTTAATTTTTACATTTATTTTTCATTACATGCTGTTCAACTTTTCTAGTTCTTCTTTCAATTTAAATATAGTGTTTACACTTAAATTTTTGCTTATAGACTATTTGTGCTTTTCATAAGAAAAATTAGGGATCGAATTCATTTGGAATTTGATCCCGAACCAAAAAATATCTATATTGCATAAACTTGCATATTGCACTTTGCGTCGACTCGAGTTCATATATCTCATTTTTGCGTATCCTTTACTTTTAAAATTCGTCCGAATAATGATCACTCTCGAATCACCCATTTTGCTTCACATTTTCGCATTATTAACCCTTTTAATTTGCCTCCTTTGTGGATATGCCGCTAATCCAAGTCCCACGAAGGAATTGCTTTCACAGTAGTAAAGGCTGACTTTCTTACCTTAGCCCGAAAAGCCCGTCCTTATGTCTTCCCCTTCATTCCTAAGCAGCTAAGGAACAAACGGCAGAACTTAGAGAAGCGCATAGATCCACCTGCAGTTTGTCTACGTCCTGATCGGAAAGATACGTTGGTGATTAAATAGGAAAATGTTGGACAAGCAAATAAGGCTTTTTTAGGTATACCGTATAGGGAAACAATGGCACATTAAATTTGAACCAAATTGGTCAAGATAGGATCTCCTTGGTCGGCCATACACCTCTAAATCCAAGGGGCAATAGACTTCCTTTGAACCCCAAGCATGGTACAAACCCTTAGGCAAAAGGGCTTCCTCTTTTGAATGGACTATAACCCTTAAGTATGGCACGAACCAGTGGACAAATCCTCTCCCCTTTGACCGGCCAATAGCCCCATGCATAGTACAAACCATCGGACAAAAGACCTCACCGTATGGAGCTTGGACAAGGATCTCCATTGTACCCCAAAAATGGGTCCAAACGGTGAGCATAAATTGGGGAGTGGGGAGTATAAAGAATAAATTTCTTCACTTCGTAACCATTCAATCCATGAAAGAGAGAGGGAGTGAGGGAAATAGAGAGTGAGCTGGAGAACATCTCCCACAGCTCTCCCAAACCGTGGGTGAGTGAATGAGAGTGGGTTTGGCCGTGAGAGCACGAGAGAGTGAGTTGAGAAGGAAACGAGAGTGAGAAATTTGAGAGAGGTCCATCCAGGCTGGTTCATTTATTTCCTTCCATCATTTAATGTAGGAGTCTAATGTTTTTCGTGTTCTCCCTGTCATCTATTGTTCATCAGATCTGCCGAGCGCGAAATCGTAGTTTAAAGCCAAGTATGTCAATCTGTCTCGCCCTATTGGGTGTTGCAAACTCATTATCTCGGTCCCACCAGTTTGATTAGCCTGGATATGAGGTTTGCTTATGTCTTGTTTAATGCTTAAATCATGTGTTTGTGTCACAATCTGTGATTCTCCCATACCGGTGAACCCTTGGGAGTGAAGCTGGGGGTTATCGAATAAAGAGTGAGGATGCAAAGAAGATAAACACAACTGGGAGTGAGGTTAGGATGATATGTGCTAAGAGTTCTAGGATAGAAATGATTATATTACTTAGGAGCTTTGAAGACGGAGTTAGTCTCCCATGCACATACTAGTCGAGAGTTGATGCCGCTCTCTTGATGAGGCCATGGGAGGTTGAAATCAATTATTGAGCCTAAAGAGATCTGTTGTCTCACTCGATGAACTAGACGCCCAAGTGAAGTTGGGCGTGGTACGATCTCGTATAAAGGTATTATCCGTCGTATTGTTCATTGAAATAACTATAGAAGGAAGGTTGGCCTGGTGAATTTCGCTCCTTAAGCGCTACACGGGGTATTCCATGGCCAAGGAACTATTGACCTGTGATACTTGCGTCTTAATGTTCTCATCAAAACCGGCCATTATGTTTGCTTACCCAAAAACAACTAATTTGCCTCAAAGCCGTGTTCCCCCTTAGCGGTGAACCTCATCATGTCGCGTTAGTTGATTTTCTCATATCCGTGTTTATATTGATGTCTACTGATGTTAGAATTAGGTTTCGTTTATTTTGTGAAAAATAAATTATTCGAAAAACATTTTTAAAATTGATCGTTTTTATCACTTACAAAAATAAATAAATGAAAAATATTTTTTATCATTCACAAAAATATCTAGACATGAATTGTGATCATTGATTAATTTTTTTTTGTTAATTAATTATTTCGAGTTATACAAATGAGCATTTTTAGAAGAAAAAAATATCTTTTATATCATTTATTTTCGTGAAACAAACAGAGCCTTAGTGTTCGCCCATTCATTTTGCACTGAGCACTTATGCAATCGCCATTCAAGTGTCATGGACCGATAGTTTCTTGGCCATGAAACAACCTTTGTAGCACCTAGTGAGCCGAAAACACTGGACCAGCCTTCTGTTTATAATTGTTCCTAAGAAGAGAACGAATTGCATCATCACGTAGGATTGCATCACACTTAGTTTAGCTCGGGCATCCAATGTTTTGCGCAAGACACACAGAACATTAAGGTGCAACAAGTGATTTCAGCTTGCCATGATCTCATCGGGAAAGCAACATCAACTATTGATTAGTCTATACACGGGAGGCCAAACCTGCTTTTAAAACTCCTAGTAGTTATAATTGTTCTATTATAGAATTCCTAGCACAAATACCCTGACGCCACTCCTAAGAACTAGTTGTACTATCCCTTCTACATCACTCATTCTTCACTTCAATCACACCAAGCTATACTCACAAGGATACTTAGCACGGGAGAATCCTGTCGATGACACAAGTCTATCCTGTGTGATTTATTGTGGGTGTAATGTGCGCCCTCATCCGGACTGGGCCTTGGTCCGTGCTCCCTTGGATGTTATCTTAGATTCTAGTTTGTTTTTTCCATGAGGAAAATATAAAATATTGGAGATGAAAAAGATTTAGAAAAAAAAAAAAAGGAATTGCATTTAGGTAAGAATTTCATCACGGTATTTAGTTTATTTAAACTCAATTTCATATCTAGGTTTAACATTTCATTATCGCCAAAGTTTAGGGAAATTTGCATTCATTAGCTTAGACTAAGTGCATTTTTTTTATGTCGGGCATGGCTGGGATCCTGTTCAAGGCTTAATGTAAAGGCAGTATTTAATTTTGCCCGACAAAGGTCGGGTTCTTACTCTATTAATGTCATATTGGTATATCTTGTTCGACTTTTAGTGTGTTTCAATGTCATTAGTTTTCCATGTTTTATGAAATGTAAAAGAAATTGAATGAAAAAAAGACCGCGAAACTTTTCCCATAAAAGTGAGAAGACACCAAATTGAGTGTTGGATAATTTTTAGCATAACTAACGCCGCGTTCCCATAAAGATCCCATTCCAGCGACAGAAATCAAGCAATAATAGCAAGAGAACGGCCATTACATTGAGTTGAGAGTAAGAGAGAGCTGAAGCCATGACCGCGAGGGAGGGTCGTATGCAAGGCCACGACTGTGATGTAGGGATGGAGGGCTGAAGGTGAAAGTTTAGCCGAGAGGCGACTGAGAGCAAGACGAGGCGAGAGAATTAAGAGGATCTTGCGTGAGGAGGATTAAGAGTGGACCAAAGGTTAGGGTTTCTTTTTTAGGGAAAGTGCCTGAGGAGTGTTGAGGACTGAAGGAGGCGCACCGACCATGAGAGAGAGTTAATTAGGGTTTTCAAAATATAAAAACTAATATATATCGGTATTCCACAACCTAAATCATGAGGAAGAGAACATGAAAATGATAGGCTCACTTCTCCTTCCAAATAACAGAGTGAAGAATAACAAACAAGACTGGACTGGGAGATCGCCATTAACTTTTCCTTCTGAATTTTCTCGCTGACCATCTCTCTCTCTCCACCCACTCCCAACCCGGCATTCAGAACATTATACACCCTAAAGCCCATGAATACAGAAGGCAGGTTACTTACAGATTAGCAGAGTCTCTAATGGGGTGTCATCTGTTCTCACTTTTTTTTTCTTGTTTATCTAATCTTCTACTACTCTTTCCATTATTTAATTTGGTGAGTTCATTCTTATCATTTGGGACTTAGGTGCGGGAGAAACCAAGTAAGGCACGTTCATCTTGGTGGTTTTTTTTTTTTTTTTTTTTTGGGGGGGGGTAATTAGGCCTATATTAGATATAGGCGTTTCAGAGAAAGGATAAATTTGTTTTTAGAACATTCAAAAAAAAAAAGAAGAATAAAAGGTCTTGGAAAACATTCCATTTTAACACTCTTTTCTGTTTATATTGCATAGAAACCTCTACCATGTCCTTTCTCAGCACTTTCAGTCCCATAAGATTGATACCGGCTGACATATAGGTTTTGTTTTATTGCAGTACGGCTTCTAACTTGAGGAGTTCTGGAGCCTCATAAAAATATCATGACATTCCAGTGCCGTCCAAGGATGGCCATCCCTGAAACTGTTGATTGCAATTGTGTTTTGAGGTTCTTCCGGTCCCAAAGTCACTGATGCAGCCCACATTGATACGATTGTTCTCCTGAGCTCGCGCAATGCTGAAATTCCTATTTGTCATGTTTCCGTGTGCGAGTCACTCTCCCAATCCTACTGTTTGAGAAAGCCTACCCTAGGCTTGCATCAGTCGCACTAGAAGTAGACAAGGGGAAAGAAAGGGAGAAATAAGGAAATCTAGTGTGATCCATTAGCAAGCAATAATCCAAAAAGAGAAACCAACTTGAGTACTCTTTTCTGGCCATTTCATAATTATTAGGCAAGTAACTTATCTTTCTTGAGGCTTGCTATGTCTTGTAGGATGTTTATGTCTCAAGCTTGTCTTAGTTCAATAGTTAAAAGAGAACAAGTGAATAGACCGATTAAAGTGCTTTCTCCATGATCATGTCTTCTATTTTCAGATTTATCCTTGCAGTATCCAGGAGTTGTGGCCTAAATGCGGGGAATGTGTTTTGACATATATTATAAGTTGGGCAAAGACCTACATTCTGTCATCTGGTATCCATCTATTGTATTTACCCTCTGCCTTCTTTAATTTTCAATTCGCGAGTGGCTTGTCTTGTTGTAAGCATTAGGTGGGTTCCAAAATACATCGAAACTGCTTTACCTTTCCTTCATTGAGTCCAAACACACTCATTTATTTGATATTTTTTAGCAAGGCAACATCACCTGTCATAAAAGTTAACAATCTAACATCTTAGTAAGCTTTAACAATGTTGCTATTTGATTATATGTCAATTAAATAATTATTTATCTCATCTTTTTGGATGACAGAACACCCGAAAAATTTCAAATAAAACTTAAAGTGAGCTCATTTTTTTCGACAAAAAAAATAAAATCATGGTGGACTTTGTCTTAAATAAAAACCTAGTGAGCATGCATATCTCACATGCCACTTTCCAAATCATAATTAGGGGCATCTTAGTCCAAAGACTTTTTTTCTTTTTCATTTTCTTTCTTCGTTTCTATGTTTATCTTCTTCTTTCCCTCTTCCTCCCGTTGACTCTTCTGCTCATCTTGTAGCTCTTGAAGCATGAGCATCTTCATGTCTCCGATTGTCAGTGAAATTCTCCGTTCAGGTCATATGATAAGTTCTTCTCTGAAGTGCCGGACCCCCTTGGTTCAATCTTTCTCTGTTGCGTTCCTCTACCGTAGACAATGGAAGGAAATGCATTGTTTCAGCTCAGAAAAGATGGTATGCACAGTGTGATGTCCCAATGTAGGACAATTAACCCCCCATGTCCACAATGGAGAGCATCACAGAATGTAAATGTTTTAGATTGCAGAACCTTTAATGCCCACCTCATCCTCGGCCTCATGGAGTGTACAGATGGGATTTCGCCGTGCCTTTTGCAAGTTGAAGGCGCGGTTAGATCATTCTGTCCTGCTGAGTTCTCGATTGGTCGGCAAAATTCATATCGTCCGTTGTTCAACTTGAAAAGAATCCAAAGTTCTACCGGCATGCTCTTTGAATTAGCTGTACATCATTACGATCCGGAACCCGGGTGTTTTTATCGGTTAGTAAGAGTGATGGGATTTGCCCTTCACTGTTGCCCACAATATTTTCTCTGAAGGCATTTGTATCTTCTCTAGACTTGTCAGATTGAATCTTAAATATAAATGAACCATGAATCACTCCGATTTTGAAGCGTTTATCGTAAATGAGTTTTAAGACTAAAATGAATGAGTTTAAATTAGAGTTTAAAACCCATTTCCAA
Source organism: Eucalyptus caleyi (assembly GCA_014182885.2). NCBI lineage: Eukaryota > Viridiplantae > Streptophyta > Magnoliopsida > Myrtales > Myrtaceae > Eucalyptus > Eucalyptus caleyi. Next base: position 37,389,232 of record CM024468.2, on the reverse strand, counting down.
AACACCAGGGTTATAAAAATATTTTTAAAAAATCAAAATTATAATTATTTACTTTTTTTTTTCTTTTTTTCTTTCTTCTTCGTTAGGTCGGCTGGTGGCTGGCAACCAGCCAGGCGAGGGACAAGCTCGTTGGACGCTGGCGAAGCCCGAGCTTGCCGAGGTCTGGCGCTGGCGATGCTCAAGCTCACCGATCTGGTGAGGTCTCGACCTCGCAGACGTCTAGTGAGACACCTCACTGGCCCGTGGCAATGGAGAGCATGGCGCGGTCGTGCTCGAGGAGCTTTAGGGTTGTGCCCTGGGGTTTCCATGGTTTCCGCCATGACGAGGCTCTCGCTCTCCGTCTGTCTCTGTCTGTCGATCTCTCTCTCTCTCTCTCACATCTCTGGGAGAAAATAATGCATATGAAAGAAGAGAGAGAGAGTGCCTCGTTCTTTACAGTACAGGTGGGACCCTCTCATGGCACATTGAACGAAGAGAGGAGGCAGACACGTCGAGGCGTTTTCAAAATTTCTACAGATGGGCCTCATATGATGTGGTGCACTTGTGTACACAATATTTTCTCAAAGCTGGATATTCCGGTGGTTTGAAATATTACCAAGATATCTGTGCTTTAACAACTTTTATAATTAAAGAATCTACCTGGACTCGGACTCGAACGGTGCATATTCAACTTTGGGTTCCAGCTGGAGGACCCTGACCGAGTTTAGCTCCAGACTGGAGAACTCGTACTGTGAGACCTGCGTGGAATCCATCCTCGTTTGCCAAGGTGAGAAAGTAAAAATAAAACATAAAACCAGGACTTGACAGGACAACCGATCACTTCATTGCATCGTCTTTATCGATCCGATTGAATGGAACTGACTTGAGAGGGCCACCCATCGATTTACTGTATCTGCTTTATCGATTCCAACCACTGAAAAGTCCTTTTCGTCTCTCTTTTTTTTTCTCGAGCTTTTGTAAAGGAGAAAGACTTCTTATAATGTTAAATCACGTGGGAGCGGGACTCCACGACAATTTTCTCTCACGTTCCCCAGGCGCGTAGCGGGTGCCCACAAGTCAATGGTCTCGGTCGCCGGTAAAATGTAATCTATAGACCTCCTATGCCCTCTGCATTAGAACGGGAGAGAGAGAGAGAGACAGAGAGAGCGAGCGAATTGGTCCGGGCGGGGCGTTTCTAATAATTCTCCGAGTTATGGCTCCTGAAGATGTGGCTGCTGGAAGGAAGAGAAAATGCCCGGTTTGTTTCCTCTGGATCTCTGGGATTTGTATTATTATTTCTTCGACATGAATATGGTGGAATCGATCCTCTGCTTGTAGTTCAACCCCCAAATTGCTAAACATCATCTGAAATGTTACAAATCTCCTTTGACGTGAACGATTGAATCAAATCAAAATCACGAGATCGTATCAAAACTCCAAGCACTATTATGTTGTTCGCTGGGTCTGTTAAGTATCGATTTGCTTTTCCCTAAAATTTGAGATTTCATTTAAATTTGAGAAAATTGTGAAACGATTACGTGTGAATTCACTAATCAACGGTTGAGTATCACGAAAGTTCTGAAAATTATGGATCTTAAAACGGCCAAAATGCATGAATTGCAAGATTCAGTTGCAGTCAGCTTGCTGTGTTAGGCTCGGCTCCATCGGAACCATAAAACTTTGTTTTTCTTTTTCTTTCTTTCTTTATTGTTTGTTTTTTGGCCAGAAGCATAAGACTTGGTCTGGAACACTATGTTTACTTTAGTTTCCTTGATTTGACAGGAATCATCTTCATTGTTTTCGTGTGGAATCAATTACGAAGTATTCCTGAGTTTTCGAGGTGAAGATACTCGCACAACGATCACGGATCACCTTCATAGCAGATTGACAAAGGCAGGAATCAAAGTCTTTAGAGATGACGAAGGGCTCCGTGCCGGAGAAGAGATCCATCCGAAGCTAATAGACACAATCAAGCGGTCGACGATCTCGATAGCTGTCTTCTCCAAGGATTATGCTTCCAGCAGGAGTTGCCTCATGGAGGTGGTACAAATGTGGGAGTGCCGAAAATTGAATGGACAGATTATCATCCCGATTTTTTATGATGTTAGTCCCGACGATGTAAAACGCCAGGCTGGGGAGTTCGGAAGGTCCTTCGAGAAACATGTGCAGAATGGAGTCAACGCAGATACCATACAAAGATGGAAGGATGTTTTCCGGAATATCGGGGGATTAAGCGGATTTAATCGGGAGAACATAAATGGGGGGTAATTCTTTTATTTCTGGCTTCTACTTTCTTTCCTAGATAAATGGAAAAAAAATGTATAAGATGATTTGAGAATGAACCCTTACCTTTTCCAACAAATATTATACATGAGCATATCGATGATGATGCATGCTAGAGAGATCTTTAAGGTTATTCTTCTGAAATGGATCGGTGAATTAACAGGTTGAAGTTCTATATGTCTATCGAAGGACCAGTCACTCGATTAAAGTGGCCATTTGAAAATGAATTTACTTAAGATAAGACCAACCGACCTGGTCCATCATGCTCTGTTCGTTCCTCATGGCTAGAAGTTTTGTTTTGCAGATCGCATGATATCAATGTCGAAATTGGTATGTGCATGAAAGGGAATTGGACGATGCATTAAAACTCGCTTTCCATTTTAAGTGAAGATTCCCCTGCTCCCGTTGGTTGATCTAATTTTTCTCGGTTCATTACCCACTCACTCTCACTCACTCACTCACTCTCTCTCTCTCTCTCTCTCTCATTATTGACTTTGTTGCGATCCCGTGCTTCATCTTGCAGGCATGAGTCCCAGCTCGTAGACAAAGTTTTTACGCGTGTCTGGCAGGTGTTGAAGAAGGATGACCAACTTGTAACCGACAAACTAGTTGGAATTGATCTTCATGTTCAAGAGATGATGACAAAACTTGGTGCTGTCCATAGCCAGGGTAAAGCAACGAGAGTATGTGGAGAAGACGTACGTGTCATCGGCATATGTGGTATGCCGGGTGTCGGAAAGACTACTCTTGCAAGGGTTGTCTTCAACAAGTTGCATGAGTTGTTTGATGAATGTAGCTTCCTTGAAGATATAAATTCAAAACCAATCAAGGATTCCCAAACATTCTTGATTGCTGACCTTCAAAAAGAAAAACCTGAATCCCTGAGATCTTCTGGTCATGGTATTAAAATAATATCAAGTCGATTTAAACAAATGAAGGTTCTCATCGTGCTTGATGATGTGCATATGAATGAGCAAATTGAAGCATTAGCTGGGAAGTTTAGTTGGTTTGGTCCTGGAAGTAGAATTATTGTGACCACAAACAAAAAAAATTTTATAAAGCATTTTGACTTTGGAGAAGAAGACAAAGATAGAGAAGCTGAAGAATACGAGGTTAGTCCACTGGGAGATCATCATGCTCTTCAACTCTTTCGTAAGCATGCTTTTCGAGGGGATGCTTTCCCAGATGACCCCGAGTATGTTTCCCATTCCAGGGACATCGTCGAAGCTCTTGGAGGGCATCCTATGGCTATTGTGCTTCGGGCAGGATATTTAAAGAAGACAAAGAACATAGATATATGGAGTAGTACTCGGGATTCCTTAAGAGATCATCCCGATGAGAGAAAAGTAGAAGCTGCCTTTAGGGCCAGTTACGATTCTTTAAATCCTGGTACACAGGAAATATTCCTGGACATAGCATGCTTTTTTATTGGAAAGGATCAGAGGATTCCCTCTTACATGTGGAAGGCTTGTGGTTGCTGTCCTCCTGGAGAAATAGAAGACCTTTGCGACATGCATTTATTGGAAATTGGCAAAAATAATGAATTAAGAATGCATGATCTGGTAAGAGACTTCGGCAGGAAGCTTGTCAAGGACAAAGATCGTAGTAAGCGCTGCAGGTATTGGAATCAGAGTGTTGCCCTTCCCGTTGCAGAGGATTTTCAAGTAAGTTTTTGAAAAGAAAAATGATGGGGTAACAGTTTTTTATTTACCGAGAATAACAGTCTGTTTTGAACCACAAAATACCAAATCACCAATAATTATAAATTGCTGTGATTTATATTCATTCTAAAATTCGTGGCTCTAAACAAGCTATTATTGTTAAGTAACTTAAAGGTTGTTATGCTAGCAAAACTCTACGATTTAATTTTGAAGGGAAGAGAAAGGGATTTGTTCCTAACACAATTTAGAACGTGTAGTGGATACCTACTGATTTTATAATTTTGATTTGTCTCATTCCATTAGAAGCAGTAAGAGAAATTAGAGTTTTTCAACTTACTCGTACGTTTTTCCTCAACCACACTTGACAGGGTATTATAAGTGTCAAAGGCATTGGTCTCACAGTTGAAAAGGGTTGCCCCGACAGTTTTGAATGTGAACGATTTTGGAAAATGTCGAATCTGATTTACCTCAGATTGGATCAGGCTAAAATCCAGGGAGATATTACGAAGCTTCCTTCAAGTTTGAGGTGGCTTGATTGGCGAGAGTGCCATTCGATTCCAGAGCTAGGTAATATGCATTTGAAGGAGTTAGTCATTCTCGATCTGTCTTGGAGTCCGGTCACCAAAGATTCAGAATTCTGGAAGAAAATAGCAGAGGTATGGCCAATATTTGCTTTTTAAATCTCGTGTTAAGATGATAGATATGAGCGAGTGAAGTTTGATATCTTCTTTTGCTCATACATTGCAGAAGGTGGAGGAATTGAAAGTCTTGAATTTACAAGGATGTGATAAATTGCATGCATCGTTGAACTTTCAAGCTCCAATCAAGTTGGAGATTTTGATATTGGAAGATTGTACTCAGCTATCTCGAATTGGGACATTCATTCGTGGACTAGAGAACTTGAGTTCCTTAAATTTGAGAAACTGCAGGCGAGTCAAGAAGTTGCCCCCAGAACTGGCCCAGATGAAATCTTTGAAGGAACTTCTGATTGATGGAACTGGCATCGACATAATTTATATCCAGAAAGGTTCTTTGCAGGGTCTTAAAAAACTTAGTGCTTGTGGCTGTGAAGAGTTGAAAGATATATCCACAATCAGCTGCCTAGACAGTCTCACAAGTCTTGCTCTGGATGGTGCTAAAGAGGTGCGTGTTCCAAAAACTTTTGAATTTCCTCAGAAACTTCAGAGACTTTCTCTAAGGGAATGTCGTAGGTTCAATAAACTTCCCCCTTCGATCGAGAAGCTGGGGCTGCTCGAGGTAATGGACCTCTCATTCACTGGAATAAGTGAACTACCAGAGTCAGTCAAGGGATTGAGAAATTTGAAGACGCTGAAGATGGAACACACACACCTACAAAAATTTCCTGAATATATTGTGGAGTTAGGGAAACTGGAAGAGATAGATTTCTCTGGCTGCATAAGTTTAGGGGGCCAAGTTTGTTGTGATATTTCAGTATTATCCTGTTTGAGAATTTTGAGATTGAAATCATCCAATGTGGCTGAGCTGCCTCGGGGCATTTGCGATCACTCTTGCCTCCAAATCCTTGACATCCTTAAATGCAACCAACTTAAAGAACTACCAGCGTTGCCCCCCAGTTTACTCAGTCTCCGTTGGGGATCCAGAAACATGGAAGTACCGGACTTATCATATCTGACAAATCTGAAAGAGCTACGCTTGAAATCGGGGTCATCGAGTCAGACCCCAAATGTTGAGTGGATCGCGAGATTACCAAGTCTAGAGACCTTGCAATTGTCCGTTTCAAAGGTCACCAATCTCCCTGGGAATTTTAGTGCCCTTACTCAGCTCCGGGAACTCTCTTTATCCTACATGAAGGAGCTAGACCTCACACAACTTCCCTCCTCAAGCTTATTGACTTTGCGGCTCAAATACTGCAAGATTCCGGAGCCAACATTTTCTAGTCTGCAATATCATCTGTCAGAACTAGAACTAAAACACTGCGAATTAGCAGAGATTGATGGTCTTAAAAATTTTAAAAGTTTGGTAGTCCTGAAAATTTCTTATTGCGAAGGTGTGACAAACCTTAACGGGCTCGAGGAGTTACCACGTCTCAGGAAGGTGAAAGGTATCTTTGAAGATGGACCCAGACTACCAAAATTATCCGAGCGTGTTGAACTGGACATATGCCCAGCTACTTAATAGTCTCTGTCCTGTAAGAACTGCTGTTGTACTTTGAGTCTTCGACAGGACATCTCCTTTTAATCTAAGAAGCTGGAGAGCGACCTAAGGTACATGCTCCAATTCTGTTTACGATTCTTTTTATCCGAAACAAAGTTGGATTTTATCGGTTCCATGAAGTCCTTATGTGCATATTGCACTGGATCTGTGCAGGGTCACAAGATACCCCGGGCAAATTCTTGGCACTGGGCGATTGGTAGTGGCATCAACAATCTTGCATCAAAACCATTGCTGAAGGTAACCGCCATACTTGAATTGCTGCATATATTGTCAGTGTTCTATTTGTACTGCTTTTTAAAGGTGGGATTCACCAAAACACCGTTTACTGTTATTTGTAGCCTCTAAGATGCATCCTCCAAAAGCCATCCACTGCCGCTCAGCTCTTCGATCGCGATGAGAAAGAGAAAACGAAGAAGCAAAATAAGATCCAGCATACATGGGCGACATTGCCAGGACTCCGTAATCGTGAGCCATCACGGGCCTGTGCTTTCGTCAGCTCTGCTGGTGAAATTCATCCTGAACACCGCCTCCAGTGTTGCCATTCTTCATTCGAGTTAATCAAGTCGTTGGGTTCCCGAATCTCCCGGAGTTGATTATAGTATGGTGATGACGAAAGCTTCACCAAGACGGTGGTTTTTGTTTTCTTTTCTCAAATTATTGCACATGAATTTTTAACTTCTGTAATAGACATAACGTTCGATCTAACAAGCTAAAAGACGTCCAGTCTGTTGTTTATTCATTCTCTGCATTTGCTACCAGAGCCTCTCCTTCTCAAGGATGAACAAAATTGGAAAAATCACAAGAATAAATGAGGCCTTTCTTTGAGGTAACTTTAGAATCAACTGGCTAAAAATATAACCAAAACTTGAATGCGAGCAAAGATGATGATTTCTCAATTCGTGAAAATTTAGATTTTACTAATGTTGAAACAATGATATAAAAAAGACAAGCGCATTCATAGTGTTTAGGAAGAAATTCTGAAAATTACCGAATTACACAAACCCCGGTGGTTTTGGCGGAAATGCCCATCGCCTGTCTCTCTGCTATGCTCCTCCTTGCAGTTATAATTAGTCTCGCGGCAAAAATTGTTGCTTAGCTAATGGATGGCATAGTGAAGTGAGCAATATGATGGCATCAAAATGAGTCAAGAGGTGGAAGAAAAAAATGAATTTGGTACTTAGATATGCTCTCTCCTAAAGCATTGTTGAAGCATTGTACAAGCTTGTAGCACACTCCTAAATTAAACTCACTCGAGAAATTGCTTATGTTCATCTAAGTTTTAATTCTAATGCTGAATGTTATCACCATGTCAGTCTCTTGTGAGTTGATTTCAATATCCCACATATGATTAGGAAATGCTCCCCTCTTGTTTGGTGTGTAATTTGATTTGTCATGTTCTCTTCACCATCTTTAAATTAGCTAGAAGTGACACCTTATTCAAATCCTATTGTCCTGCTTTCATTGACCAAGTCGTTGCAACATGAAAAATATAAGGATTAAAATCCTATAGACTTATAATTGAAGCTCATTTTGTCCCATTCATTCACAATGTTCTCACCTAGAAAGAATTAAAACCACCGAGGAAAAAAAAAAAAAAAGGAACGCCAAGATGAATGATTTGAGATTCTGGATTTTGATATACTTCGGGGAGAAGAACCAAGATGGTTCCTACGCATACCTGAGAAAACCTTAGGAAAAAAAAAGCACCATATAAAGTAATATAGCAAATTGGTTCATAAAAGAAGGCAATGTAACATATTGATAGCATTTTGGGAAGAAAGATAGTAAGAGATGCGTTGATGTATTATAAGGTCATTAATATAAATCCCTACAAAAATTTGTGTATTTCAACGCTCGGTTAATTTTTATACAAAAAGTAACAAACTTTCATGTATTTAAGGTATTTTTGACTCGCTAATAATGTTTAACTTGTGAATAATGAATATTTTCTTTTAAATAAAATTAACTTTCAATGCGCCTAGTAAATTTTTCATAAAGCAAAAAGTATTCAAGATAAATGTGAATAATAACTCGTCATCAGATTTTATGGAGTTCTTGACCAAAACAAATAAGTAAATCTGATGGAGCCCACCATTTTTAATGATTCTCATTCAATTTATCTTATGATTATGTTGTGTACACGTATTAAAAAGCCCGTATTTATGCGAAATTATTGACTTGTATAGAATGCAAGTTGCTTTTTAATTCTTAAAATCCATTTGGCTCTCTTCTTTCCCCCCACTCTTTGGAGAAAATATTTACCTGGGATTCGGACACAACGTACAGGGCGGGCCCACCCGCAGCCCACAAGATCAGCGGCCAAGATTCAATTGGCCCTGGAACAAATTCCCTCCCCTCTCCCTCTCGTCATGGACAGATTGCTTCGTCCCGAAGCACATCGACATTCCCAAAGTCAACTCTTTGAGCAGACCGAACGCCAAGATCACTGCACATCTCTCTTTGGATGATCGTCTTCTCTTCTACATCCGATCCGAAGCGAATACAGAGCTGACCCGTGATCGTAATGGGGTTCAACTTCATCCTGCACGCGCCGTGTCGTTCTCCGACGACGTGCGGCTCTTCCTTCGCGTGGTGCTCGTCCTGCCAGCCGCCGCCGCTCGGCTACCGCCGCTCGCCCCGCGGCGTGTCCGCCATGTTCGCCGCCATGATGCTCGGCGGACTGTAAGCCGCTCTCTTACTCTTCCTTTTTCTCTTCCTCCTCAAAGCTCACCAACCCAAAAGATGGAAATGAAAAAGCCAGCCTTCAAACTTCGTTGCATTTTTGTCAGGGCCTTGGGATTGCTCGCTCCGACCGTGCTCGCGTTCGTCAAATCGAAAGCGTCCAAAATCTTCCGCAAACCCACCGCGACGGTCAAGAGAGAGGAGACGAACAACCCCGGAGCCGCGGCGAGCGGCGGCGACGCGCCGGCGCCGGCCGGCGAGGAGTACGAGGTGTTCCTGAGCTTCAGGGGGCCTGACACTCGCACGGGGTTTACCGATTGCCTCTACCACGACATGCTCGGCGCCGGAATCCGCGTCTACCGAGATGACGAGGAGCTCCGCGTCGGCAGGGAGATCGGCGGCGAGCTCATGCGGGCGCTCGACGTGTCCAAGATCTACGTGCCCATCTTCTCCAAGGACTACGCGTCGAGCTCGTGGTGCCTCCGCGAGGTCGCCCACATGGTTGACTGCGTGGCTCGGTCGAAGGGGAATAAGGAGATCTTGCCGGTGTTCTTCAACGCCTCGCCCGCGGATGTGAAGCTCAGGACTGGGCTGTACAGGAATGCCATGACCAAGCACAGGAAGAAGTTTGGGGATGAGGAAGTGAAGAGGTGGGAGGATGCTCTTGTTGAAGTTGCTGAATTGAAGGGATGGGACCTCAAAACGAGGGGTAATTACTAATCTTCCAATTTTCTGTCCTTTTGATATTATTTTCGTGTCATTTATACGCAATCTGATTGTCGTATTAGAATGTGCAATTTGAATTCCTCAGTCTTTGCCATTTTCTGCATAGTTAAGATTTCTGGGAATTTCGACAGTTTGAAATGCGGGAAGAAGTTGGCAGTAATTGTACATTGTCTGGGGTCTCAGTTGGATGCTAGTATATTCTGTGTCTGGCGTGGTCATTGATGTATAGACTCATGAAATCTGGCAGGCTCCATTTTAGTAGTCAACAACCAGCTTTCAGAATTAATGAGCCTGGATAATCTCTATTCCGTTCCTGACTTTGATCGGCCTTTCATCTGTGGTAAGTGATAATCGATAGGAGAAAACTGATGAGTTAATTAGCTCTCCATTTTGGTCATGCTTACTCATATACCAACCAAATCAGGAAGTTCCGCAAAAAAATTTCAGTCATTTGGCTAGTCTAGAATGCAATTTCAAACTTCAGAGTACAGTTCAAACAGAGACCAAGCAAAAAACATCAGGTGGGTAAATCATAATTAAGCATCATATCAAGAAGGCATTTGCAATGACATAATATTGCACACCTCCTCTATCATACACGTGGATTCCGTAGATCTAGAACCTACATATACTCGAGGGTGTGTACAAGTTCCAAGATATTCAAAGCTTTTGTCTGTATGTTATTTGCCTTGTCTGAAATCTAATATCACAAATTTACTCTGATGTTTTAAGGAGTGAAGCAACTAGTGGTTTCTGAGGAATGCTTCATTTTAGCAAGCCTCCTTTTCTTTGCCCCTCGTTTACCCTTCACTGGATATTTTTCACTCTTTTTCTCTGTCTTCTTTTCATCAATTCTTCTTCTTAAGTTTTCTTTCTGCTCTGGCTCAACTCAATGTTTTTAAGTTAACTTGTAAGTCCAGTTATTTATTCCATCCTGCTCAATCTAGCTTGGAAATCATTCATGAAGCAGGAAGAACTTTAAGCTTAAGTTGCATTTCCTATTGATGGTATAAAAAGAACTAAAAAAACAGAGAGAAAGCTTGAAGACAGATTTATATTGTTGGGAAAGAGGTATAAAACATTGGAACTCCGTCTCATGTGTAAAATTTTACCTTCGTATCATGTGCATGTTTCTTGAACTGACTCCTTGTTTGCGAATCATCTATGCATAAATCCAAATACTTTTGCTTTGACTTGAAAGAAATGATAACATCTCTATTTACCGTCTTTTTTCAACTGAGGCAGTTCGTATTTGTGGCAGGCATGGGGAAGCTATTAAGTTGATCATCCGAGAGGTTTTGTTTAGGTTGAAGATAAAGCATAAGTATGTGAAAAATCAGCTGGTTGGAGTGGATGATCGTGTAGAAGACATAATGAAGCTGTTGGATGTTGACTGTGAAGGTGTTCGTTTTGTTGGTATTCACGGGATGGGCGGTGTTGGCAAAACAACTCTTGCGAAGGTTGTCTTCAACCAGGTGTGTTCATATTTCGATGATTGCTGCTTTCTTGGAGATGTTCGAGAATCATCAGAAAAAGGGGGCCTAGTAAATTTGCAGAAACAGTTGTATTCTGACATTCTTGACTCTAGATTCGTGGACAACATTCATGACATTGATGATGGGATCAACCAGATTGGGACAAGATTTCGCAGCAAAAAGGTCCTCATCGTTTTGGATGATGTTGATAAGGAAGAACACCTAGAGAAGTTAGCAGGGGAACGAGATTGGTTTGGTTCCGGAAGTAGGATAATCATTACAACCAGGAATGAAGCTACTCTAAAAGTCCTGGATGAGGATTTGATATATGAATTAAAGGAACCGAATTTCGATCAAGCTCTTAAGCTTTTCTGCATACATGCTTTTAGAAAAGATTCTCCACCTTATCAATACGATATTCCTGCATCAGAAATTGTTGTCACAACCGGAGGGCTTCCTTTGGCTCTTGAGGTCATAGGCTCATTTCTCTATCGCCAACCAGAAGAGATATGGAAAGAGACTGTGGAGAGGCTAGCAAGAATACCTCATAAGGATGTCCGACAGCAATTGATGATCGATTATGAAGCATTAGAGGATGAGGAAAAGGAGATTTTTCTTGACATTGCTTGCTTTTTTGTCAACAACACCAAAAAGATGAATGCAATTTACATGTGGGAAGCTTGCAATTTTTTTCCTGAGACTGGGATACAGGTTCTTATGCAAATGTCTCTGGTAAAGATTGTTGATGGTGATGTATTATGGATGCATGACCAACTCAAAGATCTTGGGAGGCAAATTGTTCAAAGGGAGTGCTTGCATGATCCTGGAGAGCGTAGCCGGGTGTGGATTTGTGAGGAAGCCGTGGACATTGTAAGAACAAAGCAGGTAAACAAAATTCACTGTTTTCATGAGTTGGATACGTGTAGAAAAGAGTTTACATACCCACTTAGAGGCCTTTCGATTCTTTTACCCCAAACGAGAATCTGAAAATTGGTCAAATTCTTACTAATATATATATTTTTCAAATTCATGCTTGTTCATTTGTGTTTGCTTTGGCAAAGAAAGAAAAAAGTTCAGGCACTCATATTAACTGGAAGTGATTATCAACCACTTGTAATTACGCATGACGAACTTAGTAGGTTGCCCAACCTAAGGTTCCTTGAATTAGAGGAGGGAACCTTTGCCGGAGACTTTGGGGATGATTTTTCGAAGTTAAGGTGGATTTCTTGGTATTCTCCTAGGCCCCTTGATCTTGAGGTAACCAATCTATCTATGAAGAATTTGGTTGTCTTTGAGATCGTTGCAGGCAGCATCACAGATGACTGGAGCGGATGGAGCCTAATCAAGGTATGATATGCATTCGCTTTGATTCTGATTGGCATATGATGTAATATATACTATTTTCTTCTCTTGATGGTGAATCATTTTTGTTAGATGGCAAAGAATCTGAAAGTTCTAAACCTCAGAGGTTGCGAAGGCATAACTAGAACACCAGACTTCTCTGCATGCTTCAGTCTAGAGAGGCTGAGTTTCTATAATTGCATAAACTTGGTTGAGATTGACCCCTCCATTGGGAAGCTAAAGCGCCTGATTCACTTAAATCTTAAAGAGTGCCTCTCTCTTAAGGATTTGCCCGAAGAAATTGGAAGGCTTACGAATCTGAAGCTCCTTGCTTCTAGTGGATGTTTTCAGAAACTCCCGGGTTCATTTGGGAAATTGACATCATTGAAGGAGTTGGATTTGTCAAACATACAAATTGAATGCCTTCCTGATTCTATTGGTGATAAGAAGTTTCTGTCTGTCCTTATTCTAAGGTACACACAAATTAGCACGCTTCCAGAGACTATTGGGAAGCTTGTGAAACTTGAGTCTCTCTCTCTCTTTGGGTGCGTTAAGTTGAGAAAACTCCCAGACTCAATTGGGAAGCTAGAGTCTTTGCAGGAGTTGAATTTATGCAGTACTAAAATTGCTAAGTTACCAGATTCAATTGGAAATCTAAAGAAATTGAAAGTGATATCGATGGAGAATACTCCAATAGGGAAATTGCCCTGTACTATTGGAATGTTAAAGAATCTGGAAGAGCTCCATGCTAGTGATTGTGAAGAATTAACTGGTGAAATTCCAATGGAAATTGGCACATTGTCCTCTTTGAAAATTCTCGAACTATCAGGTGCCCATATTTCTGGAGTGCCGACAACAATCAATCATATTCTCCACCTTGAAAGACTGGAGTTGACAGGTTGTAATGAGGTTCAAGAATTGCCAGAGCTTCCAAAAAGTCTGATCTATCTGCATTTTCGATCATCGGCATTGCGCATAGTTCCGGATCTCTCAAACTTGACTAATCTGGTCGATTTGCTCTTGTCTGATGGCTCTGAAGATGTGCTTCAAGCTTCATCAGATCTGTTGCCAAGTTCCAGCTTAGGGTGGATTAGGAGGTTATCCAAACTGAAGAAGTTAGAATTGTCTCTTTCTAGTGTCCCTGCACCACCTACTGAGTTTGGTTCTCTTCCTCGTCTAACTGAGCTTATTTTATCCGGACTAGACTTGCAATGTATCATGAAGCTTCCTCCCTCCTTATCAGAGCTGCAACTTGTTAATTTCAACTCAATAATATCTTGGTCAATCTTTTCCAACTTGAAAAACTTGTCCAAGCTACGACTTTCTCAATCTCAGCTTCAAGAAATTGAGCTCAGTGGACTCGAACAACTGAGAGCATTGTCAGTGACTAAATGTGAACTCCTCAAGAGGTTATTCCTCCCGGCAAGTTTAAAGAAACTTAAAGAATTGTGGCTATCAGAATGTCCAAATCTAGTTGAGATTGAAGGTCTGGAGGCCCTAGAGTCCTTGGAAGAAATGAATGTACAGTACTGTGGTTCCATTGAAAGGTTATATGACCTGTCAAACTCAAAGTTGCTGAAGCTTTTGGTTATATCAGACTGCTATGAGCTCCGTACTATTGAGGGCCTCAGCAGTTTAGAATCTTTGAATGCATTACTTGTTTATGAGTGCAGTTCACTGGAGAAACTAATTATTCCATCTAACTTAGAGAAGCTAACGCATTTGGAGGCTTCAGGATGTGAGAAGCTGATTGAGATTCCAGGTCTTGGTGCATTGGAATCGTTGGAGACTTTAACCATTAAAAAGTGTCCTATTAGCAAACTATGTGAGTTATCAAACTTACAGATGCTGAAGTCTCTGTCAATCGTTGGATGCCATGAGCTACAATCTATTGATGGTGTTGATGAGCTAGACTCTTTGCGCGATTTCTATGTTTCTAGCTGTCGGAAACTGGAAGCTTTGGTGGACGTATCTAACACAAAGTTGTCTGATGAATGCCTAATAACAATTCGGAAGTGTCGGAAATTACAAAGCCATGGCTATCCTAATGTCAATGGCCTTCCCTACAGGGATTACAAGGACATGATTGTTGCAACGGCAAACTCTCCTACGAGGTCACTCCCTTTAGAGACATCAGACGAGGTATCCATCTACTTCTTCATAAGTAGAAGCATAGCCCTTGCCCCTTTTTTATTATCCTCTACATAAACAGGCTGGTCTTGAAGACTATAAGATCTGACTTGTTTACTAATTCCACCTTCACATATTACATTTCTTCATCAAATCTATCAGGAAAAACTCAAAACATGGAAAGCCAAATAATAGAATTAAGTATGATGATATTTAATTGGAGAAAGTAGCGTTTTAAGATGCAGCAAATTTGCATTTATTGTAGGATGAAGATGAAATGAACGATGAAGCGGAAGAGCTGGAGGTGGATAGAGACAGCTTTGACGATAATAGCTCACCTACCATTGTAACTTCTCACGAACTTGATACTGAGCTTTGACTCCGAATTCTTTCATCCGCGAGTTCTCAAGATGAAGAGATTCCCATTGTAAGCTATGGTGAATGAGGGACCCCAACCTGACCACAATCTTTTTTGATTGCACCAGGGATTTTCATCTTTAGTTTCTTCCTACTCGGGAAAAAAGAAGGGATAGAGTATAGAGTCACCATAGGCCCCTAAACTTTTCCAACTTGTTGGATCGGATTTCTGAATTTTTCTGTGCAATTGGATCCTTAAAGTACATGTTTTCTTTTGTTCGAGTTGATCTTTTTGGTAAATTGGAAATGGAAATGCTGGCGTGGACTGACCCATTGGTTCCTTATGAGCACTGACCAGACAGTTGGAACTTAGGTGTAATTTCCTACAAGAGAGGCGAAGAAATTGGATGCCGCAGGGGCAGGTGGCGATGCCGCCAACGCACTGGCAAGGGCCATCGAGTCTTTGTTAGCTGTCACATGGCCCATGTCAAGGTCAGGCGATAACTAGGGTTGCTTGACCCAACTGTTGATCGCTCGGGTCTTGCGATTAGAATATTGGAGATTAATTTGTTGTTTTAAGTAATGCTAGGTAAAATTGAATTGCTATAGAGATATGAAGAAAAAAAGAGGTGGTAAAATATCTTCAATCTTGAGGTGCCCCATAGCATAGAATAAAGTGTGAATGGAATGGATGAAACATCAAGAAAAATAATTGGAAATAAAAGTGGGAGAGGTGGAAATTAAATGCAAAACTAGAGCTTTGGGCAAGAAAACTAAAGGAGATCAAGTGGTGCAGGAACTAAAGGCATTGTGAATCTATTAAAGAACAATCGAACGAAAATGCAGTAGAGATTCTGCATAATTGAGCATGTCCTCTTGCTTTTCTTTAGCACTCGCATATTTCATCATGTTCTCCTCTGTTTCAATCTCTCCACAGTGTGATCATAAATTTATCTTGATTTAGCTCATTTTTCGTTTAACTTGAGCGGATTGCTTATATTTCATAAAATTCTTTTTCTTTGAAATCTTTCAATTATATCAGAGTCATCTCGAGACATTTCATTTTTCTTAGTTTTGTCTTGTCCCCTTTCTTTAAAAGCCTGCCCACCTATATTCTCCGTGGCCACGTGGAGAAATCCGAAGGGGGTATGTGGACCCTCCCTGACCTCTAACCTTTTTATTATTTGAAGAAAATAGTAACTTTTTAGCCTTCTTTCTTCGAACGGCTATGATTATTCAGCCGATTCACAA
Organism: Eucalyptus caleyi; assembly: GCA_014182885.2. Classification (NCBI taxonomy): domain Eukaryota; kingdom Viridiplantae; phylum Streptophyta; class Magnoliopsida; order Myrtales; family Myrtaceae; genus Eucalyptus; species Eucalyptus caleyi. Next base: position 37,373,151 of record CM024468.2, on the reverse strand, counting down.
CCATGAGATCAGAAGGAGATCCAACGGCCGAAATTGAAGGAAAGATGACCGTTGCCAAGCACCATCAGCTTCATAAAGGAGAAAGGAGAGACGAGAGTTCTTACCATCATCTCTTATTCCACACGATCTCACTTTGAGAGAGAGAGAGAGAGAGAGAGAGAGAGAGAGAGAGAGTTTTGCCTTGCCCATCAGATTCGAAGAAGCTTGTTCTTTGGTCAGGAATGGCTTTAAGACTCATCGAGTTCCAATGCAAGGTATTCAGATTTTGGGTGACTTTGCCCTCCTCTTCTTCTTCGAACAGTATTCAATCTCTTTCTGCAACAATTTCTGGGGTGATTTGCTTTAGGAAAATCCCTGTTGGATTCACAGGATTCTCTGGGCTTTTCTTGATGTCCTGTTCTTGTTGATCCTCTCACTGTAGTCTTGAAAAAGTAATAGCCCTATGCGCATCTCCTTGGTAAATGATCTTATGATCTACCAAAGCCATCATGTGATGTCGGCTAATCCTTGTGATTGCATACAAATGGGTCACGGGATGAACCCCTCCCTGCGCTTCATGGACTCTCAACTTTTGAGGGAAGGGACAGAACCATGTTTCACCAACCGTACTTATAGCTTCCTCATCGTCTCATGATTCATACACTAAATTATTATGTCGATTGCCTAATTTTGAATTTTCATTTTATTTATTAGTGAATTTCCAACCTCTTTTTTGTCCACATGCCTACCCCAAGCTCGACCAAGAAAAACAAAATTTCAAAAGCTTTGAGGCCTGTCATGTGTGTCGATTGCATATTATCATGTGTTTAATGGAATCAACTCCGCTGCACTAAAATAGAATGTCCATCCTCTTAAAATTGACAGGACTGATGAGGCCAATGCGAACCATTTAGAAGTTGAAAAACTCAAAAAGCTACTCGACATACTGATGTTCCTAACTTCTTTGTCATATAGCTAACACAATTTCTTTAACTTTCAGATACCTTAAACTTACTAGCAATGTTAGTAATACAATTGCAAAGGGTGTTTAGTTTGGAATCGTGTCCACTAGGTGACATTTTGATATTGCATTGCATATCTGTCAAATGTTTTCTTTAAATTGTTACAACTGTTTTGCATGTGTTTTTCCTGAAAACAAGGATTTTCTAGTTGTATGTGTGGTGTGATATATATGGAAGTACTTGTTATATGAGAAATTTTCAAGGTGTCATGGGTCCAAACATCTTCATCTTCGTCTCTGTCTATCAGCAAGTTTAGCAATGGTTGTTGGTTCTCGTATATGTATGGTCCCCAACATTACCATTTAGAATGTATTGCTAAGATGGATTCTCCCATCATGTGGGTGTGTTTGCCGGTTTTATCCTACTTTCTTGATCTTCAACAACTGTGCTTATGTCCACTTGGTGGGGGATTTTATGACTTAGAGATTGCGAGTCAAATTGTAATTTTTTTTCGGCTACAATCGCCATTGGTTTTCGTTTGTTTTTGTAGTTCATCTATTTTAAAGCTAGATTTCCGATTAATTTGTTCTGATTTTAGCTAAATCTTAAATGATTTTAGCAGCGTATTTTTTAACATTATATTATTAGATATGGCATTATCTCTCTGCTTGATTATCAAACTCTAAGTCATGATATTTATTTCCAAAGCTGAAAACTCTCTTCATGGAGAGCTTCCCTCTATCCCTATGGAGGGAAGCTCCCAATAACCTAAACCTTACGATCCTTTTTACTGGATCTTCTACCTCATTCCCTCGTTCTTTACCTATGAAGAACGGAGGAAACCACACTTCTTCCCATCCCCTGGCTCCTCTGCAAAGTCACTGGTAAGTGCTCTCCTTGCTAGGACCGAGCCACTAGAGCAGAAATCATAAATCTTTGTTGATTATTTGGCTTCTAGCTTCTCGGTTGAAGTCTAGCTATGATAGAAACTAAGTTGGCATTCTTCCCTTCCTCAGTCCCTACTATTATGCTCACCGGCTCTTCTACTATTATAATGTTGCTTCACCTAGAGGGCTGGGGTGAGTTTGAGCAATGGATTGTTATCCACTGCACAAACTCACCTCGGAAACCCCTATATATCAAACGCTAATCCTTGAAATCCCTTCTACCCAAACATAGAGCTCCCTTCATCCACTAAACTATGAACTCACCCTCCCGGCCGTAGTCTTGTCCTTACAATTCCTGTGCAACTGCTAAACTTTTGGTCCAACCCTTTTTGTGACATGGGCTGTCGTATTGCAAGTAGGTCGATTGTTAGCTTTTCTGCACTTATTATGTTGTCGCCTTTCTTGATTGTGGTTGTCCTTAACCTATAAACCAAAAATGGAGGAGTCAAGCAAAAACTCATTAAGAGCGACAACTCTTTATAAAAAGGTCGGGTAATCTTTGGTCAGAAAATGATGAAGAGGCGGTGGATGAGGAAATACCAGAGGAGAGAATGCATGAACGCAATTAAACCCTTTATAGGGAAACTTTACTCAAAACCTAATATTGAAGAGGAGAAAAAGATAGTGTTAGAATTGGGTCATTGGCCTTTCTCTAGCAACCTGTTAGTCCTCAAACAATGGGAACCTAACACATTATTACATTGTCTCAACTTCATGCAATGTGCATTCTAGGCCCACATCCTTGGCCTTCCTCCAAGGAATGGCAATTGAGAAAATCGTGGTTGATGTGGCTTCCAAAATGGGGGATGTTTTGGAAGTGAGACTATAAATGAAAGGGAATAGCAGCTATGAGGAGGATAAAGTGAGGATAAACAAGGAATTGACGGCCTCTTTTAAAGGAACCTTTATTAATGAGGCATGCAAAAAAATCTAGCTTGACTTTAAGCATTAGAGGTTGCCACACTTCTATTTTTCTTGTGGGGTCGGCTACTATGCAATCTATTGCAAGGAAGTGGCTTATGATGAGTCAAGCTTGAATAGCAGCTAGAGGGAGGGTAAAGTGAGGATAAATATGGAATTGGCGACCCTGTTAAAATTAGGTACCTTTGTTAATGTAGCATGCCAAAAAATATGGCTTGACTTTAAGCATTAAAGGCTGCCACACTTCCATTATTCTTGTGGAAGCATCTGCTATTTTGCAACATGTTGCTAGGAAGTGGCTTATGGGAGTCCTACTTGAAGGAGAACACCAAAGGAAGGTTTGGGCAGTGGCTAAATAAAAGCAAAGGCTAGATAATACAATCCTTATTGGGACCTAGCATTGGTTTTATGCATTGGCAAGATGACCCAAAATTTGTCCCAAGATGTTGCCGAGTAAGGTTTGGGCAGTGGCTAAATAAAAGCAGAGATTAGAGTATATAGGCCTTATTAGGACTTGGCACTGGTTTTATGCATTGACAAAATGACCCAGAATTTGTCCCAAGATGTTACTGAGAAGTGAGAATGATCCAATAGAGACAGCCTCATAATCGAAAAAGAACAACAAAAATCCCCCGAACAAGAAAGTCATAAGATATATTATGCTATGTGAGACTTAAGGGACCAGCTCACACCTTGGTTGAATCATTGCTACTTGAAACTCCCATACTTATGGTGGATGACTTAAAGAAATGGGTTGTGGTGGCTAGCCCTAATAAGTCACCAGGGTTCAAATGAAGCAATTACCAAAATTGTCAGGGGCTAGGCACACCTTTGACATTCCAAGCATTGAGAGTCCTAGTAACTCATGAAAGGCTTAATATGGTGTTCTTGATGGAAATAAATAAATAAAAACAAAGAGGAAGAGTTAGCATCAAGAGAGGACTTCAATTCAGAATCTAGTAGTTTTCAATCCATTAGGATGATGAGGATCGTCCTAATGTGGAGGGAAGAGGTTGCATTGAAGATGAAATCGAGTTCTAAAGAATTTTTTGATGTCACTTGCGAGGATCCAGGGAGTGGAAGGATGATGAGGATCACCTTCTTATATGCATCAATTCTTTTTCAAGAGAGTGTAGCTATGGCAACGCCTACACTTAATTCCAAGTAGACAACAAATACAAGACAATATTATGATTGTCCAAGAAGTTTGCACCAATTGAGGATTAGGAAAATGAAGAAGAAATTCCAAGTAGTCTTGAAACTCAACATGCAAAAAACTCATGACAGAGTCGAGTGAGACTTCCAATGTACTTGTATGATCAAGACGAAGTTTAATGAAAAATCGGTTGCAATGATTATGAAGTGCATCTCTTCAGTTACCTTTAGTGTAAAATTCAATGGAGAATCTTAATAGTACTTTCTACTGTCCCAAGGAATTAAATAGGGAGATCCACTTTTCCCATATCTATTCAAATTGATGGCTAATGCACTCTCCTTCCTTATTAACAAGCACTCCAAGATGGCAGTATAATAGGAAAACAGTTGAACAAATGATGTCCTACTCTCTCACATTTATTGTTTGCTGGCGATGCCACTTTCTTTTTTGGATGGAAAAATCAGGGAATGTCAAAATCTAGTCACGATGTTGAACCAATATTGCTTTGCTACAAGACAAGGCCTAAACTTGAATAAGTGAGGCATCTACTTCAGTAATGGCAGCCCTCAAAGTTTGAAGGAAAACATGGCAAAAGAGCTGACAGTTCATATCATTGAAAAGATAGGGAAATATATGGTTATTCGATTGGATTGGAGACATGAAAAGAAGCAACTTTTTGCTTGGATTCTTACAAGTGTAAACATGAAATTAGAGATGGATGGAAAAAATAAATGACAAAAGCTAGGAAGGAAATCTTGATCAAAACAATAGTGTAAGCACTACCTCAATACGCAATTTCCATCTTCAAGATCCAAATCTTAGTTTGTAAAGCCATCGAGCAGAGAGTAGCATCATTTTGGTGGAGACAAAATGAATTAAAATCAGGCATTCACTGGAGGAGATGGAAAACCCTTAAGAAAAGGAAAGAGGAAGGAGGTCAAGGCTTTAGAGACCTCATTACAAAGCGATGTTAGGAAAGCAAGCATGGAGACTCATACAATCCCCATTAGCTTTGTGAAGTCAGTTATTAAAAGGAATCTATTTTCCAAGAGGGAATTTCTAGACGACAAGGAAAGATTTGAGACCGTTATGGGATGGCAAAGTTTACTAATGAGCATAGAAGTGATATCTCCAGATATATGCTATTCAGTGGGTAATGGTAAGAAAATCAATGTCCAGGAAGATAAGTGGCTCCCTAGCAGACCCATTGGTGGACCAGCGAATTGGGATGATCCATAACTTGCGGAAGAGTTTATAACCATAAGGAAATTGCTTGGAAGAAAATGGGTTAAATAGCCTTTTTGAGGAAAATACAATGAAAGAAATCATGGCAATCCCTATCAGCTCTAATCAAAAGGAGGATGAGATTGTATGGACTGATCTTGCTTGTCATGGAATCATCTTGCTTGACCAACAAGAAACTACAAGCCAAGCATCCAGCTCATACCAACCACCAAAAGCCCTCTGGAAAAAAAAAAAACATGGGGTGCATATGTATCCAATCATCAAAACTTTTATGTGGAGCCTATTTCAGAAAGCACTTCCTACTCAAGGAAATTTATTCAAGAGAAAGGCCCTACTAGACCCATTATGCTTGTTATGTCATCAAGCCTCGGAAATAGTAGAGCACATTATCTTGTTCTGCCGATGGACAAGGGAAATCTGATTAGACCCGCACATGAGTATCACAATCATAAGTCAAAGAGATCACAAGAATCGAACAATGAATGCTGAACATCATGGAGCAAAACGACATATGTGCTTGCTATAAGAGCCTAAGCCTTTGGTCATTTGTTGACCAAATCTAAAGCATTCTATTTAGTTAATTGACTCATAAGCCTTTTCAAAAAAAAAAAAAAAAAGTTCAATTGAGTCTTAATCTCCTCGTTGGTGACATTTACTCATCACTAAATTATGTCCTTTTAGTTTTTCCACAAAATTAAACATTATTTTGACAATAATGAAGTAATAAAAAAAAGTATTGTTGAAAGTTTAGTAACTTTTTTGTAACTTTATGTCCAGGGTACTACTTTAGCATCAAACTTACGAGCAAACTCTAAAAGTAACACTTCATTTTCTTCTGGCAATGGTAGTTCGATCACGATTGGCGTTGGGCCCTCTTCCACGATTTCAATTGTGCAAGGCCTTGCTTGCAATCGGCTAGGGTCGCTGGGCACTAGTCAGGGCTCGGCAACCCCGGCCAACCCTCACCCCACCATTGCTAGCCCTTTTCGACAAGGGTGGGGCGACAGAGGCAAGTGTTGTGGAGGCCGCCTCTAACTTCCTTTAAAAAAGAAAAAATCTTTTTTTTTTTAAATTTAATTTAATTAATATTAAAAATCAAATTTGGGGATAAAATGACGTCGTTTTGGGACAATAATTACCAAGTAGACATTCCTGCAAGCCACATAGACAAAGCTTTCTTCCCCTTCCCCATCCTTGAAAGATCTAGGCAAGGGCATGCAGCGCTTCACCTATGCTCGGCCATGGTTGCCGGCTCACCCCGCCGTCATCGAACCCATTCAACGAGGACAGTGGGGCGGCGACAACGAGGGTCATGGTGACTTTATTGATTTTTTTTTTTAAATTAATCCTTTTAATTTCATTTAATTAGTATTTATATTAAAAATCAAAATTTAGGACAAAACGGCATCGTTTTGGAACAAGAATTATTGAGTGGACATTCCAACAAGTCACGTAAACAGTTTTATTAATAGAATAACTCCGCATCGAATTTCCGGCAAATCTCACTCAACTGTCCAATTTTCAAAAAAAGTGACATTTAATTGTACTTCTTGGAAATTTTGGCACTTATATGTCTATTTATGCCAGGTTTTGGCACTTGAGATATCTTTCTTTCCCAGTAGGGCTATAGATATAGTCTGAATTGGATATATCCCGTTGGTTGACTCCTATGGTTATTTCCTAGTGGTTGCTATGACTTTCTTCACAATTTAGGGTAGCCAAATACAAAAATTCCCTTCTAAAAAAAAGACAAAATCAAAATCTTGTACGACAATAATAACGTCTCTTTTGCTAAGCAAGCAAAAGGTTCTTAATTAGCGTTGGGAAAATATCTCTGTGTTTCTTCTTTTTTAGCTTCGATTGAAGATCTAATTATATTCTTTCATGGAAATAAATTATTTGAATTTTTTTTTTTAAATGATCACTTATATCATTTGAAATAATTAGTTAATGAAAATTATTTTTATTATCGTCAATAAATTATATCTAAATATTTTCATGGACTATAAAATATTTTTATTCATTTATTTTTGTAAACTTGGAGAATTTTTCGATTTTTATCTTCGAAACAACAATTTGAGCCCGAGATTGATATCGATACCAATGATAAATACTAAAACCGGGTTAATGATTATCTAATAATTGATCAAATGGATCAAAAAGGTCTTTTTTTTTTTTTTTTGTTTTGTTGGATACCATAATTCCTCCATTTTAGAAAATTTTAAGATACATGAGCAGTCGTGGCAGAAAAAATTATTTTTCAAATCATTTATTATTCACAAAATAAACGAAGCTTAAATAACAGAATTTAAGTTTGATACAAGATGAACGATAAAATCAATCCAAATCAGTCGTATTGCCAAACAACGTGATTCTTTCGATTTTAGTCCTACGGACTCGGGAATTTTGGTCCACTTTCTTTAGTCGTAACTCGTAACCAAAGCACACGTCATTAAACTGGGATTCTCTGCCTCTGGCCTTGTCGAAGACAAGAAAGTGACAGAAGAAGACCTTCACTTCCCGTCCGGCGGCTTGTACGAAGAAGAGAAACCCAGTCAGTTTCAGCTTTCCCTTAATTTTTTCGAAGCTCGTGTCAACTCCGAGCATGGGCAAGCGAACCGACCATCCTCTCGTTGGGTGACAACAAAGAGAGAGAGAGAGAGAGGGGGGCCGAATACTGATGACGTCTGTGGCTGCTAACCAAGAACCTCCAATGCCCACCTCGGCGGCCGGAACGAGCAGCGGCGGCACCGCGCTCGGAGCCGGCTTCCAGGCGTTCCTGAGCTTCCGAGGGCCCGACACTCGCCGCGGGTTCACCGACACCCTCTACCACGCCTTGGTCGACGCCGGGGTCCGCGTCTTCAGAGACGACGACGAGCTCCGCGTCGGCGAAACGATCGGGGGAGCGCTTCTGCGGGCGATCGACGACTCCAAGCTGTACATCCCCATCTTCTCCAGAACGTATGCTTCCAGCAAATGGTGCCTCCGCGAGCTCGCGCGGATCGTGGACGACACGTCTAGATCGAGGGGGAACAAGAAGATACTGCCCATTTTCTTCGACGTCGAACCCGACGATGTGAAGCTTAAGACCTCTTTGTACAGCGATGCTTTGGTGGAGCATCAAAAGAAGTTTCTCGATGAAGTGAACGCGTGGCGAGAGTCTCTTGTAGAGGTTGGTAAAATTAAAGGATGGAGCTTGAAAAATTATGGAGGGTAAACTCTGCAGATCCTTTAACTTTCTTTTGCATCATCTCTATAATGACTTGACAGACTAATCTCGATGTGTGTGCAAATGGGATGTCTAAAGGAATGAAATTTCGTTCCCGTATTGTTAATTCAAACTTTCCGGTAAGAAAAATTGACATTTGGTGAATTTGCTCCCAGTGACTTGATGAGCTTGGTGAATTTGCTCTTTGGTTTGATTCCGAGTCTTATGAGTTATCTTGCAATGTCAAATTATGTCCCGGGAGGTTGTGTTATGCATTTATGAATGTATAAGCCATCCTAATTTCGCAAGTTCAATGAAGGACACTGACCTGCACTTGACTCAGGACCTACAGTTCTTCAGCTCAATTAACAAAGGAAACCAACATCTGATCTTACACATTGTTTTTGCAATTATAAAGTTACAGGAGGTTGTGAAACTAGCTTTGGTGGGTTCTGTAAGCTTGCTGATTTGTCTCATACGTCTCAGTTCCTTTATAGGATCAGCAAGAGTAATAAATTTCCATTTGGTTATAGTTCCCCTGGTACAATAATGTCACTCCAAAGCGGGGTTGGTGTTGCTTTAGGGACATATTTTAACCTGTACTCAGTTTAATTGGACCATTTAAAGATTAGTAAGGAATGACAAGGACTACCCTGTCCGATAAATTTTTAGGCAACCCGATTGGATATTGTCATGAGTTTCGTGATGAAAGCGGAGGGCCTAGTCGAACTAATTTTGTATTCGTTTTTTGATTTCTGATATGAAAGTTCTCTTTGTTATTACAGAGAGTTCATATGTATTAAGGTATTGCGAGTTCTTTTGTTCATGTACTCTGAATTTGATAATGAATTCTATGCTCATTTGCCTGTGGATGCAAGCCAATGGCCATACCACGGAGGTTCTGATAGCAATTTCTCCCTCTGTCTATTTATTTTCTTGTTTATTTGTTGGTTAAGATTGCCAGTATCATATTCAGACTTCTTCCTCGAATCCTCATCAAAGACACAAAATGCTGAAATCCGATTGCATCCGGTCCTGTCATACACATGCTTGGAGGTTACAAGAACTTGCATATATCATTCTTTCTCACTAAAAAACATGTTTTCTTGTTGACAGCCAAGGAGAGCTTACGAAACTGGTTGTTGAGGAGGTGTTGGATGAGCTCAAGACTAAACACAGATATGTGACTGAACATCTAATTGGAATGGATGACCGAGTAGCAGCCATAAAAAAATCATTAGACATCCATGCTGGTGGCGTACGGCTTGTTGGGATTCACGGGATGGGTGGTATAGGTAAAACAACCCTTGCCAAGGTCATCTTCAATCAACTGTCTTCTGAATTTGGAAACTGCTGAAGTTTCCTTAATGATATCCGAGAAGAGTCAAAGAAGGATGGGTTAGTCAAGCTGCAAGCCAAATTAATATCCGACATTGTTAATTCTAGAGTTATAGGCAAAATTGATGACGTTGGATATGGAATGAAGAGGATCGAAGAAACACTTTGCAATAAGAAGGCTTTGATTATTCTTGATGACGTGGATAAGAGCGAACAAATTGAGAAATTGATTGGAAGTTCTTTATATTCAGGAACTAGAATAATTATCACAACAAGGAATAGAAGTTTGCTGCAGATTAGGGGATTCAAGTATGAAATTCTAGCTTATGAAATGCGGGAGATGAATTCTAAGGATGCACTTCAGCTTTTCAGTCGGCATGCATTCTGTGGAGACTCACCACCGGATGATTACAACCACCTTTCAACAGAAATTGTCCATGTCACGGGAGGACTTCCTCTGGCTCTTGAAGTTATAGGCTCATTACTTTACTCTAAAGAGGAAGTAATATGGATAGAGACATTGGAAAAGCTAAGAAGCATACCAGAGGAGGAGGTCCAAAAGAAGTTGAAGATAAGCTTCGATGTCCTTGATGAGTTTCAACGGCATATTTTTCTTGATATTGCATGCTTTTTTGTTAGTGAGGATATTACCGATCCCATTTACATGTGGACGGACTGTAAATTTTTCCCACAAAGTGGGATCAAAGTCCTTATCAATATGTCCTTGATAAAGATATTAAAGAACAATAAACTTTGGATGCATGATCAGTTAAGAGACCTTGGAAGGGAAATTGTTCGTCAAGAAAATCCGATAGAGCCTGAGAAGCGTAGCAGGTTATGGATCAAAGAAGAGATACTCGATGTCATAAGGTCAAAAGAGGTAAAGTGAGAATAACTAGTACCTTTGGAAATGAAATATTATATTCCCTGTTATTAGAAATTCAATTGTCTGCTTAGTAGCTTTCTTTTCCCTTAACCTTTTATTTAAGTTGTGAAACAGAATAGTTATTTGTCAACAAAACTCCTACTCATCATCCTAAGTCTTTATGGGCAGAGGAAGGGAAAGGTTCAAGGACTTGATCTAGATGGAAGGCATACTCAGATCTTACTTACAAATGACAAGTTTGAAAGGTTCCCACATTTAAGGTTTCTTAAATTATGCAATGGAACCTTTGTTGGGGACTTTGTGAATTGCCATACAAAGCTAAGATGGATATCTTGGGATTCCCCTCCTCCAGATATTAGGGTGGCCAATATGCATCTACAATATGTAGTTGTTCTTAAACTGTCTACCAATCACTTCAATGATCTAGATATATGGAGCCTAATCAAGGTATGCTATACGTTTACTTCTACTCTAATATTCTCTTCTCAAAATCATTAGATGTTCCGTCATTTGGAAGCTTCATTTATTTTGGCAGATGGCATGCAAATTGAAAGTTCTATCTCTTCAAGATTGTCCTAGCATAACAAGAACTCCAAACGTCTCTGTATGTTCTACTTTAGAGAGGCTGACTCTTCAGTTATGTGAAAATTTGATGACAATTGACAGCTCTATTGGGATGTTAAAGTGCTTGGTTGACCTGGATATTAACGGCTGCCCCCTCGAAGAGTTGCCTGATGAGATTGGAGGGCTGGTGACTCTTAAGCGCTTCTCTTTAAAAGGCTGTTTTAGGCTGAGGAAACTCCCCGAGTCTATTGGTAACCTAAGATGCCTATTAACTCTTGACATTTCAAGTACCTCGATTAATGAACTTCCGAATTCTGTTGGAGGGCTGCCGAAACTTGAGTTTCTGTCCATGGCATCAACAAAGATAAAGGAACTCCCAAAATCTATTCTTAGCTGGGCATTATTGCTTGAGTTGGATTTGTCATTTGCAGAAATCATTGAATTACCTGAATCGATCGGAAATCTAAAAATGTTGAAAGTGATACGGGTGGGTTATAATCCAATAAAGAAGTTTCCTCATGCTCTTGGAAGATTGAAGAATCTTGAAGAGCTACATGCCCCTGATTGTAAATTGGAAGGTGAAATCCCTGCTGAAATTGGAGCAGTTGTCCAAGCTGAGAATCTTAGTTTTGAGGTTTAATGAAAGAGTTATTGTTCCAAGGACAATTGTTATGCTTCCTCTCTTGCAAATGCTGGACTTAAATACATGTAGTGAGATTCAACAATTGCCGCAGCTTCCCTCTAGTTTGACCGATCTAGTGCTGGAGTCCCGTTCACTGCAATTTGTCCCTGATCTCTCAAACCTTACTAACTTAGTTAGATTGGTCCTCTCTGATGGGTCTCTGGTTAGATGCACAACAAGCTTAAGACAAACTTGTGACATGCGATGGTTACGGAATTTATCCAAACTGAATGAATTGAACTTATGCCTGTTAAATATCCCTGCACCGCCTACAGAACTGGGCTCCCTTTCTTTTCTGGAAAAACTTACTTTCTATGGACTAGACCTGCAATCCCTCACAGAGCTTCCATCATCTCTGTTGTACTTACGAGTCCATAATTTCAATGCAGCAGGGTTACCCATGTCCAACTTGAGAAACTTGTCAACTTTCAGACTCTCGCGGTCAGAGCTGAAGGAAATTCAGCTCCATGGGCTTCACGAATTGGCAAGTTTGAGTGTCTCAGACTGTAAACTCCTGGAGAGGTTATCCTTTCCATCAAGTGTAAATGAAATTTCTGTTATTGGTTGCCCAAAGCTAGTTGAGATTCATTTTCCAGGTGTTTTGGAATCACTTGAAAGATTGGGTATTGAGAGGTGCGAATCCTTTGATAGGTTAAGTTGTCTGCTGGAGCAAGAATCTGATGAGCTGACATTTTGTGGGGGGAGATTGTCCCTTCTATCAAGCACCTTTAAGAAGCTCAAAGAATTCAGTGTTGTAGAGTGCCCAAAGCTGGTTGAGATTCAAGTCGTGGGTATTATGGAATTACTGGAGATATTTTCGGTGGATGGGTGTTTGGCTATGGAAAGATTAGGTGGTCTGTCAAACTTGAAGAACCTCAAGTCGTTAAGTATGAGAGAGTGTGGTGCTCTTCGAGCTGTTGAGGGCCTCGATCAATTAGAGTGCTTGTGTCGATTGCTTGTTGGTGATTATGGATTATTGGAAAGGTGGATTGATTTATCAAATGCAAAAATACCAGATGAGTGCGAGATGTTAATTTGGGATTGCAGGGGTTCATTAAGTGAGTTTTGTCCACGTAAAATTGAGTGCATCCCATTCAATCGCTACAGAGAGATGATTCCTCTTGGACCAAACCAGGTGCGCCCTCTCTTCCTGCCTTATGTTTCTACATTGCAAGTGCAACTTGCCCTTTCCCCTCTGCCTGTTTATTTCTTCCATGTATCGTAGTATTTTCTATAGTATTTTCCTCTGGTAGCATTTAGAGAGTATTTTGTGTTCTGATCAATTGTTGGTTATGGTTTTTTAATTTAACAGTTACATTTATTGGGTGTCTAACTGATACCATTTCTCATACACTGGTTGTAATTGAAGAATAATTGTAATAGGAAAATCAAGACATACTTGTACCATATCATGGTGCACGTAAAATAAAATATTTCATCTCACACACTGTAAGACATTACCTTTTTTAGGATAACACGGAGACATTACTTTACCATGACAATCTATTCACTCTTACCACACACAGAGTACTTAACGTTTCATGAATGAGCATATTCTGTGTACTCCATAATTAATAACATGAATTGGTGATATTTTATGAGCCATACAAATCCAACTGTATAGAAACTGTTCTCAGTGAAAATTATAGTATGAAGAAACATCATTTCTCAATGCATTTCATTAGACAAAGACTCCATTTTTTCATTTTTTCAGATGGTAGATATTTCTTAGAACATGCAATATAACGTCTTTATCATTTCAGAAAATGACAAATATACTTTCCATTAAATTGGATTAATACTACAAAAAACCTCAAACTGGTAAATTTATAACAAATATATCTTCCGTTAAATTGGATTAATACCATTAAAAACCACAAAACTGGTATTTTGACAAAGGGATAGTAAAATCCCGAATTGGTATATCAGTCAACTGTCACATGTTATCCAACTCAGCAATTTGATAGTAAAATTTAACGGAAACTAGCATAGACGTAAATTTAACGGAAACTAGCATAGACGAAAATTTAAGGTAAATTTGTCAAAGGTGTATCAGTTTGAGATTTTTGGTGGTTAAAAAATTAGTTTTGGTAAATTGTCACATGTGCATCAATTTGAGGTTTTTTGTGGGATTAACCCTTTTTATAGTGGACTTATTGATTTGAAGCAAGGTTAGCTAATCGATCTGCAGACAGATTGCTTTCACATCTGCCCTGCTTCTGACTTGCTTCTTGTTTGAAGGAAGGTTTAGGAGGCATGTTGAATCAACTTTGCCATCCGTTGTTCCAATCATATGAAAAATTTTTAAAAGGAAACCCATGATTCTACTCATACGGAGGAAGAAGTAACTATAGAGCTGACATAAATCCTAGGCAATCACCAGCTTCATTGCAGGGAAACTGCCCCACAAGTTTAACCCCCCAGCCCAAGGCGAAACTCTGACCATCCAAATTGGATTAGAGAGGGAGAGTCTCTAGTTGACAGCCTATTCTGCCACTCATTTGTCTGTAACCTCATTTGCATACTGCTGAATTTAGAGACAACACCTTGAGGAAGGTAGAATCCTTTTGAAACAACAGCTTATTCCGCAACCTCATTTGCAATCGAATAAGAGCTTGCACCCCAATCTGCCTAACAGAAAGTCCCATTCAGAGACGATAATATTTTTGCCATCCCCTCTTATCGGGTTTAGTTAAAACCACCGGTTAGGGTTTGAAGCAAAGAAGTGCTCATAAACTAACTTGACACAGGCTTCTCACTGAAGGACAATTCCTCAAGCAGTGAAGTAAAGATTCAAGCTTGTTTTGGTAGAACTGACAATCTGAGGATGCTGAGAGTTTCTCTCAAATTGTGCTTCATTTGTTAGAGGCTTTTTACTTGCAACCAGCCCCAAGATTTTTCCGACATTCTTAAGGACCTGGCTTTGAAAGCAGGCATCTATTGGATGCCTTCTTTAAGGGTTTAAGTTTATGGACCCAAAGAAAGAAAATGTTTATCTCTTATAATCTCAAAAGCATGTCTATGCTACATTAGGGTGAATGTGCTAACGCCAATCTTTTCAGAGAATTTGACTTTGAAGCAGTTACCAAAATAAATCATTTAACAACTCTAATTACCTGGGTTGTGAATGCAAAAATTCTCCAATGTTGCTTATGCTTAATTTCATGTGAAAATTTCACAATCCTATTTTTGCTTTATTTATGACAGTAAATCCTTGGACTGTTATTTATTTCTTATAATTTTTTTGTTGTTGCAGCGTCCATGGTATAGATTCCTATGCTGTCTCTTATAGCTCTAGGAGATATTGTTATTGCGCCGAGGAGGAAGAGGAGTCATGTCACTAATTCCATGCTCCAATGGTTTAAGTATCTTTTCCTTTTTATTATCAGTGTAGTAGGTCCTGTAGTGTAACTCTTGATAAAGAGTCCATGGAAGCCTCAATTTTGTTTCGCTTCTGTTTTCAATGTGCTCTAATATGTGTCCATAGTACTGAAATTGTATGTTCACCCAAATATCGAATGAATACTTTGGCAATAACTTTGTTATAATTTATAGGTGCATTTTGCCATTATGGATACAAAATTTTGTTCCACTGGTCATGTTTCTGTTCACAACTCTTGTTTTCTGAAACTCATAACCAGTTTCGTGACTTCTTTTTCTCTGTCGATTTTTCCTTCATCAAGTGTCAAGCGTTTGAAAGTGATATCATTAGTCACTCAACTTATGGGCTAATTATGATTAGACTAACGTTTCTAGTTTCAACATGCTAGAGATAATTATGTCTGTTGCCATGTCTAATTCTCTGCGAACTGTTTTGATCCCAAGTCTATTAACTAGAAGGACGAAGGTTACGTGCTAATTACTGAGTGTTGATTTCTTATGGTGGCAAAGAAAATCAAGTTTTTACTCGGAATTACAAGCACAAGACTGATGGCACAACACATGTAGAAGCACAATAGTTAAGAAGATGATGGGCGTCTTCATTTTTATCAGTCTGCTTTCTCTCGAAATCTGATTGTTGCCTTAGATTTGTTGCCTTTCCTTTCATCATCAATACTCGCGTATTGTAGAAGCTGCGGCTATCAACTAAAGAATCTGTTAAGTACTTAATATCTCTGCAGGACTCTGGTGTTAACTTTGAGTCAAATGAGGGTTCCAAACTCATAATGTCCTTACTCAGATTCATACGGAGATTCTTTCAATGAATGTTCGGTCTCAGCTGTTCAACACCTTGGATGGGAGATCACAAGAGGAGCTCAAACTCTTGAATTGCCTAGGTGGACTTTCACCCAATGACTCCAACTCGTTGGGTTATGAGCCAACCAAATATGTCAATCGGCCCAATTTTATATCCACTGCGAAATTATTAACTGCATTCACACTTCGTGCATGTGTAGTAACGAAGACCCACCTACAGAACCCAACATGAGTTTTGCCTTCTTCATCATAAATTTCTCAAGAACATGAGCCTCCCGTTGTAATTCGATTGAGGATGCTGTAGAAGAGAAAAAAATAATTGCGGACTCAATTTCTTCTTCACTTCTGGTAGTTCTAAAATGTTGAATTCAGTGGGCATCATCTTGAATCTAGTATATAGATGAGCAGATTCAAAGATACGAATATATTTAATGACACTAAATTTTTTCTCGATGTTGAACGCCTGGCCAAATTTTTTTTTTTTTTCTCATCTCTTGCCAAAAGGAGAATTCAGTTCGTTCTTGCAAGATCTATAATACTCATAGAAATTGACGGACAACAGAGACAAAAGAACAAGGTCGCAGGGGAAAGAAGGGAATGACTGAGAGACAGGCCTTATCGTCTCCCCATTGGATTCTTGGAAAGCACCAATTGCCTTTGAATTTTATCGTCTTCCAAGAGCCATTATAATTTTCAAAGACCGACCCACTTTATTCAAAGCCATTGATTCTATGTGTAAACCACTTTTCCTGAACACGAGAATAATTACTGACGAACCCCTTGAACGGTTGCCGTGCTGCCAGCGCCAGTCTTAAAATATTGAATACTGCTGGAAAAACAGTAATATTATAGTCTTGATTAAGCAAACCAAACAAGTTTGTCTGCGTTAGTGCTTCAACTATTATAATGGTGACTTTCACTAGGCTGCATGTATTGAGAATCTCTAGCTCTAAGCCTAGGAATACACACCCCTAATTTTTCTATAGGGACATCAGAGAGAGAGAGGGGGAGGGAGGGAGTGAGTGAGGTAAAATAAGTTCCCATGGCGAACCTAGAGGCTGGAACGAGCAGTGGTGGTGCACTGGGAGGTGAATATCCAGTGTTCCTAAGTTTTAGAGGAACTAACACTCCTTATGGATTCACTGACTTTGTCTACCTCACCTTGGTAGTGGCAAGAGTTCACTGTCTTCAGAGACAAAGATGAACTCCATGTAGGGGAAGTGATTGGTAGAGAGCTGCTTCAGGCTATCAATAACCCCATACTCTACAAAGTTATCTTTTCTCGAAATTATGCTGTCAATAAATGGTACCTCCTCAAGCTCGCTATGATACTCCCTTTTTTTTTTTTTTTTTGACATAGAACCTGCTGATATCAAGCTTAAAACATCCTTGTATAGTGATACCCTCTTCGAACACGAGAAGAAGTTCCCTGAAGTGAAGGCGTGGCAGAAGGCTCTTGTGGAGGTAAATGAAATCAACATATGGAACCTCCCGAAGGATAAAGGGTAAACTCTATTCCTTAAACTCATTTTTTTCATTTGAGGGGAAAATAAGAACACGATTTCATGTCACTGTTTGGTTTTATTTTCATTTTTTAATATAAGTTTACTTGATCATGAAAATATTTTTCAGAGGAAATAACTGTGATTTATTTAATATTTTCGAAGTAAGTTTTTTGTACCAGATTCTGAGGAATTCATTACTCTTTAACTTTCATATTTGGAGAATACCAATGATTAACCATTGTTAATTCCGTCTCAATGATGTTTTTCTTATATAGAGTTCTACATGATCGATATTGCTTTCTCTTGTGCTGCAATTATGTGATTTTCTGTGGAAAATGATTGCAAGACCCATATATTAATTTATCTAAACAGATCAAATCACAAATCCACAAAGTTGCAGGAAAAACGAAAAAACATTGCATCTTGCTTGAACTCTAATCAGATTATCTACATATAGTTAGATCTATTTCCATCCTAAATTTTTATTATCACTTTTTTGTCATTAATGAAATAGAAGGGTTCTCTTTTTGACGGCCATGGACAAGTTGAAGATAAAGCATAAACTTGTGACTGGGCATTTAGTTGGACTCACTGGTCGGGTAGAAGTCATGAAGTTACAAGACATCGATTCTGGTGATGTGCAACTCATCAAAATTCATAATGGGTGGAATAGGAAAAATGGCAGCAGCCAAGGTTGTCTTCAACCAACTATGTCCACACTTTGCAAAGCGATGCAGCTTCCTTGAAGACATTTGAAAAGAGTAGACGAATGATGGCTTAGTCAAGTTGCAAAAGAAATTATTGTTGGACATGGTTAATCCTAGAGCAATAGGAAGACTTACTGATTCTAACGATGATATGAGGATAACCAGAGAAATAGCTTACGAATACATACTCCTATTTGGATGTCATTGATAAAGATATTAGATAATAATAATTTATGGATGCATGTCCAACTAAGATATTTTTGAAAGGGAAATTGTTCATATAAAAATTTTGACAGACCCTAGAAAGCATAGTAGGTTGTGGATAAGTGAACAAATCCTCGAAATATTTAGAACGAAAGAGGGTAAAGTAAGAACAATCACTAGTTTGCAAGTAGAAATTAGACATTCTAGTATTGAGAATTGCCTTTTCTACCGAGAAACATTTCTTTATATGTGATAAAATAAACATAGTTGATGATTAATGATCGTTTACTTACAATTAGTTGGCAGAGTAAGAAGGTTCAAGCATTTGATCTAGATGGAAAATATACTCCCATCTTGATCACAAATAATAGCTTGAAAGGTATGGAAGTTGAAGGTTCCTAAACGTATCTAACGTAACCTTTATTAGAGACTTCTCAGACTGTCTTCCAAAATAAGATGGATTACTTGGCAGTCTCCTCAAATTTTTGAGTCAGTCAATATGCATTCAACCAATATTTTGTTCTTGAAATTTCTGAAAATCACTTTACAGATGATTTGGAGGTGTGGAGCTTAATCAAGGTATCTTAACTTATTTTCCCTTGTATTTATGTCTGATAGTTTTGCATTTGAAACAGAATACCGTCTGGAGATGGCAACCTGATTAAAGGTTCTAGGTCTCAAAAAGTGTCTCGGCATTTCCAGTACTCTAGACTTCCCTAAGTTCTTGACGTTAGAGAAGCTGACTCTTGAAAGATGTGCAATTTGACGGAAATTGATAGTTCAATTGGAAGACTGAGGTGCCTAATTGCCTTGAGTATGAACAACTGCTTGCCGCTTGAAGAGTTGCCTAAAGAGATTAGAGGGCTAGTGAAACTTAAGCGCCTCTTCAACGGATTGCTTTGGGGAGAGCAAACTTCCCAACTCAAATGGAAAATTAGGTTATGTTTGATAACGTTTCTGTTTCTCCCAATTTTTGTTCTTTTGTTTTTCGGAACAAAAAAAGAACATAAATTCGTTTAGTAAAAATGGTTAGGGAATAAATTTGGAAAAGAAACAAGTAGAAAAAAGTATCTTCTTGTTTTCGGGAACAATTTATAGAAGGAAAAAGACTACCAAAAATCTCAAATTTTGCCCAAAGTGACAAATTTACCCCAAATTTTTTTTTTGATGTGAAAAACACAAAATTTTTCAAACTGTGACACATTTACTCCATCAATAGCATTTTTGTCTTATTGTTTCTATTTTTCCTTTTTCCTTTTTTCTTTCTTTTTTTCTTCTTCTTCCCTCCGCCATCCATGGCGGAGCCGGCGGAGGGAAGTTGGCGCCCAGCGAGGGTTGCCCTCGCCTAGGCTAGCTAGGGCCACCCTCTTTGGCATCAAGCACCCTTCGCCAGATCTGGCAAGGGAGGCCCTCGCCGACACCAACGAGGGAGGCCCTCGCCCGACGTCGATGAGGGCCGCCCTCGCTTGTATCGAGTGAAGGGTGCCCTCGCCGATGTCGAGCGAGGGCCTCCCTCACTAGATCTAGGCTAGGGCGCAAGGGAGGCCCTTGCCTGACACCGGCGAGGGCTGCCCTAGCCAGCCCAGGCGAGGGTGACCCTCGCCTGACGCCGGCGAGGGCAACCCTCACCGAACGCCGGTTTCCCTCCGGCGGCTCTGCCATGGCCGGCGGAGGGAAGAGAGAAAAAAAAAGTAAAAATTGAAAAAGTAAAACAACCAAAATGCCCTATAATTTAAGGTAAATGTGTCACACAACAAAAGTTTAGGGTTTTTCACGTCACAAAAAAAAGTTTGAGATAAATCTGTCACTTTAGGCAAAGTTTGGGGTTTTTTTTTTTTTTTTTGTGGTTTTTTCCCTTTCTAGAAATAAGTTATTTTCTTATTTTTTTTTTCTTTTCTTCTTATTTGTTGGCTATCACCCCCTTTGCCGCCTATCCACGGCCGATTGCCACTGTTGCCAACCGTCGTTGTTGCTGCCCTTCGGCTGGCTTACCAACCATTGCTGGCAACTGACTGTCGCCACCGCCATCGCTCGTCGATGATCGCTATTGTCGCCGCCAACCCTAGCCGCTGATGACCGCCAACGACGCCGACTACCACCTGTCGCCACCCATTGCCAGGGCCAACGCCACGGTGGTTGGTGACGAGCAACAATCGATGTCATCAACGATCTTTAGCAGCTAGGGTTGGTGGCGAGCGGCGAGTCACCCGTCAAATGGGTGGGTCGAGTCAGGTTTGGGTTGGGTCGAAAATGAGTCGACCCATATTTGACCCATTTAACCCGTTTTGACTCATATTCATGTAATGTAAATCTAGTGATCTATACCTAAGTTGACCCGTAGTACTAAAACCTATTAATATTCTAGGAAAACCCACACCTACTATATGCTAATTGGATTAAAACTTCAAATTAAATTAAAAATAGTAAATAACATAAAAAAAAAAAAAAAAACCTATAAATTGAAATATTTATAAAGAATTAGACCATGCACATGCTTCTATTGTTTGAAGTGAACATAGTATTGAGTAATTGAAAACTGTAACATGAAAAATCTTCAACTAAATCTAAGAAAGCTCATTTTTATTATATTTTTTTATTAAAAAATATTGCTAAAACACTTTTATGCAATACAAATTTAATGATAAGTTTTTATAATTATTTTTAAAATGTATTTTTAAAAAATCAAGATTTTAATTTTTTTAAATTTTAAATTTTTATTAATTTTTATTTTTAAATATAATTTTTAATTATTATTTTTTTCTTTTTCTCTTTTCTTTTTCTTCTTCTTTTGCCTGATTGCTGGCCACCAAGACGGCCGGCAACCGGCCACAGGTGAGCTTGAGCCTCACTTGATGCCAACGAGGCCTTGGCCTCATCGGATTTGGCAAGACTCGAGCTCACCCAATGCCGGCGAGCTTGAGTCTTCCCAAATCCGGCGAGGCTCGAGCCTTGCCAATCGTCCTCGCCAGTGTTGAGTGAGGCTCAATCTTGCCGATCTAGCGAGGCGAGGCCTTGCTTGACACCGACGAGCTCGAGTCTCGCTAGATTCGGCGAGGCTCGAGCCTCGCCAATCGTCGGCAAGGCCAAGGCGCCACTAGCGTCGAGCAAGGCTCGATCTCGCTGATCTGGCGAGGCTGAGGCCCCGCTCGACGCTGGTGAGCTTGAGTCTTACCAGATCTGATGAGGCTCGAGTCTCGCCAATTGTCATCGACCACGAGCTCGCGTGCCAGCAAGCTCGAGCCTCACCTCGCATGTTGCTGGCCGTCGCCATGCCGGCCACAGGCTAAGGAAGGAGGAAAAATAAAGAAAAAAGAAAAGAAAGAAAATTGAAATATGAAAAATAATTATAATTTCAATTTTTTATTATTTTTTTTATAAAGTTAAAGAGGGAAAGATTGTGTGGGGCTTGGGTTGGAAATTTGGAAATGGGTTCTAAGGTTCTAACTTACTTAATATTTTAAATGGGTCGAAAATGGGTCATAAATTCTATTCTAACTTACTTAATATTTTAAATGGGTCGAAAATGAATCATAAATTCTAACCCATTTAAATCAAACTCACTTTTTTGATCCATTTTTAGTTTGGTTTTTAAAAGCCTATGACTCATGTACAACCCATATAAATAAAATATGAGTCCAAAAATGGGTCCATGGCCCATTTTGACACCTGACGGTCGATGTCGGTAAGGAAGAATAAAAAAAAAATGAAAGAAATTTTACATTACAAATTTTTTTTTGTAAATCGTATCAAACGCATTCATATTATTTTTTTCATTCCAAAAATAGAAATTTTATATAGTTATCAAACGTATTTTTTTATTGAGAAATTGTCCCGGGAATAGAAATAGAAAAAGACCACTTCTAAAAATAAATTGTTCCCCGGACCAAAAGCGTTACTAAACGGATCCTTAGCATCCTTCACGGAGTTGTTTTCATCAAACATGAGTGCTACAAGTTTACCTGATTCAATTTGTAGACTAAAAATATTTGTCCACTCTCCATGTATCAAGAACGTTAATCACCGAACTTCCAGAAGTGCGTTAGTGAAGATCAAGCCTCTCTTTCTGATAAACATAGATTGGAGAGTTTCCAATGTCCATCGGAAAGCTGAAATCAATGAATGGGTTGGTTTCCGTCTAAGATGATACCTATATCAACTGGAAAAAGTTGGAAGTCACCTAATGCTACTGAGCGTTGTAAAGAGTTGGAAGGTGAAATTCCTAATGAAGTTGGAAACTTGCTCCTGTTCAGAATCCTAAATTTATCAGGTACACAAATAGACACCATGCCTAGTATAATCAGTATGCTTCCTCTCTTCCAAAGCTGGACTTAAGTAGATGTCATGAGATTCAAGAGTTGCTGAAGCTTCCCACAATCTTGATCTGTTTACATGTCGAATCTGGCTGCTACTGCTGGTCCCTAATCTCTTGAAGTTGAATAATTTGGAGGAATTGTTCAAGGCTCCAGATATACAAACAAATCGGATCTAATGCAGACTTCTAATTTATCGTGGATTGTGAGGTTATCCAAATTGAACAAGTTGGAACTGTGCCTCTGGAGCAACCTTGCACCGAGTACAGAGTTAAGCTCATTTTCTCTCATGGAAGAACTTATTTTGTCCTGTCTGGACCTGCAGCCTCTCGTGCAGCTTCCGTCTTCGTTGTTGGAGTTGCGAATTGATAACTTCAACTTGACAAGATCACTATCATCCAACTTGAGAAGTTTGCCGATGTTAGTGCTCTAGGGCTCGCAAGTGAAAGAAATACAACTCCATGAGCTTCCACAGTCAACAAATATGACTCTGGAGTGGTGTGACCTCCTAGAGAGATTGTTCATTCTATCAAGTTTAGGGAACGTGATCCAAGCCCGGATGTGAAAATGCTCAAAGCTGGTGTGATAAAATCACTGCAGTACTTGTCAATCAAGGATTGGCAGTCTGTACAAAGGTTAGGTGCTGAAGTCCCAACGATTTAGTGTCTTTGAGTGAGTTCACCTTTTGTGGGGGAGAGAGTGTCCGTTCAATCAACCGCCCTAAAGAAGCTAAAGGAATGCAGTTTAGTAAGTTGTGGAAAGCTACTCAAGATTCAGGTTGCCGATATGTTGGAATCATTGGAGTACTTTCTTCTTCACAATTGCTATGCTATGCAAAGGCTCGGCAGTCCGCCAAACACAACAATCTGCACCATTTAGTCATTGGGAGGTGTTCTGGATTAAGGATTGTCAAGGGACTCTACCAATTGGAGATTCTGTATAAGTTGCGTAATCATGGGTGTTGTAGACTGGAAAGGCTGACAGATGCGTGCGCCCCAAAAAACCAGATGAGTGCCAAATATGTTTTAGTAACTGCAGGGAGTTACTTTAATCCAGTCCAGACAAAGACAAAGACATCTGATTCGAGCACTATGGAGAGGTGGTTCTTCAAGTAACAGCAGAACAAATCAGAGATGAACTCTGAATTGGAGACTGAAAATGTATGCCTCCTCCTTGGACTATTTGATAATAGGCAATGGCATCGTTCTTTCCTTTCCAATTTCTTTGGTCTTCTCTCATTGGTCATAATCTTCCATTCATTGACTTCATCTACAAAATTTGTTCATATAGACATAAAAATGGAACTTCCAACTCATGGACTGGATTTCTGACACTAACGTAACTGATTATGGTAGATTTCCATATAATGCATATTTATTTTAGATTCATGTTGTAATACTGTCTTTTCCTTTTGCCTCTTTCATCAATACATTCAAGTTCAGTCACCTGAATGGAAGAAATTTAAGGTTAGAGATTTTCACTTCTAGACATTCTGAGGGATATAGAAGGTCAAAATGTGCTTCATAGAGGAAGGAACTTAATTTGGAAAAGCAAAACCAACTTTGAAGGAAGAAAAGGGAAAATTTTCCCGTATATGGACTACTGAATCATCATTCAGTTGTGTATAGACTCATGATGTCTTGCAGATAGGAGCCATGAGTTTGCTGTTCCCATGGTTGTGAAAAAGGCAAAACCAATGTTAAGAAAAATATTTGTTTGATGACATCTGCATTTTCTCATCCTAGAGTACTGGCTAAAGAAAATCTTATTTTTCATGTAGAAGGAGGCTAAAATGGAAGGGGATGGCGAACAGCCCGACACCAAGCTTCAGCGTCATTTCCATCCATCTGCAAGTTCTCAGAATCATGACCTTAGCAAAGAGCCTCCCATTGACAATGTCAAAGAAGGGACTCCGCCTGGAAATAAAAATCAGACAAGGCAGCGAGACTCGAACCCTCAAAGGATTTAACCACTATCCTCCATGTTTCAATCAACTGTTCTCATGTCACATAGACTGAAAAAGAATGTATTGAACTTAATCAAAACCTTAAAAAAAAAAAAAAAACTTAATCAAAACCTATTTTTGCAGGTCTATATGAACTTACTCCTCCAAGAACTTTTTCTGACAGGTTCAAGGCATGATTGGTGAGTATATCGGAAGGTGCCTGCAGCCATGACTTTCCTAGCATTAAAGCGGAAATTCTTTGAGTACGGAACAGAAAAAGCAAATGAAGAATAATTCAGAAATCATGGAGATGGAAAGACCAAGTCAAGCCTCGCCATTTTAATTGATTGAAGAGCTAAGTGATGACATCAAAAGATAACTTTAGACTCCTCTTGATCAATCTCAAAGGCAATTACAGTTGAGGCACGAGTCCTCCAAGGGCAAGAACTCATGTTGCATAGGATTTTCCTCTGCGCTAAGGATTAATTGTCCATTTGTCCAAGGTAAGTCTATCTGCTGGTGGAGTACAAATTGATTTCCATATGGTTTAACCGACAAGGTATTTTCCAATATTTGGCTTGCTTATGACAGTTTCTTCAACCATTGACATGGGATAAAACAACCAATGCACCTAAAGGCAGCTGATTGGCGCTTGTATACATTTTCGGCCAATGATTAGATGGTCGGTTAGCAATAATCTCTGTGAACATTCATTGACTGAGATTTAATAGAAGTTGCTTGATATTGGAAGCAACGACTTCCTAGAAACTGGACTTTACGCATTTTGCATTATATGCACTTTCGATGGATAAGGGAATCATTCTCTGAAGTTTGATAATATGGTAGTTCTTCGATATCTACTAAGTTATTTTTGAATTGCTTGGTCATAGCAAGCCCGCCTTGAGAAAGGATTTCACTTGTGCCATGAGTTCTAGGGACCCTAGTTTCAAGCTTTCTCTTGGCTCGTTCCCACGTCGGAACCAGAAACAACTTTGGCCGAAATAGGAAGATTTAAACTCTCTTAAGGGATCACTGTTGCTACTTTTGAACCTACCATCACGTCATATTGATAGAAGTGCATTGAACGTATTAATTCTCGCTAAACTTAGCAGGTCTGGATATATTTCCCCACACCAACTCTATAGATCTTTGTGCAGGTTTGAGATCTACTTCGTAACAGGAAAAGTATTTAGGGTTTTATTCTTGAAATTCTTTAAAGGGGCCTCGATTTTGTTGCATCCCGTAATCTCTTTATGTGTATATCAAAGATAACTAACATGAAAGAGTTTGGTGATGATAAGTACAACAAAGATAAAAGTTGATAAATATTAGATTGTGTTCAAAAGTTATTTTTCTTAATTATACTTAATAATTAATCCACAAATTTACTCGACGACCTGAAAACAATTATTTTTCTTGAAAATCTCTCTCTTCGACAAAGCTATGTTGATAGAGATATAAACTGAAGATACAAAAGGGACACAATGTGCTTTTGATGTGCATGGTGGTTGCACATGGCCTAACTTCCTCTCCCACGCTACATGTTTGCGTGTTTCGCGGTTCCATCTTAGATCGATTTTGTTTTCATTTTATGTTCTTAGGAATAACATTTAGCTAGACTGTTTGGCATCTTGGCAATCGATGTATCCTCTGAAATTTGCCGTCTATACGCATCGTCTATCCAAGAACCCGCTCCTCCCAAAGATCTGTTCTTGATGCTCAAAGAGCAGCGAAACTGCAAAAAACACGTCTTATATTCAAAATGTACCTTCACATATTACTATTTTTCTAATTTAAATTCCCTAGACACACACCTTTCAAATATCCGAAGCTCTTACAGCATTGAAATCTTAACATATAAATTCGCATATAATTTTTGACATTTCGAATAACATTTTAACCGTGATGGTATACGAAAGGTCGTTGTAGGCTTTTGATCGTTCATTTGTTCAAGATAGTGATAAAAACACTGCAACAAGGGAGTTATCCCTTGGATCCCCATTATTGCTTTGATTTTGTTGGTGACCTCAAAGCGGCACGCTTTGTACTTCCGGCCGGGTTTGAAGGCTTTAGACCAGTGTTGCGACTTTGCCACGTGACCCTTGATTGTGATTGATGTGACCTTTCCAGAAAATATAAAGGGACGTAGTTGTACGAAGACTTTAGGGATTCAAGTGAGACTGGGAGTCTACCAACGTAACATCGTGTATTTGCCCAGCCAGTCACGTTGCCTGCGTGGAGTGTGAATATTTACTGTGAATACATGACAGATAGTTGGAGGCCGTCCCTTTAAAGGACTAAAGATGTTTGGTGCGACGTCCTGAAGTTTTCTACGATGCCTAATGTTACTTAGGATAATAAGAAAACCAACGGTTTGCAGGGGTTAACGGAGAAGTTTGGTAAAATTACAGATCAGCTAATTGAATTTGCTAACTCGAATGTAGAGCCGTGATTGTCAGTATGTGTCTTTGTAGAGGGTTATGAAATTTATTGGAGTGTCAAGAAGGGCTATGTAGAGTATAGTGTGACAACCATCAAACCATAGAAACTCAATACCTACAATTTGGGTAGATCTAAAATGTCAAATTTAGTGGGCAACATATTAAATTTAGTGCACAGGCGAGCAGAATCTCATGTCCAACTCCTGCTAAATACTGTTCAAAAAAAAAAACTCCTGCTAAATATATTTCTTTCTCATATTTTGTAAAAGGGAGAGTTTAGTTCATTCTCGATGACGCCTATAATTACCCCGCTTTTGTTTGTATCAGTGCTTCAGCTATTATACTGGTGACTTTCCCTTGGCTGTCTATGTTGAAAATCTCTCTCTTAGCTTCGGTGCCCGCACACCCTTAATTTTTCTATAGGGACATCTGAGAAAGAGAGATAGATCTGGTAAAATAGGCTCCCATGGCGAACCTAGAGGCCGGAATGAGCAGCGATGGTGCAGCAGGAGGGGAGTATCAAGTGTTCCTGAGTTTTAGAGGACCGGACACTCGTCATGGATTCACGGACTGTCTCTACCACGCCTTGGTAGATGCAGGAATCCGCGTCTTCAGGGACGATGATGAACTCCGTGTTGGGGAAGTGATTGGTGGAGAGTTGCTTCGGGCTATCGACAACTCCATACTCTACATACCTATCTTTTCTCGAAGCTACGCTACTAGTAAATGGTGCCTCCGAGAGCTCACTAGGATAGTGGAGAACACAGACGCCTCTAATAGATCTGAGGGGATTAAGAAGAAGATACTTCCCATTTTCTTCGACGTGGAACCTGAAGATGTGAAGCTTAAAACGTCATCGTATAGTGATGCCCTGCTGGAGCATGAGAAGAAGGTCCCTGAGGAAGTCAAGGCATGGCGAAAGGCTCTTGTGCAGGTAGATGAAATCAAGGGGTGGAATCTGAACAAGGATGAAGGGTAAACTCCGTTTAACATCCTTGAACTCATTTTTTTTTTTTTTTTCATTTGAGGTGAAGAAAAGAGCACAAACTCATCTCGCTGTTTGGTCTTATTTTCAGTCGTTAATATAACTTGATGATGAAAACAGACTTTCAGAGGAAATAACTGTACTTCTTCAATATCGTTGAACAAGTTCTCGTATCAGATCCTGAGGAATTCAAACTCTTCAATTTTATGTTTGGGGAAGTCCAATGAATAACCATTTTTAATTCCATCTCAAATAATGTTGTTTTTCCTTAATACAGTTTGTGATCTATATTGCGTTGTCTTGTGCTGCAATTATGTGATTTTCTGCAAATTAATGATCGGAAGAATGACGGATTAATATATCTAAACATATCAAATCACAAATCCACAAAGTTGTAGGAAAAGCAGGAAAACATTGCATCAGGCTTGAACTCTAATCAGATGCATTTGCATTTAGTATGTCAAATTACATCCTGAACATCTCATTATCGTTTATTTCTGATTAATTAAATAGAAGGGCTTTTCTTTTTGGTAGCCAGGGACATCTTATCAAGTTGGTTGTTGAAGAGGTTCTGGATAATTTGAAGATAAAGCATAAACCTGTGACTGAACATTTAGTTGGACTCCCTGATCGGGTAGTAGATGTCATGAAATTACTAGACATCAACTCTGGTGATGTGCGGCTAATTGGAATTCATGGAATGGGTGGTATTGGTAAAACAACGCTAGCCAAGATCATCTTCAACCAACTATCTTCGCACTTTGGAAAGCGACGCAGCTTCCTTGAAGACATTCGCGAAGAGTCAAGGAAGGATAGCTTAGTCAAGTTGCAGGAGAAATTGCTGTCCGAAATTATTAATTCTAAAGTAATAGAAAGAATTCCTGATGCTGATTATGGCATGAGGAGGACTGGAGAAATTCTTTGCAATAAGATGGTTCTCATAGTTCTTGATGATGTTGACAAGGGCGAACAAATCGAGAAACTACTAGGAAAATACTCTCTGTATCCAGGAACTAGGATAATTGTTACGACTAGGAATACGGGTGTGCTGCAGATAAAGGGATTTAAGTATACAGTTCTACCTTATCAGATGGAGGAGCTAAACTTTAATCATGCACTCCAGCTTTTCGAAAGGCATGCATTTGGTGGAGACTCTCCTTCACATGATCATCGTATCCTTGCTAGGGAAATTGTCTCTACTACCGGAGGGCTTCCTTTGGCTCTTGAAGTGATAGGTTCACTCCTCTATCGAAAGCCGAGAGCAATATGGAGCGAGACATTGGAGAAGTCAAGAGAAATACCTGAGAATGAGGTCCAAAGGAAGTTGAAGATTAGCTATGATGCGCTAGATGATTATCAGCAACAGATTTTTCTTGACATTGCATGCTTTTTCATTAATGAGGATACGACTAATGCAATTTACATGTGGACTGAGTGTCAGTTTTTTCCTGAAGGCGGAATCGATGTCCTTATTAGCATGTCCTTGATAAAGATATTAGATAACAGAAGATTTTGGATGCATGATCAACTAAGAGATCTTGGAAGGGAAATTGTTCATAAAGAAAGCCTGACAGACCCTGGAGAGCGTAGTAGATTGTGGATAAGCGAAGAGATCCACGAAATATTAAGAACAAAGGAGGTAAAGTAACAACAATTACTGGTTTGCAAATAGAAAACTAGACATGCTAGTGCTGAGAATTGCCTTATCTGCTGAGAAATATTTCTTTATATGTGATAAAATAAACTTAGTTGATGATTAATGAATGTCTACTTACAATTGTAATTATTTGTTGGCAGAGCAAGAAGAAGGTTCAAGCATTTGATCTAGATGGAAAGTATACTCCGATCTTGATCACAGATAAACAGCTTGAAAGGTTTCGAAGTTTAAGATTTCTAAAGTTATGTGATGTAACCTTTATTGGAGATTTCTCAGATTGTCTTTCAAAGATAAGATGGTTTTGTTGGCATTCTCCTCCACAAAGTTTTTGGGCGGTCAATATGCATTCAAGAAATATAGTTGTTCTCGAACTTTCTGACAATCACTTTACAGATGATTCAAATGTGTGGAGCTTAATGAAGGTATCTTCTCTTATGTGTTTATCACTTCTACTGTAACTTTCTCCTTGTATATATGTCTGATAGCTTTTCCATCTGGAATATTATTACTTTCTGTAGATGGCAACCAAATTAAAGGTTCTAACTCTCAAAAAGTGTTTCGGCATTACCAGAACTCCAGACATCTCCAAGTGCTTGATGCTAGAGAGGTTGACTCTTGAAAGATGTGACAATTTGACAGAAATTGACTGTTCAATTGGAAGATTGAGGTGCCTGATTGACTTGAATATAAACGGCTGCTCACGTCTTGAAGAGTTGCCTAAAGAAGCTGGAGGGCTAGAGAACCTTAAGCGCTTCTCTTTGACAGATTGCTATAGGGTGAGCAAACTTCCCGACTCAATTGGGAAATTAGCATCCTTGACGGAGTTGTTTCTATCAAATATGAGAGTTACAAGCTTACCTGATTCAATCTGTAGACTAAAATATCTGTCAAGTCTCTATGTATCAAGAATGCCAATCACCGAACTTCCAGACTCTATTGCAGCACTTGTGAAACTCAAGTCTTTGTCTCTGATTAGCACTGAGATCAGAGAGCTTCCTATCTCCATCGGAAAGCTGAAATCATTGCATGTGTTGGATTTTTCATGTAAGATGATACCTATATTAACTGGAAAAAGGTGGAAGCTTCCTAATGCTATTGGAATGTTGGAGAATCTTGAAGAGATACATGCTGAGCGCTGTGAAGAATTGGAAGGCAAAATTCCTGATGAAGTTGGAAACTTGCTATTGTTGAGAATCCTAAATTTATCAGATACACGAATAGATGCCGTGCCTAGCACAATCAGCATGCTTCCTCGCCTCCAAAAACTGGACTTAAGTAGATGTCATGAGATTAAAGAGTTGCCAAAGCTTCCCACAAGCTTGATCTGTTTACGTGTTGAATCTCGCTCGCTACTGTTGGTCCCAAATCTGTCGAACTTGACTAATTTGGAGGAATTGCTTCTTTCTGATGGCCCTAGATATATGAACGGATCAGATTTAATGCAGACTTCTGACTTGTCGTGGATTGGGAGGTTATCCAAATTAAACAAGTTGGAACTGCGCCTCTGGAACAACCCCACCCCGCCCACAGAGTTAAGCTCCCTTATTCTCCTGGAAGAACTTACTTTGTCTAGTCTGGACCTGCAACCTCTCGAGCAGCTTCCATCTTCCTTGTTGGAGTTGCGGCTTGATAACTTCAACTCAACCAGATCACTATCATCCAACTTGAGAAGTTTGTCAATATTAGTGCTCTGTGGCTCTCGAGTGAAAGAAATACAACTCCATGGGCTTCTACAATTGAGAAATTTGACCGTGGAGTGTTGTAAACTCCTAGAAAGATTGTCCATCCTATCAAGCTTAAAGAACCTGATTTATATCCGGGTGTGCAAATGCTCACAGCTGGTTGACATTCAATTCCATGGTGTGATGGAATCGCTGCAGTACTTGTCAATTGAGGATTGTGAGTCTGTCGAAAGGTTACATGCTGAAGTCTCCAACGATTTAGAGTCTACGAGTGAGTTGGCTTTTTGTGGGGAGAGAGTTTCCATTCTATCAACCGCCCTAAAGAAACTGAAAGAATGCAGTTTGGTAAGTTGCGGAAAGCTACTCGAAATTCAAGTTGTTGGTATTTTGGAATCATTGGAATACTTTCTCCTTTACCATTGCCATGCTACAACAAGGCTAGGTGGTCTGGCAAACATAAAGAACCTGCGCCATTTAGCCATCGGGATGTGTTCTCAATTAAGGGTTGTCGAGGGACTAGACAAATTAGAGATACTGGATGAGTTGAATATTTTTGGATGTTATTCACTGGAAAGGCCGATAGATGCGTGGACCACAAAAATACCAGATGAGTGCCGTATATATTTTACTAACTGCGGGGAGTTACTGGACTCTGATCCAGTCGGAGACAACAATGTCCCGTTCGAGCGTTATAAAGAGATGATACTTCGGGGAACAGCAGACACCCAATCAGAGACCAAGAACTCTGAATTGGAGACTGAAAAGGTATGCCTCCTTTGATTATTTGATAGTAGGCAATGGTAACGCGCTTTCTTTCCTTTTTCTTTGGCCCCCTCGTTTTGGTCATGTTCTTCCATTGATTGACCTTATCCACACGATCTGTTTATACAAACATGAAAACGGAACTTCCAACTGGTAGACCGAATTTCTGACCCTAATGTAACTAATTGATGTTATATTAAATTGAAAGATAAATCGTTGCTCACTGTCTGCAATGATAGATGTTTTGTTCCACGTAGTACACATTAGTCTCAAATTCCTGTAGTAACAATGTCATTTCCTTGTGCTTCTTTCATCAATAATTCCAGTTCAGTCACCGGAATGTAAGAAATTCAGGGTTAGAGATTTTCACTTCTGGACATTCTGAATGATTTGGAAGGTCATAATGTGCTTCATAGAGGAACTTAATTTGGCCAAGTAAAACTGACATTGAAGGAAGAAAAAGGGGAGATTCTACACTACTTTGACTACTATATAGACTCATGATGTCTTGCAAATAGGAAACATGAGTTTGCTGCACCCTTGTTTGGGAAACAGGCAAAACCAATGTGAAGAAATAATTTATTTGATGACACCTGCATTTTCTCATCCCAGAATACTGGCTAAAAAGAATCGTATTTTTCCTGTAGGAGGCTAAAATGAAAGGGGATGCCGAAGAGCACGAGACTGAGCTGCAGCTACAGTTCCAACCATCTACAAGTTCTCGGGATCATGAAATTATCGAAGAGCCTCCCGTTGACCATGTCAGAGAAAGGACTTCGCCTGGAGAGCAAAACCAGACCACGGAGCAAGACTCGAACCCTATAAGTATTTCACTGCTATTGTCCATGTTTGGATCTACTGTTATCATGTCATACAGATTAAATGTATGTATTGAACTTAATCGCAACCTTTTTTTCCAGGTCTAGATGAACTTGCTTCACCAAGAACATTTTCTGATAGGTTCAAGACATGCTTAGTGAGCATACTGGAATGTATCTGCAACCGTGACTTTCCTAGATTTAAAGGTGAAATTCTTTGAAGGTCATAACAGAAGAAGCATATGAAAGATAATTCAGAATAAGTGGAGACGGAAGACGAAGTCAAGTCTTGCCATTTTGGTTGATTGAAGAGCTAAGTGATGGCATCGAAAGAAAACTTTCGGACTCCTCTTGATAAACCTCAAGGGCAACTACAGTCAAGGGACAAGTGCTCCAGAAACAAGAACTCATGTTGCATAGGATTTTCCTCTGCGTTGGGGATTCATTATCCATTTGTCTGAGGTAAATCTATCTCCTAGTGGAGTACAAATTGATTTCCACATGGTTCAACTAACAAAGTATTTTCCAATATTTGGATTGCTCATGACAGTTTCTTCAATCATTGACGGCATGGGATAAACCAACCAACGCATGACAGGCAGCTGAACAGCACTGATATACATTTTCAACCAAAGATTAGGTGGTTGGTTAGTTGTAATCTCTATCAATATTCATTGGCCAAGATTTAATAGAAGTTGCCTAATATTGGAAGCATTGTCTTCCTAAAAACTGGACTTAAGACACATTTTGTATGTCAGTTTTCATCTTGTATTCACCTTTAGATTGATGAGGGAATCGTTCTACAAAGTTAGATAATTTGGAAGTTCTTCAATGCCTTCTGAGTTGCCCATGAATTGCTTGGTCCTAGCAAGAGATCCAGAGAAAGGATTTCACTCGTGTCCATGAGTTGCAAGGACCCTGGTATCAAGCTTTCTTTTGGCTTGTTCCCACGTTAGAACGAAGAACAACTTAGCCAACATAGGAAAATTGAAACTCTCTAATGAAATGCTTTAGCAGTGACATAGGCAAAGAAATTATTCATTCACTAGAAAGTTGGACTAGGTGGCGGACACCAGGCTCTTATCTTTATGTTGACCTAGGATTGATCGCGTTAATCCTAAGTCAATAATAAAATATTATTAATACATATAAAATGGCCATGTGAATGGCATATGAGCCTAGGGCCAGGCGAGCAAGCAAGGGCCAACAACCCTTAAAT
The DNA here is from genome assembly GCA_014182885.2 of Eucalyptus caleyi. Lineage (NCBI taxonomy): Eukaryota > Viridiplantae > Streptophyta > Magnoliopsida > Myrtales > Myrtaceae > Eucalyptus > Eucalyptus caleyi. The sequence goes on along the minus strand of CM024468.2, from coordinate 37,338,831 downwards.
TTGGGGAAAGGGTCATGCCTCCTGGCATGTGCTTGCAGGCCCTCTCCGCGGGCTGACGAGGCCTCGCTCAAGGCCCGGACAAGTCGCTGACCATATTTGAGGCTCTGGCGACCTCCGTTAGTCCTTTCTAGTGGTAGCAGCTACCAGCAACGGCCCCTTGCCAGCCTTGGTGGGGGTTTGTGTTTTTTTTTAATCTAATTTAGTTTGTATGTTTAATAAAATTTTGAATATTTTTCTGGCATGGCACTTGCTAGGTATTGTATGGTCGTCACGTGTTTTTAAAAAGTAATAAAATAAAATGAGTCGGCATTTTTCATTAGTATAATTGAATAGAGTTAACGAAAGGATTTGATTGAATCAATCAAGTTGCCTGATGAATGCCTAATAATGTATCACCATCAACAATCAAGCTGGTCATGCATCCATAATGTATCATCCATAATGTATCACCATCAACAATCTTTTCCATAATGTATCACCCCTAAGCAAGCACTCCCTCTGAACAAGTTGCCTGATGAATGCCTAATAACAGTTAGGAAGTGTTGGAAATTATAAAGCCGCGGCTATCCTAATGTCGAGGGCCTTTCCTACAGGGATTACAAGGACATGATTGTCACAACAGCAAACTCTCCTACAGAGTCGCTCCCATTAGAGACATCAAACGAGGTATCCTTATCCTTCTTCATAAGTAGTAGCATAGCCCTTGCCCTTTTTTTGTTATCCTCTATAATAACGTAACTAGTCTGGTCTTGAAGACTAAAAGATCTAACTTGTTTACTTATTCAACCTTCGCATAATATTATTGTTCTTCGTTGAGTCTATCAGGAAAAACTCAAAACATGGAAAGCCAAATAATACAAGCAAGTATGATATAGATTAGTTATGGTTCACTACAGAAAATTTGCATTTCTTGTAGGATGAAGATGGAACGGACGATGAAGGGTAAGATTTGGAGGTGGATAGAGACAGCTCTGACGATAATAGCTCACCTCCGATCATGACTTCTCACGAGCCAGATACTGAGCTCTGACTTCGATTTCTTTCATCCGTGAGTTCTCAAGATAAAGAGATTCCCATTGTAAGTGATGTGAAGAGGGGACCTGAATATAACCACAATCTTTCTTGATTTCATTGTAAGCCTTAAACTTTTCCAACTTGTTTAATCGGGTTTCTGAATTTTTCCTTGCAATTGGATCCTTAAAAGTATATGTTTTATTTTTGTTCAAGTTCATCTTTTCGTTAAAATGAAAACTAAAATGCTGGCATGGATTGACACATTGGCGCCACATTGATATTGACTGGACAAGTTCATATTTATGCGTAATTCCCTGAGAGAAAATAAAAATAAAAAAGAGAGATAGAAGAAAGGGAAGGCTGCAAGGGCAGGTGGCAATGCTAGTGGGCCGCTCGCGCGCTGACAAGGGCCACTGAGTCTTTGTCGGCTGTGACTTATGTCAAAATTAGGCGATTGTTGGTAGGGGTGAGCGGTTCCAGGTTCCGGTTCGGTTCCGTCTGGAACCTGGAACCTACCCTCGGGTACAGGTTCCAAAAAATTTGGAACCTGGAACCTACCCGTCAGAATCAAGAACCTGGAACCTACCCGGTCACAGGTTCCAGGGTCGGTTCCAGGTTCCAACAGGTTCTTTTTTTTTTCTTCATTTTTAAATTTGAATTATAACATACGCGCATGTCATCGGATATGCTGGCTATCGCCAATCTTTCTTCTCAAACCATATTCTGTGATGAGTACGAGCATGATGTTCGCGCACTCTCTTGGGAGATCGGTGACAATTCATATGATGAACTGAAATCGATATATTTTTGCAGTGAATGAATGGATGACCTATCTGGGCTGGCGGAGAGTCCGGCGGGGTGAAAGGATTCCATTCGGTCATAGAGCGAGGAGGATGGTTGATCGTGCTTGATCTTCCGGAGCTGATGAACGATATGTCGGTTTCTACTTACGGCATCATCCCCGCCGCATATGCTGATGAGCCTCTTCTTTTATCCAATGCTGACTGTTTCATTATTTTTTCATTGAACTCGTTGAATGAGTCTAAACTTATAAAACCAGTAGCATGACATGATCACAATGAGAGTACTCAACCTATGCTGCCTTTCCCCTCCTCTCACAAGTCACGAGACTTGCAACTATATGGACCCAATATCCAACTTGACATGCATCAAGGATAGTCAAGAAAAAAAAGGCATTTCTTGCCAAAGATTCGTCTCTTTGTAAATTGAAATGTCTATAGACTACAAGCATTTGAAACCCCCATATGCATTCAATCATCAACAAGAACAGAACATTCATCCTCAGCACGCCTCCATTATCATCAACAAGAAGAACGACATCGACGCGCGCTAAAAGCGTCGCCTTAAGATCGACGGAAAGCGAGATTAGATGAGGACCGTACCTTGATTGATCTGGCAAATGCCGAATTCAAGAGAAGGCAAATCGCAATGTTTCGAACGGGGACCCTTAGGCTTCGTGATAAACGAGTCCAGCGACTAGCGTCGAGCGGCGGCGGCGTGGCTGCGGCGTCCGGCGGCGGCCTCGAGGGCGAGCGGCGTTGGCGACGGCAAAGCGGCCTCGGCGACGGGCGAGAACGGAGAGCCTGGCGTCGAGCGGCGAGGGTTCGGGCGAGCGGCCTCGGCGACGGGCATAGCACGAGAGAGGCGCGTCGAGCGGCGAGGGTTCGGGCGAGCGGCCTCGGCGACGGGTAGAGCACGAGAGAGGCGGCGTCGAGCGGCGAGGGTTCGGGCGAGCGGCCTCGGCGATCGGCTTGTCGGACGGCGAGATGGCTTGTCGGATGGCGAGATGACTTGTCGGACGAGGGGTGGGTGGTGGTGGTTCGGTGGCCAAGAGGTGGTGGTGAGTAGGGCGTGGGGCGGCGGTGTGGTGGTGGGTTAGCGGCGAGCGGCGGCAAGAGGAGGAGGAAGAAGAAAAAGAAGAAGAAGAAGAAGGGGTAGGGTTTCGGCCGAGAGAGGGGGAAAGGGAAGAGAGAGAGAGAGAAGAAAAGAAAAAGTTTGGGGGGTGAGGAAGTGACGTGACGAGGGAAAAGGGGAGAAAAGAAAGAGAGAGAGAGAGAGAGAGAAGAAAGGGAAAGGGGGAAGAATCCGCAGAGGGGGGAAATCTTGCGGGGGAAAAGTTAAGATTTTTTTTTAAAATTATGACCGGTTCGGTTCCGGTTCCGGTTCCCTTTTAGGGAACCGGGAACCGGAACCGGAACGCCGGTTCCCAGAAAAAGGGAACCGGGAACCGGAACCGGTCTCTTTAGAACCGGGAACCGAACCGGAACCTCCTCCGGTTCGGTTCCCGGTTCCCGGTTACCCGGGAACCGTGCTCACCCCTAATTGTTGGGGCTAGACAAACCAAGAGTTGATCGCTGGGTCTTGTGACTAGGACATTGGAGATTAGCTAGTTGTTTCGAGTAATGCTTAGTAAAATTGATTAGCTATGAAGAATTATGAAAAAAAAAAAAAAAGTGATGTGGTAAGATACCTTCAATCTTGAGGTGCCCCATATATTTGAATAAAGTGTGAATGGAATGGATGGAAATTGATTTAAACATCAAGATGAATAAAGTTAATCGGAAATAAAAATGGGAGAGGGGGAAATTAGAAGGAAAGCAAGAGCTTTGGGCAAGAACATCAAAGGAGATCAAAGTGGTGCAGAACCTAAAGGTAAATGAAATGGGAGACTTGAAACTAACGTACTTGAGATATAAATAACATTGGAATTGAAAATGGATTCAAAATTATAAATAAATAATGCTCAGAAGTTGAAGCTAAAATTGAAAGGCATTGCGAAACTATGAAAGAATGATCGAACAAAAATGCAACAGTTGCATAATTGAGCACATTTTGCTTTTCTTTATAACTTGCGTATCTCGTCATATTCTTCTTTGCTTCAATCTCTCTATGATGTAATCACAAATTTGCCTTGATTTAGCTCATTTTTGTTTAACACGAGCAGATTAGTCATATTTGATAAGATTTTTTTTTATTCCAAATTCTTCATTAACACCATAGTGATTTTGGGACGTTTCGTTTTGCCTTTTCCCTATCTTTAAAAGCACACCGCCAATATCCTTTGTGGCCACGTGGAGAATTCCGAAAGAGTGTTACCTGGACCTCCCTAACCTCTAAGATGACACTGACAGCCTAAATAAATTAGGATTTTTTTAAATTTTTATTTGATGGAAACAGTAACTTTTAGCCCTCTTTATTCCAACGGCTATAACTCCGCAGACCAATCCACCACCGTGAGATTAGAAGGAGATCTAGCGGCCGAAAGTGAAGGAAAGAAGACCCTTGTAAGGGAAGTGCTGTAAGCTTTGCAAACGAGAGACGAGAGTTCTCAAACTTATCTCTTATTCCACACGATCTCACTTGGAGATAGAGAGAGAGAGAGAGTTTTGCCTTGCCAATCAGATTTGAAGAAGCTTGTCCTTTGGTCAGGAATGGCTTCAAGACCATTGTAAGGGAAGCGCCGTCGGCTTTCGCATTTGTCGCTACCTCCACGTTCGCTTCAACCTCAGTTGCCTCGGCCCCACATTCACTACGACCTCCCAGATTGCTTTGGCCTCCCCATTCGCCTCGCGCTCCATGCTCTCTGTCCATGCTCCAGTCTCTTCTCTTCGAGTCTCTTTGGGCTTTCATGGGCTTTCAAATCCCTTGTCCATACAGCCCAAGGTCATCTACGGAGTTGTACCATTTGCCAGCATAATCTTTCCAACCACTAGAGCTGAATTGGATAATTCAGGAGTACCCATAAAAGAGCTTATGGGAATATGGATTGTAGACACTAGCTCAAGGGTCTGGAAGTTTGATTCCCCTTTGCATTTAGGCTCCACATCCGAGATGATTGTTTCATGGTAGACCTTGAAGTCTTTTTCCTTGTACACGGTAATAAGCCTACCATTGGCCACAAACCGTACTTTCTGATGGAGGCTAGAGGGGACAGCAATCGCAGTATGAATCCTTCTTAATAGGAAATTGAAGGCACTTGATATATCTAAAACCTAAAATAGTACCGGGAATAGCACAGGACCAATTAGTAATTTCAACTCGATTTCTCCAATCACCTCCTTTCTCATCCCATTGAACGTGTAAACGGTTGACTTAGCATTGTGAATTCTCTCCATCTCAACACCTAGGTGGTGGAGCATAGCCAATGGGCATATATTCAGCGTAAAACCGTTATCAATTAATGCTCTAGAGACAATAGTACCATCATGTTTCATAGAAATATGTAGTGCCTTTATATGGTTATGACCATCGGTAGGGAAGTCTTCGTCGGCGAAGGAAATCTAATCTTTCAACAAGATGGTCCCCACAAATTCCTCTAATTGGGTGTTGTCGATCTTTTTTGGAATGTGCACCTCATTAAGGACCTTCAACAAGGTGTTCTTGTGCTTTTTTGAGGACTTAAATAGCTCTAGCAAGGAGATTTGGGCCAACATTTTGTAACATTGAACTCACTTGTTTTTACCACGGTTGGGAACTATTTCGCATCTTCCTCATTTATGACTTCCTTTTCAATTCCTCTAATAGGTGCGTAGTAGCAACCTAAGTGAGTGACAACATCCACTTCATTCATTTCATAGTCCAAGGTACTACTTTAGCATCAAACTTAGGAGGAGACTCTAAAAGTATCACTTCATTTTCTTTCGGCAACGGTAGTTCAATCACAATTGGCGTTGGGCCCTCTTCCATGATTTCAATTGTGCAAGGCCTTGCTTGTAATCGGCTATGATTGCCAAGCATTGGCTAGGGCTTGGCAACCCCGACCGACCCTCAACCCACTATTGCTAGCCCTTTCTAGCGAGGGTGGGGCGAGGGTGGCAAGTGTTGTGGAGGCCCTCCCTGATTTCCTTAAAAAAAAAAAAAATGGCTTTTTAATTTAATTTAATTTATATTAAAAATCAAATTTGGGGGCAAAATGATGTTGTTTTGGGACAATGATTACTAAGTGGATATTCCTGTAAGCCACATAGACAAAGCTTTCTTCCCCTTCCCCATACTTAAAAGATCTAGGCGAGGGCATGCAAGGCTTCACTTAAGGTCGGCCATGGTTGCTGGCTTGCCCCACTGTTACCAAACCCTTTTAGGGAGGACGGTGGGGTGATGGCAGCGAGGGTCGTGGAGACCTTCATTGATTTCCTTTTTTTTTTTTAATAAAAAATAGTTTTTTTAATTTCATTTAATTAGTATTTGTATTAAAAATCAAAATTTAGGATCAAACGGTGTTGTTTTGGAACAAGAATTATTGAATGGACATTCCGGCAAGTCACATAAACAGTTTTATAAATAGAATAATGCCACATCGGATTTCCGGCAAGTCTCGCCGGAGTTGGCACTCGACTATCTAATTTTTTTTTTTTTATAAAAGTGACACCTAATTGTACCTCTTGGAAATTTTGGCACTTATATGTTTATTCATACTAAGTTTTGGCACTTGAAATATATTTCTTTCCTAGTAGGGCTATAGATATAATCTGAATTGTATATATCCCGATGGTTGACCCCTATGGTTAGTTCCTAGTGTGACTTTCTTCACAATTTGGGGTAGCCGAATTCAAAAATTGCCTTCTAAAAAAGAAGAAGACAAAATCAAAATCTGGTACAATGATATTAACGTCTCTTTTGCTACGCAAGCAAAAGGTTCTTAATTAGCGTTGGGAAAATTTATGTGTTTCTTTAATTTTAGCTTCGATTAAAGATCTAATTATACTCTTTGATGGAAATAAATGATTTAAAAAAATTCTGAAAATAATTACTTGTGTCATTTGAAATAATTAGTTAATGAAAATATTTTTGTTATCGTCAATAATTTATATCTAAATAATTTCGTGGATATTTTCATTCATTTATTTTTGTAAACTTTGAGAATTTTTCGATTTTTATCTTCGAAACAACAATATTGAGCCTTGGATTGATATCGATACCAATGATAAATGCTAAAACCGGGTTAATGATTATCAAAGAATTGATCAAATGGATCAAAAAGGTCTTTTTTGTTTTGTTTTGTTAGATACCATAATTCCTCCATTTTAGAAAATTTTAAGATATACGAGCAATTGTGTTAGAAAATGTTATTTTTCAAATTATTTATTATTTACAAATTAAACGAAGCTTAAATAACAGAATTTAAGTTTGCTACAAGATGAACGATAAAATCAATCCAAATCAGTCGTATTGCCAAACAAGGTGATTCTTTCGATTTTTAGTCCTACGGACTCCGGAATTTTGGTCCACTTTCTTTAGTCGTTAGCTCGTAAGCAAAGCACACGTCATTAAACTGGGATTCTCTGCCTCTGGCCATGGCAAAGACAAGAAAGTGACAGAAGAAGACTTTCGCTTCCTGTCCGGTAGATTGTACGAAGAAGAGAAGCCCAGTTGGTTTCAGCTTTCCCTTGATTTTGTCGAACCTAGTGTCAGCTCCGAGCGTGGGCAAGCGAACCCACCATCCTCTCGTTGGGTGACAACAAGGAGAGAGATAGGAGAGAGGGGCCGAATACTGATGACGTCTGTGGCTGTTGACCAAGAACCTCCGATGCCCACCTCGGCGGCCGGAACGAGCGGCGGCGCCACCGCGCTAGGAGCCGGCTTCCAGGCGTTCCTGAGCTTCCGAGGGCTCGACACTCGCGGCGGGTTCACCGACACCCTCTACCACGCCTTGGTCGACGCCGGGGTCCGCGTCTTCAGAGACGACGACGAGCTCCGCGTCGGCGAGACGATCGGGGGAGCGCTTCTGCGGGCGATCGACGACTCCAGGCTGTACATTCCCATCTTCTCCAGTTGGTATGCTTCCAGCAAATGGTGCCTCCGCGAGCTTGCGCGGATCGTGGAGGACACGTCTAGATCGAAGGGGAGCAAGAAGATACTGCCCATTTTCTTCGACGTCGAACCCGACGATGTGAAGCTTAAGACCTCTCTGTACAGCGATGCTTTGGTGGGGCATCAGAAGAAATTTCCCGATGAAGTGAACGCGTGGCGAGAGGCTCTTGTAGAGGTTGGTAAAATTAAAGGATGGAGCTTGAAAAATTTTGGAGGGTAAACTCTGCAGATCCTTTAACTTTCTTTTGCATCATCTCTATGATGAATTCATAGACTAATCTCCATGTGTGTGCAAATGGGATGTCTAAAGGAATGAAGTTTCGTTCTTGTCTTATCCCATATTGTTAATTCAAACTTTCTCTTAAGAAACATTGACATTTGGCGAATTTGCTCTTTGGTTTGATTCCGAGTCTTATGAGTTATCTTGCATTGTCAAATTATCTCCCGGGAAGTTGTGTCATGCATTTATGAATGTATAAGCCATCCTAATTTCGCAAGTTCAATGAAGGACACTGACCTGCACTTGACTCAGGACCTACAGTTCTTCAGCTCAATTAACAAAGGAAACCACCATCTGGTCTTACACATTGTTTTTGCAATTATAAAGTTACAGGAGGTTGTGAAACTAGTTTTGGTGGGTTCTGTAAGCTTGCTGATTTGTCTCATACGTCTTGGTTCCTTTGTAGGATCAGCAAGAGTAACAAATTTCCATTTGGTTATAGTTCCCCTGATACAATAATGTCACTCCAAAGCGGGGTTGGTGTTGCTTTAGGGACATATCTCAACCTGTACTCGGTTTAATTGGACCATTTAAAGATTAGTAAGGAATGACAAGGCCTACCCTGTCCGATAAATTTTTAGGCAACCTGATGGGATATTGTCATGAGTTTCGTGATGAAAGCGGAGGGCCTAGTCGAACTAATTTTGTATTCCTTTTTTGATTTCTGATATGAAAGTTCTCTTTGTAATTACAGAGAGTTCATATGTATTAAGGTATCGTGAGTTCTTTTGCTCGCATACTCTGAATTTGATAATGAATTCTATGTTCATTTGCCTGTGGATGCTGGCCGATGGCCATACCACAGAGGGAGAAATGATAGCAATTTCTCCCTCTGTCTATTTATTTTCTTGTTTATTTGTTGGTTAAGATTGCCAGTATCATATTCAGACTTCTTCCTCGAATCCTCATCAGAGACACATAATGTTAAAATCCGATTGCATTCGGTCCTGTCATACACATGCTTGTAGGTTACAAGAACTTGCATATATCATTCTTTCTCACTAAAAAACATGTTTTCTTGTTGACAGCCAAGGAGAGCTTATGAAACTGGTTGTCGAGGAGGTGTTGGATGAGCTCAAGACTAAACACAGATATGTGACTGAACATCTAATTGGAATGGATGACCGAGTAGCAGCCATAAAAAAATCATTAGACATCCACGCTGGTGGTGTACGGCTTGTTGGGATTCATGGGATGGGTGGTATAGGTAAAACAACCCTTGCCAAGGTCATCTTCAATCAACTGTCTTCTGAATTTGGAAACTGCAGAAGTTTCCTTAATGATATCCAAGAAGAGTCAAAGAAGGATGGGTTAGTCAAGCTGCAAGCCAAATTAATATCCGACATTGTTAATTCTAGAGTTATAGGCAAAATTGATGACGTTGGTTATGGAATGAAGAGGATCAAAGAAACACTTTGCAATAAGAAGGCTCTGATTATTCTTGATGACGTGGATAAGAGCGAACAAATCGAGAAATTGATTGGAAGTTCTTTATATTCAGGAACTAGAATAATTATCACAACAAGGAATAGAAGTTTGCTGCAGATTAGGGGATTCAAGTATGAAATTCTAGCTTATGAAATGCGGGAGATGAATTCTAAGGATGCACTTCAGCTTTTCAGTCGGCATGCATTCTGTGGAGACTCACCGCCAGATGATTACAACCACCTTTCAACAGAAATTGTCCATGTCACGGGAGGACTTCCTCTGGCTCTTGAAGTTATAGGCTCATTACTTTACTCTAAAGAGGAAGTAATATGGATAGAGACATTGGAAAAGCTAAGAAGCATACCAGAGGAGGAGGTCCAAAAGAAGTTGAAGATAAGCTTTGATGTCCTTGATGAGTTTCAACGGCATATTTTTCTTGATATTGCATGCTTTTTTGTTAGTGAGGATATTACCGATCCCATTTACATGTGGACGGACTGTAGGTTTTTCCCACAAAGTGGGATCAAAGTCCTTATCAATATGTCCTTGATAAAGATATTAAAGAACAATAAACTTTGGATGCATGATCAGTTAAGAGACCTTGGAAGGGAAATTGTTCGTCAAGAAAATCCGATAGAGCCTGAGAAGCGTAGCAGGTTATGGATCAAAGAAGAGATACTCGATGTCATAAGGTCAAAAGAGGTAAAGTGAGAATAACTAGTACCTTTGGAAATGAAAAATTATATTCCCTGTTATTAGAAATTCACTTGTCCGCTTAGTAGCTTTCTTTCCCCTGTTCCTTTTATTTAAGCTGTGAAACAGAATAGTCGTTTGTCAACAAAACTTCTACTCATCATCCTAAGTCTTTATGGGCAGAGGAAGGGACATGTTCAAGGACTTGATCTAGATGGAAGGCATACTCAGATCTTACTTGCAAATGACGAGTTTGAAAGGTTCCCACAATTAAGGTTTCTTAAATTATGCAATGGAACCTTTGTTGGGGACTTTGTGAATTGCTGTACAAAGCTAAGATGGTTATCTTGGGATTCTCCTCCTCCAGATATTAGGGTGGCCAATATGTATCTACAGAATGTAGTTGTTCTTAAACTTTTTAACAATCACTTCAATGATTTGGATGTATGGAGCCTAATCAAGGTATGCTATATGTTTACTTCTACTTTAATTGTCTCTTCTCAAAATCATTAGATGACTTGTCATTTGGAAGCTTAATTTATTTTGGCAGATGGCATGCAAATTGAAAGTTCTATCTCTTCAAGATTGTCCTAGCATAACAAGAACTCCAAACTTCTCTGGATGTTCTACTTTAGAGAGGTTGACTATTCAGTTATGTGATAATTTGATGACAATCGACTGCTCCATTGGGATGTTAAAGTGCCTGGTTGATTTGGATATTAGCTGCCGCTACCTCAAAGAGTTGCCTGATGAAATTGGAGGGCTGGTGACTCTTAAGCGCTTCTCTTTAAAGACCTGTTTTGGGCTGAGGAAACTCCCTGAGTCTATTGGTAAGCTAAGAGGCCTATTAACTTTTGACATTTCGAATACCTCGATTAATGAACTTCCAAATTCTGTTGGAGGGCTGCCGAAACTTGAGTTTCTGTCCATAAATTTCACAAAGATAAAGGAACTCCCAAAACCTATTCTTAACTGGGCATTATTGCTCGAGTTGGATTTGTCATCTGCAGAAATCATTGAATTACCTGAATCAATCAGAAATCTAAAAATGTTAAAAGTGATACGGGTGGGTTTTAACCCAATAAATAAGTTTCCTCGTGCTCTTGGAACATTGAAGAATCTTGAAGAGCTACATGCCTGTCGTTGTGAATTGGAAGGTGAAATCCCTACCGAAATTGGAGAGTTGTCCATGCTGAGAATCTTAGATTTGAGTTATACTAGAATAGTTAGCGTGCCAAGGACAATTGTCATGCTTCCTCTCCTGCAAATGCTGGACTTATATGCGTGTAATGAGATTCAAGAATTGCCAGAGCTTCCCTCTAGTTTGACCAATCTAACTCTGGAATCCCGTTCTCTGCGATTTGTCCCTGATCTCTCAAACCTTACTAACTTGGTTACATTGGTCCTCTCTGATGCATCTATGGTTTCAGGCACAACAAGCATAAGACAACCTTGTGACATGCGATGGTTACGGAGTTTATCCAAATTGAATGAATTGAACTTATGCCTGTTAAATATCCCTGCACCGCCTACAGAACTGGGCTCCCTTTCTTTTCTGGAAAAACTTAATTTGTATGGACTAGACCTGCAATCCCTCAAGGAGCTGCCATCATCTCTGTTGAACTTACAAGTCCACAGTTTCAACTCAGCAGAATTGCTCATGTCCAGCTTGAGAAACTTGTCAACTTTCAGACTCTCACGATCAGAGATGATGGAAATTCATCTTGATGGGCTTCATCAATTGGCAAGTTTGACTGTCTTGGACTGTGAACTCCTAGAGAGGCTATCCTTTCCATCAAACATAAAGTCCATTTATGTTATTGGTTGCCCAAAGCTAGTTGAGATTCATTTTCCAGGAGTTTTGGAATTGCTTGAGAGATTGGGTATTGAGAGGTGTGAATCTTTTGAAAGTTTAAGTTTTCTGCCGGAGCAAGGATGTGATGAGCTGACATTTTGTGAGGGGAGATTGTCCCTTCTATCAAGCGCCTTTAAGAAGCTCAAAGAATTCAGTGTTGTAGAATGCCCAAAGCTAGTTGAGATTCAAGTTGTCGGTATTCTGGAATTATTGGAGATATTTTCTGTGGATGGGTGTCTGGCTATGGAAAGATTAGGTGGTTTATCAAACTTGAAGAACCTCAAGTTGTTAAGTATGAGAGAATGCGGTGCTCTTCAAGCTGTTGAGGGCCTCGCTCATTTGGAGTGCTTGTGTAAATTGCTTGTTGGTGATTATGGATCATTGGAAAGGTGGATTGATGTATCGAGTGCAAAAATTCCAGATGAATGCGAGATGTTAATTTGGGATTGCAGTGGTTCAGTAAGTGAGATTTGTCCACGTAAAATTGAGTGCATCTTATTCAATCTCTACAGAGAGAGGATTCTTCTTGGACCAAACCAGGTGCACCTTCTCTTCCTGGCTTATGTTTCTTCGTTGCAAGTGCAACTCGCCCTTTCCCCTATACCTGTCATTTCTTCCACGTATCATATTTATTTTTCTGTAGAGTATTTTACTCTGGTAGCACTTAAGAGAGCATTTTTTGTGTTCTGATATCACTTGTTGGTTAAGGTACTTTACTTTTAACTGTTATGTTTATTGGGTGTTTAACTGATACCATTTCTCGTGTGCTGTGGTGGGTAATCGGAGAATAACTGTAATAGGAAAATCAAGACACTTGTACCATGTTGTGGTGCACGTAAAATAAAACAATTTCATCTCGCATTCTGTTTGTAAGACATTACCTTTTTTTGGACAACATAGAGACATTAGTTTACCATGACAATCTATTCACTCTTACCACACACAAATTACTTTACGTTTCATGAATGGGCATATCATATGTACTACATAATTAATAGGATGTCTCAGCTATATTTAATGAGCCACATAAATCCAACTGTAAAGAAACTGTTGTCAATAAAAATTAAAGTATGAAGAACCTTCATTTCTCAATGCATTTCTTTAGACAAATGTGATATTATGTCTTTATCATTTCAGAAAAGTTAACTTATTTTTTTAAGATGGACATATTGATTAGAAGCAAGGTTAGCTAATCAATCTGCAGATGGATTGCTTTCGCATCTGCCCTGCTTCTGACTTGCTACTTGTTTGAAGGAAGGTCTAGTAGGCATGTCGAATCAACTTTGCAGTCTGTTGTTCCTACCATATGAAAAAAATGAAAATGGGAAACCCATGATTCTGCTCATACAGAGGAAGAAGTAACTATAGAGCTAACATAAATCCAGGGCAATCACCAGCGTCATTTCAGGGAAACTGCCCCACAAGTTTAACCCGCCAACCCACCAGCCCAAGGCGAAACTCTGACCATTCAAATTTGATTAGAGAGGGAGAGTCTCCAGTTGACAACTAATTCTACCAGTCATTTGTCTGTAGCCTCATTTGCGTACTGCTGAATTAGAGACAACATTTTGAGGAAGGTAGAATCCTTTTGAAACAACAGCTGACTCTGTAACCTCATTTGCAGTCGAATAAGTGCTTGCACACCAATCTGAACAGAAAGTCCCATTTAGAGTTTATTATATTTTTGCCATCTCCTCTGTTGGGTTTAGTTAAAACCACCTATTAGTGTTCGAAGCAAAGAAGTGCTGATAAACTAATTTGACAAGGGCTTCTCACTGAAGGACAATTCCTCAAGCAGTGAAGTGAAAGATTTGGGCTTGTTTTCATAGAACTGACAATCTGAGGATGCTAAGAGATAATTGTGCTTCATTTGTTACAAGCTTTTTATGTGCAACTATTGGCTGTCACTACTTCTTTGATCACAAATTGTGTTTCTCAAGATTTTTCTGACACTCTAAGGACCTGGCCTTTGAAAGCAGGCTTCTATTGGATGCCTTCTTTAAGGTTTTAAGTTTAAGGACCCAGAGAAAATGTTTAGCTCTTAGAATCTCTTAATAGCATTTATGCTACGTTAGTGTGAATGTGCTAACACCAATCTTTTGTGTCTTTTCAGAGGAATTTAACTTAAGCAGTTACCGAAATAAATGATCTAACAATTCTAATTACCTGGGATGTGAACGTTAAAATTCTCCAATGTTGCTTATGCTTAGATTTATGCAAAACTTCCACAACCCCTTTTTTTTCTTTATGTATGTATGATGGTAAAACCATAGACTGTTACTTATTTCTTATAATTTATTTGTTGCAGCATCCATGGTATAGATTCCTATGCTGTCTCTTATAGCTCAAGGAGATATAGTCATTGCTCCGAGGAGGATGAGGAATCATCTCACTGGTTCCATTCTCCATTGGTTTAAGTATCTATTCCTTTTTATTATTAGTGTAGTAGGTCTTGTAGTGTAGCCCTTCATGAGGAGTCCATGGAAGCTTCAATTTTGTTTTGCTTCTGTTTTCAATGTGCTCTAATATGTGTCTGAAATACTGAAATTGTGTTGTTACTGATTAAAAAACAGTAAACCAGAAACAAAAAACCAGAATCTATATTTTTCAGATGAGGAAGAGAAGCACAGAGAAAACAGAGCACAAACTTGCGTACGTCAGTTTTCTAAAGAAACTGTCAAGTACAACCACTAAATACAAAGCAAAAACTGCTCACGTACGTGCAACACATAACTGCACACAAACGTGCTATTAACTTCCTAGAAAATAACAAAAACACTAAACAAATAACTAAATTGAACTTGGCTGTTTTTTAATAAAAAAAACAGAGTAAAACAGAGGAAAAACAGAGCAGAAAACAGCAGCAACATTGAGACATTCTAATCCAACAAACTCCTCCTTGGATCAGTTGCTGTTGCATACTCCAATTTTCTTTCTTAATACTTCAAATCTTCCAGCTTGAAGTGGTTTTGTGAACATGTCTGCAAGCTGATCTTCAGATCTGCAATAGACCAACTTAACTTCGTCACTTTGTTGCACCTCACGCAGAAAGAAAAATTTAACTTTGAAATGCTTAGTTTTGCCATGGAAAACTGGATTCTGAGATATTGCTAACGCCGCCTGATTATCCACGTTAACTTCAATGCAATCACTAGAATTCAACCACAGATCTTTCATTATCTTTTTCAGCCACAAAGCTTGATTTGCAGCTGCAGTAGCTGCTATAAACTCAGCCTCTGCAGTAGACTGAGCTACAATCTCTTGCTTTTTAGAACACCAGGAGAAACAAGCAGAACCAAAACTGAAACAATACCCAGACGTACTTTTCATGTCATCCATTGAACCAGCCCAGTCACTATCAGAAAATCCTTGCAAATTAAATTTCTGACCTTTCTTAAACTTCACACCAAAGAACAATGTTCCTTTGAGATATCTCAATACCCTTTTTGCTGCAATCAAATGTAACTGACTAGGACTACTCATAAACCTGGATAAAATACTCACAGCAAATAAAATATCTGGTCTGGTTGCTGTAAGATACATGAGACACCCAATCAGACTTCTATACATAGAAGCATCTACTGCATCTGTTCCATCATTCTTCTGCAGCTTTTCTTTAGCAGCCATAGGAGTGCTTACACTTCGACAATCTTCCATCTGAAACTTCTTTAGAATTTCCTTCATGTATTTTTTCTGACAGATGAAGATCTCATATGAAGCCTGTTTGACTTCTAAACCCAAAAAATAAGCCATTTTTCCCAAGTCTGACATCTCAAAAACTGCAAATAGATCTTGCTTCACCTTCTCTATCAATTCCATATCATTCCCCGTCACTAATAGATCATCTACATAAAGTGACAGAATTACAACACTGTGATTCACCTTCTTAACATAAAGAGTGAACTCACTTAAGCTTTTTACGAAGCCAAAATCCTGCAAATATCGATCTATCTTCCCATACCAAGCTCTTGGAGCCTGCTTCAGTCCATATAGAGCTTTCTTCAACCTGTATACACTCTCTTCTTGCCCTTTGATACTAAAACCTTCAGGTTGTTCAACAAAAATCTCCTCCTCAAGCTCTCCATTCAGAAATGCAGACTTGACATCTAACTGAAATATAGGCCATCCCTTCTCTGCTGCAATAGCTAACAGTAACCTTATTGTATCAAGTCGTGCAACAGGAGCAAATGTTTCAGAATAGTCTACTCCCCATATTTGTGCATAGCCTTTCACCACCAGTCTAGCTTTGTATTTATTAACAGAACCATCAGGATTAAGTTTTGTTCTAAACACCCACTTAACCCCAATCACATTCTTATCGATGGTCTCGTCAACAAGCTCCCATGTGTGATTTTTCTGGATCATTGAAATCTCCTCCCGCATTGCTGCAATCCACCTCTGATCCTCCTTAGCTTCCACAAAGTTAGATGGTTCGAGCATTGCCACATTGCTTCTTTCATAGATTTCAGCAAGTGACCTTGTGCCTCTCACCGGTAAATCATCCACACTGTCTTCTAATCCATCTATAACTTCATCAACCTCTACATCTGTTGCAGGTTGTTTTTCAAACTGTTGCTGTTCTGCACTCTTTCCTTCCATCCAATTCCACTCATCTTCCTCTAGAAAAACAACATCTCTGCTTACAGTCACCTTCCTTGTCATAGGGTGAAAAATTCTGTAAGCCTTTGATTGGAGACTGTACCCAATGAAGATTCCAAGCTCTGCCTTCTTATCCAGCTTGTCCCTCTTGACCTCAGGAACATGAGTGTAACACAAACACCCAAAAACCTTCAAATTTTTCACAGAAGGTTTAACACCATACCAGACTTCAAAAGGTGTTGACCTCTCTAAGGCCTTTGTGGGCAATCTGTTCAACAAGAACACTGCAGTATTAGCTGCCTCAGCCCAGAACTTCTTAGGCAACATCTTCTCCTGCATCATACATCTAGCCATTTCCATAATACTTCTATTTTTCCTCTCACTGACCCCATTCTGTTGAGGTGAATAGGGAGCAGTGAACTGCTGCACAATTCCTGCTTGCTCACAATTCAACTTAAACTTGTGAGCAAAGTATACTGTAACCATTATCGACCCGAGCATTTTAATTTTCTTCCCACTCTGATTTTCAACTAAGGCTTTAAACTTCACAAACACATCAGCAACTTCAGACTTGGCTCGCAGAAAATAAATCCAACTCATCCTAGTCATATCATCAGTGAAGGTAATGAAATACCTGCTACCATTGAGAGAAGACTCAGACATCGGTCCACATAAATCTGTGTGGACTAATTGCAGCTTCTCACATGCTCTCCAGCCTCCTCCTTTGAAAGGAAATCTGGCTTGCTTGCCAAGAAGACAAGTTTTGCACTGTGGAAATTCCTCCTCCAAACTTGGCAAGTCATCTGCTAAGCTATTTCTCTGCATAAACGACATGCTCTTCCTGTGAACATGCCCAAGTCTTTTATGCCATATCTCTGCATTTTCTTCTTTGCACTTTAAAGCCATTTGTTGCATCTCTTGTGGCTTGAACATGAAACTCTTGTCCTCCATTGGAATTCTTAGCACTTCTTTGCTATCTGCATTATTAATAAGACATTCATTCCCTTCGAACTTCACTTTATAGCCCTTCTCAACTAATTGACCAACACTCAACAGATTATGGTCAATATTTGGCACAAAGAGAACATCATTGATCAGCTTCACCTCCTGATTTCCTTCAATAGCCACTGTACCCTTCCCTTGCACTTCGATATACTGTCCATTGCCAATTCTGACTCTGGACCTGACTGACCTGTCTAGAATCCTAAACAACTTCGAATTGCCAGTCATATGATTGGTACAGCCACTATCCACCAGCCATGCATCATTCCCAACAAAAGATTCAGAAAAAGAAGCTACAAACAAGTGCTCTTCCTCAGTTTCATTCACTGCTACCTGGGCTTTTCCTGCTTGCTGGTAATTTTTTTCTTTGCAGATGGCTTCCATGTGACCCAACTTGTGACATCTTCTGCATCTAGCATCAGGCTTTCTCCAACATCTAAAAAGCGATGATTAGTTCCACCACAAGTATTGACAAGGCTTTTGTTCATCTTCCATTTGCTAGACCCACCAGAATTTCCTTCTTTTGCTACAAACTTGGAGTCACCAGCATTTTCTCTGGACTGAATCCATTTCTTCCCTTTGCCTCCATCATTTGATTTCACTCTAGCTTGCAGCGCACCCTCTACAAACTCTTCTTTTCTCATCAGTCTTCGTGCTCCCGTGCTCGCAAAGCATTCAACAATTCTGCAAGCTTAATATCGTGTAAGTCTCTTGTATTTTCCAGAGACGCTATGGTGGCTTCGAACTTCTCTGGAAGAGACACCAGAATCTTCTGAACAAGCCTTTCATCCTTCAAGTCAGTCCCTAAGACTCTGATTTTTTCAGCTATCCCAATCAACCTATCAGAGTACTCCTTCACTGACTCTAAATCCTTCATCAGCTGTCTCTCAAACTCCCTCAAGAGATTCAGCACCTTCATGCCTCTTATCTTCTCATCTCCCTCGTATTCATCCTTCAAGAAGTCCCATATTGCCTTTGCAGAATCACATCTCATGATCCTTGTGAAGATAGTGGGTGAAACAGCAGCGTACATGCATGACTTTGCCTTGGCCTTCCTTGTGAGTCTCTCTTTATGGTACTTTATCTGATTCAAGGTTGGATTGTCTGGAAGTGGAGCAACCTCATAATCATCCTCCACAGCCTCCCATAAATCATGACCCTCCAAGAATGCCGTCATCTTGACAGCCCAAGTCTGATAATTTTCCCCAGTAAATACTGGAGAAGCCATCGCAGAGAAACCACTCGACCCTGTCTCCATCACCCTTTAACTTCTTTACACTTCGATACTTGCTTCACTTCACAGTCCCTCAAGATCATACACGCTCTGATACCACTGTTGTTACTGATTAAAAAACAGTAAACCAGAAACAAAAAACCAGAATCTATATTTTTCAGATGAGGAAGAGAAGCACAGAGAAAACAGAGCACAAACTTGCGTACGTCAGTTTTCTAAAGAAACTGTCAAGTACAACCACTAAATACAAAGCAAAAACTGCTCACGTACGTGCAACACATAACTGCACACAAACGTGCTATTAACTTCCTAGAAAATAACAAAAACACTAAACAAATAACTAAATTGAACTTGGCTGTTTTTTAATAAAAAAAACAGAGTAAAACAGAGGAAAAACAGAGCAGAAAACAGCAGCAACATTGAGACATTCTAATCCAACAAATTGTATGTCCATCCATATATTGAAAGAATACTTTGGTAAATGACTTTGTCATACTCTAAAGCTACATTTTGCCATTGCAGATACCAAAGTTCGTTCCACTGGTCATGTTTCTGTTCACTACCTTCGATTTTGAAAACTCATAACCAGTTTCGTGACTTATTTTTCCCAGTCAATTTTTCCTTCATCAAGTGTCAAGCGTTTGAAAGTAATATCATTAGAGTCTCAGCCTCTGGGCTTGTTATGATTAGATTCAAGCTTCAACATGCTAGGTACATACTGCACCAGTAAGGCCAATGCTTTGCACTCAATGAAATTAATGACTAATTACTCAGTGTCGATTTCTTAAAATCAAGTTTCTATTCAGAATTACTAGCACATGACTGATGGCACATGACACATGTAGAAGCGCAATAGTTAAGGAGATGGGGGGCGTCTTCAGTTTTATCAGTCTTTCTCCTGAAATCTGATCTGCTTTTGACTAAGGTGGATTTGTTGTCTTTCCTCTCGTCATTGATACTCGTGTGTTGAGTCAAATGGGGGTTCCAAGCTCATAATGTCGATGAGTGTTCAGTCTCAGCTGTTCAACATCTTGTGATGGGAGATCACAATGGGAGCTCAAATTTGAACTCTTGAAATTCCTAGGTGGGCTGAATTTCACTCAATGACTCCAACTCGTCAATTTATGAGCCCAATTTTTATCCAACATGAAATCAATCATCACATTCACACCTCAGCCACCCTTTAAATAGTGCGGAATAGCTCACTAATTGAGTGTTCTCACATGTGTAGTAACGAAAACCCACCTACATAACCCAACACGAGTTTTGCCTTTGATTTCATTCATCATAATTTTCTTAAGAACGTGAGCCTGCCCTTGTAATTCCATTTTGGATGCCATAGAAGAGACTTCACCTCCTATCCTAGTCCACCAGGAAAAAATAAGTGCAGACTCAATTCCTGCACTTCCGGTAGTTCTAAAATGTTGAATTTTAGTAGGCATCATCTTGTATCTAGTACATAGATGAGCAGATTCAAGGATACAAATATATTTTTGATGACAGTTAATTTTTTCCTCGACGTCAAACTCCCAGCCAAAAATATTTCTTCTCATCTTTTGCCAAAAGCAGAATTTAGTTCGCTCTTGCAAGATCTATGATACTCAAGTTATATTATACCTCCTCCTCATGTGAAGAAACTCAGAGAAATTGACGGCACCGGAGACAAAAGGACAAGGTCGCATGGGAAAGAAGCGAATGACTGAGACACAGGCCTTACCGTCTCCTCATTGGATTCTTGAAAAGCACCAACTGCCTTTAAAGTTCACGGTCTTCCAGGGAGTCATTACAATTTTCAAAGACCGACCACTTTATTCTAAGTCGTCGATTCTATGTATAAACCACTTTCCCTGATCACGAGAATAATCACCGATGAACCCCTTGAACGGTTGCTGTGCTGCCAACGCCGGTCTTAAAATATTGTTTACTGCTGGAAAAACAGTAATATTATAATCTTGATTAAGCAAACCAAACAACTTTGTCTGCATTAATGCTTCGACTATTATAATGGTGACTTTCACTTGGCTGCATATATTGAGAATCTCTGGCTCTAAGCTTAGGTATACACACCCATAATTTTTCTACAGGGACATCAGAGAGAGGGGTAGATGGTAAAATAAGCTCCCATGGCAAACCTAGGGGCTGGAACAAGCATCGGTGGTGCACCGGGAGGTGAATATCAAGTGTTCTTGAGTTTTAGAGGAACTGACACTCCTTATGGATTCACCGGCTCCATCTATCACGCCTTGGTGGATGCAAGCATTCGCATCTTCAGATATGAAGATGAACTCCGTGTAAGGGAAGTGATTGGTAGAGAGCTGCTTCGGGCTATCAACAACTCCATACTCTACAAACTTATCTTTTCTCGAATTTATGCTACTAATAAATGGCGCCTCCTTGAGCTTTTCTGAAATGGAACCTGCTGATATCAAGCTTAATACATCGTTGTATAGCGATGCCCTCTTCGAACACGAGAAGAAGTTCCCTGAAGTGAAAAGGCGTCGCGGAAGGCTCTTGTGCAGGCGAATGAAATCAAGGGATGGAACCTGCAGAGGGATAAAGGGTAAACTCCGTTACTTAAACTCATGTTTTTATCTGGGGGGAAAGAAGAACACGATCTCAGGTCACTGTTTGGTTTTATTTTCATTTTTTAATAGAAGTTTTACTCGATCATGAAAATACATTTTCAGAGGAAACAACTGTACTTCCTTTGATATTTTCAAAGAAGTCCTAGTACCAGATTCTGAGGATTTCATTACTCTTTTAACTTTCATGTTTGGAGAATACCAATGATTAACCATTGTTAATTCCGTCTCAGTGATGTTTTTCCTTATATAGAGTTGTTCTACATGATCGATATTGCTTTGTCTTGTGCTGCAATTATGTGATTTTCTGTGAAAAAATGATTAAAAGACCGATATATTTATTTATCTAAACATATTCAAATCACAAATCCAGAAAGTTGCAGGAAAAACGAAAAAACATTGCATCCGGCCTGAACTCTAATCAGATGATTTGCATGTAGTTTTTTTTTTTTAAATCTATTTCCATCCTGAAATTTTATTACCGCTTTTTTGTCATTAATGAAATAGAAGGGTTTTCTTTTTGACAGCCAGAGACAACTTATCAAATTCGTTGTTGAAGATAAAGCGTAAACTTGTGACTGAGCATTTTTAGTTGGACTCACTGATCAGTTAGAAGTCGTGAAGTTACGAGACATCAATTCTGGTGATGTGCATCTCATCAGAATTCATGGAATGGGTGGAATAGGAAAAACGGCACCAGCCAAGGTCGTCTTCAACCAACTATGTTCACACTTTGGAAAGCGATGCAGCTTCCTTGAAGATATTCAAAAAGTATCGACGAAGGATGGCTTAGTCAAGTTGCAAAAGAAATTACTATTGGACATGGTTAATTCTAGAGCAACAAGAAGAATTACTTATTCTAATGATGGCATGAGGATGACCAGAGAAATAGCTTATGTATACATACACCTATTAGGATGTCCTTGATAAATATATTAAATACTAATAAATTATGGATGCATGACTAACTAAGATATATTTAGAAGGGAAATTGTTCGTAGAGAAAGTTTGAGGACCCTGGATAAGCAAAAAGATCCTCGAAATATTAAGAATGAAAGAGGTCAAGTAAGAACAGTTACTAGTTTGCAAGTAGAAAATTAGAAATTCCAGTATTGAGAATTTCGTTTTCTACCAAGAAACATTTCTTTATATGTGATAAAATGAACATAGTTAATGATCAATGAAAGTTTACTCGCAAATAGTTGGAAAAGTAAGAAGGTTCAACCATTTGATCTAGATGAATAATACTCCCATCTTGATCACAAATGAATAGCTTGAAAGGTTTGGAAGTTCAAGTTTCCTAAAGTTATCTCACATAACCTTAGTCGGAGACTTCTCGGATTGTCTTCCAAAGATAAGATGGATTACTTTTACTTGGCATTCTCTTCCTCAAATTTCTGGGCGGTCAATATGCGTTCAACCATTATAGTTCTACTTGAACTTTCTGACAATCACTTTACAGAAGATTCAGAGGTGTGGAGCTTAATCAAGGTATCTTATGTGTTTATCATATCTACTCTTATTTTCTCCTCATATCAATGTCTGATGGTTTTGCCCTTCAAACAGATTATCGTGTATAGATGGCAACCAGATTAAAGGTTCTAGCTCCCAAAAAGTGTTTCGGTATTTCCAAAACTCCAGACTTCTCTAAGTGCTTGATGTTAGAGACTTTGACTCTTGAAAGATGTGCAACTTGACGGGAATTGACTGTTCAATTGGAAGACTGAAGTGCATGATTGACTGAATATAAACAACTGCTTGCGTCTTGGAGAAATCAGAGGGCTAGTGAAACTAAAACACTTCTCTTTGACAGATTGCTTTAGGGGGAGCAAACTTCCCGACTAAATTGGGAAATTAGCATCTTTGACAGAGTTGTATCTACCAAACATGAGAGTTACAAGCTTACCTGATTCAATTTGTAGATTAAAATGTTTGTGCACTCTCCATGTATCAAGAATGTCAATCACTGTAACTTCCAGAAGTGCGCTTATGAAGCTCGAGTCTCTCTCTCTGATTAACACTACGATTAGAGAGTTTCCTATCTCCATCGGGAAGCTGAAATCACTGAGTGTGTTGGTTTTTCGTGTAAGATGACACCTATATCAACTGGAAAAGGGCGGAAGTTACTTAGTGCTACTGGTATGTTGGAGAATCCTGAGGAGATACATGCTGTGACCGCTGTAAAGAATTGGAAGGCAAAATTCCTAATGAGTTGGAAACTTGCTTTTGTTCAGAATCCTGACCTAATCAGGTACACGAATAGACACATTTCCTAGCATAATCAGCGTGCTTCCTAGTCTCCAAAGATGGACTTTAGTAGATGTCACGAGATTCAAGATTTGCCAGAGCTTCCACGAGCTTGATTTGTTTACGTGTCAAATCTCGCTCACTACTGTTGGTCCATAATCTCTTGAACTTGACTAATTTGGAGGAATTGTTCGTTTCTGCTGGCTCCAGATATACAAACAAATCAGATCTACTGCAGACTTCTGATTTATCGTGGATTGTGAGGTTATCCAAAATGAACAAGTTGGAACTGTGCCTCTGGAACAACCTTGCACCGCCTACAGAGTTAAGCTCCCTTTCTCTCATGGAAGAACTTACTTTGTCCAGTCTGGACCTGCAGCCTCTCCTGCAGCTTCCATCTTCCTTGTTGGAGTTGCGGCTTGATAACTTCAACTCAACCAGATCACTATCAGCCAACTTGAAAAGTTTGTCGATGTTAGTGCTTTAGGGCTCTCAAGTGAAAGAAATACAGCTCCATGAGAGCTTCCACAGTCAACAAATATGACTGTGGAGTGGTGTGAACTCCTAGAGAGATTGTTCATTCTGTCAAGTTTAAGGAACGTTATCCGAACCCGGATGTGAATGCTCAAAGCTGGTGTGATAAAATCACTGCAGTACTTGTCAATCAAGGATTGGCAGTCGGTACAAAGGTTAGGTACTAAAGTCGCAACGATTTAGTGTCTTTGAGTGAGTTCAACTTTTGTGGGGAGAGAGCACCCGTTCAATCAACCACCCTAAAGAAGCTAAAAGAATGCAGTTCGGTAAGTTGTGAAAAGATACTTGAAATTCAAGTTGTCGGTATGTTGGAATCATTGGAGTACTTTCTTCTTTACAATTGCCATGCTATGGAAAGGCTAGGTGGTCTGCCAGACACAAGAATCTGCACCATTTAGCCATCACGACACGTTCTAGAGTAAGGGTTGTCAAGGGACTAAACCAATTAGAGATTCCGGATGAGTTGAGTTTCTACGGGTGTTATTCACTGAAAGGCCGACAGGTGTGTGCTCCCCAAAAAACCAGATGAATGCCAATTATGTTTTAGTAACTGCGGGAAGTTACTTGAATCCAGTCCAGACACAGACATCATCTTATTTGAGCGCTATGGAGAGGTCGTTCTTCAAGTGACAACAGAAGCCAAATCAGAGACCAAGAACTCTGAATTGGAGAACTGAAAGATATGCCTCGTCCTTGGACTATTTGATAATAGGCAATGGCATCGTTCTTTCCTTTCCGTTTTCTTTAGTCTTCTCTCATTGGTCATAATCTTCCATTCATTGACTTTATCTACAAAATTTGTTCATAGACCATGAAAATGGAACTTCCAACTCATGGACTGGATTTCTGACGCTAACCTAATTGATTATGATAGATTAAATTGAAAAAATTTATAGTTCCTCACTCTCTGTAAGGATAGGTGTCTTGTTCCATATAATGCACATTTATTTTAGATTCCTGTAGAGATACTGTCTTCTCCTTTTACCTCTTTCATCAATACATTCAAGTTCAATCACCTAAATGGAAGAAATTCAAGGTTATAGATTTTCACTTGTGGACATTCTGAGGGATATGGAAGGTCATAATATGCTTCGTACAGCAAGGAACTCAATTTGGAAAAGTAAACCGACTTTGAAGGAAGAAAAGGGGAAATTTTACACTACGTGGACTCCTGAATTATGATGCACCACTGTATAGATTCATGATGTCTTGCAGATAGGAGCCATGAGTTTGCTGTACCCTTGTTTGTGAAAAAGGCAAAACCAATGTTAAGATAAATATTTGTTTGATGACATCTGCATTTTCTCATCCTAGTGAGAAAATCTTATTTTTCATGTAGGAGGAGGCTAAAGTGGAAGGGGATGCTGAAGAGCCCAACATCAAGCTTCAGCTTTAGTTCCATCCATCTGAAAGTTCTCTGGATCATGGCAATGACATTAGCAGAGAGCCTCCCCTTGACAATGTAAGAGAAGGGACTCCACCTGGAAATCAAAATCAGGCAAGTCAGCAAGACTCAAACCCTCAAGAGTATTTCACCACTATAGTCTATATTTTGATCAACTGATGTAGTGTCACACAGACTGAAGAAGTGTATATTGAATTTAACCACAACCTAATTTTGCAGGTCTTGATGAATTTGCTCCACCAAGAACATTTTCTGATAGGTTCAAGGCATGCTTAGTGAGCATATTGGAATGTGTCTGCAACCATGACTTTCCTAACTTTAAAGCTGCAATTCTTTGACTTTGAAACCCAAAAAAAAAAAAAAAAAAAAAGCATTGGAAGGATAATTCAGAAATCATAGAGACGGAACTACCAAGTCTCGTCTCATCATTTTAATTGATTGAAGAGCTAAGTGATGGATAACTATCACACACCTGTTGATCAACCTCGAAGGCAACTGCAATTGAGGGAGAAGTGCTCCAGAAACAAAAACTCATGTTGCATAGGATTTTCCTCTGTACTGGGGATTCATTATCCATTTGTCAGAGGCAAGTCTTATCTCCTGGTGGAATACAAACTGATTTCCATATGGTTCAACTAACAAAGTATTTTCCAATATTTGGTGTAATATTATGCAATAATGTAATATTATGTTAGTGGGCCCCAAAAGAAGAAACTGAAAAAGAAACCGAAAAGTTAGTAAAACTGAAAGGAGAGGGGAGAAGGCTCGGCTAAATAGAAGTTGAGGGGTCCTCTACCAAAAAGAAAAGAAAGAAAAGAAGAAGAAGAAGAAGAAGAAGAAGAAGAAGAGAAAGGGGGAAGAAGGAAAGGAATCTTGGCAAGTGCACGTCTCGGATGTCTCGCTAAGCCGACTCGACTCCATAACACAGCACCCGGTAAGAGATCAAGCCCTCGTTTGTCCGATTGAAGTAATTTTTGGATTTAGGATTTAAATTCGAAATTTTTGGAAAACTGAGCGGCGAAGTCTAATTTTGGAGTCGTTGAGCCACGTATTTTTGCAAGAATGGTAATTTAGGGTGTTGTGGAGCCGTGGGATTTTACGGATTGTGATTTGAGCTTATGGTTTGTCCGAAACAAAATTTCAAAGTTTCCCGCACACAATGAACAGTCCGCGTCCAGCAGCTTTGGGCCCGTATTTTGTCATTTTTCGGCTTGATTTTGGGACGGTCAAGTTGAGATTCTTGTGATATGTTTCAAGGGCTCTCTATTGAATATAAGTACGTTCGGATCGGAGTTCGGAAGAGAAAGTTAAGGCGCAATCAAGTTTTGCACTTAAATTTTGTGTTGCGAATGGCTTGAACAATCGCTTTGGTTATGCGATTTGTTAGCGCGTAGAAGTCCTTTTGTTAGAGTTAAGGCGTAATGTAGTTGTTTGAAGTAGAGACAGAGTTTTATTAGATTTTAACATTTTTCTCGGTTATTTGATAGGACCTTGAATTCGACGATACGAGTATCATCCGTCGTTTTGTCGTCGATGACGAGGTGAGTGGTATTATATCTTCTTTGGCTTTATAAAATCATGTCTTGAAGTATATATATGTATATATATTGAATTGAGAAGAGCATTTTTATTGCATAAAAGTCAGATCGAGCAATTGCTACCCTTTGGTTGATTGTGAATCTTTGAAAAACATGTTATACAAGATTTGTGGAGAAATATATATGAAATTGCTTTGCGACTGATTTGTGGAAAGATTTATGATGATTTGAGCAACAAATATGAAAATGGATGATGGGCTATATTGCAAAATGTTATTTGTTTGGTTTGAGATATTGATTTTTGGATTGGATTTCTGGTATTGGAGAATGATTATTTATGCTCAATATGATTGTGAATCCAAGTGATGGGTTTTGGAGTATGCATACCAGGTTTAGGATATCCTTCTGGGCCTAGCCACCGGTTTTATAGGTGGAGATTTTACCAAGGGGGAATCTTGGTTGGCTTGTCACAAGGCGTTGCATCATGACCATGGTTAGTTATTGAGCAAAGATTGATCAATGGATAGACCATTGATATGTGTTTTTGATGGAGATTATTCAATGTATTCGACCATTGATACTAAACTTTTGATGGCGATTTAAATGAGTTTTCCATATTAGTATAAAGCTTTGATTATGAGAAATAACTTTTATATGATTCGATTTGTATTTTATATATTGAATCGGCATTATGGAATTTGGTATTGTTTTGTATACATGCATAGTGATTGTTCGATCTGCTTAGAAGATATGTACTACTCACTGAGCTGTGGTTGCTCATCCCATTCCTCCTTTAATCTTTTCAGGTTCCTCAGCTAGGGGCGAATAGAGCGAGTGCGTAGTCAGTGGGAGCTTTTGGGGAGTTCTATTTTGTTTTTGGTATGGTTCAAGGAAGTGGTGCAAATAATATCTACTAGTAGTTGGATCGTCTGAGTTTTTAACATATATCTCTTTTTCTTTTGGTGGATTATAGAAACTCTGATGTTGCAACCAATTTATTGGTTTATCTGATATATATATATATATATATATATATGGTTTGAGATATATATAAGTTGATATCAGTTTATTGGTTGTATTTGAGGCTACGTTCTTTGTAAAGAAGGACGGCCATGTCATTCCCATTCTTTGTGGTTTTGGGGTGTGACATTTTTGGTATCAGAGCCTAAGTTTTGATCTTTCTGGGTGTAATTATGGGACGTTGTGAGGTTGTGTGATAGATTTTATTTTTGCGTTAGTCTTCTAGAGTCTAAGGTGCAGTTTCATTCTTGGATTCAGGTGATCATGAGTACCGACTCTGAGACACTTGCCTCACTTCGTAGAAGTCGCAGAGGCAAACGAGTCGCTACCCCTGAGGCTAGAGACTTGCCTCAAGCTTCTCGAGGTGCGTCTTTGAGAATGAGACTTGAGGACCGCTATGATAAGAGTCCTGACTTGCACGAAGTCAGAGAAGAGGATCAAGAGCCAACCTGTTCAACTGAATTTGAACAAGCGATGATCCATTGGTATCGCCAAGCAAAAGAATTAACTGGAGATGGAGCGACTGGTTCAGGCACTTTTGCCCATTTTAGAAAGGCGAAACCACCCACTTTTGATGGGAAAGCTGATCCTCTTGCGGCTGAGCGTTGGATTAAAAAGATTGATGGGATCTTTGAAGCTGAAGAGGTTCCCGAGGATCGGAAAGTTAAATTTGCCACCCAATACCTGGAAGGTGAAGCAGAGTTTTGGTGGGATGGAATGAAGCCAAGTCTTGGAGGTAGGGATGTTATCATATCCTGGGAGGACTTTAAAAAGGCGTTCAATGCTCAATTCTTCCCAAAGTCATTCCAGGCAAAGATGAAGGGTGACTTTGTACATGTATCTCAGGGTGACTCCACAGTTTTGGAGTATTCTGTCCGCTTTAATCAATTGAGTAGATTTGCGGAGCACTTAGTAGCAAATGAGGAAGATAAGGCTGACCATTTCCTAGGAGGGCTTCGACCTGAGATTAATTCCGCACTTGCACCTTTCGTATTAACAACTTATAAGGATGTGCTAGAACGAGCAATCAAGGTGGAACAAAGCATTCTGAAGCACGGCACACAAGGAGCGCCTCAACCCAAAAGGTTTAAGTCCACAAATGTGCAAGGTAGCCATACTGATGGTAGTGGAGGGCGAAGAGGTTTCAACCGGCCAGGACAGTTCAAAAATCCAAGTAACCAAGGCCCTTGTAATACATGTGGAAATTATCATCACGGTGAGTGTTATCGGAAAATGGGAGTATGCTTCTCATGTGGGAAAGCGGGACACATGCTGCGAGATTGTCCTATACGAAGGAATCCTCCTATTGGCAATAGATCATGTAATCTATGTGGGCGTCAAGGGCACCTAGCACACCAGTGTTTCAGACGGAGGAATACCCCTTTTGTTGGTAGGCCCCAAGAGAACCAACAAAGACAAAGTACAAGCGGGAAAGTTTTTGCAATGACGAAGGAGGATGCGGCAGCATCTAACGCAGTGGTTGCAGGTAATATTTCTATTGCCTCGCATTGTGCTTATGCGTTATTTGACCTTGGTGCCATGCACTCCTTCATTTCAACTGAATTTGCAAAGAAGTTTGATGTGTTGCCTGACCCTCTTGAATGTGAATTGTGTGTTGATACTCCTACTGGCGATTTCTTAGTTGGTCATCATGTGTTCAAGAGATGTGTGATTCGGATTAACAATGTTGAAATGCCTGTGGATCTAGTGGAGTTAAATATTCGAGATTTCGATGTTATTATAGGGATGGATTGGTTATCTACCTATCATGCTATTGTTGACTGTTTTTCAAAGAAAGTTATATTTAGACTTTTGAATCAACCCGAATTCTCTTTTTCGGGAAGTTCTGAAAACACGTCTCCAAGGTTGATCTCGGCTTTGCAAGCGAGGAAACTTTTGAGAAAAGGTTGTTGTGGTTATTTAGCTTGTGTAAAAGACACAAGTAAGGTTGTAGTAAAGTTGGAAGATGTTCCTGTCGTTAGAGAGTTTCCAAGTGTATTTCCTGAGGATTTACCAGGCTTACCTCTTGATAGAGAAATTGAGTTTTGTATTGAATTGATGCCCGGTACAACACCAATCTCTAAGGCACCATATCGAATGGCACCCACTGAATTAAAAGAATTGAAAACGCAGCTACAAGAGCTTTTGGATAAGGGTTTCATTAGACCTAGTGTTTCACCTTGGGGAGCTCCTGTTCTATTTGTGAAAAAGAAGGATGGTAGTATGCGGCTTTGCAAAGATTATCGAGAGCTTAACAAGGTAACGGTCTAAAACAAATATCCTTTGCCCCGGATTGAGGATTTATTTGATCAACTTCAGGGAGCTCAGGTATTTTCCAAGATCGACCTTCGTTATGGGTATCATCAGTTGAAGATAAAGATAGATGATGTGCCTAAAACTGCTTTCAGAACAAGGTATGGCCATTATGAATTTCTCGTCATGCCTTTTGGATTAACAAATGCGCCTGCTGCCTTCATGGACTTGATGAACAGGGTGTTCAGGGAATATCTAGACAAATTTATTGTGGTGTTCATTGATGACATCCTAGTATATTCGAAGAGTTTAGAGGAACACGAACAACACTTGAGATTTGTCTTGCAAACTTTGCATGAAAAGAAGTTGTATGCCAAATTTAGTAAGTGTGACTTCTGGCTTGATCATATAGAATTCTTGGGTCATGTGATCTCGAAAGATGGCATATCAGTGGACCCAAAGAAGGTCGAAGCAGTTGTTAAGTGGAATCGTCCAACAAATGTTACAGAAGTGAGAAGTTTTCTTGGGCTAGCCGGCTACTATAGGCGATTTGTAGAGGGGTTCTCAAAGATTGCTGGTCCACTTACCCGTCTAACTCAGAAAAAGGTTAAATTTGAATGGTCAGACCAATGTGAACGTAGTTTTCAAGAGTTGAAGAGACGGCTGGTGTCGGCTCCTATTCTAACTCTACCGTCTGGAAGTGGTGGCTTCGTAATTTACTGTGACGCATCCAAAGAAGGTTTGGGTTGTGTTCTTATGCAAGATGACAAGGTTGTTGCCTACGCTTCGAGACAATTGAAATTACATGAGAAGAATTACCCCACTCATGATTTGGAATTAGCGGCGGTTGTGTTTGCCTTGAAGATATGGCGACACTATTTGTATGGTGAAAAATGTGAAGTCTTTACTGACCACAAGAGTCTGAAGTATATCTTTACTCAGAAAGAACTAAACATGAGGCAAAGAAGATGGCTAGAACTTTTGAAGGATTATGACTTGTCCATTAATTACCATCCAGGTAAAGCTAATGTGGTAGCGGATGCTTTGAGTCGTAAATCATTTGGAAATATGGCAGCTTTGCTCACTTCTCAGAAATCTATTCTTGAAGATATGAGGAAGTTAGACTTGGAGGTGTTGGTGCAGCAGCTTGGTGCTCAATTAGCTAATCTTCAAGTACAACCTATGTTGATTGACAGAATTAAGGTTAAACAGAATGAAGATCCACAATTACAAAAAATTAGAGAAGGTGTGGAAGCTGGAAGACAAGCGGATTTTGGTTTACACATAGATGGATCCTTAAGGTTTCGTGGTCGACTATGTGTTCCTAAGGACTCAAATTTGAAAAAGGAGATCCTGCAAGAAGCTCACAGTACTAGATTTTCAATTCATCCGGGAAGCACAAAAATGTACAAAGACTTGAGAGAAAACTTTTGGTGGATCAACATGAAAAATGATATTATAAAATTTGTCGATCAATGTTTAGTTTGCCAGCAAGTGAAAATTGAGCATCATAAACCAGGTGGGCAGTTGCAACCCCTAGAGATACCTAAATGGAAGTGGGAGCATATTGCCATGGACTTTGTAGTCGATCTACCGAGGACGCCAAGTGGTAAGAATGCTATATGGGTGATTGTTGATCGATTGACTAAGTCCGCTCACTTTTTGTCATATCGATTTGGCCTTTCAATGGAAGATATGGCAAAGCGATATGTTAATGAGATAGTGAAGCTTCATGGAGTTCCAGTAAGCATTGTTTCTGATAGGGATCCTAGGTTCGTGTCTAACTTTTGGAAGAGTTTGCAAGGAGCATTGGGCACTAAACTCAACTTGAGTACAGCTTTCCATCCACAAACAGATGGACAGTCAGAGAGAACGATCCAGACATTAGAGGATATGTTGAGATCATGCATCATTGACTTCGGCGGTTCTTGGGATGAACATCTACATTTGACAGAATTTTCTTATAACAACAGTTATCACTCCAGCATTAAGATGGCACCCTTTGAAGCTTTATATGGCCGAAAATGCAGAAGTCCTATTTGTTGGGATGACGTTGGTGAGAAAAGACTAACCGGCCCCGAGTTCATTCGGTCAAATAAGAGAAAGTTAGGTTGGTTCGGGAACGTCTCGTAACGGCTCAAAGTCGTCGAAAAGTTATGCGGATCCGAAAAGACGCAAGTTAGAATTTAATGTGGGGGATCACGTATTCTTAAAAGTTTCTCCTACGAAGGGTGTAATGAGATTTGACACACGTGGGAAGTTAAGTCCAAGGTACGTGGGACCATTCTTGATCTTAGAGAGAATTGGTGAACTCGCTTATAAATTGGCTTTGCCACCGGCATTATCAGGTGTCCATAATGTGTTCCATGTCTCCTTGTTGCGGAAATATGTTCCAAATCCTGAACATGTGCTAGACTTTACACCACTGAGATTACGGGAGAACTTGACATATGAGGAGCAGCCTATTCGCATTGTCGATAGTGTTGGAGAAATCTTTCCAGAATATTTTGAAGTTGACAAAACGTTTCTATCAGTCTAAGTCTGGATGTTCGGAGACCGACAGTTTAAAGTCTGAAGACTTTGTATTCTCGAGACTCAAGATCCAAGACTCAAGACCCAAGACTCAAGACTTAAGACTCAAGACTCAAGACTTAAGTCTGTTCTCACCGACAGTCTTTCCAATCCAGTGACGAAGGAAATCCAAAGCCGAGGTCTATGGTTGAGGATTCGATCCTATCCTCTGGAAAAGATTCTTTGGTTGGATAATCATTTCGGATTCTTTAATTCTCGATTTAAGATCCGATGGTCGACGAAGTATTCTTGGAATGTTCTATTCTTGGAAACCAAGATCCTGATTGTATGGGCGAACAGGATTGATGGGCTATCATCAGATTCCTTAAATAGCTCGGATGATCTTCTTGATTGATTCCGTCCAACGGGTAGATTGGAGGAATTCCTTTGGTAAGTGCCAACGGCTATGATGGCATGAAGGAGTATAAAAGGAAGACGTTCTAGTTGTTTTAAGTGTGTGATTGATAGAAAAATTCCAGTCCAAGACCCTTGATTATTAATCGAGACTGTTCAAGCAAAATTGTATACAGAGTGTTTGTACTTGGCGAGACCTTGAGTGAGTGTGGTAGATCATCTACACCTAGAATTCAAGGAAGATCAACACTGTAACAGCTCTTTGATTATAGTGGAATCCAGCCAATTGGCTGTCAGTGCAGAAGAGTGGACGTAGGCTTGAATCAAGCCGAACCACTATAAACCGAGTGTTCAATTCTCTCTTTCCCTTACTCAGTCTCTCGATTGATATTTAATTATTGCAAATTGTTTAACTGTCTAAAGTATTGTGCAATCTTCAAGAAAAGTCGTTATATACCTATTCACCCCCTCTAGGTACTCATACTAGCATTATCAATTGGTATCGAGCCCGTGTTCTCACTTTGTTTGAAGTGTTTTACTTCGAGTAAAAGATCCATGGCTAGTATGCTAGCACCGGGGCTGATGGAAGGGCAAAGCAATACCAGACCTCCCTACTTCGATGGAAAGGATTACAACATCCGGAAGAACAAGATGAAAGCTTTCCTTCGATCAAAGGATCCTCCGGAATGGGACGTTGTGGAAAGAGGAATCACTCCCGCCGCTGCATCAATC
This sequence comes from Eucalyptus caleyi, assembly GCA_014182885.2. Lineage (NCBI taxonomy): Eukaryota > Viridiplantae > Streptophyta > Magnoliopsida > Myrtales > Myrtaceae > Eucalyptus > Eucalyptus caleyi. The sequence continues at coordinate 37,304,659 of CM024468.2, read as the reverse complement.
TCCGAAAGAGGGAAAGACACTATTGAAACCAGCGGAATGTCTCGGGAAGAGATAAACAAGAGACAAGCACTCGATGCAAAAGTAATTTACTCCTTATATTGTGCTTTATCTCCAACTGAATATAATAGAATATCTTCTTGTGTTACAGCAAAAGAAGTATGGGATAGATTACACATCACCTATGAAGGGACAAATCGAGTGAAGGAGACCAGAATTAACATTCTCCTTGGTCAATATGAAGCCTTCAAAATGAAACCGGGAGAATCTATAACCGACATGTTTAGTCGTTTTACGATATTGTCAATGGTCTTGAGAACCAAGGACAAAAAATTTCTGATCCCATGAAGGTGAACAAGCTTCGCGTGGACTCTCCAAGAATTGGAATCATATAAAGACTTCAATAAGAGAGACGCAAAGAATCATGCCATTATCTCGTAGACGAGCTGATTGGAACTCTTGGTCTTACGAAGTGGAACGAATTAATGAAGACGAAGATTCAAGAGGTAAGAAATCTATTGCACTAAAATCAAATGACGATTCGATGATGCAGATTCTGAAGATGATATGGATGATGAGGAGCTCGCTCTCATGATAAGAAAATTCAGAAAACTGAATAGAAAAGGCGAAGGTTCATCCCAAGGAAACAAAGTTATCGAGAGACAGACTAAGTCGTTGATGATGAGGAACCAAACAAAGATGTAGTTTGCTTCGAATGTAAAAAGAAGGGACACATCGACCCAACCTGTCCTCTTTAAAAAAGAAAAGAGGAAAAGCTGAGAAGTTTCGAAAGGCTCTCAAAGCCGAAACGGAGTGATACGAGAATGTGAAGAGAGTGATAATGAATATGCCAACATATGTTTGATGGCACATTCAGATTCGGACTCAGATTCAGTTGAGACTCGACAAAGTGAAATTGAGGTAAGTGATTTTAAAATTCCTCTTAAAGTCTCTAAATATATTGATGAACTGTGTTTCGGTCTCAAGACTTCTCTCAAAAGAATTTCCGAACTTAAAAGGAAAACTCAATTCTAAAACAAAAGGAAGTTATTTTAGAAGAAAGAGTTAAAAGTCTAGACCTAAATGTTTCTGCTCTTAAAGAAAAAGAAGATGATCTTTTGAAAGAAAATGTTTTCTTAAAAACAGACTTATCAAATATTTCAAAGAAGTTTTCGATAGGATCCGAAAAGCTTGAAAAAGTGCTTTCAGTTCAAAGACCCTATTTCAATAAGTCCTGGGTTAGGCATGACAGCGGAAACAATTCCCTTGATTGATTTTCCTAAAGTTAAAGAAAGAATTAAGAAGAGACCGTCAAGAGAAGCTTACAAAAATCATTTCAAGAAAGTTTTCGTAAAGTCCGTTGGTCGAAATGCTCTAAGGTGTTCAAAGTGTAACAGTCTAGATCATTTTGAAAAAGACTGTCCTATGGTTTGGAAACCTGTTAAGAAAGCATGGCCCAATAATGCTTATCCTACTAACTCTAAAGGACCCAAGAAAATTTGGGTACCAAAGAAAGCTTGAGACTCTCACTTGAATGCAGGTCTTCGTCAAAAGAAAGATAAAATGGTATCTTGACAGCGGATGCTCAAGACATATGACAGGAGACTCAAAGTGCTTCATAAAGCTTGTTCAAGTAAACGGCGGAAATGTTTCATTTGGAGGAAACGGCAAGGAAGCATCGTGGGATTTGGAACTGTGAAAATTGGAAATCTCACAATAAGCAATGTTTCTCTAGTAGAAGGACTCAACTATAACCTTCTCAACATTAGCCAATTGTGTGATACCGGTTTCAAGATCTCCTTTCAAGAAGGAATTTGCTATGGAATTAGTAAAGATTCTACTGAGTCTTTCATGGGTCGAAGACATGGAAACATCTACCTCTTAGACATGAAATTGAATAAATCTCAATGTCTAATTTCGATCCAAGATGAAGCAAGCATATGGCACAGAAAACTTGGCCATGTCAATATGAAGCAATTAGCCAAAATCTCATCAAAGCAGCTTGTTCGAGGTCTACCCAAATTGCCATACCAAAAGTCGATTCATGCACTCCATGCATTCTGGGAAGCGGGTAAGAAATTCATTTAAGCAAACAAATCATGTATCTACTAATCATGAACTGCAGTTGCTTCATATGGATCTCTTCGGACCAACAAGAACCCGAGCATTGGAGGTAAGAAGTATTGTCTAGTAATTGTAGACGATTACTCTCGCTTTACACTGGGTATATTTTCTTGCAAGTAAGTCGAAACCTTTTCGTACTTTGAGAAGTTTGCTAAAAAGGTTCAAAATGAAAAAGGATGTGCTATTTCAAGTATAAGAACAGATCATAGAGGTGAATTTGAAAATCAAGATTTCACAAAATTGTGTGATGAATCTGGTTTTAAACATGTATTCTCCTCTCCATACACTCCTCAGCAAAATGGAGTTGTGGAAAGAAAGAATAGATCTCTTCAAGAAATGGCTAGAACACTTTTAATTGAAAGCAAAATTTCTTCACGGTTTTGGGCTGAAGTGTTTCAACAGCATGTTATATCATCAATAGAGTCTTCCTAAGACCTATTCTTGAGAAAACCCCTTATGAACTATTCAAAGGCAAGAAACCTATTGTTTCATACTTTCATGTGTTTGGTTGCAAATGCTTTATTTTGAAAAATGCAAGTGATCGAGTTGGTAAGTTTGAAGAAAGATCAGATGAAGGCATCTTCCTTGGATATTCTACATCAAGCAAAGCCTACAGAGTCTATAACAAGAAAAGCCAGTCTGTGGAAGAATCAATGAATGTCAAATTCCAAGACTCAGCGCAAGATGAATCCAGCCAGACTCAATATGAAGAGTCTGAAGTCTCTCTAGACCTTTCAAAGTTTTCAACTCAAGAAGCATCTCAGACTCTGGAAGTTCAACATCAAGAAGCTCATGAAGATTCAAATAAAGAAAGAGATCATCAATCAAGCAAATCAACCAGTAACTGGAAACACAAATCCAGTCATCCTAAAGATCTCATAATTGGCGAAATCAATGAAGGAATCCGCACCGAGATCAAAAAGACGTGAAGAGTCTAGTGCTGTTGCTCTCATTTCTGAAATTGAACCAAAAAGCATAGAAGAAGCTTTATCGATGAAAGCTGGATTGAAGCTATGCAAGAGGAGCTCGGACAGTTCAACATTAACGATGTCTGGGAATTGACATCTAAACCGAAAGGTAAAAGCATTATTGGAGCCAAATGGGTGTTCGAAACAAGATGAACGAAGAAGGAAAAGTCGTACGCAATAAAGCAAGACTCGTGGCCAAGGGATACACGCAAGAAGAAGGAATAGACTATGACGAGACCTACGCACCGTTGCAAGGTTAGAAGCTATTCGTCTATTACTTGCGTTTGCTTGTTACAAAAATTTCAGGTTATTCCAAATGGACGTCAAAAGTGCTTTCCGAATGGATTTATCCAAGAGGAAGTTTATGTGGAACAACCGCCTGGATTTGAAGACCCAAAGAAGCCGGACTCGTCTTCGACCGAAAAAGGCTTTGTATGGTCTAAAGCAAGCACCTCGAGCTTGGTACGACGGACTAAGTAAGTTCTTATTACGTAACGGATTTGTCAAAGGTAAAGTAGATACTACTGTTCATCAAAAAGGAAAACAAAAGTTTCTTACTCGTTCAAATATATGTTGATGACATTATTTTTTGATCTTCTAATGAAAGTCTTTGCAAGAAATTTTCTAAGTCTATGCAGGACGAATTTGAAATGAGTATGATGGGAGAATTAACATTCTTTCTCGGTCTTCAAATAAAGCAATTGAAGGAAGGAACTTTTATCTTCCAAGAAAAATATGCTAATGATCTTGTTAAAAGATTTGGATTGGAAAGGTGCAAAAAGATCGACATACCAATGTCATGTTCTCAGAAGATAGACAAGGATGAAGAAGGGAAGAAAGTAGATCAAAAGCTGTACAGGAGCATGATCGGTTCACTTCTTTATCTTACCGCTTCTAGACGATATTTTGTTGAGTGTTTGCGTCGTGCTAGGTTTCAATCGGACCCTAGAGAATCACATCTCATTGCCGTGAAACGTATTATCAAATACGTTGCCTCATCTTCAAGCATCGGTCTTTGGTATCCAAAGAGGGGAGACTTTAATCTTCTAGGATACTCGGATGCGAGATCCGGCCGGTTGCGAGTCGATAGAAAGAGCACTTACGGAACTTGTCAACTGCTTGGAAACAGGGAGTGTCTTGGTTCTCAAGGAAGCAAAGCACCGTAGCTCTCTCAACGACGAAGCGAGTATGTAGCTCTTGGAAGCTGCTGTTCGCAAATTCTATGGATAAAACAACAGCTACAAGACTTTGGCATTGAAGACTTATGCAATGAAATCAGATGTGACAACACCGGCGCGATCAATCTCACCAAAAATCCAATTCTTCATTCAAGAGCAAAGCATATTGAGATTCGACATCACTTCATTAGAGATCATATTCAAAATGGAGAAATCTCGATTCAATTTGTTGATTCGAAGAGTCAACTAGCAGATATATTGACAAAGCCTTTGGAGAAAAATCAATTCAACTTTATTCGCTCAAGACTCAACATTTTGAAGCTTGAAGAAGTTAAAGTCTAGAGACTCACCAACTCTAAGACTCTGAACTCTCAGACTTTAAATCATGAGACTCAACATTCTTGGCTAAAGACTGTAAGTTGCTATTTTATCTCGAAAAGGTATGTTCTTTCACTCAGATATAATTCGTGTGCAAATTTGAAAACTTGTCTTTTTTTCAAGGAATTAATTTTGGCAGTTATTGATTTTGAAAAGAAGTGTTCGTACACTTTCCTTGCACCGATTAAACTTCTCTTTTCAAATCCGAGGTATATATATATATACAGTCTTTCTTCGCCCAATTTTCAAAATCCTAAAAGGCACTCTCCTCCCGATCTTGTTTCTATTTCTTGTTCATCGTCGAGAAAGTGGTCATTTTTCTTGGGAAAAGCAAGTGAAGGAATCTTCCAATAGACAAAGAAAGATGTCGTCTTCGAGGAAATCATCAAGAATAGCAAGCAGGGGACCACAAAGAATGGAGAAGGGACCGACTCACTTCGATCTTACTGAAGAAGAAGACTTATCAAGTCAGCGACAAAGTCCGATTCGCTCTCCTCCACGTCATTCATCGTCTCCTGCCCCACAAGGTGGAAGTCAACATCTGGAAGAAGATATAATCGAGGATGCCGACCCAATGGAGGATTTGGGAATTGCTCCTCAAGGAAGGGCAGAGGAGGCTCGAGCGAACATTCCCAGTGATCCTCGTATGCCAGGACAAAATCTGATTGACGGGAACGATGACGACAAAATGTTCCTTGAATTTAAACCTAGACTGGGTGTGGCAGCAAAGGTGAAAGGAAATCGGATGGATTTGTTTAAATCCAAGGATCAGGAAAAAGTGTATTTCAGGCTGTTGAAAAGAGGGGTGATAAACCCTAGAAGTGTTGATTTTGACTTCTGGACACCATCAACGTGAACTTAAGAGAAAAGTTGAATTTGCTTCAACTTGAGACTTTTGCTCGACTCTACGGACGGGTATGCTCAAGGCGACCGCTTATTTCTATTCAAATCTTAGCTTTTTGGATGCGAATAGAATTTCATTCGGTGTTCGAGACCAAGTCTACATGGTAGATGTGAATATGTTGGCGGACATAGTTGGAGTTGAACGAGGACGTTATCTTCCAATCAAAGTCTCATCCGCTCGTATGCTCTGGATCTTGTCAAAGATAGGGACGTAGAGAAGAAAATTACCTATTCTAGGATGAATGCCATCAACATTGTGCTTCATAAGATTGTGATCAATCTGTCTCGGACCGAAGTCTACATCAAAGACTTCGTGTCTCTTTCGAAGCAAAGTTGATGTATGCGATCAACTCGGGACGGAAGTTTTCTCTCCCGCACACTATTCTCTTCCATATGTACGGAAGCGGTGTCAAAAGACAAAGGACAATTGCCTTATCTGGTCTTGTGACCAAGATCTTGAGACATCGAACATTGATCTCGCCACATACATTTTGTGTTCGACCGTGTGATAAGATGGTGGTAGGATTGAAAATGTTAATGAAGATGCGTCTACAAGAACTCTCCAAGGCAATGGAGAAATTCAAAGTGAAATCTCCGGTCCAGTCTGCTTCAAAAAGGAAAGGAAAGGAGGCCATGGGTGCCCCATCGAAGAAGAAGAAAAGAACTCTCATCCTTGAGGATGAAGATGAAGATGATGAAGATCCTACTATCCAAGCGCTGACAAGAACAAGACGTTCTGTGTCTCATCCGACAGTACTTCAGCAGAGCAGAGAAGAAGAAAAGCGAGATCGAGGAGAGGAAGAACGAGAGAGAGAAGGAGAAAGCGGTTGGTTGAAGAAGAAGAAGAAGGAGAAAAAGAAAAGTCTGGCGACAAAACTGGAGAGAAGGGAAATGAAGAGCATGATCATCACTCTTCCCCTTTCGATGACCTAGAGACAGGGGGAGTTAGCAAGCAAGAGAGGTCTACATCTCATGCTGCTGTCGTAAAAGATCTAAGACAATCTCAGAAGACCCGAAGAAGTTCGGGTCTCTCAATTGCTCGAAGAAGGTGATGCATCGATTCCAAATCTGCAGACCATACGAAGCGCCATCGTCCGAATACACACCATCTAAGAAAGCCAATGCCGGTACGAGACGGATGATTCTGCAGATTTTCGTAGCATCATGAATATTCTTCGGAAATGCGTAGCGATATATGTTCTGGACTGTGAAATCCAAGCTTTGAAGAATGCTGGACAAAAATCTTCAGTCTCTCTGGAGGATAAATTCAAAGACCTTGCTCGCAACTTCAAGCCAATGCCAAGGGAGAAGAGATAGCTCATCCGAGAGAAGACCGAAGAAGCTCGAAGGAGTAGTCCCGTCCATTGGGGATTTCCGGATCGTGCGCATTCCCAAGCAGACATGACTCCTTTCTCACCCTTTTCAATGCTGACAAAAAGGGGGAGAACCAATTTGAACCAACATCTTTTAAAAACTTTTTAGTGGTTATGTTTATTTTTGAGTATGACTTGAGAACTTGAACTTGGGTGTGAATTTGACTGAATTGACTGTGGATTGTGATGCTTGACTGGTTGCATTTATTCAAGTGTTGTTTTTCTCATGAAAGTCTAACCAATTTTCTGTGGATGCAGAGTCTGGTTGCTTTATTAATCTTTATGAGTTAGCCATATTGCTTGAGAAATGTTTTTGCAGGTCAAAGTTGTTCAAATCTACAAGAAAGTTTTGTCACCATCAAAAAGGGGAGATTGTTGGAGAAATCTTTCCGAATATTTTGAAGTTGACAAAACGTTTCTATCAGTCTAAGTCCTGGATGTTCGGAGACCGACGGTTTAAAGTCCGAAGACTTTGTATTCTCGAGACTCAAGATCCAAGACTCAAGACTTAAGACTCAAGACTCAAGACTTAAGTCGGCTGTTCTCACCGACGTCTTTCCAATCCAAAGTGACGAAGGAAATCCAAAGCCGAGGTCTATGGTTGAGGATTCGATCCTATCCTCTGGAAAAGATTCTTTGGTTGGATAATCATTTCGGATTCTTTAATTCTCGATTTAAGATCCGATGGTCGACGAAGTATTCTTGGAATGTTCTATTCTTGGAAACCAAGATCCTGATTGTATGGGCGAACAGATTGATGGGCTATCATCGATTCCTTAAATAGCTCGGATGATCTTCTTGATTGATTCCGTCCAACGGGTAGATTGGAGGAATTCCTTTGGTAAGTGCCAACGGCTATGATGGCATGAAGGAGTATAAAAGGAAGACGTTCTAGTTGTTTTAAGTGTGTGATTGATAGAAAAATTCCAGTCTCGAAGACCCTTGATTATTAGTCGAGACTGTTCAAGCAAAATTGTATACGAGAGAGTGTTTGTACTTGGCGAGACCTTGAGTGAGTGTGGTAGATCATCTACACCTAGAATTCAAGGAAGATCAACACCGTAACAGCTCTTTGATTATAGTGGAATCCAGCCAATCTACTGTCGGTGCGAAGAATGGACGTAGGCTTGAATCAAGCCGAACCACTATAAACCGAGTGTTCAATTCTCTCTTTCCCTTACTCAGTCTCTCGATTGATATTTAATTATTGCAAATTGTTTAACTGTCTAAAGTATTGTGCAATCTTCAAGAAAAGTCGTTATATACCTATTCACCCCCCTCTAGGTACTCATACTAGCATTATCAGATAGGAAGGATCAGGTATTGCGGCGACGAACCATTCCTTATGTAAAAATACAATGGCAAAACCATACCGAGAGGGAGGCTACTTGGGAACTCGAGGAGGAGGCAAGACACAAATACCCTCACTTGTTTCATGATTAAAGTACATGTAAATTTCGAGGACGAAATTTTTTTAAGGATGGTAGAATGTAATATTATGCAATAATGTAATATTATGTTAGTGGGCCCCAAAAGAAAAAACTGAAAAAGAAACCGAAAAGTTAGTAAAACTGAAAGGAGAGGGGAGAAGGCTCGGCTAAATAGAAGTTGAGGGGTCCTCTACCAAAAAGAAAAGAAAGAAAAGAAGAAGAAGAAGAAGAAGAAGAAGAAGAGAAAGGGGGAAGAAGGAAAGGAATCTTGGCAAGTGCACGTCTCGGATGTCTCGCTAAGCCGACTCGACTCCATAACACAGCACCCGGTAAGAGATCAAGCCCTCGTTTGTCCGATTGAAGTAATTTTTGGATTTAGGATTTAAATTGAAATTTTTGGAAAACTGAGCGGCGAAGTCTAATTTTGGAGTCGTTGAGCCACGTATTTTTGCAAGAATGGTAATTTAGGGTGTTGTGGAGCCGTGGGATTTTACGGATTGTGATTTGAGCTTATGGTTTGTCCGAAACAAAATTTCAAAGTTTCCCGCACACAATGAACAGTACGCGTCCAGCAGCTTTGGGCCCGTATTTTGTCATTTTTCGGCTTGATTTTGGGACGGTCAAGTTGATATTCTTGTGATATGTTTCAAGGGCTCTCTATTGAATATAAGTACGTTCGGATCGGAGTTCGGAAGAGAAAGTTAAGGCGCAATCAAGTTTTGCACTTAAATTTTGTGTTGCGAATGGCTTGAACAATCGCTTTGGTTATGCGATTTGTTAGCGCGTAGAAGTCCTTTTGTTAGAGTTAAGGCGTAATGTAGTTGTTTCGAAGTAGAGACAGAGTTTTATTAGATTTTAACATTTTTCTCGGTTATTTGATAGGACCTTGAATTCGACGATACGAGTATCGTCCGTCGTTTGGTCGTCGATGACGAGGTGAGTGGTATTATATCTTCTTTGGCTTTATAAAATCATGTCTTGAAGTATATATATGTATATATTTTGAATTGAGAAGAGCATTTTTATTGCATAAAAGTCAGATCGAGCAATTGCTACCCTTTGGTTGATTGTGAATCTTTGAAAAACATGTTATACAAGATTTGTGGAGAAATATATATGAAATTGCTTTGCGACTGATTTGTGGAAAGATTTATGATGATTTGAGCAACAAATATGAAAATGGATGATGGGCTATATTGCAAAATGTTATTTGTTTGGTTTGAGATATTGATTTTTGGATTGGATTTCTGGTATTGGAGAATGATTATTTATGCTCAATATGATTGTGAATCCAGTGATGGGTTTTTGGAGTATGCATACCAGGTTTAGGATATCCTTCTGGGCCTAGCCACCGGCTTTGTAGGTGGAGACCTTACCAAGGGGGGAATCTTGGTCGCCTTGTCACAAGGCGTTGTGTCGTGACCATGGTTAGTTATTGAGCAAAGATTGATCAATGGATAGACCATTGATATGTGTTTTTGATGGAGATTATTCAATGTATTCGACCATTGATACTAAACTTTTGATGGCGATTTAAATGAGTTTTCCATATTAGTATAAAGCTTTGATTATGAGAAATAACTTTTATATGATTCGATTTGTATTTTATATATTGAATCGGCATTATGGAATTTGGTATTGTTTTGTATACATGCATAGTGATTGTTCGATCGCTTAGAAGATATGTACTACTCACGAGCTGTGGTTGCTCATCCCATTCCTCCTTTAATCTTTTCGGGTTCCTCGGCTAGGGCGAATAGAGCGAGTGCGTAGTCAGTGGGAGCTTTTGGGGAGTTCTATTTTGTTTTTGGTATGGTTCAAGGAAGTGGTGCAAATAATATTTACTAGTAGTTGGATCGTCTGAGTTTTTAACATATATCTCTTTTTCTTTTGGTGGATTATAGAAACTCTGATGTTGCAACCAATTTATTGGTTTATCTGATATATATATATATATATGGTTTGAGATATATATAAGTTGATATCAGTTTATTGGTTGTATTTGAGGCTGCGTTCTTTGTAAAGAAGGACGGCCATGTCATTCCCATTCTTTGTGGTTTTGGGGTGTGACATTTGGCTTGCTTATGACAGTTTCTTTAACCATCGACAGCATGTGATAAATCGACCAACGCACCAACAGGCAGCTGATTGGCACTGATATACATTTTCAACCAATGCTTAGGTGGTCTGATTAGCAGTAATCTATGTCAACATCCCTTGGCCAATATTTAATAGAAGTTGCCTGCAACTTCCAAAAAGCTGAACTTAAACGCATTTTGTATATTACTCAGTCTTCATCATCTAACATGCATTTCTGTTAAGTTGCTCATGAATTGCTTGGTCATAGCAAGCAAGGCCGGAGAAAGGATTTCACTTGTGGCCATGAGTTCTAAGGACCTAAACATTAAGCTCTCTTGGCTCATTCCCGCGTGGGAACCAAGAACAACTCCACCGAAATAGGAAGATTCAAACTCTTTTAAGAGATCACTGCTACTACTTATGAATCTACCATCATGTCATCGTACCGATAAAAGTGCATAGAACATATTAATTATAGTCTAACTTTGCAAGTTTGGATATATTTTCCACGCCAACTATATAGATTTGTGTGCAAGTTTGAAACCTATTTCGTAATGGGGAAAGTAATTGGGGTTTATTTTTGAAAAATCTTTAAATGGGGCTCGTTTTTGGTGCTTCCGATCATATCTCTTCATGTGCACAGCTAACAGAAAAGAGCTTTGGCGGTGATATGTACAATAAAGATAAAAGTTTTTAACTATAGAATTGTGTTCAAAAGCTGATTAAGTTCAATGTTTTCCTTAATTTTACTTAACAAATAATTCATAAATTTATGTGATTAGTTTTCTTGAAAATTACTCTCTTCAGCAAAACTATTACATATTAAGATATATTCTAAAGATACAAAAGAATACATGGTGTTTTTAATGTGCATTGTGAGTTTCACGATTCCGCTATAGATCAATTTATTTTATTATATTTTCTTAGGAAAAACCTTTGCCTAGACAGTTTGGCACCTTGGCATTCAATTTGTCCTCTGAAAGTAGCCGTCCATACATGTTGTCTTTACCTGCAAAAGTGAAAAACACCGCTCATCAATTAACGTGCAAATGAATTCATTACACGTTCAGTCTCTCTTATCCAATTGAAGAAGAAATTAAAATCGAAGAATAAAAAGCAGATAATGTATCGATGCTATTTAACTATATTAATAGGTGAAAAACACAGACGCCTAAAAGCAGTGAAGCTCAAAAAGAATATTTCTTATATGCAAAAAGCACTTTCACATATTACTATTTTTTTGACAAAATGATAGTAGAAGTACAAAAAAATTTGTATGACGCTCATTTTTAGTATCAAAAGTTTTCGCCAACTTACTTAAATATCAAATCAGATAAAAAACAATCATTTACAAGAATTGATCAAAAGATGGAGTTATTAAGTGATAGCTTATCTGCATGTAAGTGCATTGAAGATATCTCAAGAAGCCCATGGGTCATCGAAAGCTTATTTGTAGATTGCAAGAACCTTCATGCCCAAGTCGAGAACGTCCTCAATCCACATTACGAACAAGAAGCCAATCAAGTTGTGGACTCAATTGCTAAACCCCACTGAATAGTGAATCTCCCTTCTAATTAGCTTAATAAGCCTCCTAACCCCTTTGGGATAAGTTATGCTTTGAATCTTGTTCTCTTAAGCTTTGGAACTCGAGTAGATGAATGAATAAAAGTTGTCTTCAATTAAAGGAAAAAAGCACCTCCGACGAGAATTTTTCATTAAAATGATTATGTGGCATTTATAATTTAAAAATTAAAATGAGTAGGTATATTTTTAAAGATATATAGATCACATGCACGTGCAAAACGACTATCCAATGCAATTGGGTATGGCATAAACAATGTTGGTCAATCCAACCAAGCAAAAACGAGGTAGCACACAAGGAAGGTCGTAGGGCTAAAATGTCTTAAACGCTGGCTCACCATCACACTACTCTCCCGTCACTTGCCATCACTCGTCGTTTCTATTGCTCTCGCTCACTCAAATTCGTCATATTTCTCTGAGTTGTCAATTGGAGGGTAAAATTGGGGCTTCTAAGCCATAATTAGGGTTGGAAAGGAAAAATTAGAGTTCTTGAAGAGTTGTGGGGCCGATGATGCTAGAGGAGGAATCGCACAACAGTGAAATTGCCATTGCCGGGTCCGTCGGTCTCTACTTTTTATAATTGTCCTTCGTCCTCCTCCTCGTGACCTGACATCTCTCTCTCTCTTTGCTCGCTACTTTTTATGCTCTCCACTTTTGCACATGCCCACGCGCCCGATGTACTTGAATATTTTACTCCCTTGTTGATTGGGCCCAAGAAAAGCCAGTAAAAAGGATCCAATGGCGATTAAAGTGAAACTTCAATTTTGTCAAAGTAGTGAGGCAACTTTTTTTTTTTTTTTTTACTTTTAAGTGAAACTTTTAATTTTCTTTTGATTTCTCAACTTTATTACATAAAATTTATTTGATTCACTAAAAAGGAACTGTTATCTGATTCACTAAAAATTTGAATTGATAATGAAAAAAATAAATGATTAATCACAGGAGTCGCACATTTCGTTACAACTGTTTCTAACTCGTGCCGTGGACATGACTTATCAGTTACACAAAAAAATTAATTTAATTGATAAAAGAAATCGTTACTTGAAAGTTCCTACAAGATGAATGCATTTTCATGTAATGTCCCGTAAAGGAATTAATTTTGATTTAATTAATTCAATCAATTATTTTCCTTTCCTTTGTTAATAGAAAGGGCAGGTCAAGTCAAAAAGGCGCCTGTCCTACAGAGCTTCTTTTCCACGCACCCCCTGTCCCACATAAGGCTGCTGCAAGGAATTACGCGTGCAATTATTTGTGCTTTCCGGGGAGTATGCAAAGCAGCGGTTCGATTTGAAGAGTCTTGGACCGTTGGATGGCAGGATCGCAGCAATGTTCAAGCACAATAGAGTTGGTCGTGACTCGTGTCCCAAAGTTAGTCTTTTTGTCAATTTAATTTTAATTTTTTTCATTTCAATTGAATTATAAATATTTTCACATTTGATCACTTGAATCCATTCAATCAATTTTGAAAAAAAAATCATCAATGTAAATACCAGCCGTCTTATATATTATAATTGACATTGATGTAAATAATTTTTAAAAGTATTAAATTTAAAAAAAAATTTCCTTTTTTTCCGTCTCTTCTAACCTCGCCTTACACTTCGGAGGCTTGCTTGGTCATCAAGGCCTGATGAACGGCTGAAGCCTGAAGGAGGAAGAAAGGAAGAATAAAAAGGAAAAAAAGGAAGATAAAAAGAAAAAAGCTTTTTCTCTTTTCCTTTATCTTCACCTGCTCCCTCCATCATTAAACAAAGAGGATGCTCGTTGATTGTCTTTTCTGTTTACTTTATTAATAGAGAAACGCAAGTCAAGTCAAAAAGGCCCCTACAGAGGTGAGGTCCTTTTCCCCGCCCCTCCCGTGCCGCGTACTGTTGTTGATGTACGGAAACAGGCGCGCAATTATTTTGCGCTTTGCATGCAGCATGCCTGGCAGCCGTTCGATCGTCACAAAGAGTCTTGGGCCGTCGGATGGCGAGAGCGCGGTGCAATTTGGGTTTTAGGGTTTTATGACTAAGAAGGTACATTTGCTTCTAGCGACACTTACGATTGAAAAAATCAAGTCGGACCGGTCGGGCAGTTGCGAATTCAAAAGTGGGTTCAATTTCTTATCGCCCTCGTGATACTACTACAAATGGGATGAGACAGCGACCGACCATGGTCCATTTAAAGCTTATTTGTAGATTGTAAGAACCTTCATGCCTAAGTAGAGAACATTCTCCCACGAAAAGCCAATCAAGTCACGGATTAAATTGTTATAACCCACTGAATAGTGAATCTCCCTTCTAATTGATTTATTAAGCCCCCCAAACCCTCTTAAATATGTTATGTTATGTTTTGAATCGTATTCTCTTAAACTTTAGGACTCTAATGGATGGATGAATAAAAGTTGTCTTTGACAACAAAAAAAAGAAAAGAAAGAAAGAGCCTTTGATAGAAATTTCCGGTGAGAATGATTATATAACTTTATAATAAAAAAATGAAAATGAATTGGTAAATTGTTAAAGAAATCCAGACCAGGTGATCGTGCAAAACGACAAACGCTTAATCGAACCAAGCAAAAGCAACATCACACGCAGGGAAGGTTATAGGGCTAGCAGGTGAGATTGTCTTCAATGTTGGCTGACCATCACACCGCTCTCCCTTTCACTTGCCATCACCCGCTGTTTCTGTTGCTCTCGCTCATTTAAGCTCATCATCTTTCTCCGAGTTTCTCTTGGTGGGAAAGGGCTTCGAAGCCAAAATTAGGTATGGGAAGGAAAAAATTAAGGTTCTTGGTCAACCGTTAGGATGACAGTGCTAGAAAAGGAATCGTGCAACAATGAAATTGCCATTGCGTGGTCCTCAATTTGTCTTCTCAATTCAGTGCTAGTTTTGTTGCTTTCAATCCGCTAAACGATAAATATTCCATGTGAAGTTGCAACCTTTCAGCATTGCTTTTTTTTTTCTTCGGTGCAGCGTTGGCATGGGAAACAACAGTGTATACATCATCGTTTGTTTGTTGTTGGCACCAATGAATAGGAACACACTAGTGAAAATCAATATACTATCGTTGTCGCTACAAGAAGGCTGTCATATATTGATTTTTGTGAAAAATATACTATCCCATTGTGATCTTGGGAAAAACTTGAAAAATGGTTTAAGATACTTTCATGAAGATAATGGTATAAATGATATTATTTCGATGACGTTGAAGATGATAAGAGCACTCAAGTATAAGATGTAGAAAATGGTATTGAACTGAATACTAAGGTTGAAGATAGATTTCTTTTAGAGAATGGAGAATATAAGAGAGAAGAGAGGGAGGCAAGACACCAGCGATTGTGTCACAAACGAGAGCACGTCTTAGAATCTATGATGAAGACACAGGTGATGAAGAATTGATTTAATTAGATTAGAAAGTTGTTCAATTCAGTGAATTAGATTACGAAGTTTTGTTAAATATAAATTACTCAACTAACGATGATGATGAGAAATTCGTACAGCCGAGACAAAAGCAGAAAAAATTTCACAAAAAATAAATTGTACCATGTGGGGAATTGCAATTATTTATCTTCATTGGAATGCGAGTTCATCATAAAACTACTGTTCTTGATTTATTCAATTCTTATGGGCCACTCTCTTTTTTGTCCTTTTTAACCTTATCCCCATCAGATCGTGTCTGTCACCCACTGCCCCTCTCTACTTTTTATAATTGTCCTTCGTCCTTCTCGTGATCTGACATTTCTCTCTCTCTCCACTCGCTGCTTTTTATGTTCTCTACTTTTGCACACACCCACGCGCGCCAGCGATGTGCTTGATCATCCTACTCGCCTGTAGATTGGGCCAAAGAAAAGCCAGTGAAAATGATTCAATGACGATGAAACCAACCGCGTTTTTCGAGTAGTGAGGGAACTTTTTGTTTTCTTTTGCTTACAGTGAAATTTTGAATTTGCTTTTGATTTTTTTTAATCGGTCATATTCTAATCCTACCCTACCCTCAGTGTTTCTCAAACAAAAAATTGTTTTGATTTCTGTTGCGTGGGAGAAATAAACCCACTTCCCGAAATGAAATAATGTGAAGTTTTGAACCCCCTACCTTCCCCTTCCAAGTTGGAAGGGTGGCCATTAGAAAATTTATTTGATTGACAAAAAAGAAATTGTTATGTGATTCACTAAAAATTTAAATTGATAGTAAAAAAACAAATGAGTAATCAATGGGAAGCACGCACTCCATAATAACTGCTCCTAACTCGTGCCATGTGCATGACTTATCGACGACACAAAAAAATTAATTTAATCAATAAAAAATCATTACTCGCAAATTCCTATAGGATGTACGCATTTTCATGTAATGTCTTAAATTAAATTAATTAAATCAATAATTTTCTATTTCCTTTATTAATAGAAAAGGCGAGTCAAGTAAAAAAGTCCCCTATCCCTGGAGAGCTTCTTTTCCGCGCACCTCCCGCCAACGGCTGCTACAGGGAATTACGGGTGCGTTTGGATGGGCATTTAGAAAGCCCATCCAGCCCCCAAAGCTCCTTCAGCCAAAGAGAGGCGTTTGGCAATCAATTCCCAAGGAGCTTTCAAATGAAAGCTGGCCCTTGGGAATGCTGAAAGCCCAAGGCTGGTCTCCACCAGCCTTGAGCTTTCAGCATTTTCGGAATGCTGAAGGCTTCAATTAATGAAAAAATTGAAGTTGTCGATTTTGCCCTCAAAAATTTGTTGAAAACCCACTTTTGTCCATTTTGAAAACGGAAAAGAAAACCCTAGCTCATCCGCACTCCTCTCTCCTCCCCTTCCCGTCGCTTCGCTCTCTCCTCCCCTTCTCCCCTTCCGTCGCTCTCTCCTCCCTCGTGATACCAGTTCTTGCTCGAGCGACAGAGAGTCCAAGGGAAAGCGGCGAGCTAGAGCGGCAGAGCTTGAGTCGACACCTCGCCCGCGCGCCAGCTCCACCGACGACTCCTTCCAATCGGCACCATCGAGCCGGCCGAACCGGTAAGCCCTTCGTCCGTGCCCTATTTCTTGAGGTTCAGGTAGAGACTGAGATGTTGATCGCAGATGGTGCCCTATTTCTTGAGGTCGGGGTCGTCGCTGGGGTCGATGTCGCCGCGGCATTTTTTGCTGACTGTTGTCTCTCTCTCTTTGTTCTGTTTGATATCCCCACCAGGCAAGAATGCCAAGTCTCGGGGCTCTCGATCGAGAAGAAGATTGAGTTCCTGGAGAGTTTGACTGGAGGGGTGAGTGCATTGAGTGATGCGTGGATGCGGAATGACCTTATGGAACTTCATTTAATTGCTATCCATCATAATCCCATTCCTGCTTTGGGGTGTTCATTCAACTGTTTACAGTAGGTTATTTAACTCATGCTGCCCAAATTTGTTGATGCCCTGATCTGCTCCTTATTTGGTGCTATATGTATGCTTAATCTAGCATCCCAGTTTGTATTATGTTGCAACAAATTTTTTGCTATCAAAGTCATACGTGCCAGTTACGAGTTATGCACTGGTTTTTTGTGTTCTGTTTTGCAACATGGATGTTTATTCATATAGCTGATACTTGCTAGAATGAGTGGGCAATGAATGGGTATAAAGAATACATGTCAATTTTGTGTTATGTTATGCAACCTGGATGTTCATGGGCAACTTCACAATGTTTTGTTCCTGTTAAGGAGGGTCTTTCTTGTGAAAATCGGTTCTGTGTTTAACGGGGGATTATGTGGACAGATAGGCTTGGGGTTTGGGGACTTTCTTGCTCTTGTTGGCTTAGAAGTTGAGTTGTGATGCTGCAAATGCATGTATCTCTTGATCTACATGTACAATGTGTTATGGGCATGGAAGTTGCACAATAAAGGGGAGCTAATGATCTTAGTGGTACATCTTTGGATGGGGAACATCATAGGTAAGAGGCATGCCTATTCATGAAGATTGGTCTTCTTTGAACACAGGGTATACCAGGGCTTCAAACATCCATGTTGACTGTCGTGAAGATGCTAATGAGCTTAGCTAAGGTTAATGACGGTGAAATATCGACACCTTGTCACTTTCAAAATTCATGGATCTAATTGCTGATGAAGGTCTGAGAGGTCACTCAAAGGATTCATCCTCCACTTCATCTGGGGAGTCAAGTAGGCCAGACAAATCATCTTTGTGGTCAAAAGAATGGCAGCTTATGTGTTACAACAACCTTTAATTCTATCTATGACAAGAGCATTTGAACTTTTATGTACGCTTTGCATGTAAACAGAGAATAGATATTTGAGAAACTGTGTTGTATCAAGGTTTGTTGTACATAGTATTCTAGCTTGATCAAATGTCTCTAGAAATATTTAAAGATGTTTGTAATTTTAAAGGATAATAAATTTATTTCCTCGGGGCAGATGTTATTCCATTTATTATAATAAAGGTTTTTTTTTTAAAAAAAAATTAAGAGAGAGACCACTTTGATGTGAATTTTTTCCATTTGATATTTTTTAGCATTGTCGTCAAAATTTAAATTAAAAGAAGTTGCATGCATTATTTTTGTCAATTTTAAACATATAAAAACTAAAAAGCTAATATTAATCACTCAAATGGGCTTTCTAAATGTGTTTTTCTACCAAACAGCATTTATCTCAAAGTTGTTTTTCAAAAGAATTTACCAAAGTCTTTGCAGATTCCTCCAAAGTTTTTTGCGCTAAACTGCCAGATTTTCTCAACGCTTTCCAAATGCCGAACCAAACGCACGTACGCGTGCAATTATTTTGCCCCTTCCGTGCAGCATGCATCGCAGCCTTTCGATGAGGATGAAGAGTCTTGGACAGCCGACGAGAACGCAGTGCAATTTCGCTCAAGAGTTTTATGACTGAGAATGTCAATTGCTTCTAGCCACATTTACGATTCAAAGATCTGGTGGGAATCGGACGGTGCAAATTCAGAAGTGGGTCCAATTTTTATTGCCCTCGTGATGTGATTGCGAATGGGATGGGACAGCGACCGACCATGCACATGCATCCTGCAAAAAGAGACTGACTAGGCACCATCCCAACCTATATTTTAATCAAAATTAGTTGACGAAGATTTTATTTTTTGTTAGTTTTTATTAAATTAAATTAATATAGAAGAAAGGTTATAGGGCTAGATTGCCTTTAACACTGGCTGACCATCGCATCACACTCCCTGTTAGTTTGCCGTTGCTAGCCGTTTTTGTTACTCTTAACTCATTCGTGGCCGGCATCTTTCTTCGAGTTGCTTCATTGGAGGGAAAAATTAGGGCTTCTCAACCAAAATTAGGTATGGGAACGAAAAATTAGGGTTCTTGATCCGCCGTGGGACGGCGGTGCTAGAGAAGGAATCGTGCAACAGTGAAATTGCCATTGTGCAGTCCTCAATTTGTCTTCTCAATTCGTTGCTAGTTTTGTTGCTTTTTGTCCATTGAGCAATAACTGCTGAGTTATTGTTTAATTAATTAGGTGAGATTGTAGGACTTTCATGTGAAGTTATTATCCTTTATGCATTGTGATTTCGAAAGTTTTTTTTTTCTTAAGTGTAGGGTCGGTATGGGAGATAATATTGTAGACATCAGTCTTTTATGATGGAAAATTTGTTATTAGCATCAATAACTAAGAATACTCTAGTGGAAATCAATATACTATTATTGTCGCTGTAAGGAGGTCATCATATATTGATTTCATGAGAGATATAGTGCAACAATTATGATATAAAATAGAAAAAATGTATTATTGTGATCTTGGAAAAAACATTAAAAAAGAAGAAGATGATTTAACATACTTCTATGATGGTAATGGTATAAAGGGTAAACAAATGTAGGTTAAATATTACAATGACAATGAAAATGATAAGGTACTCAAGCATGAGAAATAGGAAACGGTGTGAGCCGAGTACTGAGGTAAGGGAACATGAGAGGCAGGATTTGACGCAAGACATGCAGCTGAGTGTGGTAGAGAAAGTTTAGAAAATGGGAACACATCCCATAATCTTCGGTGAAGACATAGATAATGAAGAATTGATTGAATTAGACTAGAAAATTGCTCCATCTAATGAAATAGATGATGAAATTTTGCCAGGCATAAAATACTTAAGTAATGATAATGATGAGGAAGGTTAAGACATGAGTAGAGAAAATTTCAGAAAATTAAATTGCACCACGGGAAGAATGCAATAATTTATCTTCACTTTGAATTTTCTTTTTATTTCTCAACTCTATTACATAATTTTTTTTTGTCGGAACATAATATTTATATGATCCCCTGAATTAAATGTTATTTTGTTGGCTAAAAATTTGAATTAATAGTGAAAAAGTGAATGAACAATCATGGAAGCCGCACTTCAATGCAACTGCTCCTAATTCGCATCATGGGAATGTCTTATTGGCGACACAAAAAGAACTAATTTAATCAATAAAAAATATCATTACTCGGAAATTTCTACAAGATGAAAGCATTTTCATATAACGTCCACCTAAGGAATTAACTTAATTTAATTAATTTGATCAATTATTTTTCTGTTTTCTTTATTAATAAAAAAGGCGGGGCAAGTCAAAAAGGCCCTAGTCCCAGGAGAGATTTTCTTCCACGCACCTCTCGCATAGGGAAGCTGCAGGGGACCACGCGGGCAATTATTTGTGCTTTCCGTGCAAGATGCATTGGAGCGGTTCAATCGGCATGAAAAGTCTTGGACCGTTGGATGGCAAAAACACAATTTTGTTCAAGTATGCTCAATTAAGTGCCTTGTGGGAAAAAAAAAAAAAAAAAATCCAACAAGACTTAAATCTATTATAATTTTATCAATTTAATTTTAAATTTTAAAATTTATTAATTTATTAATTAAATTATAATTTTTTTTAAATGTCCTATATAATATTATTAACGTTGACATTAATAATTTTTAATATATATATATATTTTTTTTTTTTTTTTTTTTTTTTTTTTTTTTCTTCCTCTAACGAGCAAGGACAACCTCGCCTTGCTACTAGCGAGTCTTCCCCATCCGCGCCGAGGCCCGGCCACCGGCAAGAGGACGGAAGTACGGAAAAAGAAGAAAAAAGTAGCGTTCCTTTTCCTTTTTGCTTTATCTGCTCCCTCCGTCATTAAATAAGGAGCATTTTGCTCGTTAGTTGTCTTTTCTGTTTTCTTTATTAATAGAAAAAGGCAAGTCAAGTCAAGTCAAGTCAAAAAGGCCCTACAGAGGTCGTTTTCCACGCACCTCCCGCGTACTGTCGCTGTAGGGAACCACGTGCGCAATTATTTTGCGCTTTCCGTGCAGCATGCGTAGCAGCCTTTCGATCAGCATGGAGAGTCTTGGACCGTTGGATGGCGAGAACGCGGTGCAATTTGGGTTGAGGGTTTTATGACTGAGAAGATGCATTGCCTGGCAACACTTATGAATGAAAAGATCTGGTCGGACTCGGACGGTTCGAATTCAGGAAGTGGGGCCAATTATTATTGCCCTCGTGATATTATCACAAATGGGATGGGACAGCGACCGACCGTGCACATGCATCCTGTGTAAAAAGAGACCAAGGCCTTATCGCAACTTTATTTTAATTGAAATTAGTCGGTGCAGAATATGCTTTCCCACTCGAGTAGAGAGCATCTGTATTGCACGGTGGTTCTCTATCTTATTTATTTATTTATTTTTTGGTGACTCAAGGAACCCGCGTACCGTATCAACACGGACAGCCCGAAAGGCCCAAGGTGACGGAGGTAAACTTGGAGGCAATATGTGCTAGTTATCACACACATGCCACTGAGTAAGTTACCCTACGATGTCCGGGGATCGAACTCCTCCCCTTGCGTTAAGGGGAGAAGCTCGCCGCCAGCAGAGCCACTCAGGTGGGTGGTGTGGTTCTCTATTTTATTCATTAAGATAATATCATTAAAAAACTAAAATTAATATATCTATAAAAGATTTATCTAAAATTAATTTTTTAATTACAAAAAGTCTAAATTAATACATGATAAATTCATCTCAAACTAATTTTTAAACTATAAAAATCTCCAATTGATATATTTGTAATGAATTTACTCTTCATTTAAATTAATATCACAAAAAAATCACAAACCGATACAATCATGATAAATGAAGTGCAAAATTTCAAATCGATAAACCCGTTAATCGTCATGTGTTCTAATCATAAAATTTGATGAAAATTAATATTTCTTTTCATAATTTTTTTATTTCTATTCTCGAGAACAATTTCTTAGCATTTTAAGATGTTTGGTAATTATAAAAAATTTATATTTCAAGAATAGAAACATGTTTGGTATAACTTTACCAAAAAAAAAAACATGTTTGGTATAACTCCAAAAAAATTTGTAACTTAAAATTTCTTTTAATATATTATTAATTTTAAAAATTTTGTTTCCTTCTCCTTCCTCTTAGTCGGTCGCCAGCTTGGCCATGGCCGGTCAACAACCAGCCAGACGAGGTTGCCGGTCTCGGGGGAGCCTCTTGGTGAGGCTCGGCCTCGCCCGGCCACCGCTAGGCCAGGCGACACAAAAACCGAAGAAATTTCAGAAAAATTAAGGGCCTGTGTTGGCAACGTGCCAAACAGTGCCTGATTCTAATTTTTTGTTCCCAGAATCAGTTTGGGATGAGAATCGCGTTTGGTAAAATTTTTATTCCCGGGAACAGATTGGGAAGAGAATTTAGAATAAAAAAAAATTTAATTATTCGTACGAGAATCAAAAAAAGAATTAAAAGAGTAAAACTATCATTCTTCCCTTCCGTCATCCCACAATTGTCGTCTGCCATTGCCCGCCACCATCCGCCGCCAGTTGCCGGTTCAGCGAGCTCGCTAGAGGCAAGCCCACCCACCGGCGAGGCTCACCAGCAACTAGGCGAGGCTCGCCCAGCTGCCAGCAAGGCTTGGCCGATGAGGGCCAACCTCAGCAAGGGCCGATCGCCGCACATGAAGAAGAAGAAGAATAGGAAAAAAATAAAAGGAAAAAGTAAAAAAATTATTTAAAAATCAAAAGAAATTAATTTGGAACGGAATCAATTAAGACAGTATCAAACGCAATTTTATTTCGTAATCAAAATTTTTGGACGATTACCAAAACAAAATTTTTGGACGATTCCAAATGTGTTTTTTACTCAGAATCAGTTTTCGAAAACGGAATTAAAATTAATTATTTCTAATTAGAATCAACTCTCAAAAAATAAAATCGTTACTAAATGCGCTTTAAATTGTACGCGTAGAATTGCAAATTTTTTATCTTTATTGAAAGGCAAGTTCGTCATAAAATTACTGTTCTTGATTTATTCAATTCTTGTGGGCCACTCTCTCTTTTTTCTCCTTTTTAACCTTATCCCCATCGCATCGTGTCTGTCACCCATTGCCAACTCTCTACTTTTTATAATTGTCCTTCGTCCTCCTTGTGATCTGACATTTCTATGTCTCTTCACTCGCTGCTTTTTATGTTCCCTACTTTTGCACACACCCACGCGCGCGAGCGATGTACTTGAACATTCTACTCGCTTTGTAGATTGGGCCAAATAAAAGCCAGTAAAAGGATCCAATGACGATGAAACTAACCACGTTTTTCAAGTAGCTAGGGAACTTCTTCTTTTTTTTTTTTTCACTTTTTATTACGTAAAATTTATTTGATTCACAAAGAAGAAATTGTTACGTGATTCACTAAAAACTTGAGATGATAGTGGAAAAAACGAATGAATAATCTTGGAAGTCACGCACTTCATAACAACTGCTCCTAACTCATGCTGTATTGTTGTGTTCACGACTTATTGACCGCAAAAAAAACCTAATTTAATCAATAAAAAATCATTACTCGAAAATTCCTACAATATAAATGCATTTTCATTTAATGTCCTGCGAAGGAATTAATTTAATTTAATTTAATTAATTCAATCGATTATTTTCTATTTTCTTTATTAATAGAAAATGCGGGTCAAGTCAATAAGGCCCCTGTCCCTACAGAGCTTCTTTTACACCCACCTCCCGTCCCGGATCCTGCTGCTGCAGGGAAGTACACGTGCAATTATTTGCGCTTTCCGTGTAGCACGCATTGCAGCGGTCCGATCGGCATGAAGAGCCTTGGACCGTTGAATGGCAAGAATGCGCCATTGTTCAAGCACGCATAATGGAGTTGGCTACGTTCTAAATGTAACTTAATTCTTAATTTTTTAATTTTATAAACTTTTCACATTTTATCAGTTAAGTCTATCTAATTAATTTTGATTAGAAATTATCGACGTAAATACCGATCTTTCCATATAGCATAACTGGCTTTGACATAAAATATTATTAAATAATATTTTATTATTTTTGTAATTTTTTAAAGCTCCCCTTTAGCCATAGAGCACAACCTCGCCTTCCAGTGATGAGGCTTGCCCTCGCCGGTCCTCACTTTTGGCCTATTATCGAGGCTTGGTGACCGACTGAAAGAGGAAGAAAGGAAAAATAAAAAGAAAAAGTGTCCTCTCTTTTTCTTTTTCTTCACCTTCTCCCTGCATCATAAAACAAGGAGCATTGCTCGTCGGTTGTCTTTTCTGTTTTCTTTATTAATTGAAAAAAGCAAGTCAAGTCAAAAAGGCCCGCAAAGGTCCTTTCCACGCGGCTCCCGTCCCTGGGAATCACTTCGTGCAATTATTTTGCGCTTTTCCGTGCAGCATGCGTAGCAGCCGTTCGATCGGCAGGAAGAGTTGTGGACCGCTGGATGGCAAGAACATGGCACAATTCGGGTTAAAGGTTTTAGGACTGAGATGATACATTGCTTCTGCTAGAAGCCTCCCAGCAACATTTCACGATTGAGAGATCTAGTCGGACTCGGACGGTGCAAATTCAGGAAGTGGGTCCAATTTTTATTGCCCGTCATTACATTATTACAAACGGGATGGGACAGCGACCGACCATCCATAATTGCACATGCATCCTGCGAAAAGAGACTGACTAGCCATCGTCACAATCTAAATTTTGGTGGAGAATATTGAGACACCCGCTCGAGTAGGGAGCATATGTATTACACGTTGGTTTTCTCTTTTATATTGGCTTAATATTACCCAAAGAACTTAAATCTACATGCTTGTAGCAAATTTATTTGAGATTAAACTGATACATCCATTACAAGTTTCCAACAAAGTAATTTTTACATTGCTAAAAATCACAAATTACTATATTTATGATCAATTTACTTTTTCTTTAGATTAATATCACGAAAAATCACAAGATAAATAAAACATAAAACTTCAAGTTAATACATATGTTAACCTGTCGCGTGTCGTCTAATTTAATAATTTAATAGAAATTAATTGAGCATTGTTATATATGTACTAATTTAAAATTTTTCATTATTTTAAGCTTTATTTATTTTTTATATTTAATATATAAAAAAAAAAAAAAAAAAAAAGCAAATCAAGTATGTGTCAATATTGCATGTGAGAATGTGAGTATTGCTCGTTGGATTCCACGCACCTTCCTCAAAATGTTGCGAAAATTACATGTGCAATAGTTATCCTCCTCCAATAAATGGGGGTCAAGTTTTTATATTTTCAATTGATTCACCTATTGGCTGGGAAATTGTTTTTATTTGAGGAGCCGAAACGACTACCGCAGTGTTTGGAGAGAAGCCAATACCTCTTGAACTGCGATTTTTGTTATTTTTCTGTCTTTATGACATTAAGAGTATGTGTATCCTATCATATTCCCCTTGCACTTTGCTTTGTCTTTATAGTAACATTGGAACAAAATTTGTATCCGCATGTTTTTAGATCCAAATAGCAAGTTTCCATTTGCCCTTGTCCTTTAGAGACGTTGGCAATGACTACTTGATGAATTGATCAAGTCATTACATTTGTCCAAGAAAGTTAAGTGAAGAAGTAGGAAGCATGGTGTAGTCGGTCCTATCGTGCGCAAATGCAGCTATTCTAAGAACAGTGTAGATAATGAAGAATGACATCTTCAAAGGGGGCGAGGAATTCGTCGTGATCATAGTCTCAATTTTAACTTTCAATTATTTTCACGAGTTTGAGAGAAATTTACAAGTAAAAATAACAGCTACAAGTGAAATCAATACATAATCACAAATATTTGTTAGACTCTATGCTGTACTCATATGCAAGAGGATTATGAGACATATAATCCCATTTGCCCCCATAATAAAGAAGCAAAATTAAACGAGGATATGATAATCGAGGAACAAACCCTAGCATTTTGCTTTAAAATGATTTAACAGTATATTTTGATTTTCGCGGGATTGTTTTAATGTAACACAATTAGCATACAATAGTGCATGTTAAAAGCACAAATGTAAATATTTCTTGAAACTTTGGTTAAGGTTATTATCGTTAAATGCTGGACATTGATATATTGTAATAAGATATGTGTTAGGACAGTGCAAATTCGAGTTAGTGTTCTCTATAACTGTAAGGAATCAATCCTCGTTTTCCAAGGCAAGAGAGAAAAAATTGAAACCTAAACGGAGGATTTAATTACAACTTTCGTAAATTTATCTTTATTGCCGTTCGTCCTAGAGAAACTAATTATGAACTAAACTCGAAAATCAACTTCTGTCGGCAAGGAATCCAAGTGTCGAAATGCTACATGGCTCTCATTTGTCCTCTCATTCTTAAAATTTTCTTTTCCTTTTTTTTCTAGCAGTTTTAATTATACTTGTACGAAGAAATAGGAGGATTCAATTAAATATTATAATGGACGATAAAAATATTTTTAATTTATTTGTTTTTATAAAATAAAGGTACTCTTAAGGGAAAATTTGAATTCTCTTTCTCTTTTTCGACTTTATTCGTCTAACCCTGTGCGCGTCTGTTCCCCGCTGCCACTCTCTCTCTCTTCGCTGACTACTCACACGCGTGCTAGCACACACCCACGCGCCGGCTACCCAGATTTTTTTCTCCAAGAAAAGTCGTTGAAAAGAGGATCCATGACGACTAGATAAAGATCAGCGAGTTTTCAACAAGTATTCTGTACATTTCGTTTTACTTGATTTTAGCGGCGAACGTTCAGAGAGAGATCGAGAGAGACCTTAATTTGCAAAGTGAAGCTGCCATGGCGAATTCAAATGCTGGAACGAGCGGCGGCAATGCAGGAGGAGGCAAGTATCAGGTATTCTTAAATTTCTGTGGCCGAGATACTCGAAATGGATTCACCGACTTCCTTTATCAAGAGTTGGTAGAGAATTATATTCATGTCTTCATGGATGATGAAGAGCTTCTAGTTGGCGAAGAAATTGGTGGAAAGCTCCTGCAAGCAATCGACGACTCCCAGATCTACATACCCATCTTCTCAAGAAATTATGCTAGTAGCAAATGGTGTCTCCGTGAGCTCGTAAGGATGGTAAACAACATATCCAAGCCAGAGGAGAAAAAAATCCTACCCATTTTTTACGATGTGGAGCCCAAGGATGTTGACCTGAAGCCCACCTCATTATACATAACGGCCATAGAGGAGCACAAGAAGAATTTTCCTGGCGAGGGAGAATTCTGGGAGGGCGCTCTTAAGAACATCGATAAAATCAAGGGCTGGGAGTTGGCAAAATGTAAAAGGTAAGCTCTAAAGATCCCTGACCTTTCTGGCTTAAGAATAAGCCCGTCGTATGTAAGGGTCGTTGGGAGATAAATAAATCAACAAATCTTCGCATCTTTGAAAAAAGAAATACAGGTAAAATCACGTGCAAGAGTTATTAAGGATAAATAAAAGGAGTACACCTTTTTTTGGATTTGGAGGCATACATGTTAATTTACATGATCGAAATAGCTTTTGTAACTAATAAATTGGCTTCTATTTGTGGCAGCAATGCAGGACTTATGAAGTTGGCAGTTCAAGAGGTTTTGCGTCACCTGAAGAGTAAATCGAAGACTGTGACTGAAGATTTAGTTGGACTTGACGGTCCAGTAAGAGAAGTACTAGAACAGTTAGATGTTGACTGTAGTGATGTGAGGCTCCTCGGAATTTATGGAATGGGGGGCATCGGTAAAACCACTTTAGCTAAGGTCATCTACAATAAACTTCATTCTCGCTTTGAAAAGTGTTGCGCCTTCCTTGACGAAGTTCGAGAAACATCAAAGAAGGAGGGTTTACTCAGGTTACAGAAGAACTTAGTAACAGAAATTGTTAGTTTTGATGCAGCTGAAAAGATTAAAGAGGTTGATCGCGGAAGGAAGAGGATAGAGGACACACTTGGCAGAAAGGAGGACAGTGAGAAGGTTCCTGGGAATGAGAAAACACCTGGGTTTCTCATTGTTCTTGATGATGTTGATGAGAAAGAACAAATCGAGAATCTGATTGGACAACGTCCGTTGCAGCCAGGAACAAGAGTCATTATCACCACCAGGAACACAAGTGTAAAGGAGTTTGTTAAGCAAAGAATGGCTCGAGAAATGAAGGAGATGAATTCTGACCATACACTCCCAATTCTGTCTTTTGAAATGAAGGAGATGAATTATGAGGATGCACTCCAACTTTTCAATAGGCATGCGTTTCCTCTTGAAGGCTCTTTGGCGAAGGATTTTGACAACCTCTCGAAAGATATTGTCTCTACTACCGGGGGTCTTCCTTTGGCTCTTAGAGTTGTAGGTTCATTACTTTGTGGAAAGCCCAAAAAGAAATGGAAGAAAACATTAAAACAGTTAATGAAAATACCACATAAAGATGTACAAAAGACCTTGATGATTAGCTATAAGGAGCTAAACTATCGCCAGCGCGAAATTTTTCTTGATATCGCATGCTTTTTCATCAATGAGGATATGACGAATGCCAATTACATGTGGGAGGCCTGTGGATTTTATCCCAACGTAGAAATTGATGTCCTTAATGAAATGTCCTTGATAAATATAAAGGATAACAAATTTTGGATGCATGACCAATTGAGAGATTTGGGACGAGAAATTGTTTGTCAAGAAAGTCCTACAATTCTTGGGAGGCGAAGTAGGCTGTGGACCAGGGAGGAGGTTGTTGATTTACTAAGGACCAAGCAGGTGAGACAACTATCAGGTTCAAAATGAAAAAAAGTAACATCCTGCGTTTGTGGTTTCAACTTTCTACTCATGATTTTTCGTTCCATTCCAGTCATTCAAATCGTAAATAAAATTACTACTTACTGACAAACTTCTACTAATCACTCTAATTATTTATTGGCAGAGGAAGAAAAAGGTTGAAGCAATTGATTTACGGGGAAGGAGTTCTAACATCTCTATTAAAAATGAAGAAATTGAAAGGTTTGAAAGTTTGAGGTTCCTGAGATTATCTAATGGGACCTTGCATGGGGATTTTACCGATTGTCTACCAATGTTGAAATGGATTTCCTGGTCTTCTCCCCAACTGGATTGTAGTGTGGCGAATATGCATTTAAAGAATTTAGTCGTCCTTGAATTATTGGACAATTGTTTCGCAAATGATTCGAAAGTATGGGACTCACTTAAGGTATGGTTTACATCTTAATTTATAACAATTGTCTTGTAGATCGTTTGGCTTCTTGTGACGTTTGTACTTGCTTTTTGCAGATGGCAACCAAACTCAAAAGTCTAGCTCTTGTAGAATGTCGTGGCATTACTGAAACTCCAGACTTGTCTAAATGCTTGGCTTTAGAGAGGTTGACTTTTGATAATTGTGGGAAGTTGAGAGTAATCGACGACTCCATTACAACGCTAACATGCTTGCTTGACTTGAATATTACCCAGTGTGGGCATGTTAAATCTGTGCCTGATGATATTGGAAAGCTAAAGAAGCTTGAGTGCTTCTCTTTGAAGAGCTGCATCACATTAGGCGGACTCCCCCCCTCCATCGGCAACTTAGCATCATTAAAGAAGTTGGACCTTTCAAGGACTGGAATTACAAGCTTGCCGGATTCCATAAGAAAGCTAGGGCATTTGTCAGATCTCAACCTACTAAACTTAGGAATCACTGAACTTCCAAACGCAATTGAAGGGTTGGTGGAATTGCAACATCTTTGTCTAGAAAACACTAAGATTAGACGACTTCCGAACTCCATTGGAAAATTAATATCGTTGCGCACTTTGGATCTTTCAAAAATTGACATTGAAACAAATACAAATAGAAATCAATGGAAGTTACCGAAAACTATTGGAGAGTTGGAGAAACTAGAGGAGCTTTTTCTTTGTCATCGCAAAGAGTTGGTTGGCGAAATTCCCGATGAAATAGGATGTCTATCCTATCTAAGAGTCTTAGATTTACGCGGGACTGGAATTTGTGGAGTTCCAAGCACAATCATCAAGCTTACTTGCCTCTTGACACTTGACTTAAGAGGGTGTGATAAGATTACAGAGTTGCCTAAGCTACCAACGAGTTTAGTCTGTTTACATGTTATATCTTGCTCACTACAAGTAGTCCCAAATCTCTCAGAGCTTACCAATCTGATAGAGTTGTCCCTATCTAATCACCCTAGTCTGATAGAGTCGATCCAATCTAAGCACCCTAGTACGATAGAGTTGTTGCTATCTGATCGCGCTAGAGGTTCCGTTCGTCCTCAGTCAAATCAAACGAACTTGTGTGACTTGGGATGGATTAAAAGGCTATCGAAACTAGAGAAGTTAGAGCTGTATCTTGACAATATAGCCGCACCTCATCCAAAATGTCATGATTTGTTTTCGCAGCTACCGCCTTCTTTACTTTCCTTAGAACTTAACCATTTCAACTTGACAGGATCATGTCTGTCCAACTTGAAAATTCTGTCAAATTTGACGCTTTGTTTCTCACAAAGGCAAGAAATTCAACTTGATGGACTTTTGCAATTGAAGAAGTTAAAGTTGGGGTCTTGTAACTTTCAGAGGTTATCCCTACCATCTAGCTTAAGGGGACTGGAAGTATATGCATGCCATAAGATGATTGAGATTCAGTTTCTTGGTACGTCGGCATCACTGGAGGTATTATGCAGTGAGGTAGAATCTCTTGGGCTCCTCAATCAATCAGAGTCTTCTTCGAGGGAGTCGACCTGTTGTTCACCGGGATTAATTCGCAATGCCTTAAAGAAACTCGAAAAACTTAGATTGAGGTACTGCAAAAACCTACATGAGATTCAATTCATCGATACATTGTCCTCATTGCAAGACATCCACATTGCATATTGCAAAGCTATGGAAAAGCTGAGCGGTGTATCGAACTTGAAGAACCTTGAGAGTTTGTACATCAATGATTGTCCTAAGCTGCGGTTTGTTGAGGGCCTTGACGAAGTAGAGTTTTTAATTAAGTTGGAAGTCTCCTGTTGTCCTTCATTGGAAACATTGCTTGACAGATCGAACTCGAAAATAAGGGATATGTGCCAAATAAAAGTTAGCCAGTGCAGGGAGTCGCTCAACTCTTCATCAGAAGGTCCTATTACTTTCAAGCGTTACAAAAGGATGTCTCAACAAGGTGCCCCTCAACCAGAGACAAACGAGGTGAGCCTCAATTAGGATTTTATCGTAACATCAAAGAATTTCTAAAATGCCACTAGATGTAATTTTTTTTTTAAAAACTTATTCTAACATAAGTAGTTGGAAGCATGCCATTGCACATTCCTATCATATTTCAGATAAAATTATAGAATGTTCAAGAATTGAATCAACAACGTAAAATTTACCAAAAATTATGACAGCCTTCAACCAGTCTATTGAATCATCTCCACTTGCAAATTTCTAGGATCCTCAAATTTTCCCTACCATAACAAACCAAAGGTCGGCATATGAGAGGAGATATATCATACTGGTAAACGGCATCACGCTTTCCTTTCCATTTTCTTTGGTCATATTCTTCCATCCATTGAACTTATCTACAAGTTCTGTTCATGCCGACATTAAACTTCAACTCATAGACTGAATTTCTGATGCAAATGTAATTGATCAATTGTAGATTAAATTGAAAAATTAATAGCTCCTCACTGTCTGCAGTGATTGATGTCTTGACTTATATAGTCCATATTTATTTTAGCTTCCTGCAGTAATACTATCCTTTCGTTTTGCTTCTTTCATAAATGAACGTAAGAAATTCAAGGTTAGAGATTTTCACTTCTGGACATTCAAGGATATGGAAAGTCATAATGCGTTTCGTATAGGAACTTAATTTGGAAAAGTAAAACCGACTTTGAAGGAAGAAAGGGGGAGATCTTACACTACATGGATTACTGAATCATCGTTTAGCAGCATATAGATTCATGATGTCTTGCACATAGGAGCCATGAGTCTGTTGTACCCTTGTTTGTGAAAAAGGCAAAACCAATGTTAAGAAAAAGATTAATTTCATGACAACTGCATTTTCTCATCCTAGTATAGTGGCTAAAGAAAATCTTATTTTTCACGTAGGAGAAGGCTAAAATGGAAGGGGATGCCGTAGAGCCTGGTACCGAGCCTCAGTTTCCGTCCCATTCTTCTACAAGTCCTTCGGATCATGAAATTAGCGAGGAGCCTCCCGTTGACAATGTCGGAGACGGGACTCTGCCTGAAAAACAAAATCAAATGACGGAGCAAGACGCGAACCCTTTACGTACTTCCACCACTATCGTCTATATTTCAATCTAATATTATCATGTCACACAGACTGAAGATGTATTTATTGAACTTAACCACAACCTGTTTTTGCAGGTCTTGATGAACTTGCTCCACCCAGAACATTTTGTGATAGGTTCAAGACATGCTTAGCGACCATATTGGAATGTGTATGCAATCGCAACTTTCTTAGCGTTAAAGCTGAAATTCTTTGAAGTTCGAGACAGAGGAAGCATATGAAGGACAATTTAGAACCCATGGAGATGGAGAACCAATTCAAGTCTCGGTCATTTTGGTAGATTGAATAACTAAGTGATGGCTATGAAAGATAACTTTCAGACTCCTCTTGATCAAACTCAAAGGCAACCACAATCGAGGGACAAATTTTCCATAAACAAGAACTCATGTTGCATAGGATATTCCTCTGCCTCGAGAATTCATTATCCATTTTTCCAAGGTAAGTCTTTCTCCAAGTGTAGTACAAACTGATTTCCATATGGTTCAACTAACAAAGTTTTATCTAATATTTGGCTTGTGTATGACAGTTTCTTCAACCTTGGATGGCATGTGATAAACCAACCGATGCATCGAAAGGCAGCTGATTGGTGCCGAGATACATTTCCATCCCATGATTAGGTTGTCAACATTCATTAGCCGAGATTTAATAAAACTTGGCTGATATTGAATGCAGCGACTTCCCAAATAACGAACCTCACCCATTTTGTACATAAGTCATTTTGCATCATCAAGTGTGTACTTTTCGTTGTTAATCGTCCTCCCAAGTTGATAATCTGGTAGTTCTTCGATATCTGCTGAAGTGCTCATGAATTGCTTGGTTGTAGCAAGCAAGCCCAGAGAAAGGATATCAAGCTTTCTCTTGGCTCGTCCCCACTTGGATACCAAGAACAACTTAGCCAAAATAGGAAGATTTAAACTCTCTTATGAAATCACTATGGTTATATTCATAACGTACTATCATGTCATACAGATAAATGTGCATTGGACATATTAATTCTAGCCTAACTTTGCAGGTTGGGATGTATTTCCCTCCACCACATAGGCAACTGTATAGATCTCTGTACAGGTTTGAAACCTTTTTCACAAGGAAATTAAGACTTACTTGCGAGACTAATTTGAATGACTTTCCCTCCACCAACCATGCAGATTTTGAATTTCTGAAGGTCATATTGAGATGGTAATTTTATCATTTCACTACCATTGGCGGATCTACAGTTTTTTTGTACCTTTGGATCCTTTTCCCGTGGCTTTTCCCTTTATAATTCTGGTAGTCGCCTCATACCGGCTTTTATGAAGCAGGGAAGAAGAATATAGCGCTAAAATGATACGGGGGCTTGTAATTTCAATCTTAGCAGCATTGATATATGAAAGAAGAAGATAGTGAATAAACAAATAACCGACAAGCCACAGAGAGAGAGAGCTAGTGATTAAGATAGAACTGCTTATCTTATTGTGCTGGTGCTTTGTCTCCGGAATTTCTGGGAGAATGATTTAACATACAAAGAAAACATGATTGACATATCTTGAACTGTCGTGGGTATGCAAGAACCAAGATAAAATTAAATCACAGAGTTTAATACCTAACCAACAAAACTGAAGATGCCGAAAGATTCATCAGCATTCATACATCTGTCATCCAGAGGGTTCTCGCGAGGCAGTGGGTAGTTCTAATGGGTAGTTCTAGCTCAGGCTTAGATATAAGTAGAGAGACATAAAAGTCGACTATCTCCTTGGTTACTTCTTCCAAACTTGGAGGATCCCACTGCACCTAATTAAAAAAACCCACCATCATTTCAGTCATGTAAGTTGAGACAATGTGTAAGGTTGGAAAAATTCGGCTCAATTTTACCTTTGGAGGAAAGTCCTTATCCACTAACCGTGCCCGAACAACCTACAGATGGCAAAGAGCACTATTAATCAGAACATAAACTATCTTTGCAACCCCACAGATGGCAAAATGTACAATCATCTGACAGTAACGAAAGAGAGAAAAAAAAAAAGAACCCCACAAGATTCAATCATACAATAGCTGTCGATGGTCCAAGATTTGCGTACCTCACAAAAGTCTCTGGAAACTTCTCCGAAGATTCCACGAAGGGATATTCGGTATTCCCAAGTTAAACATTGATCAAGAGTCTGGAATCTGCCTCACGAATCTGAAAATAATAATTATAACCAAGTCAATGTCTGAGGGAATCTATGTCCAACAAAGAAAATTAAAAGAATGGTAACTCACAGATCTTAAAGTGACTTTTAAGCTCAGTGGATAAGCTTCCTTTAGTTTCTTGAGGGTCATAGCACAGCATTCATCATAAAAGTCAGCTGCTTCAATTTCCTAGGCAACACCAATCTAATAAGATGGTAATAATAGAACACTTAGGATATTAACTATGTTGACTCATTGCATTTCTCAGTTAATTAATCCCAATTCTACCATCATGTCATCTGGCAAAATAAAACGTCAGTGATACCATCTCAAAAACCAGTACGATGTCAAGCAATATGGACTTTCCAACAATAAATATAAGAGTCCTTTTTAGGATCTCTCGTCCAACTACCAGTGCATGAATAATTCCTCGACCGTGTCATGGCTAAAGCATTTATCGATCACTTCAATCCTAAATCAACACTAAAATAATGTGAGTGAACAAGACAAATATACTCCATTTAAAAAAATATTGGATACACACTTCAATAGCTGCAACAAATAGAACTGGAGAGATTAGAAAACAAAAGACTTCCTGGTAGTAAGTAAAACAAAAGGTGCAGGTTCATTCTTTAATAAAGGTGCATGAATAATTTCTTGACCGTGTCATGGCTAAAGCATTTATCGATCACTTCAATCCTAAGTCGACACTAAAATAATATAAGTGAACAAGACAAAGATACTCCATTTAAAAAATTATTCGATACAAACTTCAATAGCTGCAACAAATAAAACTGGAGAGATTAGAAAACAAAAGACTTCCTGGTAGTAAGTAAAACGGAAGGTGCAGGTTCATTCTTTAATAAAGGTGAGAAGAAATATACTTGTACAGAGAAGGAAGAAACTTTTTTCCATAAAAGCAACAATCACTATGCTATGTGGAATATTTACTTGTCCCTTGCATAGTTCTAATATGCACAACAACTAACAACATGTCATAACTAATGACTAATTAAGTGTTTAGAATGACATATTCATAGTTCTACTCAGGTTTGAATAAAACAGAATCAACCACATAAAGTGTGAAAATAGCTGGTACAAAAATTCTAAGCGTATAATAATTCTATTTGCCTAATAGTCAACTGCACCAAAAAGTAAGAAAGCTATAGTTATGTGTGGTAGAACGCAATCTACTCGCAATGTACATCGTTTATTAGCTACATCACAAACTTCTCTAGTCTGTTCCCCGGACAGGTGTATAACGTAAAGTGATACTGTATAGATCCAAAATATAATCATTCGCACAGAGGAGGATAAAAGTAAAAAATCATGCCACAAAGATCCCAGAAGCAGTAGATTAGAGTTGAACGTTACTTACGAATGATACTTCTCCTGTCGGGATAAACAAGATCACCATATTGTGAAAAGGATGTCTCCGTAACATATAAATCATCAGTAATCAGTCTTCCAAGATGTTCTTCAATCAAAGCCAATCTCTGTCAAGGTCATTAGTCATAAGCTGAAGAGATTATCAAGGTATGAAGTGTAAAAACACTGAAGCAGCAGTCAAAGGTGCATTGAAAACAAACTGCATTTAGTGAATAGTGAGTAGCCAAGTGGTGGGCAACCATTTCAACACCATTAAGCTTATCCCCTGTGAGAGCCAGGTATTCCCCTGGAAGATGAAGGCCGCATTCTAAGATAGTATCCTAACGCTAGTTATTGACAACTTGGTATTCAAAGAGGAATAGTACTAAACCGTGCAAAGAAAATACTGTGGAAACTATATGAGCTTTTCATTAAAAACATAAGGACAAAACAACTATATGATCTCTTCATGGTTTCAATAATAAAGTATACTTTGCAGACAAAGGCTTCCCTTCAGTGCAATGCATTGGATGGTCTTCAACATTTCTGCATGCCAGAAGGCAACTAATGGATACAGTAAAACATTCAAACATGCTGTAAAGATTAAATTTTTGAAGAACTTCCAGTTTACAGACACCAACAGAACATTTGAGGCCTAATATTATCCAACCCTTCTGACCTATTTTTAATTTGGTGAATGATCTTTTTATTTCATTACACAGTTTAGCCAAGACCTCCCTTTTGCTTGCATAGACAATGTACCTAGATAGCCAGGTAAACGGGAAAGGTGGAAGGAAGCTCCTGCATCTGGATGAAATCCTAATTGAACCCCTGGATGGGAAAAAACCTGCAATCAAAAGCATTAGCTCAAGAATTTACTTTGCGGAATTGCTGCATAGAAGTGAAACCAGGTGCATTATATGTTTTGTTTGTTCGAGTTAGTCCTCCCATTAAACAACTAAACAAAAATGGCAAAGTCGATGTCACAAGGCTATAACATGCCACCTTGGCATCTACACAGCAACGTAGGGTCCATGTGGCTATTACACAGTTAAAATAAAAAAAAGGAAAAAAGTAGTGGTTTTAAAAAGAAAATTGAAAAAATGAAAAAAAGGAAAACCATCATCAGCTTGCTCTGGCAAATAGAGGGCAGTCATGCACTGATGGCCACCGGCAAGGGTGGCCAGACCCTTCCAGGCTCAGGTCACAGTGGCCAGACCTTCATGGAGCTAAGGCATGGTGCAACCCCCATCCATCACAGAGGTACACACCCGAAGAGAGAGGTACGAGGGAAAAGCAGTCCTGGTCCTCGGCCTCCCCTCAGTAGTCAGCACACAGCGGCAAGGGCCACAGCCCTCACAACAGATCTAGGCAAGGGTCATGGCCTCACATCAGATCTACAGTGGTTCTGTTGGGATTTGAATTGGTCCAAGAAAGATGAAGCATGAGAATTTCACGCATTCAAATCATTCACTTGTTGCCTGTTGGAAATGGCGATTCATTTTCTAGAATTTCCTAGAGTTGCTAAACTTCTAAAATTCCTAGATGGAGTTTTTGGAAGAAAGAGAAAAATGTAGAACCACATGTGTAGATCTCTCTAGAAAAAGAGAGGATAAACTACAATCTAGAACTCTCTAGATTAAGCCAAAGTGGACAACATTCTACACAAATCTAGAATGTTGGTAGAGCACCCTATAAATAGGAAAGAGGGAAGAGCATAATAGAACAACAAATGTAAAGGTGTGAGAGGTAAACCCTCCACCTTGTGTGTGGTGGGAAAACCCTCTACCGTGAGAGGTCTTAGACCTCCACCAATCTCCATCTTCAACTAATGAAACTATTTTCCCCCATAAAAAAAAAAAAAAGGCAGACTAAAAGACATGAGACAAACTACAATTATCCTAGTTGATCCCTTGTCCATCATCTATAAACTACACCATACACTTGCACACAACATCACTAACTAAAAACTATATATAATATCAAAACTATGCTTCTGTGCACACATCCAAAATTTTCAATATGGTATTAGAGCCAGGCATATCGGATGGTTATGGGGGTTTGTCTTCACCATCTTCAACTAAAAAGGCCAGAGCCGAGCTAACAACTACAACTAAGAGCATTTTGATGCCCCAAGACATATTGGACATCGTTGAAGAAAAGTCATGCATGTTCAAAGGCAAGTGCAAGTGGTTTGACAAGAGAATGCAAGGGATCGTGGAACGAAGACAACACAAAAGGCATGGGACAAATTAGAAGAGAGATTTCAAGGTATGTCGGCGACTTTATGATACAATGTCCGAAGTATCCCGAAAATGGATCAAGGGGGAGTGTTGGAAATGGTGATCCATTTTCTAGAATTTCCTAGAGTTGCTAAACTTCTAGAATTCCCTAGATGAAGTTTTTGGAAGAAAGAGAAAAATGTAGAAGCACATGTGTAGATTTCTCTAGAAGAAGAGAGGATAAACTACAATCCAGAACTCTCTAGATTAAGCTAAAGTGGATAACATTCTACACAAATCTAGAATGTTGGTAGAGCACCCTAGAGGGAAGAGCATAGTAGAACAACAAATGTAAGAGTGTGAGAGGAGCATGAGATAATACTCCATATCTTGAAGCTCCTTCACCAACACTTCCTTCAACTATTGTAAAATTATTTTATCCAACTAATGAAACTATTTCTCATATCCTATGTTCTTTGTCCTTCAATTATCCTAGTTTATCCCTTGTCCATCCTCCACAAATTATACTATACACTTGCACACATCACAAACCAAAAATTATAATTAATATCAAAACCATGCTTCCGTAGCACACAAATCCCAAATTTTTTTAACATTGCCAAACCTTTGTCAATAAATAACAAAAAGTAGATGACAAGGATTGAGTAAATCACAAGTGCTTTGTGATTTAGAGGATTCAAGAATACCCTCTGTTTTTTCTTCTCTCTCTTTTTAATTATGGTCTATGATTCAGAGAGCACTGCTTGAGAGCTCATCGCCATTGTAGCCACATATTCCTGTTCTTCTGTAGTGGGCTCAAATTGAGTCAACCACCTTAAAGAAAAGAATTTGGTATTTCCTTCATGCTATTTTTGTTTATGCTTTGTTAAGCTTCCTTGATTTGGGTAGATGGGTTATGCAAGTTTCATTGTTACCACTAGTTCTGGCTTCCTGTTTCAAGACTTCTGCTATTTCATGTTTGTGGACCCAGTTATTTGATTCCTCTTTTCTAGAAGATTTCATGCTGTGCAAACACAAGGTCAACGCTCTCTTACACACTCGCTATGTCTCTCTGTTGCATGCGGCATTCAAAGGCGATGGCGGCAAGTGCCCGGTCACCATGACCCTGGCTAATGGCTGGGCAACACCGCCTCCACCGGCAGGCCACACCCACCATGGAAAAGAACAGTCACCCTTACCCTGACCTTCCCCATCCTCTCTTTCTCCCTCTCTAGGCTTTGCTTTATTTTTTTCATTTCTCCTCAGAAATTTGCCCAAGAAGAATGATGATGTGGATGGGCATATTAGCATTCAGACTAGCTGTTTGACAGAAGGACTAACTTGAACAAACAAACACATAGTTCAAAGGACTTGAAAGCGCCCAAAAAAAAAAAGTTGAGGGATGACAATGCAAGTTGAAAAGGTCCAAAGACCTCCCATACCATTATCCCATATACAAAATCTGTGTTGATACCAATCCCATGACAAATTAGCTCACTGGTTTCGGCAGAAACCTATGTTCCAGCTCAGAAACAAATTCACATATAATGACAGCCAATGGCATTGAACCTCACTTTACACTAAGATAAGAAATAAGTTGGCAAAGGAAGTTGAATAAACACAACCCCAGTGAGCACATATATGAAAGCAGTTAACATCTATATCAGTATTTAGGGAAGGCCACATACAGATTTATCAGTTGCTAATCGAAACATTCCAGGGAGAGAAATCCCAGCTCCACTTGCCATAGCGACACTGTCCAAGATAGCTAGCTGCCCAAGAATGAAGTAAATAAACAGTGACCGACTCATAACTTGAAACTAACACAACTGCCGAGACATTCAAACAACTTAGATTGACTAAAAATTAAATCCCAGAAATTGAATATTACACCTACTAAATGGTTATTGCTTGCAGTTTTTACTGTGAAAATGGGTCTACAAGTTGATGTCAAGTAAACAAACACTTTGATAGAATATTAAATGCCAAATAATAAATAACGAAAGCAACTCGGAGTACATCATGCAATTAATTTTAGAAATGGAATCCCTCTTGACATGGAAGGAATTGGGCCGATAAGATGACTACTACAAACCAATTGCAGTAAATGTCACTTTACATTTGACTCGAGGGACAAAGAGGGAAAATGTAAATGATTTTTAATTGTTTCTCTTACTTAATTAAGCATAGAGAAGAATCATGTCAAGAATCGCAAGGACTTACTTTCTCCTCTCATCTCACCATAATTACACATAAAGATCGTGGTCATGCAGATCATTAGTCAAAGATTGTTTTACTGATCATGCCACCAATGCGGAGGTATCTCATCTACTTAAAGATTCATCTATAACAAAGTATGTCCACCTTAGTGACCTGGACTGCTTATGCTATGGAAACTGGTGCCGAAGCAAAATGGACTAGATCACATGTCAAGAAGCACAATATCCAACTAGTAAGTTCATTAATTTCAATAATTTAGATCATTATAGAGCTCCAAGGATTCATCCACCATCACTCACTTTGTAACAAAGAAAGTTTCTTTTGCCACTTTCTGTCGGATGATTACGAGTTTAGAGAAACATTTAATTTGATTTTACTATAATCATTCATCCTAGTTATTTCCAAGATTTCAAAAGCTCATGTAAAGACTTTCTAATTATATAGCAAACTGGTTATTGTTCAGATTGCCAATTTTAGCGATCGACAATGTAAGGATATCTTATATCAGCATGTGTACATAGGTTGTAGTTTGCAAGGATATTAGCATGCTTGCATCACTAGAATCCAGTAATACCGCAAGATGTGAGATTCAAGCATTTAATCCATGACAAGAAAACTAGGGCACGTTTAATAATATCAATTTCTGATCAGAAATAATTCTTTTTTATGCTATTTCCAAAAACAATTTCTTAGCATTTTAAGGTATTTGGTAATTGTCTAAAATTTTTATTCCCAGAATAGAATTGCGTTTGATCTTTGTCCTCAAAATTTATACTTTAAATCATTTTCTTTTAATTTTTTAATAATTTTATTACTTTTTCTCTTCTTTCTTAGCTAGTCGCCTTCCTTGGGATGTCCAGTAACTGGCCAATTGAGGACCGACAATCTTGCCGGAGATTTTTTTTTTAATTTTTTAATAATTTTGTTACTTTTTTTTTCTCTTCTTCCTTAGCCACTCACCCTCCTTGGAATGACTGGCAACCAGCAAGATGAGGGCCGGCGACCTCGCCAGAGGGTTGTCAGCCCCCAACAAGGCCGCGATTTGTCAGTTGAGCCTCACTTGGCCAGGGGAGGCTCGCCGGTGGCTGGGGGAGTCTCCGGCAAGCTCGCCGAACTTCTCCCAACCGGTCGCTGGCTACTGGCAACGGTGGGCGGCGGTGGTGGCAGTGGTGATGGTGGAAGAAGAAGAGAAAAGAAATAAAAACAAGAAGGAAAGAAGAAAAGAAATAAAAAATGAGTTAGCTTTTGGAATTGTTCTCAGGAAGAAAGAATTAACTTTTTTTAACTTCTTAATTCCGTTCTAAATCTATTTCCGGGAACAAAAAGATAAAAATTTATTCCTAGAAATAAAAATTTACTAAATGGATTGTTCCAAATCTACTCTCGAGAACAAAATAATATAAACTTTTATTATTTGACCGGTTGCCAAACGCGCCCTTACCTTTCAAAAATATTTCAACCATTTATTCACAAAACTTGAAGCATCAATTCAAAACTATAATATGAGATTCTTATACTATCAACTATATAATTTATCAAAATCATAGGAATCTAGGGTGAAAGTTATGTTCTAAGCCAGCCAGGAGAAATCATACCCTACTCTATGATGTATGGCCAATAATATATTGTGTCAAGAGGTCATTACACAAACCAAGAGAAATTCAGAGGAATATCTAAGCCCTGAAATTATCTATTGCACAATAGACTGATACTACATCTCAAAAGAGCTAACAGTTTATAAACTTTAAAAGGAGGTACTTACATGTGGTTTCAAATATGTTTTGCAGGTAAACGAACTTATTAAAGCATCAAATTTTTTTTTGCACTACTCAATGTTCCCTGCATATATGTTGACTTTTTGATTAGAAACAACAATTAGGAAACAAAAGTAAAGGAACCAAAAGATCATAATCAAGGGAACAAAAGTAGATTGATAGCAAAGTTGTGTACTCTTTGAACAGCACTTGAAGGCCATTATTTCACACCTTCCACCTTAATCTATCTATAATATCCCACCTGATTCAATATTTAGTTTCACTCAAACACACTAGTTCCTAATTGGACCTTTCTTCTACAGCCACAAATCCCCTATTGGGTATCGTCTCCAGTTATAAAATTACTTTCACATGTTGATATTTAACACCTCAACATTGTCACCTATATGATATTCTTGCCCTTGAACCAATCCTCTACTTCTAATAACTAATTAAATAAATAGCAAAGAAAAAGAACAAAATGACAATCAGAGAAAAAAATGTTTAGAATTAGAAAGCCAAATAATAACAATCACCGACCAACCTTCATTGAGCAGATGATAAAGGGTAACGACATCTCCACTGGAGCAGAAAGCTTTGCCCCTACCCTTCAGATCAGACAAAAAAGTTAATGTCAATTCAAAGATTGCGAACCCTGACAATAATAAAAGGAATGCCTGAAATGTGAATCCATTTCTCCTTCTGTATAGACTCTAGACAAAACAAAACCAGGATCCATTCAAAACTATCACCACCTTCATCAACACGAACCAGATGTTTGGATTCTCTTCCCATGATTCATAAAGCCTCTTTAGCCTGGCCACCTGTAGAAAATATCAGCATAAAATTTCAAGCTTTAATTATTCTAGAAAAGATAATCGAACGGGGTACCAGGAAAGACGAAAAATGAAACGGCTTTTCGTTCTGATTGGGGTTGGTGAGGGTCAGTGAGGAATTATGTGGAGTTGGGGAGAAAGGAGAAGAACCAAACCAATGAGGTAGGGAGAGTATTAAGAGCAGATCGCCGGTTGAATATCGCAGTTCTTCAGTTGGCTCTTCCATCCATCAAAACCTGACGCCAAAAACATACAGAAATCGAGATGTAAGCTCCCAATCTAAACAAACCCGCCCTTTGCTATCCCCAAAGTAGACACTGCGACTCAACACCATCAAGTTCCTGAACGAATCAAATTTTGACTACCTGGACAAGTTGCATCAAACAACAAACCGAAACACATACCTGGTCTTGGACTTCGTCGTAGCTAGCGTAATGGGGCTGAGCAGAGAAACTTCTCCAGTGAGGGACAGCGCCGAGCTTGGGAAGTGAATGCCTGGCTCTCACCAAAGCCTTCAAGCTATGCATCTCTCCCTTTCTCCTTCCTTCACTTACAGTTGTTAGAACGTTCTATAAAAGGGTTTTCGAAGGGCGTTTTCCACGGAGCAATGCCTGAACCCGTCGCTCCAGCCTCCCCCATCAAAACGAGAAGCGAACGGCTGAACGCTGAAAGTGAACGGGTTACGCTAGGAAGGCAAAGATAGAGGACAGAGCAGAGCAAAGATCAAGCGGCCATTCGGGAAGGTTAGGGCCTGCATATGATAACCTTTCATTTGGTAACGCCAACTTATTTTTCTATTCTCCGGGCGAGAAACAAAAGAACGTGAATCCGTTTGGTAACTTCAACTTATTTTTCTATTCTTCGAAATAAAAAAGTAGCCCGGAAATAGATTTGAAAAAAAAATAAGAAATAAAAAAAATAGATTCTTATTCTCAAAAAAATTTCTAAAAATAAGCCAATTTTCTTTTTATTTTTCTTTTGTTCCTCTCTCTTGCCGCGGCTACCTCCAATCGGCTGGAGCCACCGCTAACCGCTGCCACCGCCGCCGACCGCTATCGCCTGCCGCCGACCGCCGGTGACGGTCGGCGGTTAGCTTGGCAATCCGTGAACAAGAATAAAAAATGAATAAATACAAAAAAGAAACTGTTTCGTACCAAATGCATTTCTATTATTTTTCTATTTCAAGAGTATAAATTTTGTGTAGTTATCAAAAACCTTATTTTGCTCAGAAATTATTTCTTGGAGTAAAAATAGAAAAAAACTATTTTTGAAAATATATATATATATATATTCTCCGGCTAAGATTGGCCTTTTTGTCATCTGGGCTTATATGGACCGGTTTGATCCAGTCTAAGATTTGCACCGTAACGCCTAGCTCCCACAACAATAACTCCTCCTTGAATTTTGGAAAAATGACATAAATACTCCATGAACTTAATCTTAATGTCCAATGTTGTTCCTCAACTTTTAATTTTTTTAAT
This sequence comes from Eucalyptus caleyi, assembly GCA_014182885.2. Lineage (NCBI taxonomy): Eukaryota > Viridiplantae > Streptophyta > Magnoliopsida > Myrtales > Myrtaceae > Eucalyptus > Eucalyptus caleyi. Next base: position 37,260,171 of record CM024468.2, on the reverse strand, counting down.
GTCTCTAAAATTATGATATATTTTTAATTTAGTCACTAAACTATATTAATATGTTCAATGTCATTCTTCCATCGGTTCAAGTTTTGGGACAACATTGGATATTTTCTTATAGTTCAAGGACTAGATTAAACATATATCAAAATTTTAAGGATCATATTGAACAAATTAAAAAATTAAGGAACAATATTATACATTAGACTAAAATTCACATTGAATTAAAGTTCAAGAATCATTTATGTCATTATCTCATGGATTATTATTTAGTCCTATTACCAAATTATGAGTCCTTGAGTTTTTTTCCCCCTCTAATTTTTCTGCAAATTCATGCTTGTCTTCCAGCATTTAACATTAAGGTAGAGTCAACTTTATGTTCTTAATAAGTTCTACACGCTTTCATCTCGTGTTGATGATGTTGGTGTAGCTTCAAGAAACGCCGTCTTAAGAAGTCTTAAGAAGTATACAAAAGCAATGAAGCTGGTTCTTTTTCTGTTGTAATCGTCAAGGAGAAGCGAGTTTAAACAGTGGAAAGAAATGCTTTATTGCATTGGTTATCTACAAACGAATCATTCTGGTGAAATTAAGTCCAAACAATGTCCTCGTCTCAAGATGCAGCGCTACTCTATTGGCCGTTCCCATTGCGTTAGAAGACTTCATTTGATTTGTCGCCGTGCCCCTTTCCGTGTTAACTGTAGCCAGTCCATACCTCATGTGTAGGCACTAGTCAGCTCGAAAATGATAGCTCTTCCTTGGACTCTCCCACAGGAACAGCTTATGGTGAATCCCAATCAACATCGAAGACTTCTTGAAGCTGAGAAATTATGTCCTGGTCATACGTCTCAAAGTTGACACTGGCAGTAGTATAGAAATATTCCCATATGAGGTTGCTCGTTCCGATGTGGGCTCTCACATCGCTGACAGCATAATTCCCATGGTTGAGGTGTCACCAGGATACTTATTCCCAATGCTGGTCCATTGCTGATCGCAGCTCCAGTCGCGTAAAACCCAGCACCATTAGTACTTGATCTCGATTTTGCCAGAACAATCGTTGTATTTCAAAGAGGAGCAGAGGACATTGGAATAGAGGAGAGATTTCAGGTAAACGTCAGTGCTGTTTATGAATTGCGCCCAATGTGCTACCAATATCTTCACTTTGGCATGCTTGGAAAAGACAACCTGAAATTTTTGTTTTTTTTTGTTTTTGGGAACTGGAGGAACTGCCTCACAGCAGGCGCTCAGCGTAAACCCTCAGGGAGCACTGGCGCGGGGACCCACCTCCCACAGTGCTCCGCTTAAGTCGTGCTTTGATGCGCACGCAGTGACTCAAATCTCCCCTTTCCGCAATTAGAGGGGGAAAGGCCCAAACCAACACGCCCACGGTGGGGTGGGTGACAACCTGAAAATTATTTGTCACCTCAGAAAACATGTTCCCAGTAACACCATATGGGAGGAACAAAGTTGGTCAAAAGAGATAAATCACAAAGAGCCTGTGTCATTAACCATTTTGTCAGTAAGCAGTTCATCACAGCAAAGGCTTTACCCATTTTCCTTCAATCATTTAGAAACCAAAGTGGCACATGGTGATAGCAGGAAAATACTACTGCCTATGATAAGCTCAAAGCATTGTCATTTTTCTGTTCCAAGCAGACAACTTGAAGAACAAGAAGCCAACAACGGTGATCAAACTTCAGTATTTGTGGTGCCACTAAATGCTTCGTTGGTTCAATCTTTGAATGTTCCTGCAAGTCACAGTCCATCTCCATAAAAGAATATGGAATCTGGTAGATGCAAGACTGCAATGCTTCTAAATGTACACAATATAGACTTGCATCAGATGATTTGGATTTGCATGTACAAACAAGGCAGCAACTGTTGAAGAAAGGAGCATACCTCTGACACAGCAGAAGAAATGGATGACCAATAAACAGTTTCTCAACATATTGTGATTGACCAAGCCAGTCCATCGTGCTGATCCTAACGGTGCCTCCACTTCCAACTGATTTTATTGTGTCAACCCACGCCTGTTCATCAGCCTAGAACTTGCCAAATGACAGCTGCAACGGCAGTATATTGTCTGTTAAAGATAGAAGCTTGAAATATAAAACTGAGCGGATCCTCCAAAAGGACCAGTGGAGCAATCGTAATGTGATTCAATCCAACTTAAAAGTTGAGCAACCTCACTAGTCATAATGGAATCCATACTGAAAAATTTTACTTGCTAAGATATCGGATAGAAAATAATAAATAATAGACAACTGAACTGGGTCAATTAGTCAAATTTTAATTGAACACAGAAACCAGCACTCTGATATCGCAAATCAACAAACTTAAATTCATTTTAAAATGCAACCATTCATTCTTTATCTTTTGATTCAACAAACAATTATAGGATGAAACAAGTCTAACCTGTAATGGCTAATATTTTGATGATGTCCATATGCATTTCTTAGTTTCTATATTAAGACAAAATTAAAAAATGTCAAATAGATAGGTTTTGGACAAGTTACCTCAGGGAGAGCAAAAGAAAGATAGCTAAGTTGAGATAGTGAAGATGTATATTACGTCCAGGAGTATCTAATGGAAGACGAAACATGTGAGGATGTGACAAGACTGGATAGCCTGCTACATAAGGAACCTCCACAGATCAAGGAAGAGGCGACCTGCCATGACATATTTGCTGACAACAATGAGTGGACTCAGAAAATGTTAACATTAACCTTCACCAGATCATTATGATGGCAAGTGAACTGAAAGCAAATCAAGCGCAAAACCATTCAGTGGAGCACCAAACTGATCAAATGGTCACAACAACACATCACTGGCTAATATCAGGCCAAGAATAAGCTGCTGCTTTTAAATTTGAGATTAGCTTTTTGACAGAAGCCTGCGACCAATTCTAAGCATCGGAGTTGCCAAACTAGAGTAAGCCATGTCTGTCCAGTTATAGACAGGCTTCCAACTAGAAGTCCTCAAGAGAGCAAATCTTGTCTTTGTCTCTTATTTTAGAAACTCCTTTCTTCTTTTAAAGGCTATGTACCATGCATGGAGAATTTCTGCTTACTCATCAGTCCCACAGAACAGCATTTCCAAAATGAGCAATTTGAAAATAATATCCAATCTCTTACTTTCAATCCGGTATCTCTACTTTTCTTCTTTTAAAAGCTATTCACAATACATAAGAACTGTTCTGCTTTCTCTTTGCTCACATCATTCAATCATCTGGGAGAAAACAAACTGAAAAATTAGTAGCAAACGCCAGAAAAAAGTTTTTAAGATGCATTTGGCAAGCATTTATAGCTGATCCAATCTAGTGGGATAAGACTTGGTTTGTTGTTATTTTCATAACCATTTGGAAAGAACTCTAACAAAGATGAAAATAAAAACCAGTTAGAATCTCTAAGCTGCAGCACCAAAAACAATCTTAACAAACAGCAGAATCACTTGTCTATCAGCATAACCTCAGGAGTTTCAAACGTGAGCCTATAATTCCTCTGATGGTTGAAAGACCAAAAAAGAATATTCCTTGACTAAAGGTGAAACAACAGAAAATCCCGTGGAGGAGAGACATGCTTTATGAAATGACAATGAATTTTTCTGTCACCCAAAGAAACAAAGAATATTAACAATACAACCAAATGCCTGGGGGAAAAAATAAGAAGGGCATAACGATTCACAAAGTCTCAAATTATGCAGGCAAAAGAGGCACAAGAAAAAGTGCAATATGGATGTTTTTGTCATACTTGCATTGCTCTTCGGATTCAAGCAAATGTGACCAACAGGGAACTTTTCTGGTGATCTGCCTTTGTTGATCCGAGACATTCTTTGTGTAAGCTGAAGCATTGAGAGAGGAAAGTTTCCATGGGTTGTTGTTGTAGGATTGAACCTTCTTTGCTATTTTGGGACAATTAACAAGGTATATCCCAAATTCCTTCACCTGTAAAGATTTTACCATTATAATTCTTCTATATGGCTCGAATGCACAAACAAATCTATACAGGTTGAAGAGATGAAAAATAGGTGTTATGTCTTATAATGGTGTAAATGTGGCAAAATCTTCTACAATCTTACTTGCCAACAAGAATGGGACGCTTATAGCTGAGAACACACACCGTTCTTTTGTTCAGTCAAAATTTATTTAGCCCAGTCGATCGATATCCTCACCAACAATCAATGGAGAAAAGGCTATACTATATCCCTGAGGAAGGGACTTCTTAGGTGAAGCGAATACCAGAGAAAGGGACTTCCAATCATTGTTCCACACTTTCGCATGAACTATGCCTGAGCCCCAACATTTGGCAAATAACAGAGTAAGAGACTTGACGTTTGTCCTTCCTGAAGCAAGGTCATTTGGTTTTTTGTGAGTGCTGTAAAAGCCTGGTGAAGTTTAATATCTTTCAGAGGAGGGCTAATGTTTGCAAGAAGTAAATAAGAAAATCTGTAATAGACACGGTATATATGACAGCAAAAGCCCCAAAGAAGATGAGTCTGAGCTTATGCAGCATAGACATTTTGCTCCACTTCCCACATAACTTAATATCCGGCGTCAAGCTTCTCTAAAAGTAATGATTTATTCACTGCTTTGGTAATTAATAGGGATATGTTCAGCACAAGTCCTAAAACTTGTCAATAAAGTGCAATTGAGTCCTAAAACTTACAAAAAGTGCAATTGAGTCCTAAAACTTACAAAAAGTGCAATTAAGTCCTAAAACTTGTCAACTTGGTTCAATTCAGTCCTTCCGTTAACACCGTTAGTTTATATTAACGGAAATTGCTGATTTGGCTTATTTTAATACTTTCTCTCTCCTACGTGGCAATTAGGGCAAGAAAAATTGTGCATGTAAGCGAAACAACGTCGATTTGTGGGTATTGCCATTCTCAAAACGACGATGTCTCCCCTCCGTTTTTTTTCACGACGTCTCCCCCTCCGTTTCTCCGTTTCTTTACGACATCTCTTCCATTCTTCCCCTCTCAAATCAACGAACCCTAAGCCCTAAATCTCGACGCAGATCTCTTCCCTTCTTCCCCTCTCGAATCAACGCAACCCTAAGCCCGAAATCTCGACATAGATCTCTTCCCTTCTTCCCCTCTTGAATCAACGCAACCCTAAGCCCTAAATCTCGACGCAGATCATCGGTGCCTCGTGAGTTGCAGTTCTTCGTCAAACGCTAGTGCGAGTACGCGCGACACTCGTCCCACGAGAGCCTTGGCGGTGGATCGAGCAGCGCCGACGGTGGAGGCAAGGTGAATTTGTTTGCAACGCTTGTGTCCATCCATAGGAATATGTTGTGGAGATTGATTGTCCCGCTTACTATGTGCTAACATGACAAGCTGAAGTCTCTGGATCGGTTGACTTAGAGGACCCTGATTTCAAATTGAGCAAATATCATTATTTTGGCCACGGTGAGATACTGAGTTTCTTCTCTCATGTGTATTGGGGATTGTGATTACTTGTTGTGGTGTTCTTCAATTATAATCTGCATCACTGTATTTGTGATTTGTCATTAATGTAACTAATAATATAGTGTTTGATCATTTCTTTCAAGACTATGGCTGAAGTTATCTACAACTTCACTAATTATAGAATTTGTTCTAGATAGCGACATCTTCCTCTTGAAACTTCAAGTTCTTTTTTTTTTTTTTTTTGGGGGGGGTGATGTGCGTATCTTCATCTCTGCATCTATATTTACTTAATTAGAAAGGGACATGAGAATAATGTTTTTTCAGACTAAGATAGCAGGGATATGGTATGATGTGGGTTTAAATCCATCTAATGTATGTGTCCTCTTGAAACTTCAAGTTCATTTTTGGGGGGGGTGATGTGCGTATCTTCATCTTTGCATCTATATTTACTTGATTAGAAAGGGACATGATAATAATGTTTTTTCAGACTAAGATAGCAGGGATATGGTATGATGTGGATTTAAAATGTATTACATATATGTTTCCATGTTATTTGTCAACACTAGCTTTAGAAAGCTAGCTTTGGCTTCCTGAACTGTCTATTTTGGTTGCGCTAATGACTGTTTTCATTTAATCATTTCAGGGACAACAATAGTGGTTCATGCTGTTGATATAATTGCTTTGTCAAAGGTGACTGATTGTTTCCTCTTCATGTTTCTCTTGTAGTTCTATTCCGGTTGCTATAGTTCATGACAATGGTGCTTTGATTTTGATCGACAGCTTACCTGCTTAGTGCTACCGTAGGAGCACTGTCGTTTGCTCCAGCCTAAGTCAATAAGGAGATCGGATGACACAAATGAAACGTGTAGTCTTGTTGAGCATATACTACACCTGGAACCCATTGAAGTATGTTTCAAATAGTTGCGTAGAGGTCGCTTTTTAAGCCTCATTTTTGTGCTAAATTAGTCATGGATTTTCTCTTACGCTTGAATGTTCCACTTGTCCATGGTGCAAATAGGCACGTTTAAATTGAACTTCTTTGCATCACATTGTTTAGTACTTATTCACCGGAATTATCATCATGGCTGATAAATGCTGCATGACTGTTACACAGGACCTGCTTAGTGGTGTCACATGACTATGAATGTTTTCAAAGAACTGTAACTTAACAAAAATCAGTTAAAGATTAGATGGCCTAATGATATATTGCCTCAACAACCAGTTCTATCAAGAGTTATCCGCTTTTGGAATTAGCTATGGATATCATATTTTCTTGTTCTTCCCCATTTTTTTATGCTTCTTGCTGTCCCATAATCCTTTAAGTTGAATCTATAGATATAGTTCCTTTTCAATGTCGATGAAGATACCAAAAGATTTGTCTCATTGTCCATTGCTTACACAGTTTTTATGTGATGGAATCCAATGCACTACTTGATATGCTTTTTGTTGCTTGATGATGTTAAGAAAAGAAGATTTCTAGTTTCCATGAACTTATTTTCATGTGCATGTTATTCTTGGAAACAAGATTTATATCGCATGCCCATATTTTCGTTTTGCGACACATGCTAAGATTAAATGTGGGACAGCAGATAGGTGGTTTTTATTTGTGAATAAGTTGTCATTACATGTTTGTTTTGAAGGTTAACATGCCTTTATTCTCCTATGGTGTAGGTTTTGCTAGTTTGCAACTGTGATATGCTTTTTTAATATGGCAACAAGAAGAATGAGGGCGACAGCTTCTAAATCAAGTGGTGTAACTCCTAATGAGGTCGAATCAGAGTTAACCTGCTATTGTGGTCTTCGATCACCACTTCTTATTGCAAAAACAAAGAAAAATGTAGGAAGAAGGTTCTATGGATGTGCTAAGTTTGATAGTCCAGGTTGCTGCAATTTCTTCATGTGGATTGACCAAAAAATACTGGATCAAGCGACGAACATGATAGTTGAACTGCTTGAAAGAAATCAAGCACTATCGGAGTCAAGCCAATCCAGATGCAACGATGATTATGTGAGCTCACTGATAGCTAAAATGAAGGCGCAAAAGGCGAAAAATGGACTTTTAAAGGAAGAGCTTGCACGAGTGAAGAAAGGGAATATGCTCTATCAATTGGGATTTTTTCTATGCATGTGTTATATCATTATGGGGATTATATTTAATGTGAAAGCCAGTGAGAAGTTTCTAAATCTTCCATAGTACCTTGTTTCTAAGTTTGTATTTAATTACTTTATCCCGATTCTCTTTTGCCCTGTAAAATTAGGAAACTTATGTTGCATGGAAATGTAAACAAGCTTAATTCATTTCATGTGTTCTTTCAGTGAATGCTATTTGGATGATGATTTTTTAAATGTTCCATCAAAGGAAAAAAGACAGAGCACTCTCAGCTATTTATGGAAATGAAGTATGGGAAGCTTGTTTTCCTCTATATAAGCTGCCCTCACCCTTCGAACTTTTGCTTCATCAAATCAAAAGCATCTAGAAAGGAGAGAAAAAGGTACTTTGGGGCATGAAGTAAAGGGAGTTATGTGACAAAGCCGGCTCTTTGGATTTTCGAAAGTTTCAAACCCCCCGTTCGGGACTTTACACGCCTTGACAAATTCTACTGCTTTTGCGTTCTGACGAATGTTAGCTTGCACGACTCTCTCTTTCTTGGCTTTTCATCAAAAGAAAGGAAAGAACTTTACGAGCAGGCCCTCTCTTGTTTCTTTCAAAAGGGTTCCTTTCCTCGAGCATTTGAGCATGCCAGTTTCGTTCTCAAGTTCATCATCACAAAGTCAGAGCATTAGATAGGACTGTATGAGCATGTCTTCTTTAAGTATATCCTGCATTGATTTTTGTTAAGCTGGGAATAGATTTCTCTTATGCTCAGCACAATTAGTTTCGGCTAGAGTCTGAGCGATGAATTCAGTTGAAATGATTAATGTTTGGTTAAACCCAAATGAGATTACGAAGTTGGTCTTCTGGTTCGTGATAGTTTGACTCATTTGTTCATCAACTATCTTTTTTTTTGGCCCATTAAGTCATCGTGCTGACCTCTCTTTGCCTAGAATCTGCTTCTATTTCTAGTGATTCGATTCAAATTCGAAGGAACATAACATGATGGCTAACCAATCCAGCAACGACAATCACAGATAGAGGGCAGGACGATCTAGGAGAATATTCCGATTTGTTGTTGCCACGATGTTTAGTATCTGGCTGCTCTTTTAGATCAATCATCAATTTGACAGTCAAAGACATCGCCAAAACGAGGAGAACATAAGCATCCCGAACTCGGGCCCGCTTCTTTTAGGCCGTAAGGTGAATCTTGGATTCATGGCAAGAGGTCCTATACCACATTACAAGGAGCACTCTTACTGCAGCGACAATGATATAGTTGGCGAAAGCGAAATGACTGAGAAGTTGATAGGAGAGGCAAGGGAGGGTCTGATTCGTGAAGAGAGCGTCGGTTTTCCGAAATTGATTGTAGAAGTAACCGGCAATGGCAGAGTTCGAGATGGAGGGGCAGTGACTTACGAAGGCAATGTCTTCATGGATGAGAACGAGGTACCACCCGATGTGAGCGGTGTGTACGCGATGAAATCTGAAGACAACAATGCATCTGCAGCACTTGATACGCTATGACATCTTGCCACAAGAGATCGGCCGAAACGAGATGACGATTCACTGCAAAAACAACAGAATCCTGAGATGATCTTCGTGATCTCCAGATGCCAAATATAATCTCGAATGGGGATTCGTCTCGATAATATCGGTGTGTACTATGTAATGAAAGGTATCTAGAGATAGAGAAGTTTTTTTTTTTTAACTCAAAACGGCCGAACATTCCCTCCACCGTAACCTTCTTTTTGACATTATTTAAGTTGTGAATATATATGGAGACTGTACTGAGGTGCTCAACAGATATAAAACTCCTATTCAAAGAAAGAAATTGAAAAGGAACATGCATGTACCACGGCATGCTGCCTCAGATACACGGATGCAAAACAAAGTTGCTCTTTTCTTAGGCAGATAAATTTGCACATTGCACTACTGTAGCCAAGAGGCAAAGAGACGGATAGGATATTCTCAAATGTATACAGCAAAAGGGACGAGTCATTAAACACAGTCCCAACACGTTCTCTGATAATTACAAAATCACTAAATTTTTTTGCTACAAAACACTACAAACCACAAACCGTATAAGAAATTGGCCAGCAAAAACAGCACCCAAGATAATGTTAAAGGAGATTTTCTTGTTGCAACTTTCATGAGACCTAACACATTTAGCAAGCACGTCAATCCAAGTCTACTGTCTCGAGTGGTCCACCAGGTTCAACGTGCGCTTGATTCATAAGTCGTGAGCTTTTAATTGTATATGGTGTGCCTTCTGTGACTCACTTTCAAATAGGCTTTGCAGGAGCAATTGAAGTATGAGATGACTGAGGCTGTGAACTCACTGGCAGTTGTGATGGTGGCTTCGGCCTTGGCTTTATGGCAACATTTTTCGGGACTGAGGCTGAGAACTTGCCTGGGGGTGCGATGGTGGCTTTGGCTTTACACCGATGTGCTTTCGAGGATAAGTTCTTAATGCTTGAAGTTACAAACTGTCCTGGAGTTGCAATGGTGGCTTTGACTTCACAACAACATGCTTTTGAAGAGCACTTTGAGATGATTGAGACTGTGCACTAGCTTGGGGATGCGCTTTTGCCATTGAAGCTCCTAAAACTACTCCTTTGTCCGATTGTTTCGATAGTCTTGTATCAGTTGAGCCAGGCTACAAAAGAATGGGTATGTTTTTAGTTCAAGGAGACAATCAGTTCCCATTGTAAAGTGTTAAAACATACTCACATTGAGAATTTGAAGGTTTCTTTTAGGAGTTGTGTAAACATACCATTTTCTTTTTCTTGTTCTGTTGTGACTGCCCTTGTATCGTTTCCATTTTAATGGCAGGTCTTTTAAACTGAAAAAGAAAAAAAAATCGAATGTGACAATGTAATCACAACACATGAATGCATGGCTGGTGTGGTATTACTCACCAGGATTTTTTGAGGTATGCTGCTGGCTATTGCATTGGCTTGAGCACGAAAAAATCCTTGTCGTTGATTAACACTAGCTTCAGCAAAAGAATTGGCTTGTCCACTACATCCACTTATATTATCAGTAGCCCAACATCCTCTTTCATTTACACTAGATTGAGCTTTAGCATTAGCTAAAGTATCTTGCACTGGTCCACTGAGTTTTCTACAAGCATTGACTAAAGTATCTTGTGCTGGCACATCGACTTGAGCAAAAGCATTGGCTAAAGTATCTTCAATTGGTGCACTAGCTTCTGCAAAAGCATTAGAAGAAGTATCTTCTACTTGTGCACTAGCTTCTGCAAAAGCATTGGCTGATGAATTCTTCTGCCCACTATTATCTTGTACAAGTGCACTAGCTTCTGCAGAAGCAATGACACGGCCTTTGGATCCTCCTTGAGTTGTACTTGCCGTTGCTGTAGCTTTAGCCTGCATATATATATCCATCATTAGTAAATCGATATCTTCACATTTATAACTTATAATGCATGAATCTATCACAAAGTACTTGTTTATTTTTAGGCATTGATCCACTGGAATTGGCTTAAAATTGAGCTTCAGGTGCATTTGCATGGGCCTAAAAAGCACATAGTAAGCATTCATGACAAGACAACAGGCTCAAAATCAACAAAATCAATTAGTTAAGAAATACCTTTTTCAGAGGACATCCTTTACAATTATGTCCAACCACATGGCAGGTAGAACAAGTCATTCGCTTACCCTCTTTAGTCATTATGTTCTGTCTTATAAGCTCAAGTGGTTGCTTGCTTCTACTCCTTTTTGGCCTACCAAGCATCTTTTTGATCGGTGGGGGCTGAGGGGCTTCTTTATTAGTTTTGCCCCAAAATGTATGTCCTCTCACAATAGGCATCATGAATTGATAAGCACTTAAGTATTTGTTCTTGTTATAGCACTCGGCTAAGTAGTCAACCGGATTATTTTTCTTGTGGTGTATTGCACATATAGCATGGCAACATGGGATTCCATTAACTTCTCAAGCTCTACAAGAACAAGTCTTCAAATTGAAGTCTACAACATATTTGTCACTATTTTCCATAATCTCGTATCCTTGATCTTCATTCCATATCAAATGGTAATATCTACTAGCCACTGTATTCTGATGTAACTTATGCACAATCCTTGGACCATAATTCATTGTCCACTTAGCACATGCATCCCTTTGACTGTGCATTCTATTCATAATCATGATTCTAATATCTTCAAGCATACTCACAATGGCCTTGCACCTAACTTCTACACACCTACCATTGAAAACTTCACTAAGATTATTATCAATAACATCACATTTTATGATGGTGTCAAAGAAGGCTTTAGACTAGTGCTTTGACTCAATTTAGAATAGATCATCATGACCTTGTGGAGTCATTTCTTTCAATCTCTGTTTATGCACCTCAAAATCTGACATATTAGTACTTTTAGCACATTTCCAAAATTGTCTCATCAACTGCTTTCCTTTGTATTTTTGACCCCAATTAGAATATATATGCCTCGCATACATTCTATGTTCTGCATTTGGCAAAAGTTCAACTACTGAAGAAATGAGGCCCTAATATATAAAAAAGAAAAGAAAACATTAATATTGGAAATTATTATATACATTATTGCAAACAAATTCAAGATGAGCGATAGTAGTATTACATACCTTTTGTTGGTCACTTATTAAGGCTCATCCATTACCATTACCCATGTCAAGATCTTCTTTCAACAAATTGATAAACCAGCTCCATGTGTCCTTATTCTCAATTCTTACGACTGCCCATGCTACTTGATACATTTGATTGTTAGCATCCCTCCCTACAGCACACAACAACTCACCCTTAATCAATCCCCTACGAAAACATCCATCTAATCCAATGATTTTCCGACACCCTGCCAAAAATCATTTCCTACAGGCATCAAAGCAAATGTAAGTCCTATCAAATAATGGTAAGGAATCTGGTAGTGGTCTTTCAACTTTCATTATAAATGTGCTCATCCGGCTTGCAATGTAAAGCTCTCTCAAGTAATTGTACATCAGTGCATACTCCTTCTTATAATTGCCTTGTAATTCCTTGAACACTTTTAGCTTTGTTCTCCTGCATTGGCTCACAGTGACATTCACCTCCAACTGTTCTCTAATTAATATCTTCAACTGAGGTGCATTAATTTTAAGTATTGCAGAAATGAGAATCATGAAGTGTTTAGCTAAAACAGAACTAAAAACTCTCTTATTCTCAAAAGTAATAGCACATATATACTCATCAATGTACTTTTTCAAATGAAATGATCCAGTTTTGCTATCGAGGGCACCATAAATCATCCAGTTACAATTAGTCTAAGCACACCTAGCTCTTACAAATCCAGTGGTGTTCTTGGTGTATTTAATTGCTCTTTGCTCAGCCGCCGAGTACCTTAAAATTGCATCTTTGAACTCACTTGAATCTTCAAATGTCATACCAACAACAAATACTGGATTCTTACAATTTCGATCATATGATGAAAACCTACTCCTTCTTCTTGAAATAACATCATTTTCTTCTTTTTCACTCTCATCATCTAAATTTGAATGAAGACTTTCTTCTTCATCTGAATCATAGTACTCTGTTTCGCACCTAGACGCATCCACTATTAGAGGATCAACTAATAATGGAGTTTGAGAGCCAATGTCTAATTGAGAAGTTTCTTCAATGTTAGTTCCAATTTTGAGTCTATGTCTCACTAAAAATTCCTTTAAATTTATTCTTGCATTAACCAATTCAAAATCATCATCGTCACTCGACTGTTCAACATCCACCAAATTACATGCATCATCATTCTCATCATCCATACCCCCACTTTCACCCTCAAGCTGATTCCCATCACCATTGGCATTTCCATTTATATTTTCAAACACATTATTAGCCACATTATTAACACTTTCCATATTCACATCAAACAAACCTCCAATTTCCATCTCAACTCCCCCTATCTCAGCAAGTGTTTCTTCATCATCGACATGCTCAATATACAATTTAATATTTTCAGAGTGAAGATGATGATAAAATTGATCTATCACATCGGAGTTATCCCATAAGTACCTAAGAGTTATTCCATCTTCAAGAATATTACTTCTAGGAACTCTATAAAAGAGCTTTTCTATTTTACGCCCACACAGAACCTCAACAGCTACAATTATGTTGGATAATGAACCTTTACTTAAGTCTACTTCAACAACATCGACCCTTCCATCTACATATTCTAAGGGCAGTCCAACTTGAAATTTACTTCCAAAGAAAATAGTGACATAAACTTTGTTGTTGCCCGTTGGACCTACAAAGGAATAGAAACAAATAGCACTTTCAATCGTAAAATTTCACCTAAAAACTACTAATGACTTCACTTGTAAAGAGAAATAGGTAGGGTAAACATACCCATGTTGATAGATGACCTTGAGAGTAGTCAACCCTCCAATGAACTCATTCCAAATACAAGCATCAGCAAACCAGCATCAACAAAAAAGGAGCTGAAAGTGACAGTAAATTGAACTAATTTAGAAGAAAGGAAGTCATCAAATTTTCGTGTACACATCTCACAGATTGGTTTAGCACAAAACTGCACAAAACTGAACTAATTATGCCTGAGCAATGAACTGCCCGTCGAAAACTTTCCCAAATCTCGGAGCCTCCGGCGAAGTGATCCCTTGAAATATGTTAACCTTCAAAACAAACATGTAATGACAACTTATTCACAGATAAAGACCACATGTCTGCTGTTGCACATTTAATCTTAGCATGTGTCGCAAAACTATAAACAGTAGCTAGAGACCTTTAAGAGGAAAATATGGGCATGCGATGTAAATCTTGTTTCCAAGAATAACATGCACATGAAAATAAGTTCATGGAAACTAGAAATCTTCTTTTCTTAACATCATCAAGCAACAAAAAGCATATCAAGTAGTGCATTGGATTCCATCACATAAGAACTGTGTAAGCAATGGACAATGAGACAAATCATTTGGTATCGTCATCGACAGTGAAAAGGAACTATATCTATAGATTCAACTTAAAGGATTATGGGACAGCAAGAAGCATAAAAAAATGGGGAAGAACAGGAAAATGTGATATCCATAGATAATTCCAAAAGAGGATAACTCTTGATAGAAATGGTTGTTGAGCCAATATATCATTAGGCCATCTAATCTTTGACTGATTTCTGTTAAGTTACAGCTCTTTGAAAACATTCATAGTCATGTGACACCACTAAGCAGGTACTGTGTAACGGTCATTTAGCATTTATCAGCCATGATGATGATTCCAGTGAATAAATACTGAACAATGTGATGTAAATAAGTTCAATTTAAACGTGCCTATTTGCACCATGGACGAGTGGAACATTCAAGCGTGAGAGGAAATCCATGACTAATTTAGCACAAAAATGAGGCTTAAAAAGCGACCTCTATGCAACCATTTGAAACATACTTCAATGGGTTCCAGGTGTAGTATACGCTCAACAAGACTGCACGTTTCATTTGTGTCATCCGATCTCCATATTAACTTAGGCTGGAGCAAATGGCAGTGCTCCTACGGTAGCACTAAGCAGGTAAGCTGCCGATCAAAATTAAAGCACCATTGTCATGAACTATAGCAATCGGAATAGAACTACAAGAGAAACACAAAGAGGAAACAATCAGTCACCTTTGACAAAGCAATTATATCAACAGCATGAACCACTATTGTTGTCCCTGAAATGATTAAATGAAGACAGTCATTAGCGCAACCAAAATAAACAGTTCAGGAAGCCAAAGCTGGCTTTCTAAAGCTAGTGTTGACAAATAACAGGGACACATATATGTAATACATTTTAAACCCACATCATACCATATCCTTGCTATTTTAGTCTGAAAAAACATTATTCTCATGTCCTTTTCTAATCAAGTAAATACAGATGCAGAGATGAAGATACGCACATCACCCCCCAAATGAACTTGAAGTTTCAAGAGGACACATATATTAGAGGGATTTAAACCCACATCATACCATAATCCTGCTATCTTAGTCTGAAAAAACATTATTCTCATGTCCCTATCTAATCAAGTAAATATAGATGCAGAGATGAAGATATGCACACCACCCCCCGCCCCTAAAAATGAACTTGAAGTTTCAAGAGGAAGATGTCGCTGTCTAGAGCAAATTCTATAATTAGTGAAGTTGTAGATAACTTCAGCCATAGTCTTGAAAGAAATGATCAAACACTATATTATCAGTTACATTAATGGACAAATCACAAATACAATGATGCAGATTAGAATTGAAGAACACCACAAGAAGTAATCACAATCCCCAATGCACATGAGAGAAGAAACTCAGTATCTCACCGTGGCCAAAATAATATCAATTTGAAATCAGGGTCCTCTGAGTCAACCGGTCCAGAGACTTCAGCCTGTCATGTTAGCACAGAGTAAGCGGGACAATCAATCTCCACAACATATTCCTATGGATGGACACAAGCGTTGCAAACAAATTCACCTCGCCTCCACCGTCGGCACCGCTCGATCCACCGCCAAGGCTCTCGTGGGACGAGTGTCGCGCGTACTCGCACCAGCGTTTGATGAAGAACTGCAACTCGCGAGGCACCGGTAATCTGCGTCGAGATTTAGGGCTTAGGGTTGCGTTGATTCGAGAGAGGAAGAAGGGAAGAGATCTGCATCGAGATTTCGGGCTTAGGGTTGCGTTGATTCGAGAGGGGAAGAAGGGAAGAGATCTGCGTCGAGATTTAGGGCTTAGGGTTCGTTGATTCGAGAGGGGAAGAATGGAAGAGATGTCGTAAAGAAACGGAGAAACGGAGGGGGAGATGTCGTGAAAAAAAACGGAGGGGAGACGTCGTCGTTTTGAGAATGGTAATACCCACAAAACGACGTCATTTCGCTTATGTGCACAATTTTTCTTGCCCTAATTGCCACGTAGGAGAGAGAAAGTATTAAAATAAGCCAAATCAGCAATTTCCGTTAATATAAACTAACGGTGTTAATGGAAGGATTGAATTGAACCAAGTTAACAAGTTTTAGGACTTGATTGCACTTTTTGTAAGTTTTAGGACTTATGCTGAACATATCCCTAATTAATACTGGCACTACAGTCACTCAATATCTTCATCCGTCGGATTAATATCCTTCCAGAGGCTCCAATGATGGAACTTCTACTATCTCAAAGTCAAATATAATTGCATCATTTAGAATTCGCCCAGTTCTTCAAGATAGACCGTTTTCGGGTTTGCTCAAGAGAACACATTAAGCAAATTACTTAACACGTGTCAGAAACTTGAAATAAGAAGACGTTTGACACGTTAATAGAAAGTTTGGTTAAAGATCACGAGAGACAAACTATGCAAGTTACTAGATATAAAAATCAAGGTAGCCTTGATCGCGCATTTTGCGAAATATCCAAACACGAAGCTCCAATTGCTACCAAAGCAGCTGTACACCAACAAATCAGCATATGCAAAGGGCATGAGCAAGCGCTATCCGCAATTACCTGATAGTCACATTCCGATCAGCGGCATCTTCGATGGCTTTGTAAACACCGCGATCCAAATCAGTCCCGAATCGGAGCATATCAGACTAGGAGTAACCATAGTCGCCGGAGCGAGGATCGTCGGGACGAGCATTCAGCTGCCAATACTGCGCTATGATGTCCAGCTTCTTCTTCGAGTTTCCCGCCAACCATTTGTCTCCCCACCCACCGCACACACCCACGCGCGCGAGGGATGTCCTTGAATATTCTACTCGTTTGTAGATGGGGCCCAAGAAAAGTCAGGAAAAAGGATCCTATGGCGATTAAACCAATCGCATTTTGCAAAGTAATGAGGGAACTTTTTCTTTTAAACTTTTAGTAAAATTTTGAATTTTCTTTTTATTTCTCAACTTTATTACATTAAATTTATTTGATTCACTAAAAAGGAATTGTTATTTGATTCACCAAGAATTTTGAATTAATAGTGAAAAAATGAATGAATAATCATGGGAGTTGCACTTCTTTACGTTTGATCCTTACTTCATGCAATGGAAATATCTTATTGACGACAAAAAAAAAAAATATTCAGAAATTCCTACAAGATGAATGCATTTTCATGTAATGTCCCGCAAAGGAATTGACTTAATTTAATTAAATTAATTCAATCAATTATTTTCTATTTTCTTTATTAATAGAAAGTACGGATTTAGTGAAAAAGGCCCCTATCCCAGCAAAGCTGCTTTTTCATCCACCTCCCACGTAGTGCTGCTGCAAGGAAACGTGCACGGCCTATGCATCGCAGCGATTCAATCGGCATGAAGCGTCTTGGACCGTTGGATGGCAAGAACACAGCATTGTTCAAGCATGTACAGTAAAGTGCGTCTTGTGTCGAGAAAAAAAATAATCTAAAAAGCCTTAAATTTACTATCAATTCAATTTTAAAATTTTCAATTTTGTCAATTAAATTATAAATATTTTCATATTTTCTCAATTGAATCTATACGATCAAATTTGATCAAAAGTTACGTAAATGTTAACCATTTAACATGACATGATTACAATTTTCAATAACATTTCTTCGAATTTATTTATTATTATTTCCTTTCATTCTTCTTCCCTGTAGCCAGCGAGGACAACCTCACTTGCCTTGTACACGCCTCACCTTGCCACTAGCAACGCTTGCTCTTGCTGGCCCCTACCTTTGGCCGCCAGCTAGAGAGGAAGAAGGAAAAGGAAGGGTACTTTTTCTTTTATTTTTCCATTTTTTCCCTCCATCATTAAACGAGGAGCATTTGCTCGTTGGTTATGTTTACTGTTTTCTTTATTAATATAAGGAAAAATGTCTCAAATGGTTCCTAGACTTTCATTTAATGTTCAATTTCATCTAGGAATTTTCGATTTACTTAATTTGAGCTTTGAACTTTCATCTAATATTTAATTTCATCCCTGAGCTTTCGATTTGCTCAATTTGGTCCTTGAACTATTAACAAATGTCTCATCTATCCGTTTGTTCAAATCGTTAAGCAATGACATGGAGCATTAATTGATGACGTGGAACTAAGTTGGATTACTAGAATTATGAGTCAATATATATCTTTAAAAAGGAAAACAAATTAAGGGCTAGCTAGAGATGAGAGCATTGATCACAAAAGTATAGAGAATAAGTGGTTTTTATCTCTTTTTTGAATGGTGGCCACAATTTGACCTGTTTTAAAGGTAATTTCCATGCGGATATTCCACATGTCCTTTTTCATTTTATATTTAAGAGACTAAAAGCCATGTAAGCCAATTCTGTTAACTTTAACTAACAGAATGATGAAATTGGTCAATTTTCAAATAGTCATGGACTAGATGGAACATTTGTTAATAGTTCAAGGACCAAATTGAGTATATCAAAAGTTCAAAGATGAAATTGACATTAGATGAAAGTTTAGGGACCAAATTGAACAAATTGAAAGCTCAAGGATGAAATTGAATATTAGATGAAAGCTCAGGGACAATTTCTGACATTTTCCCTTAATAGAAGAAAGCAAGTCAAGTCAAAAAGGCCCCTCCCCCTATAGAGGCTCTTTTCCACACAACTCTCGTCCCGTATACCGTTGCTATGGGGAATCACACGAGCAATTATTTTGCACTTTTCCATGCAGCGTGCGTAGCAGCCGTTCAATTGTCACGAAGAGTCTTGGACCATAGGATGGCAAGAACGCTGTGCATTTTGGGTCAAGGGTTTTATGAACTTGCTTTTGTAACTACTTGCTTCTATTTGTGGTAGCCAAGCAGAACTTGTGGACTCGGTAGTCGAAAATGTTTCGCAAGAGCTGAAGATACGACATAGGTTTGTGACTAAAGATTTAGTTGGACTTGATGATCGAGTGGCAAAAGTATTGGAAAAGTTAGATGTTAACCGTAGTGATGAAGTGAGGGTGCTTGGAATTTATGGCAAGGGGCATTGGTAAAACCACTCTATAGAGTTTAATTGGCTTAATTTGGTCAAAATCGGACAATTTCTCCATAAATCGGACAAGTTTTCTTTTCAATTTGATCCTTAAGGGACCAAATTGCACAAATTTCGAACAACAAGGACTGCCTAGCTGAAAACTGGCTAGAATCGGTCAAGAACTGGTCAAACCAACGTGAACTAGTCTGATCGGTTCGACCGGCCGCTGGTGAGGCAGGCCGGTTTAGCCCCTTGCTAGCCAGTTCTGAACCTCGGTGACTGGTTCTAGGATTCTCGTTGAATGTATTTTGTCTTCATGCCCTTACATTTAACAGATTTTGCAAAACAACCCTTGAATTTTGGGAATTTTCGATTTAGCTCCTAATTAGGTCCTTAAGTTCAATTTCCCTTTCAAATCCCAATTTTTGCGAATAAGATCTATTCGATCGGTCATGTGACGCATCTTAAGTGTGATTATCCTTTTAAAAATTTAATTTGTCCTTAAAGCAAGTTTTTGATTGTCGGATTGGACTAACGGCCAAGATTCATCAATTAGGACCTAGTATTAAAAAAAAAAAAAAATTCCTTCCAATTTTCACGAGGGACTCATTTTGCAGAAAATTTTCTCTCAAAACCAAAAACTCTCTCTCTCTCTCTCTCTCTCTCTCTTTTCCCGTCCTTTTCTCTCTCCCCAACCACCCCACGCCGGTTCGGCCCTTGCCATCGCTCACCAGCCTCATGTCAGCGATCCACCGATTCCCACCTAGTCCTCTAGCTATCCTCTCCCTCTTCATCGATCCTTTAGTGGCTTGTGCTCCCCTCGACAGCCGCTCGATCAGCTCGAATCGGTGGATCCTCCCCTAGTTGAGGAAACCGCCGATCGAGCCTTTTTTTGCATTAACCGGCTTGATCACCGATCCAACTACCCTAATTAGTGGAGCAGCCACCATTGATCTCTCCCCAGCTCCATCCCCAACTTTGTTGTGGTCGGGGATCAACAGATCAGCCATCAGATTAGCTCCGATGGCCTAATTTTCTCCGATGTGCCCAAGGCCAGTCTGATTGGGTTGGTTCCTGTTCCAGATCAGACCGGTGGTCTAGCCGACCCCTTGGCAATCCGCAACAATCCGATCTATCCCTCAGCCAATCAAGTTCTGACAAAGGCGATTTCGTCCGATTGCACTTCTTTCCGAAGAAAAATGCAAAAAGGTAAACATCTCGGACTCAAATCCGATAAGGCGAGATCAGCGTATCCGATCAAAGTTAGGATTCAAGGTTAGATCATATAATATACCTAGATATGATGTTGATGAATTTTCTTGATGATTTGTGGAGGTTTGATGTCCATTGAAGATGAACTTGAGATTGTTTGAATGTGATTAGTGTTAGCCTGCAAATTTCGTACCTCTGTGAGTAGCTTATAGTTTGGGCTGAAATAAGGTATTAGATTAGCTTATTTGATATCTAGTCCATCTAGACTTAGAAAATAGACTTTAAGACCTTCAATTTGATAGGTTGCATGTCCCAAAGGGATGACGTTCGGTCATCGAAAAATACCTCGGAAAACAGTCGATTCTGCAGTAGTTTAGGTCGGTTTTGTGTTCTGTTTTTGTTCTGATTTTTTATTTTCTTATTTTTGTATTGATTTTTATGATCAGTTTCTGAAAAAATTTCCTTATGAGATCTGTTCAAAATTTTCTTGTCTATGACGTACATTTTTTGTAGATTTTTTAAACATGTTTTTTGTCAGTCAAAATCTTTTAAAACCGACCGTATGTTGTTCTGCCCGCCACCTAATCCGAATTGCATTTGTGTGAAATTGAGCTTGTAGATGAGTTCATTTGACCTCGTGACCTTCATGAGACCTATAATATATATTGTAAGGATTCTAGAAAAGTAAGATTCATGCAAATTGATCATTTTTTGGTACGCTAATTGCATGCTTAAATGTATTTAGGTACTGCTGCAATTAGGACATTCCATAACATGCATCTGTTTTGCTATTTTCATCTAGATTTGCGTGATATCAATTAGGTTTTGAAGTCTCAACAAAAAATGTCCATCATTTCACGTTCTGCATATATAATTTTTTATTAGATTTTTCAAACATCATTAGGTAATAAAAATCAAGCATGTTCTGTGACGTTTGTATTAGTTTAGTGGCTTATCATGAAGTCACTTAAACACATTCATTTGGGTCTCTTAAAGACCAAATCTTGCATCAATGCCTTCTTGACATTAGAAGTGTACATTACAAGTTTCGCTTCACATATCATATGTCATAATCAAACATCATTTGATATGTTAATATCATGCATTAATTGGGCTAGTTGCATTTGAAAATTATCAAGCACGTCATTTTAGTTCTAAATCCTTTTGCGACGTCAATGACTGTATGATTTTTTCGCATCCTAACCTAGGGTTAGATATTTTACCCAAATTATTGTCTCATCTAATTCTTTGTCCCATGCGAATTTCATGCCATTTATGCATTGTTTAAATGATCTTTTTGAACTCATGAGCACACATCATGTTTTGTCTTGTTAACGGCTGACATGCGCGCATTTACAGACGTCGACTTTTTACCTTAAGTTGAACCTCAATTGAACTCGGACCCGTCTAAGAAGTCACGAGACTCATCTAGATTTCTAAACGCTGCTGATTTCATGCAATTTTCTTTCATTTTCCATTTTTATCAAGCTAGGTTAGAATTCTGACTTGGGTTAAATTCAGAACCCCTATTTTATCCCTGTTTAGTTAGTCTTTTGCTATTTTTGTGTGATTTTTTTGGTAGAAATTCTTGAGTTTGACCTTTAATAAACTTTGATTGTCCCTCTTTGGTCTGTCTTATGGTGAAATTTCCCATTTTTTAGAGCTTCTTTTATAGGACAAATCTCAGCTGTAATACCATGATGTCCCGCTATTTTGTCAATTTCCCAATACAAAGGTATGCATTGTTGAATTTTTGTAAAATTCATGTGCACCTTTTTTTTAGAAAACTTTCTCAACAAAGTTTTTTCCTTGTGATGTCACATACATTGTGTGATTTTCTTAAGGACAAATGATCAATTGCTCCTTTCAATTTTGTTGATTCTATTTTTCTTGTCTGTGACGTTCTATTGTAAATCCTTGTTGTGATTTTCTATTAGGTTTTTTTTTTAGGATGATTTGCATGTGGAATTATAATTCATCACCTTCATTCCAAATTTTTGGATCTTCATTATAAAAATTTTCAATAAATAAAATGATCTTTTGTTCATATTTTCTTAAAATTGATTTGAAATTTCAATCTTGCATATCAAAGCGAATTTGGTACATGTAATGCTTCTAACATTAATTTTTAGAACCTTTGAAATGCTTGATTTGACATCGAGATTGTCAAGGTTTGGACCACAATTAAAATGTCCACGACTTCTGTGAGTGCATGATATGTGAGCCTCAAACTAGTCTTGGGAATTAAATATGTTCTATAGCTAAGACGTTCTTTTGTCCAAAGTTTTCCTTTCTCAATGTTTCAAAATACATTTAAATCTTTTAAAGCATCACATGGACCACATGCATGCATGAAACAATTCCATTTATTAAAAATGCTTGTAATTGCTATTGGGGCCTGTCAAATAAATAAGTGAACCACCGACGATTCACTCAAATTGATTGATTGTTTGAGAAATAAGACTCGAGAGCCTGCTGCATATTTATTTCTCGCAATGCATGTGAATTCTTGATATATGTTAGAAGCGATGCCTGATTTCGTGGGTATAGCTTTGGATTCACCTACTACGTGTCCTACAAACTTAGAGGCATTAAGAGCCATGCGAGAACACAAATGATTATTAATGGCTATAACTCACAAAAAATTATTTAGGTAAGCATCTAGAGGGACCGATGCATTCATTGCAAAAGCTGACCCCGAGGTCCCGTTTGTTCGTTTATGCATATGATATCATTTGCTTGATTGATCTTGGTTGTTTCCTATGCTTTGATTGTTTTGTCTTGAATGATTGTTTATTTCATACCGCATGTACCTAGTTTTATTTCTTATTTTAGAATTAGATTAGGTCTTGGGAGGTGGTAGTTCATCAAAATATGAAGATGGTGGAAGGTTAATGTCCATTTTGACCATATTCTTGTACCTATTTTTCCCTATATATGTTTTGGGTTTTCCTTATACACCCGACGATGTGCAGGTTTTATTTCTTTTGCTATATTTTTGTCTTTCATTTAAATTTATTGTTTTTCATTAGTTGCTCACTTGATTGTTTATCTTTCGTTTTGTCTTTAATTCAATTGTGTGATTTCTTTCTTTTTCATAGGAATAGAATTGTATGTAAATACCTATTCACGCACGATCACTTTAGTTTAGATTCATTAACCCGAATTTTTTTTTTTTAAAAAAGACACGCATGATCACCTTAGGTAACAAGACACACCATTAGGTACTGAAAGAGCGCTAATAGAAATATTTACATAACTCGAGTCCCCAAACCTAGATATCTAGTTGTGTAAAAATCGAGAGACAACTCTCAACATTAATTGGGTTTTCTAGACAACCCTAAAAAATGAGGTGAGTGGCAACTCCCGTTCTTATTAGGTTGTTATAGACAATTAGATTGAATGGTAAAATAAACTCGTCGCGAGGCGTATGAGTCTCAATGAGACTTACCATAGTTTAGCGTACCCATTGGGGAGATTTCCTAATGGATGAAGTGATGTCATCTTTAGAAAAAAAGAGTATTATTGGAAGGACTATTGTGGTAAAGGTACTCCAAAATTCGATATTCACACTCAACCTCCTTTTTTGAGGTGTGTTGCTCGTGTGCATTTCATTTATCACGCGAGGTACAAGCTTGGGAAAAAGCTCGTGACCGCGCATGAGAGAACTCGCAAATGGTTCGTCCCAAAAGACGAGGTAATGATGACTTTATGGATGCGAACCGTGAGGGAACTCTTGTAGTCAATTACCCCTAAACTTGACCTTTTTCCCTCCTTCATCTTGGGGCGCTCGAGGAGTTCAAGTTGCGACACAAGAAAATGAAAATTTAGACTAAAACTTGAAAATCAACAAAAAAAAAATTTCCACCGTTTAGTATGAAAAATTTTATTCGATTCTCCTCCCTGTACATATTTTAATAAAAAAATTAATTTTCTTATTTTATTTTTTTATTTTTCTTAAAAATTGATTTTTTTATTTTTTATTTTCTTTTGACTGTTTCTTTTTATTTTTTCTTTTCCCCAACTTCTTTTCCAGTCAATCGTCAACTATGATGATAGATAGGGAGTAGAGCGTCGAGCTCAAGGCTCACCTAATCGGCGAGCGAGAGCCTCTGCGAGGCTTGAGGCCAGCGAGCTCGAGCTTGTGGTGAGTCTCACGCTCGCTAATTGGGCAAGCCTTGGGCCTCCAAAGTCTCTCGCTCGCCGGTCTTGGGCCTTGCTAGATCCGTGAGCCTAAGCTCTCTTGTGTGTTGAAAAAGAAGAAAAGCAAAAAAGAAAGAAAGAAAGAAAGAAAAGAAAAGAAAAGAAAATGAAAATTTGAATTTTATAACAATAAGGGAAAATTTCAAATAAGGGCCTAAAGTACCTTTATTTTCTTAAATAATGGCCTGAAATGGATATTGTTTCAAATAATGACCTAAAATTACTATGTCTATTTAAATAAAAGCTTGACATTTTGACTGGTCAATGGCAATTTAGTCATTTACCTTTTTCTGAAGTTTTTCATTTTTTTTCCTTTTTTTCTATCCTTTATTTCCTTTTTCTGTTTTTGCTTTCTTCATCACCAGTAGCCAATCACCGGCGATGCCAAAAAGGGCTGGGTGAGGGTCGCCCTTGCTCGATCTAATGAGGCCCACCTTCGCCCAGCCGCTAGTAAAGGCTAGTGAGGGCCTACCAACCTTCACCAGCTGTGGACAAGGCTACCCTCACCTACGGTTGATGAGAGCTCGACAACCCTCATCAGCCGTTGGCAACCCTTGCCTTGGGGGAGGTCACCCTTGCAGCCATTGGTAAGGCCACCCCTTGCCAAACTTAGGCGAGGATTGCCTCGTCAGCAGTCAATGAAGGTTGCCAAGCCTTCATTGACTACTGTTGGCCCTTGCCCCCCCAAAGGTGAAAAAAGGAAAGAAAAGAAAAGAATAAAAAATAATTTAAGATTAAAATTGTAATTGGACGAAAATGTCCTTGATCGATCGGAATATTTAACTAGCTTGTGACCAGCAAAGTTAAGCCCTTATTTAAAACAATCATAATTACTTTAAACCCTTATTTGAACCGATCATAACTATTTCAAGCCCTTATTTGAACAAAATCTACTTTGGGCAATTATTTGAGAAAATGATGGCACTTCGAGCCCTTATTTAAAATTTTCCATAATAATAATAATAATAATAATAGTAATAGTAATAGTAATAGTAATAGTAATAATAGTAATAATAATTATTAATAATAATAATAGTGATAGTGATACTAATAATAATAATAATAATAATAATAATAATAATAATAATAATGATAATAATAATAATAGTGATAGTGATAGTGATAGTGATAGTGATACTAATGATAGTAATAGTAATAGTAATAGTAATAGTAATAGTAGTGATAGTGATAGTGATAGTGATAGTAATAGTAATAAGTTGAGGCTAATAGGGGCGTGAGATAAGATAGAGTGAGTGAGGGGGCGTGAGATAAGATAGAGTGAGTGAGGAAAAATGTTTTCCTTTAATTGAAAAGTAGAAAATATTTTTCGTTATTCGAAAAGATTTTTTTTCCTTTATGAAAAATGTTTTCCTAATCAAATCAATTTGCGTTAAACAAATGCTAGAAAAATCGAAAAAAAATTCTAAAAATTATTTTCTGCGAAAATAACGGAACCTTAGTGAAACTTTAAATTTTCTTTTTATTTCTCAATTTTTACTACATAAAATTTATTTGATTACAAAAAAAAAAAAAGTCATTTGATTCACCAAAAATTTGAATTAATAGTGAAAATGTAAATGAATGATTATGAGAGGCGCACTTCATTACAACTGTTCCTAACTCGTGCTATGAGCATGACTTATTGACGACATGAAAAAAAATGACTCATTTAGTCAATAAAAAGTCATTGCTCGTAAATTCCTACAAGATAAATGTATTTTCATTTAATGTCCCGCATAGGAATTATTTTAATTTAATTAATTCAACAATCAACACACGTACCATCATCATTAGGCGCAAACATGCACCGGCGGGGACCTTTGTGATATTATAATAAACTGGACCGGACAATGCCATCCAGCAAAAAAGAGAGAATCTAATATTTTTATTGAATTACTTAGTGGTAGACATTGAGTGTTGGTTCTCTTTTCTTTTCTGTTTTCTTCATCACTAGAAAGAGGCAAGTCCAAGTCAAAAAGTCCTCTCTCTTCCAAAGGCTTTTTTCCACGCGCCTCCCGCATGCTGCTGCTGCGGGAATTCCGCGAGCGCGCGATTATTTGCGCTTTCCCTGCAGCATTGCATTGCAGCCTAAAATATATCATCTTTAATTTTACTGTATTTTTTTAATTTTATCTATACATGATTCATGAAATCTCGACAGAAGCCTCTAAAAAGGAAAATGGGTTCGTAAGTAAAGTGGCAAAGTAAATTAAAGGACATGACAATTAATTTTTGATTCTCATTAATACATTATAAAAAGGTGGTCAACCAAACTACAAGCTGGTTTATCAAAACACTTAAAAGAGCCAAAAACAAGAGGAACAATTGAAAATTAATGAATTCTCAAAAAAATAAAATGAAAGAATTTTTTTTTCTTTTAAAAGAATAAACCGCATGGGTACGGCCACAGCCCAACCATAGCCAGCTTCGGCAAGGATCTATGCTGGTTGGATTGTTCATGAAAAACAGAAAAAACGATTAACCGAGCCAAACAAAATTGATAAGCTCAGTTTAGCAGTTTAGAGTTTTAATTTTGGTTTAGGATTTTTTTTTTCTTTGGTTTTTCGTTTGGTTTTAGTTTATGACTTCGAAAACCGACAAATTAAACTGGACTGATAAGCTTAATAACAAATTTATTTTCCATCTAACAAATATAAATCTGTAGTTTAACCTAACTAAATAACTGCTTTTGCATTAATACCGTATGCCACGAATCTTCACACGGCCAAGAGAAAAAAAAAAGGAATTAAAAAGAATAACAGAAGATACATCCATAGGCTCCCAGGGAGTAGCAAGGCAGCCTTTAATTAGCCAGCTACGTACTGGCCAAATAACTTCTGCAAAACGCCAATAGTACACAACACAAATAAAGAGAATAATCACAACCTTAAAGCAAGCCCCGACTGACAATGCCACTGAAAATCTTTCCTCCTATAGCATGAGAAACACGCTTGCATTGGCCAACCAGACTTTGACCCCCCAAAAGTGCGAATAGTTGAATCGTGTCTGCTTCTTTTTTGTTCTTTTTTTACACGTTTTTCTTCTCCACCATCAAACCAAGCATCTTCAAAACTAAAACGTAACACCCGGAAATTGTCGAACGAGTGGTTCATGTGTCCTAAAACTTCAAACCAGAACCATGCCACTTCTCTTCCATGAGACCGTCAATTCTCTCTCCCATCTCAGCGCTCATGTAATTCACCCAATCTCCAACCTCGCCTTTCCTGAAGAACCACTTATTCTCTATTCCACTCGGCAACTTGCCGCTCCTATTCACCTCCAATGCGCTTAAATTGTCAAAGCTACACATCCTCAGTATTCCCTCCACGGTCCCGTTTCTCAATTCTTCTTCCATGAATGGACGCCCAATGAAATCGGCCAACCTCCTCACTTGGACGCTCGGGTCCGCTTTCATCTCCTCATACTTCACAAACAACACCTTCTCGGGCATCTCCGAGCTCGCCTTGTGGTAACCCAGCACATGGTCTCAATAAGGCCCATACCTGCTCACGCCTCGGCAGAACTTGTCAAGCCCCTCCAGGAGTGGAAGCTGGCCCCTCTCTTCGGGCCTCAACTTGTTGAAGTGGTGCCACATTGAGATGAAAGTGTCTTTAGGGTTCCTACATAGGTAAACCAGCTTGCAATTGGAGTCCCTCACCGACTGTGGAAGCAAGGAATAAGGCAAGTGGGTGGCCAAGAGCCTCGGGAATGTAAAAGCAGTGAGATCAGGATTTTTATTTTGGAGATAGAGCCTGATCTCCAAGAAGGGCACGAGGTCGTGGGGGTTTTGTGTTAGGAGAGGGTGCCGTTGTTGTGGGTTGGAGTCAGAGTACTCGGCACGGTTCAAGAGAGCAAAGAGGATGGCCTTTAGCCAGGTGGTGCCACATTTCGGGCTGGTGACGAGGAGGATGTCAGAGGGGTGAGCTTGGAAGTGATTTTGGCAAGCGACGACGCCGTTCAAGTGCCTAGAGGGCAACCAGAAGCCCTGGTACAAGTGGAGAGAGGTTTGGAACCAGCCCTCTTCCGA
Organism: Eucalyptus caleyi; assembly: GCA_014182885.2. Lineage (NCBI taxonomy): Eukaryota > Viridiplantae > Streptophyta > Magnoliopsida > Myrtales > Myrtaceae > Eucalyptus > Eucalyptus caleyi. Next base: position 37,231,355 of record CM024468.2, on the reverse strand, counting down.
AGGGAGAGAGGAGAGCAAGTCTTCGCATTCTGGCGACTTGACGTCGTCTCGCAAGTAATTTTCATTGAGAGGAGTAGGTTGAGAGGGTTGCATGGTGGCGGCAGCGGCCATGGCGTATGGTGATGGTGGTGTTAGTGGTGGTGTAGGCGGAGGAGGAGGAGGTTGGTTGGAGTGAATGATTGGGTGTCTAAATAAAGAACATGAAGATGGTGTTGGGTGTCTTTTACAATTTATACATTAAACGGAGATAATTAAATGGAGATAGTCCTCATCTAGGTAGCACCACACGTGACACACATATTATATAACACGTCAACACGTCATTTTTCAAAAATAAAAAATTTCGACATTTTGAGACACGTTGTATATTAAATAAATATTTTTAGTTTTAATTAATTTAATTCAAATTTATAAATAATTAATTAATTAAAAAGAATCTACAATATATTTACACTAATCATTCAATATATAATACTTTTATATTTTAAAATTACTTTTTAATTTTATTTAATAATTTTTTCAATGGTCCACCCCAACCCCAACACCAAACTCACCCTCTTGCGGCGCCCAAACTCCCTTTTTCCTCGTCTCTTTCCCCAACCCCCAATTTTTTTCACCTTTTTTTCCCTCCACCTGACTGGCTATCAGCCCGTCACTTCCCCCTCCCTCCTCCATCGTCCTTCTCTCCATCTTTAACATTATTCTGACAACTCCATTTATTGCTTTTGGGTGAATGACCTCTCATTGAATGGTTAACTTGCTGTCCAATCCACCTGCCAAGCACGCCACCTATGTTCCGCACAGTGCACTAACACACGACACGACACGACACGTCGACACATCATTTCTCAAAAATATAAAATTCTGATACGTTGGGACACGTTGTATATTAAATGAATATTTTTATTCTTAATTAATTTAACTCAAAGTAATTAATTAATTAATTAATTAAAGAACCTACAATGAATTTACACTAATCATTCAACATATAGTACTTTTATTTTTTGAAATTACTTTTTAATTTTATTTAATAATTTTTTTATGGTCCACCCCCAACCTCACTCCCTATTAGGGGTGAGCGGTTTCGAGTTCTTCTGATTCCAAGCGGAACTTGGAACCTATCATCGGGTACAAGTTCCTCATTTTTTTGAACCCAAAACCTATCCATTAGAACAAAAAACCTGGAACCTACCCTGTTATAGGTTCCGGGATTAGTTCTAGGTTCCAACAACTTCCTCTTTTTTTTTTTTTTTTTTTTTCATGTTTAGTTAAAAAAATGGAAATGAATGCAACAATAATAAACAAACTTGTCATTCATCAAAGAGAATATAACATGAACACAATCTATAATACTCATAAGTGTTTAATATTCTAGAATGTGAACTATTTCTCTTTTGCAAAGTCCAACGGTTCACTTCACAAAGTCCAGCCTTACCTCAGCAGCAACCCTGCACCAAAATAAAGCCATATCCCTCATTGTTTTACAACTTCCAATGACTTCAGCAACTTTAGTAACAAAGCTTTCAGGTGGAGCTGCATGAATATCTCTCGGCAATGTTGCAGCAGTAGTTTCTGAACCAGAACTAATCTTTCTTCTGAGAAACTTTCCCTATGCAAATATCTTGCAAATATTACAACAGAAGTGAAAGATCATCATAGGATAATTTTAATTTAAGAACCGATAATTTTTTTTTTTATAATGGATGAGTATTATTTCATGGACTAGTAAATTTGATCATCTGATTATTGATTTACCTGCATCAAACGGCAAACTAATCAAAGAATAGAGCTTCACTTCATCTGGAAACTCATATATGTTATCTTCCTTTTTCACGAAGAACAAGCGACCTCACAGCAGAGAGACTTAGCCTTGCCCTTTCCTTGATAGGAGAAGAACCTTTGTTTGTTGCCAGAAAATCTTTCATTGAGCTAAATTTCTTACCATTCATGGGAAAAGTTTCCAAATATGTCTAAGTGATAGAAGAAATATATAGAGCTAAAAGTTATAATGGCTATTTTGTAGATAATAAAGACTTACTCTACATCGACAGCCAGTTGCTTGATAACTGGTGATGGAGGAATTTTCTCTGTGTTACTAGCAATTAGACCGTCCAATATGGATATAGACTCTGAACCCTATCAAAACATTTTTAATCCAAATTAGACGGCAAAACCATAAACATGTCATCTTAAACCTTGAAGTCTGATCTCCTGCTGAAGTAAAAGATATTAATTGTCATCATAACTATAAACTATTTGCAGCCATTTATGATTTCACACGAAAAGAATAGCTTGAGGCATTATTGCAGTAGACAGATTAGGATATGAGAAAGCTAAAAAGAGATTGAAGTACAAGATTTTCTCTGAACTGCAATGAAAAATTATGGTAAATGTACTGTGAGCAGGTAGTTGGCTTCTCCACTAATGATTTTGCCGAAACAATGAGGACTCTCTGTTCTCTATCTACTGTACATACTTGACGTATAACAAAAGCTTCACTGGTAAATTTTTTTTTTTGCCAAAAAAATTTTGCTGGTGTAATAGTAAATATTTAGACAACAAGAACACAACTTAAAATTAATCAATCTGCTGTCCCAAAATTGACATTCTCTATTGCCCATTTAGGGACATCTGATGCAACATGTTTATACATGTAAGCAAGTTGTCACATCGATGACTTCTAAGACATCTATGACTGATGATAATATGAGCTAGTATCAACCAATGAGTTAGCCAGTAGGTCACCAAACTCAATTACTATAACACACACAGAAAATAAACATTTTGAGTGTGTAAAAGAGTTAAAAGCACCCAAAAAAAAAAATCTCACCCTTGATTCAGAATCATTCTTCTCATTCACTATGTATAGGTTTTCGTCGAAAATTGGGAAGGACATCTTCAAATTCTCAGATTTCTCGATGTCATCGACTCCTTTTCTCCCTATTCTTATGTTTTTCAATATGTCTTGCCATTCCTGCTTCGTCCCTAAAATTATTGGCGGTGGTCTCCACCTCAAGTTCTTTGACTCGTGGTATTCCAAATTGACATAACAGAAAACACCAGCTTACCTCAACAGAGAACATAGAGGATAATGTTTAAGGATTTTTTTCAAATGGGAAACAAAATACCGGGCCTGAGAGCTTCCCTCCTGTTGAACAGGAAAACCAATATGAGCATCTCATCACGTGAATAACATAAGACGAGTTAAATATTAAAAGTGTGAAGGAGGAGAAACCTTAAATGCCAGTATTCTAGGAGCTGGAAATCGTGATTTTGTGAGTTCTTTAGCCAAAGTTCAGCAAGCAGCTAAAGTTGCTGCACTTTTCCCTTCGTCAGCAGCAAGTTCGGCACCCTTGTTGAGATATGGCGAGCGATCGAACAAAATATAGACGGAAGAAGAAAAATAAATCGGATACCAGATTTACGTGGTTCAGTCGTAAAGACCTACGTCCACGGGGAGAGCAGCAGTGAATTTCACTATAGATCAAGCGATACAAGGAGATTACACACTCGAGTCACTCAAACACTCTCTCGGTGTTTCCCAAGCCCCAATTACACCCAATAGATCAATCTTTCTTGGATGTAAATCACGAATAAGCTTTGCAACACGAACAATACGAAGACCCAAAACCAAGCACCCAACACCTATGAATGTCTCTCACGAACAGAACACCCACAACACTCAGAGTAAAAACGGCATGGCTTTCCTCCCTCCCGGCGGCGTGCTACTTCACATGAATCCTTCGGCGGCTACTTTTTATGTAGGGTTTCAAGTGGCCACTAACTGACTTCACGCGCACACCAAAGAAAAAGGAAATTCGTGTGCCCAAGGTCAAATAGTTGACCTGGGCCCACCAGTTCCTTAATTCGGCTCACTTCACGCAAAAAAAGGAATTCTTCTTCATGTATGTTGACTTTTGGGCCCCACCTGGTAAAAAGAATTCGGCTACTCCTCTGCGACGGAAATAAAACTTTGTTGCCCTTTTATTTTAATTTATATTTCAAAATTCAGTAATTCGCTTCGAGCTTAAACTTGAGTCATAAATTTAACAATCTCCACCTTGGCTCGACGTTTGAGCCAAATTACAATCGCTTCATAAAAATTCAAATTTTGCTATTACTTTCCCATAGCCCCCAATGGGCTCAACCGCCACATATATTATCTAAGTCCAAGCCTCGCTTGAACTTCGCATAACTGAGGACCTCATCAAAATACCAACTCCACATGCACCTTTAACTCCTCCGTCAGGATTTTCCGACGCAACCTCCTTAACCACAGATAAAGCAAAACCATTGTTGCATCCATATCTATCAGGAGATCGAATATGTACCTTGTTAATTTCAGTAGTTACGGCAAACATTGGCTCTATAGGCTCCACCTCGCTATAAGCACCATCTATGTCGATTACTTTGCTAGTACTCGTACTCGCTACCTCAGGAGTTTCTAGTTGCAACTCCATCTCAAGCTGAACACCGTTCAGATCTGTATTAACACTGCTACAAACACTCATATCCAGAAGTATTGGAGACTTGTCAAGGGTAACTTATCTACTGTTAACAGGTGAATTTATATCTAGACACCACAACTGATCACCCCGCTCACCTTGTGCATAGCCATGGAATATGCACATTGCCCTCCAATCAAGTTTACCATCACTTACTCGAAAATAACACGGGCAATCCAACATTCTAATAATAGAATAATCAGCAACGTTACCTGACCACACTTCTTCAGGAGTCTGCCATTCAATAGCAGTTGATAGGGATCTATTCACCAAGTAGCTTACCGTACTTAGCACACCAGCTAGGATTCTCCTAGCAGCACTAGAGATAATTTTTTGGACCGTCTCTAGTAATGTGTTGTTCATCAATTCTGCAAATTGTTGTGATTTACTGGCACTAGTGTGGTGTTTCACTATGCCCTCTTTCATGCAGAATTTATTTGCCAACTCCAAGTAAAACTCCATGCTATTGTCAGTCCGCACATGCTTGATTGACTTACTAGTTTCCATCTCGATCAAAGCTCTTGACTGCGAGATCCTGACACCAGCATCAAACTTGTGCATTGGCACAAACCTCCAGGTCTTCTTTGAGCAGTCAAAAGACTCTCGAACAGATGCATCCGACGTCTCCGAGGCGAAACTTGTCATTGTCTCACCTTGAAGTTTATACAGGCCATCATGCTTGATTCCTTTCATTATCACCAAGACACCTCGAACAACCTTTAGAACCCACCTTTTGAAGAATACCTGCAACCAACTAAATCTAGGGCACCCAAGGAAATTAAGTTCTTTTTCAATTCTGGAACATGCCTCACTCCAGTCAATGTCCTCACGATACCATCATGCATTCTGATTTTAACATCACCAACACCCATAACATCACACTCAGCGTTGTTCCCTAACTGGACTTTATCACTACTTGTGCATTGATAAGTGATAAACCAATTTCTATTTGGTGTGACATGAAAAGAACAACCAGAATCCATAATCCATCCATCAAATGATGAATAATCAGTGACAGACAAGACATAATAAGCATTATCTGCTATAGCTGCAACATTATCTGCAGAATCAACTATAATTCCCTTACCCTTTTCATTCTTTAGCTTAAGGCAATCCCTTCTAAGATGCCCCCTCTTGCCATAGCTCCAACAGACAACATTAGTAGTCCTAGATTGACTACGTCTGTTTATATTAGTACTACCAATACCCACACATGTTACAGATCTTCCTCTATTTTCACCTACTAGAGCAGTAGATACAGATTCGCCAGATTCTCTTCTACGAATGTGCTCGCTCAGAATCAAATCTCATATCCCATCAAACGTCAAACTTGTTGACCCAGAGGAATTACTAACAGTAGTAACGGTAGTATTCCAATTATCATGCAATGAGAATAATAGAATCAAAGCATGTACCTCATCTTCAAAATCAATCTCAACTGAACTCAATTGACTAACAATCATATTGAATTCATTGATATGATCTGCAACTGACACACCTTCTTTCATCTTCAAGTTAAACAGACGTTGCATCAAACAAACCTTATTGATCGCAGAGGGCTTCTCGTACATATCCGACAGGGCTTGCATCAAATTAGCAGTGGTCTTCTCCTTCAGGATGTTAAACGCGACGTTACGAGCCAACGTTAGCCGAATAACACCCATAGCTTGTTTATCCAGCAAATCTCAATCAGCTTGCTTCATCATCTCTGGTTTCTCTCCAAATAAAGGTAAGTGCAGATTCATCTGGTAAAGATAATCTTCAATCTGCATCTTTCAGAAACTAAAATCTTTCCCATCAAATTTGTTGATTCTCACTTTTACTTCTTCGGTCGCCATCGATTCGCTTCAACTCAGCCAAACCTAGCTCTGATACCACTTATTGAGATAGGGCGAGCGATCAAACAAAATATAGACGGAAGAAGAAAAATAAATCGGACACCAAAATTTACGTGGTTCAGTTGTAAAGACCTACGTCCACAGGGAGAGCAGCAGCGAATTTCACTATAGATCAAGTGATACAAGGAAATTACACACTCGAGTCACTAAAACACTCTCTCGGTGTTTCCCAAGCCCCAATTACACCCAATACATCAATCTTTCTTGGATGTAAATCACAAATAAGCTTTGCAACACGAACAATATGAAGACCCAAAGCCAAGCACCCAGCACCTATGAATGTCTCTCACGAATAGAACACCCATAGCACTCAGAGTAAAAATGGCGTGGCTTTCCTCCCACTCGGCGGCGTGCTACTTCACATGAATCCTTCAGCGGCTACTTTTTATGTAGGGTTTCAAGTGGCCACTAACTGACTTCACGCGCACACCAAAGAAAAAGGAAATTCGTGTGCCCAAGGTCAAATAGTTGACCTGGGCCCACTAGTTCCTTAATTCGGCTCACTTCACACAAAAAAAGGAATTCTTCTTCGTGTATGTTGACTTTTGGGCCCCACCTGGTAAAAAGAATTCGGCTACTCCTCTGCGATGGAAATAAAACTTTGCTGCCCTTTTATTTTAATTTATATTTCAAAATTCAGCAATTCGCTTCGGGCTTAAACTCGAGTCATAAATTTAACACTATTCATCAATCAATGGGAATGTTGTTAACAAGCCAATTAGAGAAGGAAGGCTACAAGAGTGACATATGATAGTGGGAATTCCATAATGTGCAATGGGTTAGATACTAATATCTAGCCTTACATTTTCCTGTCATTCATCGAGATGTATACTGTTGCATTAAGAAGATTATATATGCACGAAGGTGCCACAGGCATGTTGTTGCAAAGACTAAAGGATTTCCTAATTATGCATCAAATTCAACAATGAATAGGCTAAGATAAGCAGGCATAAACCCACTCAATACAAACAAATAAAGACTGCCTATTGGTGGCATGAGGCTCGGGAAAAAAGACACATACAAACATAGACAAAATCCCACCCGTGCATATGAGCGGCCAAAAAAGATCCAGTCAGTAGCGAGACGAGCGAGTCAAAGGAAAAAAAAAAACAAACATGGCCAGCCAAAAAGAAGATCACAAAGGAGACAAGGAAACGAACAACGGTACAAGGAGAAAGCCAGAGAGAATGAGGACGAACCTGTAATGGTCTCGAGCTCTAGCGGGACTTGCACAGAGAGACACGGAAACGCACGGATCTTAGCAAAAACAGAAACATGAAATGGGATGGGGGGAAAAGAGAAAGCGTTGGGAAACCATGAAACCCTAAGAGCGATGGACACGGACACAGCCGCACGCACCTTCTTCTTCTTCGCCTTCTTCTCCAAGGAAGAGCCGAGCACCTGTAACACTCTCTCTCCAAAGGAAGCGGTGGCTTGCCGAGCAAAGGTTAGCGATGGCGTCGAGGGTGAGCGGCGGTGGCGTTGAGGGTGAGCGGAGGTGGCGTCGAGGGCAAGCGGAGGTGGCCTTGAGCAGAGGTTAGCGGGCGTTGAGTAGAGGTCAATGAGCCAAAGGTCAGCGACGGTGGCATCAAGCGGAGGTCAGCAAGCCATAGGTTAGCAACGGTGGTGTCGAGGGCGAGAGGCGATGGTGTTGAGCAGAGGTGGAGAACGGGTGAAGAGAGAACTGTGAAACTGAAAGTGTCATGTGAGTGAATTGTGAAATGTAAAAGTCAATTTCTAATTTTGGGCTTTTTTTGAGCCCTAATCGATCCGATTCCAGTTCCGATTATGGTTCCTGGTGCCGGTTCCGGTTCCCAAAAAAGGGGAACTAGGAACCGAAACCGATCCCTTTAGAATTGGAAACCGTACTCACCCCTATCTCCTGCGACGCCCAAACTCCCTCTCTACCTTGTCTCTTTCTACACCGCCAAATCTTTTTCACCTTTTTTCCCTCCACCTAATAGGCTATCAACCCGTCACTTCCCCCTCCCTCCTCCATCGTCCTTCTCTCCATCTTTAACATTATTCTGACAACTCCATTCATTACTTTTGGGTGAATGCCCTCTCATTGAATGGTTAATTGTTGTCCAACCCGCCTGCCAAGCATGCCACCTGTGTTCTGCACAGTGCCGGTAGGTGCTCAGTTAAGGATTCAAAAAAGCTCAATGTCCAATTGTGTAGAGGCTCATTATCTCCCTGACGGTGATGATGCTTGGGAGAAATAGCTCCTGTCACTTCCCCCTCCCTCCAACACGCCAAGTCCCTTTTTTATTCTTTTATTTTCCTTCTCAAAACCCTAGCATCGCCTTCTTCTCCTCCTCCTCACCACACAACGCGTTTCCTCTCCTCTTCCTCTCGATCTCTGCTTACCAGGGATGGAACGCGCGGTCCTTGTGCGCCAAGAGGTTGCACACCGCCACGAACTAGGGGTGTGCAACCGGACTGAGTCAACCCGGTTCGCAGATTGGCCCACTCGAAAAACTAGGTCGGTAACCGATTCCAGTTGAAACCGGTTCCCAAAATTCAAACCCTGTTTGAACTAGTCCAAGAACTGGTTCTGAGGGATTACCCACCCAGGAACCGGATCGACCGGACCGATTCAAGAGTTGGTTTGAGAACTGGTTTTTAAGGCAACCCAAAAATCCAAAAGGACCAAAACCCTAATTTCAGTAATTTGTTTCTATCTTTACCTCTCAGTCTCTCACACCCGCAAACTTCCCCGACCTCGAGCTCGCAACCTTCGCTGATCCTGGTTCCCTTCAAGCGCTAACGCTGCTTCCGCTTGCCCACCGTCCCCTTCCTCCCGTGACACCCACAGCCCGTGAGATCCCGACATCGCCACTCCGCCTCTCTCTGCTCTATTGTCGTTTTGCAAGTCTCGCCTGTGACGCTCGCCGAGCTGCCTCGTGACTGTGACTGCCCAACGCCTGTGCTCTGTCCCTGCAGCTAGATCCGACCAGTGACCTGATGCTGCAAACGCTGGTGATCCATCCAACGCCGCCCCTACTCAGCGCGGGCTGACCCGCGACGATCAGGCGCCCCTGTAGCTGCCACTGCCTCGCCTTGGCTGCTCGCCAGCCTTGCTCTGAGCTCCCCTCTCGAGCTCCGCCGCTAGATCCAGCTCCCTGTCGCGCTGCTTCCTCATCTGCGTTCATCTGCTTCCTCGTCATGCCATCTGCTTCTTTGTTAACGATATTTGCTTCTTTGTTAATTTATGTGCTGAACAAAGATATTCTTTAATTTTGAGCCTTCCACAATTAGATTATTCCTATTTTGCACTTCAAATTAATTGGAATAGATACTGAAGAATTAAGTTCTTTGTTTCTGTCTTATTATGGAGCTTAAATTAGAAAATCGCTACTCAATGTTAATGGCCAAAAGGAAAAACCTGATTGAAACGTTAGTGTAGCTATGATTTTTGAGTAATGTTTATATGCTCAATATGACATACTTTGTTGGTATTTGCTGCAAAGTGAAACAATAGTCTTCACTAAGAAATTTATGAAATCAATGTTGAAGCAGGTGGGCATTATATCCTCCGGGAAAAGTGCCTTTGGGTGTTACAGTACATGTGAATGAAGGGTGATGTCAATGTTTAGAATCCATCATCATTGCAGGTAATTAGTGGTGGCTGGATTTTTATCCCCTTCTTGCCGATGAAGATAAACCAATAGAATGTACCCAACTTCCTGGAGAGACGATATTTGTTCCTAGTGGCTGGTGGCATTGTGTCCTGAATTTGAAGACAACAGTTGCAATAACACAAAATTTTGTCAATCCAAAGAATTTTGAGTTTGTATGCTTGGATATGGCTCCTGGTTATCGTCATAAAGGAGTGTCACGAGCTGGGTTGCTAGCTGTGGATGGAGGCATGTCTGGCGAAATTGAAATGGCTGATCTTCATCAATTTGATACTAGTGACTCGGATTCAACCAGAAAAGAGAAGTGGTTAAGAACCCAACATGGAGACCAGTTGACCAATGGCGGAACTGCAAATGGTGCATCTAAACGTTATGATATGTGGAAGCAAGAGTTCTCCTATGATATAGATTTCTTGGCTATGTTTTTGGATAAAGGAAGAGACCACTACACGTCTCCTTGGAGTTCAGGGAACTGCATAGGACAACGGGAAATGAGAGAATGGTTATTCAAGCTTTGGGTTGGCAAACCGGAGATGAGAGAACTATTACGGAAGGTTAGTCTTTTGAGATTAAACTCATCTATCTTTGACAGTTTCAGAGACTAGTGTCTTCTTTCTTTCTTATTTATTTCATGGCGAGGAGACCCTCTTAGGTAGGTATACCTCAGCCTTAAAATACACCACTAACCTCTTGAACCAGGCAGGAGAGGGAGCCAAAAGCCAAGCCCAGGTAGATGATCCAAATGAAGAATTGTTTGCGCTGGGTAGCGTGGAAAATTAAATATGTGCACGCACTTGATCCTTTACCACTTGGTCAGTGTTATATATAGGAAAATTCGTCAGAAAGTGAACTCTTGTTGTCATCATAACAGAAGAAGTAGAACAATCTTAAGAAATGCACATTAGTCATGAGATTCTTCAAGTTCTGACTTGCTAGTGTTTTTCTTTGTTTTATCGTGCTCTGGATGCTGGCGGTGTCATCATGTTGTATTGCCTGTTCTTTCTTTGTCTCATGTGTTCTAATTCATTTTTTAACATCATTTTAGGGGGCATGTCTTGCACTGAATACAGAGAAGTGGTTGAAATGCTTAGCAGAAATTTGTTCTTTTTACAAATTGCCTTATCCAATGGACAGTGCGAGGATTCCTGTTGGCACAGGTAGCAATCCGGTAATCCAAGTTGGAGCACAAGTCTCATGAACTATTTCAGAAATCCAGTGTATATAAATTTCTATTTCATATGGTAAACAAGCATCTTTAACTATTTGCTACAACGGCGAATCGCTGATCGAGATTGTAAACATTTTATCTTACATATGAGTGATGTACAATAATTTTTATGCAAAACATGTTCCAATATAAATAGAGTTAACATTGTTCCTAGACCGCAAAAACAGGGTGGGTCAAGAACAGGATCTAATGCAAATAGGGTTGGGTATAGGGTCCAAAAAAAGAGAATTGATTATAACAGGGTTGGGTATATGATCCAAGTCTAGACCCTACCTACTCTGGACCTAATCACCCCTACCACGAACTCTCCCCCTTGCCGCCGCCGCTGCCCCACTCGACGACACCACCCTCCCTCATGAGCGCCTCCCTCGTGAAGTTCCTCCTCACGGCCCTCACCTTAGTCTCTGCTCTTTCTCTAGCTATCTCTCGCCGTCCGGGGCTCGCCTTCACTCGTGGTCTCATCTCTGCTCCCTCACCCTCACCCCCACCCTCCATTGTCTTTCGAACACACGTATCGAAACGTGTTGACAAAAGTTGACCACGTGTCAACAAATCTGACACACGGTAAATGCGTGTCTGAGCGTGTCGACATGTCCAACATGCTCCGACATGTGTCGGACACGACACGGGAGCACGTATAACGTGTCCATGCAACATAGGCAACAATTATCCCCCTCCAATAATGGGGGTCAAACTTTTATATTTTCAATTGATTTACCTATCTACTGGGAAATTGTTGTCATTTGAGGAGCCAAAATGAAAAAGATAGTGGTTGGGAGAAGACAAACTAGCTCTTGAAATGCGATTTTTCTTATTCTTCTTTTCCTTTATTTACATTAAGAAATTCTTATTTTGCACTTCATATGTGTATGCTATAATATTCCTCTCGGACTTTGTTTTGTCCTTTATGGTAACATCAGCACACCATTTGTATCAGTACATTTTTCGATCCGAATAGCAAGGGTCCATTTGCCTTTGTCCATTAGAGTTGTTAGCCATGACTATTGATGGATTGATCAAGTCATTGTGTTTGTCTTAGAAGGTGGAGTGGAGAAGTAGAAGCATGGTGCAGTTGGTTGTTGTGCGAGCAAAGCTATTATAAAAGGAGTCTAGATAATGAAGCATGACGTCGTCAAAGAGTGTGAGGAATTCTTCATGATCATGATTTTGATCTTAGTCTTCCATTATTTTCACAAATTTGAGAGAAATTTATGAGTAAAAATAATAGATATAGGTGAGATCAATACATAATCATGAGCATTCGTCGGACTCTATGTTATACTCATAAGCAACAGGATTATGAGACAAATAATTGCTACCGTAAAAAAGAAGCAAAATTAAATGATAACACAATAATCGAGGAACAAACCCTTGCATATTGCTTATGGTATTTTATGACTTTCGCAAGATTGTTTTCATGGAACACAATTACTATATAATTATGCGTGTTTTTTTAATATTTTTGCTATTTGATTCATTGTGAATTTACATTAAGCGGATCTGAATATTGGAAGAAGGGCAAGTATTTTTTAAGTGACACATATTTTTTATTTTTATTTTTATTTTTTTCATCTTTCACTTTACTCAATAATTAAATCAAGTAAACCATTGTAGTGTGATGTACCCACTTAACACAATAAGCTATAATCAAATTACACTTGATTTAAAATAACAATCCATTAAAAGTTATTGCATTTCATGCAATTTGTTTTCGTGATTTCTCATTGTTATGGGAAGTCTTCTACAAAATCACTCTAGGACGTCGTATAAGCTTATGTTAGAACTTAGAATATTAACTGACACGCTTCAATGGCAAGTCAGGAAATCCACAAAAGTTACTCTAGGGCTTCATAAAGGAGAAATTCTTTCAAAATGCAGAGTCAGAAGCAATGAACGGACATCTCAACGGTAATAGAAAAGTATTTGTGAAGAATATATCAGTTCCTAACTCACGTTGTACGCAAAGGAATTAATTTAATAAATAAGAAATCGTTGCTTGAAGATTTTTACAAATTCCCAAAAAAAAAACAATGTCCATCAATAACTATGACAAAAACATTATGATCTTCTTTTCCACGCATATCCTGTCCCGCATACGGCTACTGCAGGGAATAACGCGTGCAATTATTTGCGCTTTCCGTGTAGCGTGCATTGCAGCGGTTCGGTCAGCATGAAAAGTCTTGGACAATCGGATGGCAAGAATGTAGCAATTTTCAAGAACTCACAATAGAATTAGTGATGTTCTAAATTTATTATATTTTTATTATTTTAATTTTATCAATTGAATTATAATTTTTTTCTTTTCATCAATTGAGTTTGTCTAATCAATTTTAATTAGAATTGTCTATGTAAATAGTGATTATTATACGTGATATGACTGATGTTAATGTTGATGTAAATAATTAGTAATAATATTTTAATTATTTTTCAATTTGTTCTTCCCTTTCTTGTTTCTCCTCTAACCTCGCCTTACACTAGCCAGTAATCGAGGCCTGATGACCGGCTGAAGGAGGAAGAATGGAAGAATAAAAAGAAAAAAAGAAAAATGAGAAGAAAAAGTATCCTCTCTTTTCCTTTTTCTACACCTGCTCCCTCCATCATTAAACGAGGAGCACGCTCGTCCGTTGCCTTTTCTGTTTTCTTTATTAATAGAGAAACCCAAGTCAAGTCAAGGCGGCCCGCGTACTTTTGCTGTGGGGAATCACGCGCGCAATTATTTCGCGCTTTGCGTGCAGCATGCGTAGCAGCCGTTCGATCGTCACGGAGAGTCTCGGGCCGTTGGATGGCGAGAGCGCAGTGCTATTTTGATTTTAGGGTTTTATGACTAAAGAAGAGACACTGCTTCTAGCAACTTTTACGATTATGAAATATAGTCGGACTCGGTCGGGCAGTTGCGAATTCAGAAGTGGATCCAATTTCTCATTGCCCTCGCGATATTATTACACATGGGATGGGACAGCGACCGAGGGCCATCTAAAGCTTATTGGTGAATTGTAAGAACCCTTCATGCCCAAGTAGAGAACATCCTCATTCAACGTCGCCTATGAAAAGCCAATTAAGTCGGATTGTTAGAGCCCACTGAATAGTGAATCTCCCTTCTAATTGACTTACTAAGCCCCCAAACCCTTTGACCTATGATATGTTATGTTTTAAATTGTATTCTCTTGAACTTTATAATTCTAGTGGATGAATGAATAAAGGTTGTCTTCAATGAAAAAAAAAAAAAAAAAAAGAGCCTTCTAAGGAAATTTCCAGCCAAAATAATTACATGGTGTTTATAATTAAAAAATTAAAATGAGTTGGTATATATTTAAAGAAATCCAGACCACATGGATGTGCAAAACAACATTGCTCAATCCAACCAAGCAAAAAAAAACATCGCACACAAGGATAGTTATAAGGGTAGATTATCTTCAATGTTGGCTCACCGTCGCACCACTCTCCTTGTTACTTGTTGTCTCTCCCTATTACTTGCTGTCGCTTGCCATTTATGTTACTCTCACTCATTCAAGTTCGTCATCTTTCTCTGAGTTGCTCAATTGAAGGGAAAATTTAGGGCTTCTAAGCCAAAATTAGGTACGGAAAGGAAAAATTAGAGTTCTTGGTCAACCGTGGGGACGACGGTGCTAGAAAAAGAATCATGCAACAAGTGAAATTGTCAGTGCATGGTCTTCAATTTGTTGTCTCAATTCGGTGCTAGTTTTGTTGCTTTCCGTCCACTAAACGATAACTACTAATTCATTGTTTAATCAATTAGGTGCAATTATAGGACCTTCATGTGAAGTTGTATCATTTTTGCATTGTGGTTTCAAAAGTTTGTTATGTTTTTTTTTTTTTTTTTTTCATTAGGTGCAGCATCGGCATGAGAGACAGAATCGTAGACATCATCGTTTAATTGTTGTTGGCACCGATGGGAAGGAACACGCTAGTGGAAATGAATGTAATATTGTTGTCGCAATAAGGAGGGCATCATATATTGATTTCGTGAGAAATATAATGTAATAGTTACAATGTAAAATAGAAAAAAAAAATGTACTATTGTGATATTGGGAAAAGCTTGAAAAATGATTTAAGATACTTTCACGATGTTAATGGTATAAAAGATATTATTTATCATTATAATGTATATTAAATATTATGGTGATGATGAAAATGATAACAGTACTCATGTATGAGAAGTATGAAATGACATTAAACCAAGAATTAAGGTTGAAGATAGATTTATTTTAGACAGGAGAATATGAGAGGAAAGAGAGGGAGGCAAGACATCTAGCGATTATGTTAGGGAAAGTTCAACAAACGAAAACACGTCTTAGAATCTTTGATGAAGATATAGACGATGGAGAATTGATTGAATTAGATTAGGAAGATATTCTATCTAGTGAATTAGATTAAGAAGTTTTTCAATATAAATTAGTCAAGTAATGATGATATGAGAAATTTGTACAGTCGACACAGAAATCGAAGGAATTTCAGAAAAATTAAATTGTAATGTGGAGAATTGCAATTATTTATCTTTATTGGAAAATTCATTAAAACTACTATTCTTCACTCGCTGCTGTTTATGTTCTCTACTGCTTTTTGTCCTTTTTAACCTTATCCCCATCACATCCACTGTCATCCACTGCGAGCGATGTCCTCCTCGTGACCTACATTCTACTCGCTGCTTGTAGATTGGGCCAAAGAAAAGCCAGTAAGAAGGATCCAATGACGATGAAACTAACCACATTTTTCAAGTAGCGAGAGAACTTTTTTTTTTTTTACTTATAGTGAAATTTTGAATTTTCTTTTGATTTCTCGACTTTATTATGTAAAATTTATTTAACTCACAAAAAAAGAAATTGTTACGTGATTCACTAAAAATTTGAGATGATAATGGAAAAAATGAATGAATAATCATGGAAGTCAAGCACTTCATAACAACTGCTCCTAACTCCTGTGACTTATTGACGACAAAAAAACTAATTTAATCAATAAAAAAATCATTACTCAAAAATTCCTACAAGATGAATGCATTTTCATGTAATGTCCTGCATGTCCTGCGAAGGAATTAATTTAATTTAGTTAATTCAATCAATTATTTTCTATTTTCTTTATTAATAGAAAACGCGGGTCAAGTCAAAAAGGCCCTGTCCTACAGAGCTTCTTTTCCACCCACCTTTCCTCCCGCGTCCGGCTGCAGGGAATCACGCGTGCAATTATTTTGCGCTTTCCGTGCAGCATGCGTAGCAGCCGTTCGATCGGCATGAAGAGTCTTGGACCGTTGGATGGCAAGAACGCCGTGCAATTTGGGTCAAGGGTTTTAGGACTGAGAAGATACATTGCTTCTACTGGAAGCCTCCTGGCTACATTTTACGATTGAAAGATCTAGTCGGACTCGGACGGTGCAAATTCAGGAAATGGGTCCAATTTTTATTGCCCTGGTGATATTATTACAAATGGGATGGGACAGCGACCGACCAACCATGCACATGCATCCTGTGAAAAGAGACTGATTAGCCATTATCGCAATCTATATTCTAATCGAAATTTTGGTGGAGAATATGGAGATACCCACTCAAGTAGGGAGCACCTATATTGCATGTTGGTTCCCTCTTTTATTTATTAAGTTAATATTACGAAAAAACTTAAATCGATACGCTATAATAAATTTATTTAAAATTAAATTTTAATTAAATTATAAATTTCAAAAATTAACTTTTAAATTATCAAAAATTACAAATTAATATATTTATGATAAATTTATTTTCCATTTAAATTAATTATACACCATGATTAAATAATATAAAACCTCAAATTAATACATCATTAACTCTCGCGTGTCATATTTAACTTAATTAGTAATAATTTGATGATAAATTAATGGAAATTGTTATAAATGTATTAATTTGAGATTCTTCATCATTATTTATTTTTTTTAATATTAAAAAAAAAGCAAATCAAGTATGTGTCAGTAATGTTGCATGTGAGAATGTGAGAATTGCTCGTTGGGTTCCACACACCTTCCTCGCAATGTCGCGGAAATTACGTGAGCAATAATTATCCTCCTCCAATAATGGGGTCAAATTTTTATATTTTCAATTGATTCACCTATCTATGGGAAATTGTTTTTATTTGAGGAGCCGAAACGACTACCGCAATGTTTGGGGAGAAGACAAAATAGCTCCCGAACTTGATTTTCGTTATTTTCTTTCCTTTATGACATTAAGAAATTCTTACTTTATACTTCATATGTGTACCCTATTATATTCCCTTGCAATTTGCTTTGTCCTCTATAGTAACATTGGAACAAAATTTGTATCGGTATGTTTTTCGATCCTAATAGCAAGTTTCCATTTGCCCTTATCCTTTAGAGTCGTTGGCCATGACTATTTGATGAATTGATCGAGTCATGATGTTTGTCCGAGAAGGTGGAGTGAAGAAATAGGAAGCATGGTGCCGTTGGTCTTGTTATGTGCGAACACAGCTATTCTAAGAAGAGCATAGATAATGAAGCATGAGATCTTCAAAGAGTGCAAGGAATTTGTCATGATCATGGTCTCAATCTTAACTTTCCATTATTTTCATGAGTTTGAGAGAAATTTACAAGTAAAAATAACAATTGAAGGGGAGATCAATGCATAATCACAAACATTCAATGGACTCTCTGTTATATTTGTATACAAGAGGATTATGAGACATATAATTGCCATTTGCCACTATAGAAAAGAAGCAAAATTAAATGAGGACATGATAATCGAGGAACAAATCCTAGCATTTTGCTTAAAAATGATTTAACAATATTTCATGATTTTCGCAGGATTGTTTTAATGTAACACAACTAGTATACAGTTGTGCGTGTTAAAAGCACAAACATAAAGATTTCTTGAACTTTGATTAAGGGTATTATCAATGAAGGCTGGACATTCTTTGGTTTGAAATATTGTAATAAGATAGATGTGTTCGGATAGTGCAAATTGAATTTGTGTTCTCTATAACTGCAAGGAATCAAACCTCGTTTTCCAAGGTGAGGAAAAAAAAATTGAAACCTAAATGGAGGACTTGGTTACGACTTCCATAAATTTGTCTTTATTGCTGTTCGTCCTGGAGAAACTAATTATGAATTAAACCCGAAAATCAACTTCTTTTGGCAAGGAGTGTGTCCTCCTCGTTCTTTAAAATTTTTTTTCCTTTTTCTCTAGTTGTTGTGGTTACACTCATATGAAAAATAGCTTTCATACCTATGGAGGATTCAATTAAACATTGTCATGAATGATGAAAATACTCTTAATTCATCCATTTTTATAAACTATATCAATAATCCTTTTTAAAATTATATTTATAATATTATTTATTTTTATAAAATAAAGGGAGCCTTAAGTGAAAATTTGAATTTTCTTTCTCTTTTTCAACTTTATTAGAATGGGGATCACTTTATAGACCCAGTACATTGTTTTCGGTTTAATTTATATCTCTTTATCGATATAAAGGGAGTTCCATTGTAAAACCAAATATATTTTTATCTAATCAATTCTCGTGGAGCCACTCTTTTTTAGCTTTGCTTTTCATCCTGACCCTCTGCGCGTCTGTTCCCGCTGCCACTCTCTCTCTCTTCGCTGACTACTCGCGCGCGCGCTAGCACACACCCACGCGCCGGCTACCCAAATTTTTTCTCCAAGAAAAGTCATTGAAAAGAGGATCCATGACGACTAGATAAAGATCAACGAGTTTTCAACAAGTACTCTGTACATTTCGTTTTACTTGATTTTAGCGAGGAACGTTCAGAGAGAGATCGAGAGAGACCTTAATTTGCAAAGTGAAGCTGCCATGGCGAATTCAGATGCTGGAACGAGTAGCGGCAGTGCAGGAGGAGGCCAGTATCAAGTATTCTTGAATTTCCATGGCCAAGATACTCGAGATGGATTCACCAGCTTCCTTTATCGAGACTTGAGAAATAATGGTATTCATGCCTTCATGGATGACGAAGGACTTCGAGTTGGCGAAGAAATTGGTGGAAGAGCTCCTGCGAGCAATCGACGACTCCCAGATCTACATACCCATCTTCTCACAAAATTATGCTAGTAGCAAATGGTGTCTCCGTGAGCTCGCAAGGATGGTAGACAACACATCCAATTCGGAGGAGAAAAAAATCCTACCGATTTTTTACTATGTGGAGCCAAATGATGTTGACCTTAAAACCCCATTATACAGCACGGCCATAAAAGAGCACAAGGAGGAGCACAAGAAGCAACAGGAGAAGTTTCCTCACGAAGTAGAATCCTGGGAGGAAGCTCTTAAGAAGGTCGATAAAATCAAGGGCTGGGTGCTGCGAAAAGGTGAAAGGTAAGCTTTAAAGATCCCTAACCTTTCTGGCTTTAGAATCAAGCCCGTCCTATACAAGGGACGTCGGGAGATAAATAAATTAGCAAATCTTCACATCTTTAAAAAAAAATTAGAGTACAATCATATGCAAGAGTTATTAAGGGTAAATAAAAGGAGTACACTGTGTTTTTTTTTTTTTTTTTTGGATTTAGAGGCATACATGTTAATCTGTATGATCGATATAGCTTTTGTAACTAATGAACTTGCTTCTATTTGTGGCAGCCAAGCGGAACTTGTGGACTCGGTAGTTAAAGTGGTTTTGCAGGAGCTGAAGATAAAATATAAGTTTGTGACTAAAGATTTAGTTGGACTTGATGATCGAGTGGCAGAAGTACTGAAATTGTTAGATGTTAACTGTAGTGATGAAGTGAGGCTGCTCGGAATTCATGGAATGGGGGGCATCGGTAAAACCACTATAGCCAAGGTCGTCTACAATGAACTTCTTCTCGCTTTGGAAAGTGTTGCGCCTTCCTTGATGATGTTCGAGAAACTTCAAAGAAGGAGGGTTTAGTTTGGTTGCAGAAGAAGTTACTAACAGATATTGATAGTTCTAGTGCAGCAAAAATTATCGGGGAAGTTGATCACGGAAGGAAGATGATAGAGAGCGCACTTGGCAGTAAGAAGGTTCTCATAGTTCTTGATGATGTTGATGAGGAAAAACAAATCGAGAATCTAATTGGACAACATCGGTTGTATCCTGGAACAAGAATAATTATCACCACTAGGAACACAAGTGTACTGGAGTTTACTAAGCAAAGAATGGCTCTGAAATGAAGGAATGAATTCTGACCATGCACTCCAAATTCTGGCTTATGAAATGAACGAGATGAATTTTGACCATGCAATCCAACTTTTCAAGAGGCATGCGTTTTTTGAAGGCTCTCTAGCAAAGGATTTTGATAGCCTCTCAAGAGATATTGTCTTTACTATCGGAGGCCTTCCTTTGGCTCTTGAAGTCATAGGTTCATTACTTTGTGGAAAGCCCAAAGCGAAATGGGAGAATACATTAAAACAGTTAAAGAAAATACCACATAAAGATGTACAAGAGACATTGATGATTAGCTATAAGGCGCTTAATTATCGTCAGCGTGAAATTTTTCTCGATGTCGCATGCTTTTTCATCAATGAGGATATGACAAATGCCAATTATATGTGGGAGGCTTGTGGATTTTATCCTAACTTGGAAATTGATGTCCTTGTTGAAATGTCCTTGATAAAGATAAAGGATGACAACAAATTTTGGATGCATGACCAACTGAGAGACCTGGGACGGGAAATTGTTTGTCAAGAAAGTCCTAAAATGTCGGGAAGCGTAGTAGGCTGTGGACTAGCGAGGAGGTCCTTGATTTTGTAAGAACCGAAGAGGTAAGACAACTATTAGGTTCAAATGAAAAAAGTGACATCCTGTGTTTGAGGATTCAACTTTATGCTCATGATCTTTTCTTCCATTTCATTCATTCAAATCGTAAATAAAATTATTGGTTACCAACAAACTTCAACTAATCATTGCAATTGATTTATTGGCAGAGGTAGGAAGATGTTGAAGCACTTGATCTACGGGGATGGAGTTCTCATATCTCAATTAGCCATGAAGAAATTGGAAGGTTTAAAAGTTTGAGGTTCCTGAGATTATCTAATGGGACCATGTATGGGGATTTCATCGTTTCTCTACCAAAGTTGAGATGGATTTCGTGGCGTTCTCCTCTCAAGATGTTAGTGTGCCTAGTATGCATTCAAAGAATTTAGTTGTCCTTGAACTTTTTGACAATCACTTCACAGATGATTCGAAAGTATGGGACTTAATTAAGGTATGATTTCATCTCAATTTATAAATATTGCCTTGTACATTATTTGGCTTCTTTTGTAATGTTTATACTTCCTTTTTGCAGATGGCAACCAAACTTAAAAATCTTAGCTCTTGTAGAATGTCGTGGCATTACTAGAACTCCAGACTTGTCTAAATGCCTTGGCTTTAGAGAGGTTGACTTTTGATCATTGTGGGAGATTGAAGGAAATCGACGACTCCATTGGAAAGCTAAAGTGCTTGCTTGACTTGAATATCACCAATTGTGGGCTCATTGAACGAGTGCCTGATGAAATTGGAGGGCTAGTGAAGCTTGAGCGCTTCTCTTTGAACTAGATGCTACAAAGTGAGCGGACTCCCCACCTCTATCGGCAACTTAGCATCATTAAGGAAGTTGGACCTTTCATATACTGGAATTACAAGCCTGCCGGAGTCCATCGAAAAGCTATGGTGTTTGTCAGATCTTTGTCTAAAAGACACTAAGATTAGACAACTTCCAAACTCCATTGGAAAATTAACATCATTGTGCACTTTGGATTTGTCAAAACAGGTGATCAATGAAATTATAGATCAATGGGAGTTACCCAAAGCTATTGGAATGTTGGACAAACTGGAGGAGCTTTATCTTGGTTACCGCAATGAGTTGGTTGGCAAAATTCCTGATGAAATAGGAGATCTATCCTCTTTAAGAGTCCTAGATTTATGTTGGACCAGAATCTGTCGAGTTCCGGGAACAATCAACAAGCTTTCTTGCCTCTCAACACTTGACTTAACACAGTGTAATAAGATTAAGAGTTGCCTGAGCTTCCAACGAGTTTAGTTTGTTTACGTGTTGAATCTCGCTCATTGGAAGTGGTCCCAAATCTCTCAAAGCTTACCAATCTAGTAGAGTTGGTCCTATCCGATGGCTCTGAAGATCAAGATTCGTCAAACCTCAAGCACACATGTGACTTGGGGTGGATTGGTAGGCTATCCAAACTAAAGAAGTTGAAGTTGTGTCTTCTCAAGATCGCCGCACCGCCTACGGAGTTGGGTCCCTTTCTCTTCTAGAAGATCTTACTTTGTTTGGTCTAGATTTGCAACCCCTCGAGCAGCTACCGCCTTCTTTACTTTCTTTAGAACTTGACAATTTCAGCTCGACAGGATCGCCACAATCCAACTTGAAAATTCTGTCAAAATTGACGCTTCGTTTCTCACGATTGCAAGAAATTCAACTCTATGGGTTTTGCAATTGCAGGACTTACATTTGGTCTGTGTGACCTTCAAGAGCTTATCCATACCATCTAGCTTAAGGACATTGAGAGTAATTAATTGCCCTAATATGATTGAGATTCAGTTTCTTGGTATGTCGGCATCACTGGAGGAATTATAAATTTTGGCTGCCGGTCAATTGGAAGGATAGTATTATGCAGTGAGGTAGGATCTCTTGGGGTCCTCAATCAATCTGAGTCTTCTTTAAGGGAGTCGAACTATTGTTCACTGGAAGTGCCTCCCAAAGCCTCAAAGAAACTCAAAAAACTTAAATTGCACCGATGCACAAACATACTTGAGATTCAAGTCATCGGTACATTGTTCTCATTGCAAGTCATCACCATTTCTAGGTGTTATGCTATGGAAAAGTTAAGCGGTATATCGAACTTGAAGAACCTTCGGAGTTTGGTCATCTGTGACTGCTCTAAGCTACGGGTTGTTGAGGGCCTTGACAAGCTAGAGTTTTTGACTGACTTACTTGTCTCCAGGTGTCCTTCACTGGAAACATTGCTTGACATATCAAACTCGAAAATACCGGATGAGTGCCTAAAAAAGTTTGAAATTGCAGGGAGTTCACCAACTCTCATGGGAGGTCATATTCCTTTCAAGCGTTACCAAAAGATGATGGCTCAACAAGGAGTGCCTCAAACAGAGACAAATAAGGTGAGCCTCAACTAGATGGAAATTTCTTTTTAACAGCTTATTCAAACATAAAGTAGTTAGAAGCATGCCATTGCACATACCTATCATATTCCAAATAAATTTATAGAATGTTCAAGAATTGAATCGACAATGTAAATTTACAAGAAAATATAACAGCCTTCAACCAGTCCATAGAATCATTTCTTCACTTGCAAATGTCTAGAATTCTCAAATTTTCCCTACCATAACAAACCAAAAGTCGCCATATGGAGAGGAGATATCTAATACAGGCAATGGCATTGGGCTTTCCTTTCCATTTTCTTTGGTCCCCTCTCTTTGGTCATATTCCTCAATCCATTGACTTTATCTACAATTTCTGTTCATACAGACATGAAAACGGAACTTCCAAGTCGTAGACTGAATATAGATGTCTTGTTCCATATAATGCATATTTATTTTAGATTCCTGTAGTAATACTGTCTTTTCCTTTTGCCTCTTTCATCAATACATTCAAGATTAGTTGTCTGAATGGGAGAAATTCAAGGTTAGAGATTTTCACTTCTGGACATTCTGAGGGATATGAAGGTCATAATGTGCTTTGTAGAGGAACTTAATTTGGAAAAGTAAAACTGACTTTGAAGGAAGAAAAGGAGAGACTTTACACTACATGGATTACTGAATCATCATCATTCAGCAGCATATATAGACTCATGATGTCTTGCAGATAGGAGCCATGAGTTTGCTGTACCCTTGTTTGTCAAAAAGGCAAAACCAATGTTAAGAAAAAGATTTGTTTGATGACATCTGCATTTTCTCATCCTAGAGTACTGGCTAAAGAAAATCTTATTTTTCATGTAGGAGAGGCTAAAATGGAAGGGGATGCCAAAGAGCCCAACACCGAGCTTCAGCTTCAGTTCCATCCATTTGCAAGTTCTCAGGATCATGACATTAGCAAAGAGCCTCCCATTGACAATGTCAAAGAAGGGACTCTGCCTGGAAGTCAAAATCAGACGAGGCAGCAAGACTCGAACCCTTTAAGTATATCACCATTATCGTCCACCGAGCTTCAGCTTCAGCTCCATCCATCTGCAAGTTCTCATGTTCATGAAATTAATGAAGGGCCTCCGATTGACGATGTCAGACAAGGGACTGGAAGATCAAAATGCAAGAAAAGTAATATATTGAACTTAGCTTCAGTTCCACCTGGTTTTGCAGAGTCTTGATGTCAGAGAAGGGACTCCGCCTAGAAATCAAAATCAGACGAGGGAGCAAGACTCAAACCCTCAAAGTATTTCACCACTATTGTCTATGTTTCGATATGTTGTTCTCATGTCACACGGACTGAAGAAGTATATATTGAACTTAATCACAACCTATTTTTGCAGGTCTTGATGAACTTGCTCGACCAAGAACATTTTCCGATAGGTTCATGACATGCTTAGTGAGCATATTGGAATGTGTCTGCAACCGTGACTTTCCTTAGCTTTAAAGCTGAAATTTTTTGAAGTTCGAAACAGGGAAGCCTGTGAAGGACAATTCAGAATCCGTGGAGATGGAAAGACCAAGTCAAGTCTCCTCAGTTTGGTTGATTGAAGAACTAAGTGATGGCTTTGAAAGATAACTTTCAGACTCCTCTTGATCAAACTCAAAGGCAACTACAGTCGAGGGATAATTTTTCCATAAACAAGAACTCATGTTGCATGGGATATTCCTCTGCCTTGGGGATTCATTAACCATTTGTCTGAGGTAAGTCTTTCTCCAAGTGAAGTACAAATTGATTTCCATATGGTTCAACTAACAAAGTATTTTCTAATATTTGGCTTGTGTATGACAGTTTCTTCAACCTTTGATGGCATGTGATAAACCAACCGACACACTGAAAGGCAGCTGATCGGTGCGGATATACATTTCCATCCAATGACTAGGTGGCTGGTTAGCAGTCATCTTTGTTGACATTCATTACCTGAGGTTTAATGGAAGCTGCCTGCTAATGAAAGCAGCGACTTCCTACTAAACGAACTTCACTCATTGTGTGCATAAAGTCATTTTTCATCGTCAAGTGTGCACTTTTCGTTGTTAATCGTTCTCCAAAGTCAATAATCTGGTAGTTCTTTCATATCTGCTGTAGTGCTCGTGGATTGCTTGGCCGTAGCAAGCAAGCCCAGAGAAAGGATTTCACTAGTGTCCATGAGTTGTAAGGATCCTGATATCAAGTTTTCTCTTGGCTCATTCCCACTTGGCCAAAATAGAAAGATTTAAACTCTCTTATGAAGTCACTGTGGCTATAATTGTGACCATCACATCATATAGATAAAAGTGCATTGAACATGTAATTCTAGCCTAACTCTGAAGGTTCGGATGTATCTCCCCCACCAAATATATAGATCTTTGTACAGGTTGGAAACCATTCCACAAGGAAATTAAGACTTATTTGCAAGACTAATTTGAAAGAATTTCCCACCACCAACCATGTAGATCTTTGCATTTCTGAAGGCCATATTGAGATAGTAATTTTAGCATTTACCTACGCTTGGAGGATTTGTAGTCTTTCGTACTTTTGGATCCTTTTCCCGCGACTCTCCCCTTTATAATTCTGGTAGTTGCCTCGTCCCATAGATATGCCTTTTGATTTACACCTCGAAAACTACATAAAATTTTCTCAGCACCAGTTTTAATTAAAGTAGCGAAGAAGAATATTACGCTAAAATGGTAGCGTCACTTGTAATTTCAAACAATCCCGGCACCATTGATACATGCTCTAGCAGTGCATAAACAAATAACCGACAAACCGAGAGAGAGAGAGAGAGAGAGAGAGAGAGAGAGAGCTGGTGATTAAGACGGAGCTGCTGATCTCATTGTGCTGGTGCTTTGTCTGTGGAATTTTTGGGAGAGAGATTTTAACATACAAGGAAAACATGATTGACAGATCTTTGAATTGTCGAGGGTATGCAAGATAAAATTAAATCATACAGTTTAATACCAAACCAACAAAACCGAAGTTGCTGAAAAAATTCATCCGCATTCATATATCTGTCATACGGAGGGTTCTCGCGAGGCAGTGGGTAGTTCTAGCTCAGGCTCAGATATAAGTGGAGGGACATAAAAGTCGACCATCTCCTTGGTTACTTCTTCCAAACTTGGAGGATCCCACTGCACATTATTTGATAAACCCACCATGATTTCAGTCATGTAAGTTGAGAAAAGTTGTAAGGTTGGAAAAATTGGGACTCGATTTTACCTTTGGAGCAAAGTCCTTATCCACTAACCGTGCCCGAACACCCTACAGATGGCAAAGAGCACTATTAATCAGAACATAAACTATCTTTGCAACCCCACAGATAGCAAAGAGTACAATCATCTGACAGTAAAGAGAGAAAAAAAAAACCACAAGATTCAATCATACAATTGCTGTGGATGTCCAAGATTTGCGTACCTCACAGAAGTCTTTGGAAACTTCTCCAGAGATTCCATGAAGGGATATTCGGTATTCCCTAGTTGAACATTGATCAAGAGTCTGGAATTTGCCTTCACAAATCTAGAAGTAATAATTATAACCAAGTCAATGTCTAAGAGAAGGAATCTCTGTCCAACAAAGAAAACCAAAAGAATGGTAACTCATGGATCTTAAGGTGACTTTTAAGCTCAATGGAGCAGCTTCCCATAGTTTTTTGAGGGTCATTGCACGCCATTCATCATAAGAGTCGGCTGCTTCAATTTCCTAAGAAACACCAATTTAATAAAATGGTAATAACAGAACATCTAGGATATTAACTATGCTGACTCATTGCATTTCTCAGTTAATTAGTCCCAATTCTACCATCATGTCATCTGGCAAAATAAAACATCAGTCATACCATCTCAAAAACCAGTACGATGTCAAGCATTGTGGACTTTCCAACGATAAATATAAGAGTCCTTTTAAGGGTCTCTCATCCAACTTACCAGTGCATGAATAATTTCCTTGACTGTGTCATGGCTAAAGCATTTATCGATCACTTCAATCCTGAGTCAGTGAACAAGACAAAAATACTCCATTTAAAAAATTATTTGATACACAGTTCAATAACTGCAACAAATAAAACTGAAGAGATAAGAAAACAAGAGACTTCCTGGTAGTAAGCATAACAAAAAGTGCAGCAGGTTCATTCTTTAATAAAGGTGAGAAGAAATATACTTGCACAGAGAAGGAAGAAACCTTTTTCCATAAAAGCAACAATCACTATGCTATGTGGAATATTTACTTTGTCCCTTGCACAGTTCTAATATGCACAACAACTAACAACATGTCATAACTAATAACTTATTATGTAGATTTAAGTGTTTAGAATGATTGATTCATAGTTCTACTCAGGTTTAGATAAAACAGAATCAACCACATAAAGTGTGAAAATAGCTAGTACAAAAATTCTAAGCATATAAAACCTTTATTTGCCTTATAGAACTGCAACAAAATGTAAGAAAGCTATGGTCGTGTGGTAGAACACAATCTACTCGCAATGGACATCATTTATTAGCTACATCACAAACTTCTCTAGTCTGTTCTCCCAGACAGGCGTATAACGTAAAGTTATACCATATAGATCCAAAAAACATACAGTCATTCACACAAAGGAGGATAAAGTAAAAAATCATGCCATAAAGAACCCAAAAGCTATAGACTAAAGTCGAACATTACTTATGAATGATACTTCTCCTATCGGGATAAACAAGATCACCATATTGTGAAAGGGATGTCTCTATAACAGATGGATCGTCAGTAGTCAGTCTACCAAGACGCTCTTCAATCAAAGCCAATCTCTGTCAAGGTCATTACTCATAACTCAGAGGAGATTACCAAGGTGCGGAGTGTAAAAACACTGAATCAGCAGTCAAAGGTGCGCTGACAACAAACCGCATTTAGTGAATAGTGAGTAGCCAAGCGGCAGGCAACCATTTCAACACCATTAAGCTTATCCCCCGTGAGAGACAGGTATTCCCCTGGAAGAAGAATGCCACATTCTAAGACAGTATCCTAACGCTAGTTATTGATAACTTGGTATTCAAAGAGGAATAGTACTAAACCATGCAAAGAAAATACTGTGGAAACTATATGAGCTTTTCATTACAAACATAAGGACAATGCAAAAACTGTAGGATCTCTTCATGGTTTCAATAATAAAGTATACTATGCAAACAAAGGCTTCCCTTTAGTGCAATGCATTGGATGGTCTTCAACATTTCCGCATGCCCGAAGGGAAATAATGGATACAGTAAAACATTAAAAAATGCAGTGAAGATTATATTTTCAAAGAACTTCCAGTTTACAGAAACCAAATGAACACTTTGAGGCCTAATATTATCTGATCCTTCTGCCCTATTTTAATTTGGTGAATGATCTCCTCATTTCATTACACAGTTTAGCCAAGACCTCCCTCTTGTTTGCATAGACATTGTACCTAGATAGCCAGGTAGATGGGAAAGGTGGAAGGAAGCTCCTGCATCTGGATGAAATTCTATTTGAACCTCTGGATGGGAAAAAACCTGCAATTGAAAGCATTAGCTCAAGAATTTACTTTGCGGAATTGCTGCAGAAAAATGAAACCAGGTGCATTATATGTTTGTTTGTTCAAGTTAGTCCCTCCCATTAAAAAATTAAACAAAAATGGTGAAGTGGATGTTACAAGGCTATAACATGCCACCTTGGCATCTATGCAGCCAAATAGGATCCACGTGGCTATTACACAGTTAAAAAAAAAAAAAAAAATAAAGTTGTGGTTTTCGAAAGAAAATTGGAAAAAAAAAAAAAAGGAAAACCATCTTCAGCTTGCTCTGGCAAATAGAGGTCAGGCACGCACCGAGAGCCACTGGCAAGGGTGGCCAGACCCTCCCAGGCTCAGGTCACAGTGGCCAGACCTTCATGGAGCTTGGGCGTGGTGCAGCCCCCATCCATCACAGAGGTATCCACCCAGAGAGAGAGAGATACGAACGAAAAGCAGTCCTGGTCCTCGGCCACCCCTCAGCACACAGTGGCAAGGGCCACAGCCCTCACAACAGATCTAGGCGAGGGTCACAGCCTCACGTCAGATCTGCAGTGGTTCTGCTGGGATTTGAACTGGTCCGAGAAAGACGGACTATGAGAATTTCATGCATTCAAATCATTCACTTGTTGCCAGACCGTTGTCAATAAATAACAAAAAGTAGATCACAAGGATTGAGTAAACCGCAAGTGCTTTGTGATTTGGAGCATTCAAGAATACTTTTTTTGTCCTTTTTTGTGGTGTATGATTCAGAGTGCACAGCTTGAGAGCTTGTTGTCATTGTAGCCACATATTCTTGTTCTTCTGTAGTGGGCTCAAACAGAGTCGACCACCTAAAAGAAAAGAATTCAGTATTCCTTTATGCTATTTTTGTTGATACGTTGTTAAGTTTCCTTGATTTGGGTTGATGGGTTATATGAAGTTTGATTGTTGCCATTAGTTCTGGCTTCCTTTTCAAGAATTTTGCCATTTCATGTTTGCGGACCCAGTTATTTGATTCCTCTTTTCTAGAAGATTCCGTGTTGTGCAAACACAAAGTCAATGTTCTCTTACACACTCACTCGGTCTCTCTGTTGCATGTGGCATTCAAAGGCGATGGCGGCAAGTGCCCAGTCACCATGACCCTGGCTATGACTGGGCAACACCGCCTCCGCCGGCAGGCCACCCTCCCACCTTCTTCTTTTTTTTTTTTTTTAATTCCACCTCAGAGATTTGCTCAAGAAGAACGATGATGTGGATGGGCATATCAGCATTCCAGTCTAACTGTTTGACGGAAGGACTAACTTGAACAAACAAACATATAGTTCAAGGACTTGATTGCACAAAAAAAAAAAAAAAAAAAAAAAAAAAAAAAAAAAAGTTGAGGGACCACAATGCAAGCTAAAAAGGTTCAAGGACCTCCCATACCATTATCCCATATAAAAAATCTGTGTTAATACCAATCCCATGACAATTTAGCTCACTGGTTTTGCCAGAAACCTATGTTCCAACTCAGAAGCAAATTCACGTATATTGACAGCCAATGGCATTGAACCTCACTTTACATTAAGATAAGAAATAAGTTAGCAAAGGAAGTTGAATAAACACAACCCCAGCGAGAACATATATGAAAGCAGTTAACATCTATATCAGTATTTAGGAAAAGTCACATACAGTTTTATCAGTCACTAATCGAAACATTCGAGGGAGAGAAATCCCAGCTCCACTTGCCATAGTGACACCATCCAAGATAGCCAGCTGCCCAAGAGTCAAGTAAATAAAAAGTGAATGACTCATAAGTAGAAACTAACATGAGTGCTGAGACATTCAAACAACTTTGATTGACTAAAAATTAAATCCCAGAAATTAAATATTACACCTACTAAATAGTTATTGCTTCAGCTTTTACCGTGAAAATGGGTCAACAAGCTGATGTCAAGTAAACAAACACTTTGATAGAATATTAAATGCCAAATAATAAATAACGAAAGTAACTTGGAGTACATCATGCAATCCATTTTAGAAACGAAATCCTGCTTGACATGGAAAAAACTGTGCCTATAAGATGACTACTACAAACCAGTTGCAGTAAATGTCACTCACTTTACATTTGACTTGAGGAACAAAGAGGGAAAATGTAAATGATTTTTAATTGTTCTTCTTTCTTAATTAAGCATAAAGTAATAAGTAGACAAGGGCTAAACATCAAAAGGACTTACTTTTGCTCCAAGAAGAATCATTTCAAGAATCACAAGGACTTACTTTCTCCTCTCATCTCACCATGAATCGCCTTACACATAAAGACCGTGGTCATGCAGATCATTAGTCAAGAATAGTTTTACTGATCATGCCCCCAATGCGGAGGTACCCTCGTCTACTTAAGATTCATCTGTACCGAAGTATATCCACCTAAGTGACCTAGACTGCTTATGCTATGGAAAATGGTACCGAAGTGGAATGGAGTAGATCACATGTCAAGAAGCATGATATGCAACTAGTAGGTTGAATAATTTCAATATTTGGATCATGATAGAGCTCCAAGGATTCATCCACCATCACTCACTTTGTAACACAGAAAGTTTCTTTTGCTAGTTTTTGTAGCGTGATTGCGAGTTTAGCGCAAAATTTAATTTAATGTTTTTACTACAATCATTCATCCAAGTTATTTCCAAGATTTCAAAAGTTTTTGTAAATGCTTTCTAATTGTCTAGTGAACTGATTATTTTTCAGATTGCCAATTTTAGCGATCCATAAGGCAAGAGCAACCTATACCAGCATGTGTACGGAGTTTGTAGTTTGCAGGGATATTAACAATCTCCATATCACTAAAATCCAGTAATACCGCAAGCTGTGAGATTAAAGTTTTCTATTAATGACAAGAAAACTAACTCTTAAGCATACTCCAAGTCTCCAACCACTTACTCACAAAACTTGAAGCATCAATTCAAAAACTATAAGATGAGATTTTTATAGTGTCGACTATATAATTTATCAGAATCATAGGAATCTAGGGTGAAAGTTCTGTTTCTCATCCAGCCAGGAGAAATAATACCCTACTCTATGATGTCTGGCCAACACAAACCAAGAGAAATTCAGAGGAAAATCGAAGCCCTGAAATTATCCATTACACAGTAGACCGATTCTACATCTCAAAAGAGCTAACAGTTTATAAAATTCAAAAGGAGGTACTTACATGTGGTTTCAAATATGTTCCTTGTAGGTAAACAAACTTAAATAAAGTATCAAAAAAGCTTTGCACTCCTCAGTGTTCCCTGCATATATGTTGACCATTTGATAAGAAACAACAATTAGGAAAGAAAAGTAAAAGAACCAAAAGATCATAACCAAGGGAATAAAAACAGATTGATAGCAAAGTTGCGTGCTCTTTGAAGGGCCATTATTTCACACCTTCCACCTTAATTTATATATCATATCCCACCTGATTCAATATTTAGTTTCACTCGAACACACTAGCTCCTAATCCGACCTTTCTTCTACAGCCACAAATCCACCAATGGGTATTGTCTCCGTTTATCAAGATTACCTTCGCATGTTGATATTTAACACCCAAATATTGTCACATTTATGATATTCTAGCCCTTGAACCAATCCTTTACTTCTACTTCTAATAATTAAATACATAGCAAAGACTAAGGACATAAAAACTGTCAGAGAAAAAAAATGTTGAAAGCCAAATGAATGAAAGGATTCATCACCGTCCGACCTTCAGTGAGCAAACGATAAAGGGTAACGACATCTCCCCCTGAGCAGAAAGCTTTGCCACTACCCTTCATATCAGACAAAAAGGTTAATGTCAATTCAAAGATTGTGAACCCTGACAATAATAAAAGGAATGCCTGAAATGTGAATCCATTTCTCTTCTATTTAGACTCTAGACAAAACAAAACCAGGATCTATTTGAAACTATCAGCTCTTGTATGAGGGCATGTAATGGCAATACCTTCATCAACACGAACCCGATGTTTGGATTCTCTTCCCATGATTCATAGAGCCTCTTTAGCCTGGCCACCTGTAGAAAATATCAGCATAAAATTTCAAGCTTTAATTATTCTAGAAAAGATAACCGAACGGGGCACCAAGAAACACGAAAAATGAAACGGCTTTCCGTTCTGATTGGGGTGGGCGAGGAATTCATTTTGAGTCAGAGAGAGAGAAAGAACCAAACCATTGAGGTAGTGAGAGAATTAAGAGCGGATGGCCAATTGAGTATCGCAGTTCTTGAGTTGGCTCTTCCATCCACCAAAACCTGACGCCACAAACACACACGAATTGAAATATAAGCTCCCAATCTAGACGAACCCGCCTTTTGCTATCTGCAAAGTAGACGCCGCGACTTTGACTCCATCGAGTTTCTGAACGAATCAAATTTTGACTATCCGGACAACTTGCATCAAACAACAAACTGAAACACAGAGAGAGAGAGACCTGGTCTTGTACGTCGTCGTAGCCGGCGTAATAGGGCAGAGCAGAGAAACTTCTCCGGTGAGGGAAAGCGCCGAGCTTGGGAAGCGAACGCCTGGCTCTCACCAAAACCTTCAAGCTATGCTTCTCTCTTTCTCCTTCCTTCTCCTGCTGTTGTTTGAACACTCTATAAAAGGGTTTTCGAAGGGCGTTTCTATGGAGCAATGCCTGAACCCGTCGCTCCAGCCCCCCTTGAAGAGAGAAGCGAACGCTGAACGCTGCACGCTGAGGAGGCAAGACAGAAAAGAACGGAGCAAAGATCAAGCTCGTAAAATAACTCCTCCCCGAATTTTGGGAAAATGACATGGACACTCCGTCAACTTTATTTTTATGTCTAACGTCATTCCCTATGCTTTTAACGTGGTCCCTCAACTTTTGTATGTATTTAATTTGGTCCCCGTACAAAAATATACAATGTCGTCTTTCCATCAGTTCAAGTTCAGAAATAGTATTGAATATTTTCATACGATTTATGGAACTAAATTAAATATATACCAAAATTTCAGAAATCATATTGAACAAATTAAAAATCTAAAGAATGATATTGTATGTTAGACTAAACTTCACATTGAGTTAAAGTTCAAAAATCATTTATGTCATTATCTCCCAAATTTTTGTTTAGTCCCATGACCAAATTATGAGTCCTTTAGTATTTTTCCCCTTCAATTTTTCTGCAAATCCGTGCTTGTCTTCCAGCATTTCATGTTTAGGTAGTGTCAACTTTATGTTCTTAATAAGTTCTACATGCTTTCATCTTGTGTTTGATGATTTTGGTGTAGCTTTAAGAAATGCTGTGTCTTAAGATAATGAATACAAAAGCAATGAAGCTGGTTCCTTTTTTTTTTTTTTAATTATTGTAATCGTCAGGAGATACCAATAGTTTCAGTTTCAGATTACAAAGTGTAAAGAAATGCTTTATTGCATTGCTTATTTACAAACGAATCATTCTTGTCAAATTAAGTCCAAACAATGTCCTCATCTCAAGAAGTGGCACAACTCTATTGGCCGTGCCCTTTGTGTTAGAAGACTCCATTTGATTGTCGTTGTGCCGCTTTCGGTTAACTGTAGCTGGTCCAGTCCATACCTCGTGTGCAGGTACTAGTCAGCTCGAAAATGAGTGCCATTCCTCGGACTCTCCCACTGGAACAGCATATGGTGAATCCCAATCAGCATCAAAGACTTCCTGAAGCTGCAATACTATGTCCTAGTCATATGTCCCGAAGCCAACACCGGCAGTAGTATAGAAATAGTCCCATATGAGGTTGCTCGTTCCAATGTGGGCTCTCGCATCACTAACCGCATACTTCCCATGGTTGACCGGGGTGTAACCAGGATACTTATTCCCAGTGCTGGTCCCATTGCTGATCGCAGCTCCAGTCGCGTTAAAACCCGGCACTATGTAGTACTTGATCTCAACTTGGCCAGAACAATTGTTGTACTTCAAAGAGGAGCAAAGGACATTGGAATAGAGGAGAGACTTGAGGTAAACGTCAGTGTTGTTTATGAAATGTGCCCAATGTCCTACCAATATCTTGACTTTGGCATGCTTGGAAAAGACAACCTGAAAATTATTTGTTACCTCAGAAAATATGTTCTCAGTAACTATATATGGGAGGGAATAAAGTTGGCCAATAGAGATAAATGAAAAATAGCCTGTGTGACTGTGATTAACCCGTTTGATCAGTAAATAGTTCATCACAGCAAAAGCTTCACACATTTTCCTTCAATCATTTCAAAACCAAAGTGGCGTATGGTGATAGCAGGAAAATACTACTGCTTACAAAAAGCTGAAAGCATTGTCATTTTTCCGTTCCAAGCACACCAGTTAACTCAAAAACAAGAAGCCAATGACAGCCATCAAACTTCAGTATTTGTGGTGCCACTAAATGCTTCGTTGGTTCAATCTTTGAATGTTCATGCAAGTCACAGTCCATCTCCATAAAAGAAAATGGAATCTGGTAGATGCAAGACTGAAATGATTCTAAATGAACATCATATTGACTTATATCAGATGATTTGGATTTAGATGTACAAACAAGGGCAGCAATTGCAAGAAAGGAGCATACCTCTGACACAGCAGAAGAAATGGATGACCAATAAACAGTTTGCTCAGCATATTGTGATTGACCAAGCCAGTCCATTGTGCTGATCCTAACAGTGCCTCCACTTCCAACTGATTTTATTGTGTCAACCCACGCCTGTTCATCGGCCTGGTACTTGCCAAATGACAGCTGCAATGGCAGTATATTGTATGTTAAAGATAGAAGCTTGAAAGATGAAACTGAGGGGATCCTCCAAAAGGATCAGCAGAGCAATCTGCAATGTGATTCAATCAAAACTTAAAAGTTGAGCAGCCTCACTATTCATGAAGGAATCCACACTGAAAAAGTTTACTTGCTAAGATATCAGATAGAAGACAATAGACAACTAGATTGGGTTGATTAGCCAAATTCTAATTGGGCACATAGACACTGGAATTGCGCTGTCGCAAATCAACAAACTTAATATACCCAATCTAAAATGTAGCCATTCATTCTTTATCTTTTGATTCAACAAACAATTATAGGATGAAACAAGTCTAACCTCTAATGGCTAATATTTTGATGATGTCCAAATACATTTCTTACTTTCTATATTAAGACAAAATTAAAAATGTTAAATAGTCCTTTTGTACTCCTTGTGACCAGACATCTCTATGTCTCTTCACTCGCTACTTGTCGTGTTCTCATACTTTTGCACACATCACCATACGTGTGTGATGTACATGAGTATTCTACTCGTTTGTAGATTGGGCCCAGGAAAAGTCTGTAAAAAGGATCCAACGGCGATTAAACCAACCACATTTTTCAAAGTAGTGAAGGAACTTTTTCTTTTTAACTTTTAGTGAAATTTTGAATTTTCTTTTTATTTCTCAACTTTATTACATAAAATTTATTTGATTCACTAAAAAAGAATTTTTATTAGTCATGCACTTTATTATAATTATAATTGTTCCTAACTCGTGCAATGAGTATTGACGACACGGAAAAAAACTAAGTTAATCAATAAAAAAATTTATTACTCGAAAATTCCTAAAAGATGAATGCATTTTCATGTAATGTCCACAAAGTAATTAATTTAATTTAATTAACTCAATCAATCAACACACATGCCATCATCATTACGCCGCAAGGGACCTTCGTGATATTATAATAACTAATAAAGCGGATCGGATATTGCCACCCAGCCAAAAAGAGAGAATCTAATATTTTTATTGAATTAGTTAGTGGTGGACATTGCTCGTTGGTTCTCCTCTCTTTTCCGTTTTCCTTGCAAAGGCTCTTTTCCACGCACCTCCCGCGTACTGTTGCTGTAGGGAATTCCGCCCGCAATTATTTGCGCTTCCCATGCAGCATTACATCGTAGCCGTTGGATCGGCACGAAGGGTCTTGGACCGTTGGATGGCGAGAATGCGGCATTGTTCCAGCGCGCGCGGCGGAGTGCGTCGTGCATTGGTGATATAGAACGTCAAAGGCTTAGAACCGGCGGAGGTCACGTGTTATGCATGTCTTTTTCGTGATGATGATCACTGATCTTTTAACGTTTATATGTTTGTGAAATACAAGGTGAACATGAGATGTTATCCCATAACACGTTTCGATACTTTGTTAAATTAAACTCTTGCCAAGTCTCGTCGTAATCTTCAATAGAATCTATATATCAATAAATAATTCTTTTAAATATTTATTCCTAATATTCGGAATCATGGAGTATTACCCATTAAAAATTGAAATATGACAAACTATCCTATTCTGATGGTACCTGTATTATTTTTCAATCATAAGAGTCATCGAATATTATGTGTGTTTCATTGTTTTTGAAATACACACAATCATCCAATAGTATTCTCCTGAACATGCATTGTTTTTTTGGTTGTACGTATAACCATGGGTAACTCTATTATATTCATTTATTTGTAAAGCGTGTTATATATATACTTATTTTGAATATATGCATAGCCATGCATCAGATTTCTCTAAACATTTAATAAAAATAATGGTTGGGTAAATTTATTACATTTAATAAAATTGTGATTTACAATAGCATAATTATCTGATAGTTAGATAAAAACATTTACCCAAATAATTCAAAAACATCATTGATTACCTAAATGTCATTTTAGTGAGGGAACTTTTTAACTTTTAGTGATAATTGGGAATTTTTGTTTTAGGTTCTAACATCGTCATAATGTGGATCACCTCGGCACTTGTTAGAAAGGTCATTGATAAGTTAACACGTTTTGGTGTTCTCTTTTACTTTTTCCTCTTTACCCTTTCCCATCATCATATCTTCCTAAATAATTATAAGAAAACATTAATCCTATAAATATTATAATAATACAAATAGCGTAACGCGTTTATTAAAAAAGTCATTAATGATCTGACGCGTTTTTCATGTAAAATCTCTTTTGTTTTTCTGTTTACCTTTCTCCCTCAATCCGCGACCTAGTGAGGTCCTATCAACTCTGGAAATGGGGGATTGGAGAAGACCAAAGGTTTCGCGAGTGCTCCTCTCTTTCTTTAGTGGGGTAGTACTAGTAGGAGCCAGGAAGATTTGCTTTGCTTTTAATATTTAAATTTGAGGGTGCTTTGTTTTATGTTTTCTTCTACTTCTTCTTTTGATAATTTTGCCGACATCAGAGTTTGGACCAAAATAGAGGAATTAATTTAATTTAACTAATTCAATCAATCAACGCAACATGCCATCATCATCCAGCAAGGGTCCTTCGTGATATTATAATAAATGCGATCGAACATTGCCATCCAGCAGAAAAGAGAGAACATAATATTTTCATTGAATTAGTTAGTACAGTGTGATTACCAGCTATGGGCAAGCTCATCGGTTCTCCTCTTTTCTGTTTTCTTTATTTAATAGAAAAAGGTAAGTCAAGTCAAAAGGCACCTGAAGAGGTCCTTTTCCACGCGCCTCCCGCCTACCGCTGCTGCAGGAATCACGCACACAATTATTTTGCGCTTTTCCGCGCGGCACGTGTGGTAGCCGTTCGATCGGCAACACGAGTCTTGGGCCGTTGGATGGCGAGAGCGCCGTGCAATTTTGTTTTTTTTCCTTTTTTCTTTGGTCGGACAGTGCAATTTGGGATGAAGAGGGTTTTTATGACTGGGGAGATACATTGCTTCTAGCAACATTTACGATTGAAAAATCTTACTCGGACTCGGTCGGCAGTGCGAATTAAGAAGTGGATCCAATTTTTATTGCTCTCGTGATATTATTACGAATGGGATGGGATGGCGACCGACCATACACATGCTTCCTCCAAAAAGTGACTAAGGCATTATCAATATTTGTATTTTAATCGAAATTAGTTGATGGAAAATATGTTTACCCAATTTAGTGGAGAGCGTCTATATTGCCCATTGGTTTTCTCTTTAATTTGTTGGATCGATATCATGAAAAAGTGTAAAGTGATATATTTATAATAGATTTATTCCAAATTAATTTTTAATTACAAAAATCTCCAAACTAATATATCAATAATAATTTTATCTCATACTATTTTTTTGCTACCAAAAATTCTATATTTGTGACAGCCCAAGGAACAGGAGGGGTCCTCTTTAGTCCCACATCGCTTAGGGGGAGAGTCTTGAGCTAGTTTATAAGACTTGAAGTCCATTTTAACTTGTGTTATGCGTTTCACGTACGCTTCCGCTGCGTTGAAAATAAACCCGTCAGGAGCCCACTGTGGGGCCGCCAAGGCAAGACAATATCGGTTTGGGAAAATGTCCAAAGCGGACAATATTACACAATGGGATTGTCCGCTTTGACGGCCCCTCACAGGAGCTCCGCGTCGGCAGGGACACGGCATACGACGTGGGATTGTCTGCTTTGACGGCTCCTCACAGGAGCTTCGCGTCGGCAGGGACACGGCATACGACGTGTCGCCTTCGGATGTCAAGCTCAGGACTGAGCGGTACAGGAATGCCATGACCAAGCACAGCAAGAGGTTTGGGGCTGAGGAAGTGAAGAGGTGGGGGGATGCTCTTGTGAAAGTTGCTGAATAGAAGGGATGGGACCTCAAAGCGAGAGGGTAATGACTACTCAGCCAATTTTCTGTTCCTATGCTAATTTTCTTTTTTCTTTTTTCTTTTTTTTTTTGTGTCGTTCATACACAATCTGATTGTTTTATTAGAATGTACATGAAATCTGGCAGACCCCAATTTTTTAGTCAACAACCAACTTTCAAGATCAATGGGTTTGAATAATCTTTGTCCCGTTCCTGACTTCGATCGGCATTTCATCAGGGGTAACAGTAAACTAATGAGTTGATTAACTTCCGTTTTAGTCATGCTCACTCATATGTCAACCACATCAGGAAGTTCGAAAAAAAATTCTGTCATCTGGCTAGTCTAGAATGCAATTTCTAACTTCAAAAGGAGAACAAACAGGAAACATCTTGGAGTAAATCATAATGAGCAATTATATCTAGAAAGTCTTGGCAATGAGATGATATTGCACACTTCCTCCTCTGTCATTGTGTGGATTCCATTGATGTACAA
Organism: Eucalyptus caleyi; assembly: GCA_014182885.2. Taxonomy (NCBI): domain Eukaryota; kingdom Viridiplantae; phylum Streptophyta; class Magnoliopsida; order Myrtales; family Myrtaceae; genus Eucalyptus; species Eucalyptus caleyi. Next base: position 37,191,494 of record CM024468.2, on the reverse strand, counting down.
CCTATAAAAACTTGAGGTGCTTATAAGTGCGTTTCACACAGCTTTGCCAAAAGACTTTGAGGTCATAAAGGCCTTTGGCAGAATATTGAGGTGTTTGTTAACAAAATTGCAAAGGCTTTGAGCCAAAACTAGCAATTTCCAAATTGTCAACTCGCATTAAATAAAGAAGAGAATTAGCAAGAGGTAGTTGGTTTTCTGACCGATCTAACTGAAGTGACATTATGTAACCTAGTCATCTTAGGATATAATCTGTATTGACCAATGGGAAAGTATCTGACTAAAATATATGATTGTCATAAAGTCAATGTGTACATTTTCAAAATGTGTCATTGATGATGGCCAAGTGACTTTGTTTTGAGTCCCTTTTGGCTCATGCATAGACTGCCGGAGGAAGAGCGTTCTTGGTTGAGATGAGATAGCATAACTTTGACGATTGTAATTTGTAAGGTGATTATTATAATCTGCTCAATCTAGCTTGGAAATCATTCATTACACATGAAGAACTTTAAGCTTGAGTCACATTGGCAGTATAGAAAAGTTCAAATAGAGAAAGCATGAAGAAAAATTAATTTTGTTGGGAAAAAGGTGTGGAACATTGGAACTCCATCTAGTTTGTAAAGTTTTGCCTTTGTACAAAGTGTCCATGATTCGTTGCTTGAACTATCTCATTATCATCTATGTTGAGCAAATCCAAATATTTGTGCTTCAACCTGAAAGTTATGATGACATCTCTAGTTACCGTCTCTTTTCAACTACGGTAGCTCATATATGTGGCAGGCATGGGGAAGCTATTAAGTTGATCATCCGAGAGGTTTTGGTTAAGTTGAAGATAAAACATAAGAATGTGACAAATCAATTGGTTGGAGTGGATGATCGTGTTGAAGACATAATGAAGCTCTTGGATGTTGACCGTGAAGGCGTTCGTTTTGTTGGTATTCACGGGATGGGCGGCGTTGGTAAAACAACTCTTGCTAAGGTTGTGTTCAACCAACTGTGTTCGCACTTTGATGATTGCTGCTTTCTTGGCAATGTTCGAGAATCATCAGAAAAAGAAGGCCTAGTAAATTTGCAGAAACAAATATATTCTGACATTCTCGACTCTAGATTCGTGGACAATATTCATGACATTGATGATGGGATCAATCAGATCGGGACAAGATTTCGCAACAGAAAGGTCCTCATCGTTTTGGATGATGTGGATAAAGAAGAACAACTGGAGAAACTAGCAGGGGCACAAGATTGGTTTGGCTCAGGAAGTAGGATTATCATTACAACCAGGAATGAAAATACTTTAAAAGAACTGGATGGTATTTTAGTTTATGAATTAAAGGAACTGGATTATGATCAAGCTCTTAAGCTTTTTTGTATACACGCTTTTAGAAAAGACTCTCCACCATATCAATATGATACTCCTGCATCAGAAATTGCTATCACAACTGGAGGGCTTCCTTTGGCTCTTGAGGTCATAGGCTCATTTCTTTATCGCCAACCGGAAGAGATATGGAAAGAGACTGTAGAGAGGTTAACAAGAATACCTCATAAGGATGTCCGACAGCAGTTGATGATCAGTTTCGAAGCATTGGAAGATGAGGAAAAGGAGATATTTCTTGACATTGCATGCTTTTTTGTCAACGACACAAAAAGACGAATGCAACTTACATGTGGGAAGCTTGCAATTTTTTTCCCGAGACTGCGATTCAGGTTCTTATGCAAATGTCTTTGGTAAAGATTGTTGATGGTGATACATTATGGATGCATGACCAGCTCAAAGATCTCAGGAGGCAAATTGTTCAGAGGGAGTGCTTGCATGACCCAAGAGAGCGTAGCAGGGTGTGGATTTGTGAGGAAGCCCTGGACATTGTAAGAACAAAGCAGGTAAACAAAATTCACAGTTTTCATGAGTTGGGTACGTGTAGAAAAGAGTTCACATACCCACTTAGAAGCCTCTCGATTCTTTTACCCAAACGAGAATCTGAATATTTGTCAAATTCTTACTAATGTATATATTTGTCAAATTCATGATTGTTCATTTGTGTTCGTTTTGGCAGAGAAAGAAAAAAGTTCAGGCACTCATATTAATTGGAAGTCATTATCAACCACTTGTAATTACGCATGACGTACTTAGTAGGTTGCCCAACCTAAGGTTCCTTGAATTAGAGGAGGGAACCTTTGCCGGAGACTTTGGGGATGATTTTTCAAAGTTAAGATGGATTTCTTGGTATTCTCCTAGGCCACTGGATCTTGAGGTAACCAATCTATCTATGAAGAATTTGGTTGTCTTTGAGATCATTACAGGCAGCATCACAGATGACTGGAGCGCATGGAGCCTAATCAAGGTATGATATACATTCACTATTTTCTTCTCTTGATGGTGAATCGTTTTTTTAGGTGGCAAAGAATCTGAAAGTTCTAAATCTCAGAGGTTGCGAGGGCATAACTAGAACACTGGACATCTCTGTATGCTTCAGTCTAGAGAGGCTGAGTTTCTATAATTGCATAAACTTGGTTGAGATTGACCCCTCCATTGGGAAGCTAAAGCACCTAATTTACTTAAATCTTAAAGAGTGCCTCTCTCTTAAGGATTTGCTTGAAGAAGTTGGAAGGCTTACAAATCTGAAGCACTTTGTTTCTAGTGGATGTTTTCAGAAACTCCTGGATACATTTGGGAAATTGACATCACTGAAGGAGTTGGATCTGTCAAACATACAAATTGAATGCCTTCCCGATTCTATTGGTGACAAGAAGTTTTTGTCCGTCCTTATTCTAAGGTACACACAAATTAGCATACTTCCAGAGATTATTGGGAAGCTTGTGAAACTTAAGTCTCTCTCTCTCTCTTTGGGTGCACTAAGTTAAAAAAAACTACCAGACTCAATTGGGATGCTTGAGTCTTTGTAGGAGTTGAATCTATCCAGTACTAAAATTGTTGAGTTACTAGATTCGATTGGAAATCTGAAGAAATTGAAAGTGATATTGATGGAAAATACTCCAATAAGGAAATTGCCCAGTACTATTGGAATGTTAAAGAATCTGGAAGAGCTACATGCTAGTGATTGTGAAGAATTAAGAGGTGAAATTCCGAGGGAAATTGGCGCATTGTCCTCTTTGAAAGTCCTCGAGCTGTCAAATGCCCATATTTCTAGAGTGCCAACAACAATCAATCATATTCCCCACCTTGAAAGACTAGACTTGATAGGTTGTAATGAGGTTCAAGAATTGCCAGAGCTTCCAAAAAGTCTGATCTATCTACATTTTCAATCATCGGCATTGTGGATAGTTCCGGATCTCTCAAACTTGACTAATCTGGTGGATTTGGTCTTATCTGATGGCTCTGAAGATATGTTTCAAGCTTCATTGGAACTGTTGCCAAGTTCTAGCTTAGGGTGGATTAGGAGGTTGTCCAAACTAAAGAAGTTGGAATTGTCCCTTTCTAATATCCCTGCACCACCAACTGAGTTTGGTTCTCTTCCTCGTCTAACTAAGCTTATTTTATCTGGACTAGACCTGCGATGTATCACAAAGCTTCCTCCCTCCTTATCAGAGCTGCAACTTGTTAATTTCAACTCTACAATATCTTGGTCAATCTTTTCCAACTTGAAAAACTTGTCCGTGCTACAACTTTCTCAATCTCAGCTTCAAGAAATTGAACTCAGCGGACTCGAACAACTGAGAGTATTGTCAGTGACTAAATATGAACTCCTCAAGAGGTTATTCATCCCAGCAAGCTTAAAGAAGCTTAAAGAGTTGTGGTATCGGAATGTCCGAAACTAGTTGAGATTGAAGGTCTGGAGGCCCTAAAGTCCTTGGAAGAAATGAATGTACAATACTGCAGTTCCATTGAAAGGCTATACGACCTGTCAAACTTAAAGTTGCTGAAGCTTTTAGTTATATCAGACTGCTATGAGCTCCGTGCTGTTGAGGGCCTCAGCAGGTTAGAATCTTTGAATGCATTACTTGTTTATGAGTGCAGTTCACTGGAGAAACTAATTATTCCATCGAGCTTAGAGAAGCTTACACATTTGGAGGTTTCAGGATGTGTGAAGCTGATTGAGATTCCAGGTCTTGGTGCTTTGGAATCATTGGAGACTTTAACCATTAAAAAGTGTCCTATTAGCAAAATATGTGAGTTATCAAACTTACAGATCCTGAAGTCTCTGTCAATCGTTGGATGCCATGAGCTACAAGCTATTGATGGTGTTGATGAGCTCGAATCTTTGCGCGATTTCTATGTTTCTAGCTATCAGAAACTGGAAGCTCTGATGAACAAATCAAACACGAAGTTGCCTGATGAATGCCTAATAACAATTAGGAAGTGTCGGAAATTACAAAGCCGTGGCTATCCTAATGTCGAGGGCCTTCCCTACGGGGATTACAAGGACATGATTGTCACAACAGCAAACTCTCCTACGGAGTCACTCCCGTTAGAGACATCAGATGAGGTATCCTTATTCTTCTTCATAAGTAGTAGCATAGCCCTTGCCCCTTTTTTGTTATCCTCTATAATAACGTAACTAGTCTGGTCTTGAAGACTAAAAGATCTAACTTGTTTACTTATTCCACCTTCGCATAATATTATTGCTCTTCGTTGAATCTATCAGGAAAACTCAAAACATGGAAAGCCAAATAATACAATTAAGTATGATTTAGATTAGTTATGGTTCACTACAGCAAATTTGCATTTCTTGTAGGATGAAGATGGAACGGACGATGAAGGGTAAGATCTGGAGGTGGATAGAGACAACTCTGACGATAATAGCTCACCTCCGATCGTGACTTCTCACGAGCCTGATACTGAGCTCTGACTTCAATTTCTTTCATCCGCGAGTTCTCAGGATGAAGAGATTCCCATTGTAAGCGATGGTGAAGAAGGGACCGAATATAACCACAATCTTTCTTGATTTCACTGTAGGCCCTTAAACTTTTCCAACTTGTTTAATCAGGTTTCTGAATTTTTCCTTGCAACTGGATCCTTAAAGTATATGTTTTATTTTTGTTCAAGTTCATCTTTTCGTTAAAATGAAAACTAAAATGCTGGCATGGATTGACACATTGGTGCCACATTGATATTGACTGGACAAGTTGGTATTTATGTGTAATTCCCTGAGAGAAAAAAAAGAAAAAAAAATAAAAGAGAGAGAGAGAGAAGAAAGGGAAGGCTGCAAGGGCAGGTGGCAATGCTGGTGCGCCGCTCGCGTGCCGACAAGGGCCATTGAGTCTTTGTCGGCTGTGACATCATAATGTCAAAATTAGGCGATTGTTGGGGCTACACAAACCAAGAGTTGATCGCTTGGGTCTTGCGACTAGGACATTGGAGATTAGCTAGTTGTTTCGAGTAATGCTTAGTAAAATTGAATTGCTATGAAGAATTATGAAAAAAAAAAAAAAAGTGATGTGGTAAGATACCTTCAATCTTGAGGTGCCCCATATATTTGAATAAAGTGTGAATGGAATGGATGGAAATCGATTTAAACATCAAGAGGAATAAAGTTAATCGGAAATAAAAGTGGGAGAGGGGGAAATTAGATGGAAAGCAAGAGCTTTGGGCAAGAAAACCAAAGGAGATCAAAGTGGTGCAGAACCTAAAGGTAAATGAAATGGGAGACTTGAAACTAACGTACTTGAGATATAAATAACATTGGAATTGAAAATGGATTTAAAATTATAAATAAATAATGCTCAGAAGTTGAAGCTAAAATTGAAAGGCATTGTGAAACTATGAAAGAATGATCGAACAAAAATGCAGCAGTTGCATAATTGAGCACCTTTTGCTTTTCTTTATCACTTGCGTATCTCGTCATATTCTTCTTTGCTTCAATCTCTCTATGATGTAATCACAAATTTACCTTGATTTAGCTCATTTTTGTTTAACGCGAGCAGATTGGTCATATTTGATAAGATCTTTTTTATTCCAAATTCTTCATTAACACCATAGTGATTTTGCGACATTTCATTTTTCCTAGTTTGCCTTGTCCCTATCTTTAAAAGCACACCGCCAATATCCTCTGTGGCCACGTGGAGAATTCCGAAAGAGTGTTACATGGACCCTCCCTGACCTCTAAGATGACATGACAGCCTAAATAAATTAGGATTTTTTAAAAATTTTATTTGACGGAAACAGTAACTTTTAGCCCTCTTTATTCCAACGGCTATAACTCCACAGACCAATCCACCACCGTGAGATTAGAAGGAGATCCAGTGGCCGAAAGTGAAGGAAAGAAGACCGTTGTAAGGGAAGCGCCGTAAGCTTTGCAAAGGAGAGACGAGAGTTCTCAAACTTATCTCTTATTCCACACGATCTCACTTTGAGATAGAGAGAGAGAGTTTGCCTTGCCAATCAGATTTGAAGGAGCTTGTCCTTTGGTCAAGAATGGCTTCAAGACCATTGTAAGGGAAGCCCATCGGCTTTCGCATTCGTCGCTACCTCCACGTTCGCTTCGACCTCGGTTGCCTGGCCCCACATTCACTACGACCTCCTGGATTGCCTTGGCCTCCCCATTCGCCTCACACTCCATGCTCTCTGTCATATGCCAAGTCTCTTCTCTTTGAGTCTCTTCGAGCTTTCATGGGCTTTCAAATCCCTTGTCCATACAGCCCAAGGTCATCTACGGAGTTGTACCCATTTGCCAGCATAATCTTTCCAACTGCTAGAGCTAAATTGGATAATTCAAGAGTACCCATAAAAGAGCTTATGGGAATATGGATTGTAGATGGTAGCTCAAGGGTTTGAAAGTTTGATTCCCCTTTGCATTTAGGCTCCACATCGGGATGATTGTTTCATGGTAGACCTTGAAGTCTTTTTCCCCATGCACGGTAATAAGCCTACCATTGGCCACAAACCGTACCTTTTGATGGAGGCTAGAGGGGACAGCAACCGCAGTATGAATCCTCCCCAATAGGAAATTGAAGGCACGGTATATCTAAAACTTGAAATAGTACTAGGAATAGCACAAGACCAATCAGTAATTTCAACTTGATTTCTCCTATCACCTCCTTTCTCATCCCGTTGAACGTGTAAACGGTTGACTTAGTAGTGCGAATTCTCTCCATCTCAACACCTAGGTGGTGGAGCATAGCCAACAAGCATATATTCAGCATAAAACCGTTATCAATTAATGCTCTAGAGACAATAGGACCATCATGTTTCATAGAAATATGTAGTGCCTTTATATGGTTACAACCATCGGTAGGGAAGTCTTTGTCAGCAAAGGAAATCTAATCTTTCAACAAGATGGTCCCCACGAATTCCTCTAATTGGGCGTTGTCGATTGTTTTCGGAATGCGCACCTCGTTAAGGACCTTCAACAAGGTGTTCTTGTGCTTTTTTGAGGACTTAAATAGCTCTAGCAAGGAGATTTGGGCCAGCATTTTTTGTAATTGGTTTACTACATTGATCTCAATTGTTTTTACCATGGTCGGGAACTGTTTCGCATCTTCCTCATTCATGACTTCCTTTTCGATTCCTCCAATAGGTGCGTAGTAGTGACCTAATCAAGTGACAACATCCACTTCATTCGTTTTGTAGTCCAAGGTACTACTTTAGCATCAAACTTAGGAGGAGACTCTAAAAGTATCACTTCATTTTCTTCCGGCAATGGTAGTTCGATCACAATTGGCGTTGGGCCCTCTTCCACGATTTCAATTGTGCTAGGCCTTGCTTGCAATCGGCTAGGGTTGCCAAGCATTGGCTAGGGCTCGGCAACCCCGGCCAACCCTCACCCCACTATTGCCAACCCTTTCCAACGAGGGTGGGGCAACAATGGCAAGTGTCGTGGAGGCCCTCCCTGATTTTTTTTAAAAAATTAATTTAATTTAATTTATATGAAAAATCAAATTTGGGGGCAAAATGACGTTGTTTTGGAACAATGATTACCGAGTGGACATTCTTACAAGCCACATAGACAAAGCTTTCTTCCCCTTCCCCATCCTTGAAAGATCTAGGCAAGGGCATGCAAGGGCTTCACCTATGGTCAGCCATCATTGTTGGCTCGCCCCACCATCACCGGACCCTTTCAATGAGGACAGTGGGGCGGTGACAATGAGGGTCACGAAGACCTTCATTGATTTCCTTTTTTTTAATTTAAAAATAGTCTTTTTAATTTCATTTAATTAGTATTTATATTAAAAATCAAAATTTAGGATAAAACGACGTCGTTTTGGAACAAGAATTATTGAGTAGACATTCTGACAAGTCACGTAAACAGTTTTATAAATAGAATAATGCCGCGTCAGATTTCTGGCAAGTCTCGTTGGAGTTGGCACTCAACTGTCCAATTTTCAAAAAAAAAAAATGATACTTAATTGTACCTCTTGGAAATTTTGGCACTTATGTGTTTATCCATACCAAGTTTTGGCATTTGAATATGTCTTTTTTTCCCAATAGGGCTATAGATATAGTCTGAATTGGATATATCCTAATGGTTGACCCCTATGGTTAATTCCTAGTGGTTTCTATGACTTTCTTCACAATTTGGGGTAGCCAAATACAAAAATTGCCTTCTAAAAAAAAGACAAAATCAAAATCTTGTACAACGATATTAATGTCTCTTTTGCTATGCAAGCAAAAGGTTCTTAATTAGCGTTGGGAAAATATTTATGTGTTTCTTTTTCCTTTTTTTAGCTTCGATTAAAGATCTAATTATATTTTTTCATGGAAATAAATTATTTGAATTTTTTTTCTAAAAATGATCACTTGTACCATTTGAAATAATTAGTCAATGAAAATATTTTTACTATCATCAATAACTTATATCTAAATATTTTCATGGACGATAAAATATTTTTCATTCATTTATTTTTGTAAGCTTGGAGAATTTTTCGATTTTTATCTTTGAAACAACAATATTGAGCCCGGATTGATATCGATACCAAAGATAAATACTAAAACCGGGTTAATGATTATCAAATAATTGATCAAATGGATCAAAAAGGTCTTTTTTTTTTTTTTTTTTTTGTTAGATACCATAATTCCTCCATTTTGGAAAATTTTAAGATATATGAGCAGTTGTGTTAGAAAAAGTTAAAAAGTTATTTTTCAAATCATTTATTATTTACAAAATAAATGAAGCTTATATAACAGAATTTAAGTTTGATACAAGATGAACGATAAAATCAATCCAAATCAGTCGTATTGCCAAACAAGGTGATTCTTTCGATTTTTAGTCCTACGGACTCGGGAATTTCGGTCCACTTTCTTTAGTCGTAACTCGTAAGCAAAGCACACGTCATTAAACTGGGATTCTCTGGCTCTGGCCATGGCAAAGACAAGAAAGTGACAGAAGAAGACCTTCACTTCCTGTCCGGCAGCTTGTACGAAGAAGAGAAACCCAGTCGGTTTCAGCTTTCCCTCCATTTTGTCGAAGCTCGTGTCAGCTCCGAGCATGGGCAAGCGAACCGACCATCCTCTTGTTGGGTGACAACAAGGAGAGAGATAGAGAGAGGGGCCGAATACTGATGACGTCTGTGGCTGCTGACCAAGAACCTCCAATGCCCACCTCGGCGGCCGGAACGAGCAGCGGCGCCACCGCGCTAGGAGCCGGCTTCCAGGCGTTCCTGAGCTTCCGAGGGCCCGACACTCGCCGCGGGTTCACCGACACCCTCTACCACGCCTTGGTCGACGCCGGGGTCCGCGTCTTCAGAGACGACGACGAGCTCCGCGTCGGCGAAACGATCGGGGGAGCGCTTCTGCGGGCGATCGACGACTCCAAGCTGTACATTCCCATCTTCTCCAGAACGTACGCTTCCAGCAAATGGTGTCTCCGCGAGCTCGCGCGTATCGTGGACGACACGTCTAGATCGAAGGGGAGCAAGAAGATACTGCCCATCTTCTTCGACGTTGAACCCGACGATGTGAAGCTTAAGACCTCTCTGTACAGCGATGCTTTGGTGGGGCATCAGAAGAAATTTCCCGATGAAGTGAACGCGTGGCGAGAGTCTCTTGTAGAGGTTGGTAAAATTAAAGGATGGAGCTTGAAAAATTTTGGAGGGTAAATTCTGCAGATCCTTTAACTTTCTTTTGCATCATCTCTATAATGAATTGACAGACTAATCTCCATGTGTGTGCAAATGGGATGTCTAAAGGAATGAAATTTCGTTCTTTTCTTATCCCATATTGTTAATTCAAACTTTCTCTTAAGAAACTTTGACATTTGGTGAATTTGCTCCCCGTGACCTGATGAGCTTGGTGAATTTGCTCTTTGGTTTGATTCCCAGTCTTATGAGTTATCTTGCATTGTCAAATTATGTCCCGGGAGGTTGTGTTATGCATTTATGAATGTATAAGCCATCCTAATTTCGCAAGTTCAATGAAGGACACTGACCTGCACTTGACTCAGGACCTACAGTTCTTCAGCTCAATTAACAAAGGAAACCAACATCTGGTCTTACACATTGTTTTTGCAATTATAAAGTTACAGGAGGTTGTGAAACTAGTTTTGGTGGGTTCTGTAAGCTTGCTGATTTGTCTCATACGTCTCAGTTCCTTTATAGGATCAGCAAGAGTAATAAATTTCCATTTGGTTATAGTTCCCCTGATACAATAATGTCACTCCAAAGCGGGGTTGGTGTTGCTTCAGGGACATATTTCAACCTGTACTCAGTTCAATTGGACCATTTAAAGATTAGTAAGGAATGACAAGGCCTACCCTGTCTGATAAATTTTTAGGCAATCCAATTGGATACTGTCATGAGTTTCGTGATGAAAGCGGAGGGCCTAGTCAAACTAATTTTGTATTCCTTTTTTGATTTCTGATATGAAAGTTCTCTTTGTTATTACAGAGAGTTCATATGTATTAAGGTATTGCAAGTTCTTTTGTTCGCGTACTCTGAATTTGATAATGAATTCTATGCTCATTTGCCTGTGGATGCAGGCCAATGGCCACACCACAGAGTTTATGATAGCAATTTCTCCCTCTGTCTATTTATTTTCTTGTTTATTTGTTGGTTAAGATTGCCAGTATCATATTCAGACTTCTTCCTCGAATCCTCATCAAAGACACATAATGTTGAAATCCGATTGCATTCGGTCCTGTCATACACATGCTTGGAGGTTACAAGAACTTGCATATATCATTCTTTCTCACTAAAAACATGTTTTCTTGTTGACAGCCAAGGAGAGCTTACGAAACTGGTTGTTGAGGAGGTGTTGGATGAGCTCAAGACTAAACACAGATATGTGACTGAACATCTAATTGGAATGGATGACCGAGTAGCAGCCATAAAAAAATCATTAGACATCCATGCTGGTGGTGTACGGCTTGTTGGGATTCACGGGATGGGTGGTATAGGTAAAACAACCCTTGCCAAGGTCATCTTCAATCAACTGTCTTCTGAATTTGGAAACTGCGGAAGTTTCCTTAATGATATCCGAGAAGAGTCAAAGAAGGATGGGTTAGTCAAGCTGCAAGCCAAATTAATATCCGACATTGTTAATTCTAGAGTTATAGGCAAAATTGATGACGTTGGTTATGGAATGAAGAGGATCGAAGAAACACTTTGCAATAAGAAGGCTCTGATTATTCTTGATGACGTGGATAAGAGCGAACAAATTGAGAAATTGATTGGAAGTTCTTTATATTCAGGAACTAGAATAATTATCACAACAAGGAATAGAAGTTTGCTGCAGATTAGGGGATTTAAGTATGAAATTCTAGCTTATGAAATGCAGGAGATGAATTCTAAGGATGCGCTTCAGCTTTTCAGTCGGCATGCATTCTGTGGAGACTCACCGCCAGATGATTACAACCACCTTTCAACAGAAATTGTCTGTGTCACGGGAGGACTTCCTCTGGCTCTTGAAGTTATAGGCTCATTACTTTACTCTAAAGAGGAAGTAATATGGATAGAGACATTGGAAAAGCTAAGAAGCATACCAGAGGAGGAGGTCCAAAAGAAGTTGAAGATAAGCTTTGATGTCCTTGATGAGTTTCAACGGCATATTTTTCTTGATATTGCATGCTTTTTTGTTAGTGAGGATATTACCGATCCCATTTACATGTGGACGGACTGTAGATTTTTCCCACAAAGTGGGATCAAAGTCCTTATCAATATGTCCTTGATAAAGATATTAAAGAACAATAAGCTTTGGATGCATGATCAGTTAAGAGACCTTGGAAGGGAAATTGTTCGTCAAGAAAATCCGATAGAGCCTGAGAAGCGTAGCAGGTTATGGATCAGAGAAGAGATACTCGATGTCATAAGTTCAAAAGAGGTAAAGTGAGAATAACTAGTACCTTTGGAAATGAAATATTATATTACCTGTTATTAGAAATTCAATTGTCTGCTTAGTACCTTTCTTTTCCCTTAACCTTTTATTTAAGCTGTGAAACAGAATAGTTATTTGTCAACAAAACTCCTACTCATCATCCTAAGTCTTTATGGGCAGAGGAAGGGAAAGGTTCAAGGACTTGATCTAGATGGAAGGCATACTCAGATCTTACTTACAAATGATGAGTTTGAAAGGTTCCCACAATTAAGGTTTCTTAAATTATGCAATGGAACCTTTTTTGGAGACTTTGTGAATTGCCATACAAAGCTAAGATGGATATCTTGGGATTCTCCTCCTCCAGATATTAGGGTGGCCAATATGTATCTACAATATGTAGTTGTTCTTAAACTGTCTACCAATCACTTCAATGATCTAGATGTATGGAGCCTAATCAAGGTATGCTATATGTTTACTTGTACTCTAATATTCTCTTCTCAAAATCATTAGATGTTCCGTCATTTGGAAGCTTCATTTATTTTGGCAGAGGGCATGCAAATTGAAAGTTCTATCTCTTCAAGATTGTCCTAGCATAACAAGAACTCCAAACGTCTCTGGATGTTCTACTTTAGAGAGGCTGACTCTTCAGGTATGTGACAATTTGATGACAATTGACAGCTCCATTGGGATGTTAAAGTGCTTGGTTGACTTGGATATTTACCACTGCCCCCTCGAAGAGTTGCCTGATGAAATTGGAGGGCTGGTGACTCTTAAGAGCTTCTCTTTAAAAGGCTGTTTTAGGCTGAGGAAACTCCCCGAGTCTATTGGTAACCTAAGATGCCTATCAACTTTTGACATTTCATCTACCTCGATTGATGAACTTCCAAATTCTGTTGGAGGGCTGCCGAAACTTGAGTTTCTGTCCATGGAATTGACCAAGATAAAGGAACTCCCAAAGCCTATTCTTAACTGGGCATTATTGCTTGAGTTGGATTTGTCGATTGCAAAAATCATTGAATTACCGGAATCAATCGGAAATCTAAAAATGTTGAAAGTGTTACGGGTGGGTCATAATCCAATAAAGAAGTTCCCTCGTGCTCTTGGAACATTGAAGAATCTTGAAGAGCTACGTGCCCGGAGTTGTAAATTGGAAGGTGAAATCCCTACCGAAATTGGAGAGTTGTCCATGCTGAGAATCTTAGATTTGAGTTTTAATGGAATAGTTAGCCTGCCAAGGACAATTGTTATGCTTCCTCTCCTGCAAATGCTGCACTTGCATACGTGTAGTGAGATTCAAGAATTGCCACAGCTTCCCTCTTGTTTGACCGATCTAGTGCTGGAATCCCGTTCTCTGCGATTTGTCCCTGATCTCTCAAACCTTACTAACTTGGTTACATTGGTCCTCTCTGATGCATCTATGGTTACAGGCACAACAAGCATAAGACAAACTTGTGACATGCGATGGTTACAGAGTTTATCCAAACTGAATGAATTGAACTTATGCCTGTTAAATATCCCTGCACCGCCTACAGAACTGGGCTCCCTTTCTTTTCTGGAAAAACTTAATTTGTATGGACTAGACCTGCAATCCCTCAAGGAGCTTCCATCATCTCTGTTGAAGTTACGAGTCCACAGTTTCAACTCAACAGGATTACCCATGTCCAGCTTGAAAAACTTGTCAACCTTCAGACTCTCGCGATCAGAGGTGAAGGAAATTCATCTTGATGGGCTTCATCAATTGGCAAGTTTGAGTGTCTCGGACTGTGAACTCCTAGAGAGGCTATCCTTTCCGTCAAACATAAATGAAATTTCTGTTATTGGTTGCCCAAAGCTAGTTGAGATTCATTTTCCTGGTGTTTTGGAATCGCTTGAGAGATTGGGTATTGAGAGGTGCGAATCTTTTGAAAGGTTAAGTTTTCTGCTGGAGCAAGGATGTGATGAGCTGACATTTTGTGAGGGGAGATTGTCCCTTTTATCAAGCGCCTTCAAGAAGCTCAAAGAATTCAGTGTTGTAGAGTGCCCAAAGCTAGTTGAGATTCCAGTTGTCAGTATTCTGGAATTATTACAGATATTTTCTGTGGACGGGTGTCTGGCTATGGAAAGATTAGGTGGTTTATCAAACTTGAAGAACCTCAAGTCATTAAATATGAGAGAGTGCAGTGCTCTTCAAGCCGTTGAGGGCCTCAATCAATTGGAGTGCTTGTGTCAATTGCTTGTTGGTGATTATGGGTCATTGGGAAGGTGGATTGATGTATCAAGTGCGAAAATTCCAGATGAATGCGAGATGTTAATTTGGGATTGCAGTGGTTCATTAAGTGAGATTTGTCCACGTAAAATTGATTGCGTCTTATTCAATCACTACAGAGAGAGGATTCTTCTTGGACCAAACCAGGTGCACCTTCTCTTCCTGGCTTATGTTTCTTTGTTGCAAGTGCAACTCGCCCTTTCCCCTCTACCTGTCATTTCTTCCATGTATCATATTTATTTTCTGTAGAGTATTTTACTCTGGTAGCACTTAGAGAGTATTTTTTGTGTTCTGATATCAATTGTTGGTTATGGTACTTAACTGTTATGTTTATTGGGTGTTTAACTGATACCATTTCTTGTACGCTGTGGTGGGTAATCGGAGAATAACTGTAATAGGAAAATCAAGACACTTGTACCATATTGTGGTGCACGTAAAATAAAACAATTTCATCTCACACTGTTTGTAAGACATTACCTTTTTTTGGACGACAGAGACATTACATTATCATGACAATCTGTTCACTCATACCACACACAAAATACTTACCTTTCATGAATGAGCATATTATGTGTACTACATAATTAATAGCATGCCTCGGTTATATTTAATGGGCTGTATTAATCCAATTGCAAAGAAACTTTTCTCAATAAAAATTAAAGTATGAAGAACCTTCATTTCTCAATGCATTTCTTTAGACAAAGACTCAGTTTTTTCCTCTTTCCAGATGGTAGATATTTCTTAACATGTGATATTACGTCTTTATCATCTCAGAAAAATAATTGTATTTTTTTAAAATGGACTTATTGATTCGAAGCAAGGTTAGCTAATCAATCTACAGATAGATTGCTTTCGCGTCTGCCCTGCTTCTGACTTGCTTCTTGTTTGAAGGAAGGTCTAGTAGGCATGTTGAATCAACTTTGCAGGCCATTGTTCCTACCATAAGGAAAAATTGAAAGGGGAAACCCATGATTCTGCTCATACAGAGGACGATGTAACTATAGAGCTAACATAAATCCAGGCCAATCACCAGTGTCGTTTCAGGGAAACTGCCCCACAAGTTTAACCTACTAGCCCAAGGCAAAACTCTGACCATTCAAATTGAATTAGAGAGAGAGAGTCTCTAGTTGACAACTTATTCTGCCACTCATTTGTCTGTAACCTCATTTGCATACTGCTGAATTTAGAGACAACATTTTGAGGAATGTAGAATCCTTTTGAAACAACAGCTTATTCTGTAACCTTATTTGCAATCGAATAAGTGCTTGCACACTGATCTTCCTAACAGAAAGTCCCATTCAGAGTTGATAATATTTTTGCCATCTCCCCTGTTGCGTCTAGTTAAAACCACCTATTAGTGTTCGAAGCAAAGAAGTGCTCATAAACTAACTTGACA
Organism: Eucalyptus caleyi; assembly: GCA_014182885.2. Classification (NCBI taxonomy): domain Eukaryota; kingdom Viridiplantae; phylum Streptophyta; class Magnoliopsida; order Myrtales; family Myrtaceae; genus Eucalyptus; species Eucalyptus caleyi. The sequence continues at coordinate 37,175,654 of CM024468.2, read as the reverse complement.
CGGGCTTCTCACTGAAGGACAATTCCTCAAGCAGTGAAGTAAAAAATTCAAGCTTGTTTTCATAGAACTGACAATCTGAGGATGCCGAGAGTTTCTCACAAATTGTGCTTCATTTGTTAGAAGCTTTTTACGTACAACTATTGGATGTCACTACTTCTTCGATCACAAATTGTGTTTCTCAAGATTTTTCTGATACTCTTAAGGACCTGGCCTTTGAAAGCAGGCTTCTATTGGATGCCTTCTTTAAGGTTTTAAGTTTATGGACCCAAAGAAAATGTTTAGCTCTTAGAATCTCTTAATAGCATTTCTATGCTACATTAGTGTGAATGTGCTGACACCAGTCTTTTGTGTCTTTTCAGAGGAATTTAACTTCGAAGCAGTTACTGAAATTAATCATTTAACAACTCTAATTACGTGTGTTGTGAATGCGGAACTTCTCCAATGTTGCTTATGCTTAGTTTTATGCAAAAATTTCACAACCCCATTTTTTATTTTTATATGACAGTAAAACGTTGGACTGTTATTTATTTCTTATAATTTATCTGTTGCAGCGTCCATGGTATAGATTCCTGTGCTGTCTCTTATAGCTCAAGGAGACATCGTTATTGCTCGGAGGAAAATGAGGAGTCATGTCACTGATTCCATGCTTCATTGGTTTTAAATATGTATTCCTTTTTATTATTAGTGTAGTAGGTCCTGTAGTGTAGCCCTTCGTAAGGAGTCCATGAAAGCCTCAATTTTGTTTTGCTTCTGTTTTCAGTGTGCTCTAATATGTTGCCGAAATACTGAAATTGTATGTTCACCCAAATATTTGAAGAATACTTCGGTAAATGACTTTGTTATACTTTATAGGTGCATTTTGCCAACAGATACGAAAGTTCGTTCTACTGGTCATATTTCTGTTCACAACTTCTGGTTTTCTGAATCTCATAACTATTTTCGTTTCTTTTTCTCAGTCAAGTTTTCTTTCATCAAGTGTCAAATGTTTGAAAGTATTATCATTAGAGTCGCTCAGCTTCTGGGCTTGTTATGATTTGATTGAAGTTTCTGGTGTCAACATGCTCGAGATAATTGTGTATGTTGCCATGTCTAATTCTTTGTCAAATGTTTTGATCCCGAGTCTATTAACTACAAGGAAGAAGGCTAGGTACATACTGCACCTGTAAGTCCAATGCTTTGCACTCTCAATGAAATTAATGACTACTTACTGAGTGTTGATTTCTGATGGTGGCAAAGAAAATTGAGTTTCTATTTGGAATTCTGAGCACAGGACTGATGGCACATGACACATGTAGAAATGCAATAGTTAAGGAGATGAGAGCCGTCTTCAGTTTTATCAGCTTGTTTACTTTCTCTTGAAATCTGATCTGCTTTTGACTAGGGTGGATTTGTTGCCTTTCCTTTCGTCATTGATACTTGTGTGTTGTGTAGTGTTAACTTTGAGTCAAATGGGGTTCCAAGCTCATAATGTCGATGAATGTTCGGTCTCAGCTGTTCAACACCTTGTGATGGGAGATCAAAATGGGAGCTCAAATTTGAACTTTTGAAATGCCTAGGGGGCTAAATTTCACTCAATGACTCGAACTTGTTGAGTTATGAGCCCAATTTATATCCAACGTGAAATCATTCATTGCATTCACACCTAAGCCACCCTTAGTGCTCTCGCATGTGTGGTAATGAAGAACCCAACATGAGTTTCAACTTTGGTTTCATTCATCATAATTTTCTTAAGAACATGAGCCTCTCCTTGTAATTCAGTTTTGGATGCCATAGAAGAGAGTTCACCTCCTATCCTAGTCCTCCGGGAAAAAATAAGTGCAGACTCAATTCCTGCACTTCCGATAGTTCTAAAATGTTGAATTTACGAGGCATCATCTTGAATCTAGTACATAGATGAGCAGATTCAAAGATACGAATATATTTTTTATGACAGCTAATTTTTTTCTCAATGTCGAACTCCGGGCCAAAAATATTTCTTTCTCATCTTTTGTCGAAAGGAGAATTTAGTTCGTGAAGTAAATCACCGCACCTACGGTCTATCAATTGGGAGACAATCAATAGATTCCTTTTTGGGGCTTCTTCCTATACCTATGAATTCCGTTAGACGTAGAAATGATGCATTGGAAGAATCTTTTGGGTCTTCCGACTATAGGATAAACTACACTAATATACCTAAAATATGTAATAAATATAAATACTAAATACTAAATTGATATACTAAATTAAATATATATTCTATATATAGAAAAATATATATTTTAGAATAGAAATAAATTAAAATATAAAAATAAATAACACTAAATTATGGATGCATGACCAACTAAGATATCTTTAAAGGGAAAAGAGGTAAAGTAAGAACAATTACTAGTTTGCAAGTAGAAAATTAGAAATTCTAGTAATGAGGACTCTCATGTACTTGCAAATAGCTAGCAAAGGAAGAAGGTTCAAGCATTTGATCTAGACGGAAAATACTCCCATCTTGATCACAAATGAATAGCTTGAAAGGTTTGGAAGTTCAAGTTTCATAAGGTTATCTAACGTAACATTAGTTGGAGACTTCTCGGATTGTCTTCCGAAGATGGATTACCTGGCATTCCCCTCCTCCAATATTTGGGGCGGTCGATATGCATTCAACCAATATAGTTCTTCTTGAACTTTCTGACAATCACTTTACAGATGATTCAGAGGTGTGGAGCTTAATCAAGGTATCTTAACTTATATGTTTATCTCGTCTACTCTTATTTTCTCCTTGTATACATGTCTGATGGTTTTGCTCTTGAAACAGCTTACCATCTGCAGATGGCAACGAGATTAGAGGTTCTAGCTCTCAAAAAGTGTTTTGATATTTCCAGAGCTCCAGACTTCTCTAAGTGCTGGACGTTAAAGAGTTTTTGACTCTTGAAAGATGTGCAACTCGATGGAAATTGATTGTTCAATTGGAAGACTGAAGTGCCTGGTTGACTGGATATAAACAACTGCTTGCGTCTTGAAGAGTTGCCTAAAGAAATCAGAGGGCTAGTGAAACTTAAGCGCTTCTCTTTGACAGATTGCTTTAGGGTGAGCAAACTTCCCAACTCAATTGGGAAATTAGCATCCGTTGTATCTATCAAACATGAAAGTCGCAAGCTTACCTGATTTAGGTCATAGACTAAATGTTTGTGCACTCTCCATGTATCAAGAATGTCAATCACCGAACTTCCAGAAGTGCACTAGTGAAGCTCGAGTCTCTCTTTGATTAACACTGAGATTAGAGAGTTTCCTATCTCCATCACAAAGCTGAAATCACTGAGTGTGTTGGTTTTTCGTGTAAGATGATACCTATGTCAACTGGAAATAATTGGAAGTTACCTAGTGCTACTGGTATGTTGGAGAATCTTGAACAGATACATGCTGAGTGCTGTAAATAATTGGAAGGCAAAATTCCTAATGAAGTTTGCTCCTGTTCAAAATCGGAAACTTATCAGGTACACGAATAGACACATTTCCTAGCATCAGCATGCTTCCTCATCTCCAAAGATGGACTTAAGTAGATGTCATGAGATTCAAGAGTTGCTGGAGCTTCCTGCAAGCTTGATCTGTTTTTATGTCGAATCTCGCTCGCTACTGTTGGTCTCTAGTCTCTTGAACTTGACTAATTTGGAGGGATTGTTCCTTTCTGACGGCTATACAGACAAATCAGATCTAATGCAGACTTCTGATTTATCATGGATTGTGAGGTTATCCAAATAAAACAAGTTGGAACGGTTATCCAAATAGAACAAGTTGGAACTGTGCTTTTGGAACAACCTCGCACCACCTACAGAGTTAAGCTCACTTTCTCTCGTGGAAGAACTTACTTTGTCCAGTCCGGACCTGCAGCCTCTCAAGCAGCTTCTGTCTTCCTTGTTGGATTTGCGACTTGATAACTTCAACTTGACCAGATCACTATCATCCAAATTGAGAAGTTTGTTGATGTTAGTGCTCTAGGGCTCCCAAGTAAAGGAAATACAACTCCATGAGCTTCCACAGTCAACAAATATGACTCTGGAGTGGTGTGAACTCCTAGAGAGATTGTTCATTCTATCAAGTTGAAGGAACGTGATCCAAGCCCGAATGTGAAAATGCTCAAAGCTAGCGTTATAAAATCACTGCAGTACTTGTCAATCAAGGATTGGCAATCTGTACAAAGGTTAAATGCTAAATTCCCAGCGAAATAGTCTTCGAGTGAGTTGACCTTCTGTGGAAGAGAGTGTCTGTTCAATCGACCGCCCTAAAGAAGCTAAAGGAATGCAGTTTTGTAAGTTGTGGAAAGCTACTCAAAATTCAAGTTGTCAGTATGTTGGAATTGTTGGAGTACTTTCTTCTTTACAATTGCCATGCTATGAAAAGGGAAGGCAGTCTGCCAAACACAAGAATCTGCACCATTTAGCCATCGGGAGGTGTTCTGAATTAAGGGTTGTCAAGGGACTTAACCAATTAGAGATTTTGGATGAGTTGCGTAATTACGGGTGTTGTACACTGGAAAGGTCAACAGACGTGTGTGCCCCAAAAAACCAGATGAGTGCCAAATATGTTTTAGTAACTGCAGGGAGTTGCTTTAATCCAGTCCAGACAAAGACAACGACATCTAATTCGAGCACTATGGAGTGGTGGTTCTTCAAGTAACAGCAGAAGCCAAATCAGAGACCAAGAACTCTGAATTAGAGACTGAAAAGGTATGCCCCCTCCTTGGACTATTTGATAATAGGCAATGGTATCGTTTTTTCCTTTCCATTTTCTTTGGTCTTCTCTCTTTGGTCATAACCTTCCATCCATTGACTTTATCTACAAAATTTGTTCATACAGACGTGAAAATGGAACTTCCAACTCATAGACTGGATTTCTGACACTAACATAACTGATTATGGTAGTAATATTGTCTTTTTCCTTTTGCCTCTTTCATCAATTACATTCAAGTTCACTCACCTGAATGAAGAAATTCAAGGTTAGAGATTTTCACTTCTGGACATTCTGAGGGATATGGAAGGTCATAATGTTCACAGGAAGGAACTTAATTTGGAAAAGTAAAACCGACTTTGAAGGAAGAAAAGGATAAATTTACACTACATGGACTACTGAATCATCATTCAGCAGTGTATAGACTCGTGATGTCTTGCAGATAGGAGCCATGAGTTTGTTGTACCCTTGTTTGTGAAAAAGGCAAAGTGTTAAGAAAAATATTTGTTTGATGACAACTGCATTTTCTCATCCTAGAGTACTGGCCAAAGAAAATCTCTTTTTTCATGTAGGAGGAGGCTAAAATGGAAGGGGATGCCGAATAGCCCAACAACGAGCTTCAGCTTCAGTTCCATCCATCTGCAAGTTCTCAAGATCGTGACATTAGCAAAGAGCCTCCCATTGACAATGTCGAAGAAGGGACTTAGCCTGGAAAGCAAAATCAGATGAGGCAGTAAGACTTTAACACTCAAAGTATTTCACCACTATCATCTATGTTTCAATCAACTGTTCTCATGTCACGCAAACTGAAGAAGTATATATTGAACTTAACCACAACCTATTTTTGTAGGTCTTGATGAACTTGCTCCACCAAGAACATTTTCTGAAAGGTTAAAGGCATGCTTAGTGAGCATATTGGAATGTGTCTGTAACCATGACTTTCCTAGCTTTGAAGTTGCAATTCAGAGTTTGAAATAGAAAAGGCATTTGAAGGATAATTCAGGAATCGTGGAGATGGAAAGACCTAGTCAAGTCTCGTCATTTTAATTGATTGAATAGTTAAGTGGTGGCATCAAAAGATTACTTTCAGTTTCCTCTTGATTAACCTCAAAGGCAACTGCAGTCGAGGGACAAGTGCTCCAGAAACCAGATTTCATGTTGCATAGGATTTTCTTCTGCATCAGGGATTCATTATTCATTTGTCCGAGGTAAGTCTATCTCCTAGTTGAGTACAAATTGATTTCCATATGGTTCAAATAACAAAGTATTTACCAATATTTGGCTTGCTTACGACAGTTTCTTCAACCATCGATGGCATGTGATAAACCAACCAACGCATGACATGCAACTGATTGGCGCTAATATACATTTTTAGCCAATGCTTAGGTGGTCTGGTTAGCAGTAATCTATGTCAACATCCCTTGGCTGATATTTAATAGAAGTTGCCTGATATTGGAGGCAACAACTTCTAAAATGCTGAACTTAACGCATTTTGTATGTTAGTCAGTCTTCATCATCTAGCATGCACTTTTGATTCATAAGGGAATTGTTCTTTGAAGTTTGATAATCTTGTGGTTCTTCGATATCTGCTAAGTTGCTCATGAATTGCTTGGTCATAGCAAGCAAGTCCAGAGAAAGGATTTCACTTGTAGCCATGAGTTCTAAGGACTTAGATATCAACCTTTCTCTTGGCTTGTTCCCGCATGGGAACCAAGAACAACTTAGCCAAAATAGGAAGATTCAAACTCTCTTAAGAGATCAGTGCTACTACTTTTGAACCTACCATCATGTCATCATACAGATAAAAGTGCATTGAACATATTAATTATAACCTAAGTTTGCAAGTTTGAATATATTTCCCACACCCACTTTGTAGATTTGCGTGCAAGTTTGAAACCTACTTTGTAACGGGGAAAGTAATTGGGGTTTATTTTTGAAAAATCTTTAGAGAGGGCCTCATTTTTGTTGCTTCTAATCATCTCTTCATGTGCACAGCTAACAGAATAGAGTTTTGGCGGTGATATGTGCAATAAAGATAAAAGTTTATAACTATAGGATTGTGTTCAAAAGCTGATTAAGTTCAATATTTTCCTTAATTTTACTCAACAATTAATTAATAAATTTACACAATAATATGAAAATTATCAATTTTCTTGAAAATTACTCTCTTCAACAAAGCTATTATGTGTAAAGATATATTCTAAAGGTAAGAATTTTGCGATTCTATTACAGATCAATTTATTTTATTTTATTTTCTTGGGAAAAACCTTTATCTAGACAGTTTGGCATCTTGGCATTCGGTTTGTCCTCCGAAATTTGCCGTCCATACATGTCTTTACCTGCAAAAGTGAAAAACACTGCTCATCAATTAACGTGCAAATGAATTGATTACAGGCTCAGTCTCTCCTATCCAATTGAAGAAGAAATTAAAATCGAAATATGAAAAATAGATCATGTATAGATGCTATTTAACTACATTAATAGGCAAAAAACAAAGACATCTCAAAGTAGTGAAACTCAAAAAGAATATTTCTGATATGCAAAAGGCACTTTCATATATTTACTATTTTTTAATAGAAGGACACTAAAAGTGCTAAAAATTTCGTATAGCATTCACTTTAATGTCAAAAATTTTCACGGCTTATTTAAGTATCAAATCAGATAAAAAACAATCATTAAATGATCAAAAAGTGGAGTTATTAAGTCATAGCTTATCTGCATGTGAGTGCCTACAAAGCCCACGGGTCATCCAAAGCTTATTTGTGGATTGCAAGAACCTTCATATCCCAGTGGAGAACGTCCTCAATCAACATTGTGCATGAGAAGCCAATCAAGTCGTGGATTCAATTGCTAAACCCCATTGAATAGTGAATCTCCCTTCTAATTGGCTTACTAAGCCCTCCTAACCCCTTTTGGATATGTTATGCTTTGAATCTTGTTCTCTTGAGCTTTGGAACTCTAGTAGATGAATGAATAAAAGTTGTCTTCGATCAAAAGAAAAAAGCACATTCGGCGAGAATTTTCAACCAAAATGATTACATGGCATTTATAATTAAGAAATCAAAATGAGTTAGTATATTTTTAAAGAAATCTAACCACATGGACGTGCAAAACGACGTTGCTCTATCCAATGTGGTTGGGTATGGCAAAAACAATGTTGGTCGATCCAACCAAGCAAAAATGATGTAGCACACAAGGAAGGTTATAGGGCTAGATTGTCTTCAACGCTGGCTAACCATCATACTACCATTCCTGTCACTTGCCATCGCTCACCATTTTCGTTGCTCTCGCTCACTCAAATTAAGTTACTCAATTAGAGTTCTTGGTCAATTGTGGGGACAGCGGTGCTAGAGGGGTAATCACACAATAATGAGAATGCCATTGCATGGTCCTCAATTTGTGTTCTTAATTTGGTGCTAGTGTCGTCACTTTTTGTCCGCAAAACAATAACCGCAGAGTGATTATTTGATTGATTAGATACGGCCATATAATCTCCATGTGAAGCCATCGACCTTTTTGCATTGTAGTTCCAAAAGTTTCTCTTTCTTGGATGTAGCATTGGCGGGGGGATAGCATTGTAGGGTGGGGAATTTGTTATTGGCATTGATAAGTAGGAACATGTTGATGGAAATGAATATGTTATTGTTGTCGATGTAAGGAGCCATCATACAAGAGTTATAATGTAAAAAGACTGTTGTGATTTTGGTGAAAGCTTGAAGGAATGTTTGAAATGCATTCAATGATAATAATGATATTAAAGATATTATTTATTATTATTTTCATGGCGATGAAGTTAAAAGTATTTGTTGTATTACGGTGATAATGATAGTGATAAAGGCACTCAAGTATAAGAAATAAGAAATCGTATTGAACCAAGTACTGAGATTGTGGATGGATCTATTTTAGACAAAGAAGAAGAGGTGAGGGAGGAGGGGGAGACAAGGCAAATAGTGAGTGCGTAAGATTTTCAACAAATGGGAACTCGTCCCAAAATATCTGATGAAGGCATATGTGATGAAGAATTGAGTAAATCAGATTTGAAAGTCGCTCAGTCTTGTGAATTAGATTATTAAGTTTTGCCAAATGTAAATTATTCAACTAGTAATCAAAGCAAAAATAGAGGAAATTGCAAAATTAAATTGTACCATCCGGAGAATTGCAATTATTTATCTTCATGGGAATGCGATTCCATGGTAAACGTACCATTCTTGATTTATTCAATGCTTGTGGGCCACTCTCTCGTTTGCTCCCTTTCAACCTTATCCCCATCGCTTCGTGTCCGTCAGTCTCTACTTTTCATAATTGTCCTTCCTCCTCCTCCTTGTGACCTGACATCTCTCCCTCTCTCTTCACTCGCTACTTTTTTAATGTTCTCCACTTCTGCATACGCCCACGCGCGCGAATATACTTTAATATTCTACTCGCTTGTCGATTGCGCCAAGAAAAGCCGGTAGAAAGGATCCAACGGCGATCAAACCAACCGCGCTTCTCAGAGTAGTGAAGCAACCTTTTTTTTTTACTTTGAAGTGAAACTTTGAATTTTCTTTTGATTTCTCAACTTTATTGCATAAAATTTATTTGATTCACTAAGAAGGAATTGTTATTTGATTCACTAAAAATTTGAATCGACAATGAAAAAAAATTAATGAATAATCATGGGAGTCGCATACGCCGTTACAACTGTTCCTAACTCATGCCGTCGGCAAGACTTATTAGTTACCGTAAAAAACTAATTTAATCGATAAAAGAAATCGTTACTTGAAAGTTCCCACCAGATGAACACATTTTCGGTTAATCTCGAGCAAAAGAATTAATTTGATGTAATTTTTTTTTTAAAAGTTTGAAATAGGTCATTCGTTCATTCACAAAGTAAGGATTACAAGTAGACGATAGATTTGTTTCAGAATATAAAATACTCTAAAGAGATTGGGGTGGTGCGGATAACTAATTTGGGAAAAGAGTTTTGAGGCGATGAACTCTCACTACCCAATTGCTTGCTTGGTTGGCTTCTCCCGGGGAATAGGATAACTTCACGAAGGTTAAACTTTGTAGAATACACATCTGCTTTCATCTATCAAACTGGTCACCAGCCCAAGGGAATCAATTATTTTCTGTTTTCCTTATTAATAAAAGAGGCGGGTCAAGTAAAAAAGACCCTTGTCCCTATAGAGCTTCTTTTCCACGCATATCCCGTCCCGCATACGGCTGCTACAGAGAATTACGCGTGCAATTATTCTGCACTTTCCGTGTAGCGTGCATGTGGTTCGGTCAACATGAAAAGTCTTGGACAGTTGGATGGCAAGAATGCAGCATTGTTCAAGCATGCATAACAGAGTTAGTCATGTTCTAAATTTATTATGCTTTTATTATTTTAATTTTATCAATTGAATCATAATTTTTTTCTTTTTATAAATTGAATTTGTCCAATCAATTTTAATCAAAATTGCCGACGTAAATATTGATTATTGTATGTGATATGACTAATGTTGAGTAAATAATTATTAATAATATTTTAATTATTTTTCATTTTTTCTTTCTTTTTTTTTTCCTCAAACCTCGCCTTACACTAGCCAATAATCGAACCCTGATGACCAGCCGAAGGAGGAAGAAAGGAAGAATAAAAAGAACAAAGGGAAAATGAGAAGAAAAAGTATCCACTCTTTTCCTTTTTCTACACCTGCTCCCTCCATCATTAAACGAGGAGCATTGCTCGTCCGTTGCCTTTTCTGTTTTCTTTATTAATAGAGAAACCCAAGTCAAGTCAAGGCGGCCACTGCAGAGGTCCTCTTCCACGCGCCTCCCGTCCCGCGTACTGTTGCTGTGGGGAGTCACGCGCGCAATTACTTTGCTCTTTGCGTGCAGCATGCGTAGCAGCCGTTCGATCGTCACGAAGAGTCTTGGGCCGTTGGATGGCAAGAACCCGTGCAATTTGGGTTAAGGGTTTTAAGACGAAGAAGATACATTGCTTCTACTAGAAGCCTCCTGGCTACATTTTACGATTGAAAGATCTACTGGTCGGACTCGGTTGGTGCATTTTCAGGAAGTGGATCCAATTTTTATTGCCCTCGTGATATTATTACAAATGGGATGGGACAGGGACCGGCCACACAATCTGAACATGCATCTTGCATCTTGCGAAAAGAGATTGACTAGGCATTGTTGCAATCCATATTTTAATCGAAATTTTGGTGGAGAATATTGGGATGCCCACGCAAGTAGGGAGCTCCTATATTACACGTTGGTTTTCTCTTTTATTTATTGGGTTAATATTACAAAAAAAAAAAAAAAACTTAAACCTCATAACAAATTGATCTCAAACTAAATTGATACACTCGCTATAAATTTATCACAAATTAACTTTTAAACTACTAAAAATCACAATTTGATATATTTATAATGAATTTACTTTATGTTTAAATTAATTGTGCACCCATGATTAATATGGCATAAAACCTCAAATTAATACATTAACTAATTCAGTAATTTGATAGAAATTAATGGAGGGTCGTTATAGATGTACTAATTTGGGATTTTTTTTTTTTATGATTTTAAATTTTATTTACTTTCATATTGATAAAAAAAGCAAATCAATTATGTGTCAATGTTGCACGTGAGAATGTGAGTATTGCTTGTTGGGTTCCACACAACTTCCTCGCAGTGTCGCGGAAATTACATGCGCAATAATTATCCTCCTCCAATAATGGGGGTCAAATTTTTACTTTTTCAATCGATTCACTTATCTACTGAGAAACTGTTTTTATTTGGGGAGAAGACAAAATAGCTCTTGAACTGCGATTTTCGTTATTTTTCTTTTCCTTTATGACATTAAGAATTTTTACTTTACACTTCATATGTTTACCCTATTATATTCCCCTTGCACTTTGCTTTGTCCTTTATAGTAACATTGGAACAAAAATTTTATCGGCATGTTTTTTGATCCTAACAGCAAGTTTCCATTTTCCCTTATCCTCTAGTGTCGTTGGCCATGACTATTTGACGAATTGACCGAGTCATGATGTTTGTCCAAGAAGGTGGAGTGAAGAAATAGGAAGCATGGTCCCATTGGTCCTGTCATGTGCGAACATGGCTGTTCTAAGAAGAGCATAGATAATAAAGCATGAGATCTTCAAAGAGTGCAAGGAATTTGTCATGATCATGGTCTCAATCTTAACTTTACATTATTTTCGTGAGTTTGAGAGAAATTTACAGGTAAAATTAACAACCGCAGGGGAGATTAGTATATAATCACAAACATTTGTAGGACTCTATGTTGTACTCGTATGCGAGAAGATTATGAGACATATAATCGCCATCTGCCACCACAAAAAAGAAGCAACATTTAACAAGGACAAGATAATTGGGGAACAAACCGTAGCATTTTGCTTTAAAATGATTTAACAATATTTTATGATTTTCGTAGGATTGTTTTAATGTAACACAAATATGTGTGTCAAAAGCAGAAACATAAAGATTTCTTGATACTTTGATTAAGGGTATTGTCAATGAAGGCTGGACACTCTTTGGTTTGAAATATTATAATGAGATAGATGTGTGCGAACGGTGGAAAATCAAATTTTTGTTCTCTATAACTGCAAGAAATCAAACCTCGCTTTCCAAGGCGAGGAAAAGAAAATTGAAACCTAAACGGAAGACTTGGTTACAACTTCCGTAAATTTGTCTTTATTACTATTCGTCCCGGAGAAACTAATTATGAATTAAATCCGAAAATCAACTTCTGTCGGCAAGGAATGTGTCCTCTCGTTCTTTAAAATTTTCTTTTCCTTTTTCTCCGGTGGCTGTGCTACACTCATAAAGCACACTCATATGAAGAAATAGCTTTCACCTATGGAGGATTCAATTAAACATTGTTATGAATGCTGAAGATACTTTTAATTCATCCATTTTATAAACCATATCAATAATCATTTTAAAAAATATATTTATAATATTATTTATTTTCATAAAATAAAGGAAGCCCTAAGTGAAAATTTGAATTTTCTTTTTCTTTTTCAACTTTATTAGAATGGGGATGACTATAGACCCGGTACATTCTTTTCGGGTTAATTTATATCTATTTATCGATATAAAGGGAGTTCCATTGTAAAACCAAATATATCATTATCTAATTAATTCTCGCGGGGCCACTCGTTTATAGCTTTGCTTTTCGTCCTTTCCCTCCGCGCGTCTGTTCCCCGCTGCCACTCTCTTCGCTGACCACTCGCGCGCGCGCTAGCACACACCCACGCCCCGGTACCCAAATTCTTTTCTCCAAGAGAAGTCATTGAAAAGAGGATCCATGACAACTAGATAAATATCAGCGAGTTTTCAGCAAGTGCCCTGTACATTTCGTTTTACTTGATTTTAGCGAGGAACGTTCAGAGAGAGATCGAGAGAGACCTTAATTTGCAAAGTGAAGCTGCCATGGTGAATTCAGATGCTGGAACGAGGAGTGGCAACGCAGGAAGAGGCCAGTATCAAGTATTCTTGAATTTCCATGGCATAGATACTCGAGATGGATTCACTGGCTTCCTTCATCGAGACTTGAGAAATAATGGTATTCATGCCTTCATAGATAACGAAGGACTTCGAGTTGGTGAAGAAATTGGCGGAGCGCTCCTGCAAGCAATCGACGACTCCCAGATCTACATACCTATCTTCTCACCAAATTATGCTAGTAGCAAATGGTGTCTCCGTGAGCTCAAAAGGATGGTAGACAACAAATCCAAGTCAAAGGAGAAAAAAACTCTACCCATTTTTTACTACGTGAAGCCAGATGATGTTGTTCTTAAAACCGAATCATACAGAGAGGCCATAGGAGAGCTCAAGAAGGAGCACGAGAAGAAGCAACAGGAGAAGTTTCCTCACAAAGTAGAATCCTGGGAGGGAGAATCCTGGGAGGAGGCTCTTAAGAAGGTTGATAAAATCAAGGGCTGGGTGCTGCAACAAGGCGAAAGGTAAGCTCTAAAGATCCCTGACCTTTCTGGCTTTAGAATCAAGCCCGTCTTGTACAAGAGACGTCGGGAGATAAAAATAAATTAGCAAATCTTCACATCTTTGAAAAAAGAAAAAGTACAATCATACCCAAGGGTTATTAAGGGTGAATAAAAGGAGTACACTGTTTTTTTTTGGTTTTTGAGGCATACATGTTAATCTGTATGATTGATATAGCTTTTGTAACTAATGAACTTGCTTCTATTTGTGGCAGCCAAGCCGAACTTGTGGACTCAGTAGTTAAAGTGGTTTTGCAGGAGTTGAAGATACGATATAAGTTTGTGACGAAAGATTTAGTTGGACTTGATGATCGAGTTGCAGAAGTACTGAAATTGTTAGATGTTAACTACAGTGATGAAGTGAGGCTGGTCAGAATTCATGGAATGGGGGGCATCGGTAAAACCACTATAGCCAAGGTGGTCTACAATAAACTTTCTTCTCGCTTTGGAAAGTGTTGTGCCTTCCTTGATGATGTTTGCGAAACTTTAAAGAAGAAGGGTTTAGTCTGGTTGCAAAAGAAGTTACTAACAGATATTGATAGTTCCAGTGCAGCAATAATTATCGGGGATGTTGATCATGGAAGGAAGATGATAGAGAGAATGCTTCGCAGTAAGAAGGTTCTCATAGTTCTTGATGATGTTGATGAGAAAAAACAGATGGAGAATCTAATTGGACAAGATCGGTTGCATCTTGGAACTAGAATAATTATCACCACTAGGAACGCAAGCGTACTGGAGTTTACTAAGCAAAGAATGGCTCCTGAAACGGAGGAAGTGAATTCTGACCCTGCAGTCCGAATTCTGCCGTATGAAATGGTGATGATAAATTTTGACGATGCACTCCAACTTTTCAAGAGGCATGCGTTTCGTGAAGACTCTCTAGCAATGGATTTTGACGATCTTTCAAGAGATATTGTCTCTACTACTGGGTGCCTTCCTTTGGCTCTTGAAGTTATAGGTTCCTCACTTCGTGGAGAGCCTAAAACAAAATGGGAGAATACTTTAAAACGGTTAAGGAAAATACCGCATGAAGATGTGCTAGAGAGATTGAAGATTAGCTTTGACGCCCTAAATGATCATCAGCGCAATATTTTTCTCGATATCGCATGCCTTTTCATCAATGAGGATATTACTAATGCCAAATACATGTGGGAGGCTTGTGAATTTTATCCTGAATTGGAAATTGATGTCCTTGTTAGGAAGTCCTTGATAAAGATAAAGGATGACAAAAATTTTTGGATGCATGACCAATTGAGAGACTTGGGACGGGAAATTGTTCGTCGAAAAAATCCTAAAAATTTCGAGAAGCAAAGTAGGGTGTGGACTAGCGAGGAGTTCCTTGATTTCGTAAGAACCGAAGAGGTTAGAGAACTATCAGGTTCAATTGAAAAAGTGACATCCTGCATTTGAGGATTCAACTTTATGCTCATGATCTTTTCTTCCATTTCATTCATTCAAATTGTAAATAAAATTACTGGTTACCTACAAACTTTAACTAATCATTGCAATTGATTTATTGGCAGAGGTACGAAGATGTTGAAGCGCTTGATCTACATTGGAGTTCTGATATCTCAATTAGCAATGAAGAAATTGGAAGGTTTAAAAGTTTGAGGTTCTTGAGATTAAGTCATGGGGCCATATGTGGGGATTTCACCACCTCTCTACCAAAGTTGAGATGGTTTTCGTGGTATTTTGCCTCTCATCATGTTTGCGGGCCTAGTATGCATTCAAAGAATTTAGTTGTCCTTGAACTTTTTCGCAATAGCTTCCCAGATGATTCGAAAGTATGGGACCTAATTAAGGTATGGTTTCATCTCAATTTATAATAGTTGTCTCATACATTATTTGACTTCTTTTTGTACTTCTTTTTGTAACGGTTATACTTCCTTTTTGCAGATGGCAACCAAACTTAAAAATCTTACTCTTTTTGAATGTCATGGCATTACTAGAACTCCAGACTTATCTAAATGCCTGGATTTGGAAAGATTAACTTTTCATTTCTGTCGAGGATTGAAGGAAATCGACGACTCCATTGGAAAGCTAAAGTGCTTGCTTGACTTGAATATCACCCGTTGTGAGCTCATTGAGCGAGTGTCTGATGAAATTGGAGGGCTGGTGAAGCTTGAACACTTCTCTTTAGAATATTGCTACAAATTGAGCAGACTCCCCACCGTTATCGGCGACTTAGCATCATTAAGGAAGTTGGATTTATCATCTACTGGAATTACAAGCCTACCGGAGTCCATAAAAAATCTACGGTGTTTGTTAGATCTTCGTTTGCGTGGCACTAAGATTGGACAACTTCCGAACTCCATTGGAAAGTTAACATCGCTGTGCACTTTGGATTTGTCAAAAGACGCGACTGATGAAACTATAGATCAATGGGAGTTACCCAAAGCTATTCGAATGTTGGATAAACTGGAGGAGCTTTATCTTGGTCATCGCAATGAGTTGATTGGCGAAATTCCTAGTGAAATAGGACATCTATCCTCTCTAAGAGTCCTAGATTTGTGTAAGACTAGAATCTATCGAGTTCCGGCAACAATTGACAGGCTTTCTCGCCTCTCAACACTTGACTTAACAAGGTGTGATAAGATTACGGAGTTGCCTAAGCTTCCAGCGAGTTTAGTCCATTTACGCGTTAGATCTTGCTCATTGCAGGTGGTCCCAAATCTCTCAAAGCTTACCAATTTAGTAGAGTTGGTCCTATCTGATGGCTCTTATCATCAAGATTCATCAAACTTGAAGCACAAATGTGACTTGGGGTGGATTGGAAAGCTAACCAAACTAAAGAAGTTGGAGTTGTGTCTTCTTAACTTTGATGTGCCGCCTACGGAGTTGGGTCACCTTTCTCTTCTAGAAAATCTTACTTTGTTTAGTCTAAATCTGCAACCCCTCGAGCAGCTACCACCTTCTTTACTTATTTTAAAACTCGACAATTTCAGCTCGATAGGACCGCCACAATCCAACTTGGAAATTCCATCAGTATTGATGCTTTCTTTCTCGCGATTGCAAGAAATTCATCTATATGGGTTTTCGCAATTGCAGGACTTACATTTTTTATTTTGTGACCTTCAGAGCTTATTCATACCATCTAGCTTAAGGGCACTGACTGTTAGTGCATGCCCCAACATGATTGAGATTCATGTTCTTGGTATGTCAGCATTACTGAAGAATTTACAAATCAATCAATGCAAATCAATTGCAAGGATAGTATTATGCGGTGAGGGAGAATCTCTCGGGGTTCTTGATCAATCAGAGTCTTCTTTGAGTGAGTCGACCTATTGTTCACCGGGAGTACTTCTTCTTCCCAATGCCTTAAAGAAACTAGAAGACCTCGATTTGTCATCCTGCAAAAACTTACTTCAGATTCAAGTCATGGGTACACTGTTGTCATTGCAACACATCTTTATTTGCCGTTGTGCTGCTATGGAAAAGTTAACTGGTATATCGAACTTGAAGAACCTTCGCCATTTGTTCATCCTTCGTTGCGCTAAGCTGCGGGTCGTTGAGGGCCTTGACAAGCTAGAGTTTTTGACTAAGTTGGATGTCCAACACTGTCCTTCACTGGAAACATTGCTTGACATATCAAACTCGAAAATATCGGACGAGTGCAAAATATTCATTAAATGGTGCGGGGAGTCACTTGACTGCAGGGAGTCGCTCGCCTCTTCATATTATATTCCTTTCAAGCGTTACAAAGAGATGATGGTTCAACAAGGTGCGCCTCAATCAGAGACAAACAAGGTGAGCCTCGGCCAGGATTTTATCGTAACACCAAAGAATTTCACCTAAAATGCGACTAGATGTAAAATTCTTTTTAACAACTTATTCAAACATAAAGTAGTTAGAAGCATGCCATTGCACATACCTATCATATTCCAAATGAATTTATAGAATGTTCGAGAATTGAATCGACGATGTAAATTTACAAGAAAATATAACAGCCTTCGACCAGTCCATAGAATCATTTATTCACTCGCAAATGTCTAGAATTCTTAAATTTTACCTACCATAACAAACCAAAAGTCGCCATATGAGAGGAGATATCTTATACAGGCAACGTCATTGGCTTTCCTTTCCATTTTCTTTGGTCCCCTCTCTTTGGTCATATTCCTCAATCCATTGACTTTATCTACAATTTCTGTTCATACAGACATTAAAACGGAACTTCCAACTCGTAGACTAAATACAAATGTCTTGTTTCATATAGTGCATATTTATTTTAATTTCCTGCAATAATTCTGTCTTTTCCTTTTGCCTCTAGCGTCAATGCATTCAAGTTTAGTCGCCTGAATGGAAGAAATTCAAGGTTAGAGATTTTCACTTCTGGGCATTCCGAGGGATATGGAAGATAATAATGTGCTTTGTAGAGGAACTTAATTTGGAAAAGTAAAACCGACTTTGAAGGAAGAAAAGGAGAGACTTTACACTACATGGATTACTGAATCATCATCTTTCTGCAGCATATATAGACTCATGATGTCTTGCAGATAGGAGCCATGAGTTTGCTGTACCCTTGTTTGTGAAAAAGGCAAAACCAATGTTAAGAAAAATATTTGTTTGATGACATCTGCATTTTCTCATCCTAGAGTATTGGCTAAAGAAAATCTTATTTTTCATGTAGGGGAGGGCTAAAATGTAAGGGGATGCCGAAGAGCCCAACACCAAGCTTCAGCTTCAGTTCCATCCATTTGCAAGTTCTCAAGATCATGACATTAGCAAAGAGCCTCCCATTGACAATGTCGAAGAAGGGACTTGCCTGGAAATCAAAATCAAATGAGGTAGAAAGACTTGAACCCTTTAAGTATATCACCATTATCGTCTATGTTTTCATGTGTTGTTCTCATGTCACACGGACTGAAGAAGTATATATTGAACTTAATCACAACCTATTTTTACAGGTCTTGATGAATTTTGACACCTATTTTTAAACAAAAAAAAAAAGCAAACAAAAACAAAAAAACAACAAAAGAAAAAAAAAAGGTGAGACGGGTCGGGTCGGGCTGGATTCGACCTTGGCCCGGCCCGCCTCTCTTTCCTTTCTCCCCGCGCTTGGCCCAACCTATCAGCCTTTCCTCCTTCGTGCTGCCCATCCCATTTGTCTTCTTCCTCTTTGATTCTTCACACTCGCAAACCTATAGAAAGGAGAAGAGGCAGCACAGGAAGAGTAGAGCAGGGGAGCAGAGAGGAAAGGAAAAGATAGGAGTGGAGAGAAGCAGAGGGGGCAAGTGCAGAAGATAGGAGAGAGGGGCAGAGAGAGCAGGGAGGAACAGGGAGAAGGCAAAGGAAGACAAACCAGAGGCAGGAGGCAAAAAAGAAGGGGAGGTGATCGGAGAGGGAAAGGAGGGCGAAATAGGAGCAAAACGGAGAAAAGAAGCCCGAGACCCCTTGCCACCACCAGAGAGTTGCCTGTCTGACGCCCTATCGCCACCTGTGAGCCACTGACCGACACCATTCCCCTTGGAACCCAGGTAGGCCTTTCATCGAGATCTTGGTGTGCGTAGTCTAGTACCGAGCCGGTCGGAGCTCCCCCAACCGTTTCAAGCGAGCTCCGGCCACCACCCGTCCCTAGTTGCGTTCGCTATTGCTTTGACATGTGTCCTCAGCAGTCTTGACTTGCGCTCATGCTTTGACTGAGCTCGAAGCCCTCAGTTCCCGAGTGCCCCCCACTTGCTTATCGAAATCCCTAGCCGAAACCTCCATCTATGCCCCTCTGCCTACATCTCCAGTGGGATTGGTAGGCTGCCGGAGGGGACGCCGTCGCTTGGCCGGAGGACGAGCATTGTCCTCCACCCTAATCGAGGTGGCACCATCGTGCCTTGTCTAGAAAACTGCTTGGGCTACACAGCGTCGCCTCTTTTAGCAGTGACTGGGTAGTCGCGGACCAGAGGGGGGCCAGGCCATATCATTGATCTAGCCCACTTGGCCTCTCTTGCCCCGTAGGCCGGCAGCCCAGAGCTGATCTGGGTCATGGGCCTGCGGGGGAGCCCTTTTGCAAGGGAGTTGGACAAAGGCCCGACCATGGCCCATTCGAGCGGGCTGATCGGCCCGCCCCCCCAATCGGATCGGTCCGAGCGGGTTTGACTGACCCGCCTCGACTGGGGTCAGATTAGGGTCTGGTTGGGTCCGTCCCAATATATATTGAAAAAGAATAATACTTTTATTTAAAATAGTAAAAATTTAAAAAATTGAAAAAAATTTCGAAAATCTAAAAATTGTAGGATTTGGTTGGAAATTTCCATGTCTTGCCTTTTTAGTGTAATTAGTTCTTTATTTGCTCATATATTGGTTATATCACATATTTAATTTGCATATTTTATTATGTTTAAATTGCACGTGCTAAAATTTACTGCAATTAGGATTTTGGTTGCAAATTGTTACTTTAATGATTGCGTACCCGCATAATCACCTCACATGTTAGTGGATAGGTATAAAATCAATTAAAAATGCCTGACAAAAATCTTTTCTTTTAAAAGGAACAAGATTAGGTACTGAAAGGGCACTAATTGGTTAATTAGTGTAATCAAGTCCTCGATCCTAGATTCTCCGGTTGCGTAGGAAATGAGGTACACTCTCATGCCTCATTTGGTTTCTAGCCAATCCCAATAGGCTAATGACAACTCCTTTTTGCGAATTTTTAAAGAATACCCCAACGTCACGCGAGTTATGGGCTTGGGAGAGCCCACGCCTAATCATGGGCTTTAGGTCCGTCCTTTAGGCAATACCTTTAAACCTGTTCCTTCCCCCAAGGGGTACCAGCTTGATGACTTTGCTGGGGACTTGGTTTAACCCTTAGAGGACTTAGGTCTAAATCTATCTTGTTCAAAAATAATTTTTGTTTGGCAGCGATGATACCGGGTATATCCCTAACGTGAGTGTTAATTGTTTTTGTAGTTGGGAGTTATAAGGGAATGAGTGATTGTTAACCCCTTGTCTTGTAGGTGTGGAGTTGGGAATAAATGTTGAACTTTTGAAGTGGTGTTTGTTTATAGACTGTTGTGCATGTATTCTCTGCATTGCACTACACCATGACACATTACTTGCTGCCGGACCTTGGCCACATAGGATCACTTAGGATGGTGTTGAGGTAGATACCACTCCGACTACAACCATGTAGTACGAGTTGTCCATCTCAACCCTAAAATTTCTTCCTTAATGTCAAAGGTCCCACCCTAGTCTGCAACCACGCGACAAGAATTGGTTCTTTGACAAAGCTTTTGGGCCATTTAGAGTAGAAATTGAACCACCGTCCCATGTGCATGTCCATGTCATTGGCATTTTCTACTTAATGATGTAGGGTAAGTTTTATGATCCATTTTACTCACAATTTACTTATTTGCTTTCTTTTTGGTCGGTCCATGACAAATTAGGTTGGTCGTAACTTTGGTTGACATATGATGGGAATCAAGAGTCATGTATTTTTGTCTTCAAAATAGCTTCGTTGTTTAGGAGTTCTCCCTCACGTCTTTTCTTGTGTTATCTAACAACTTTGCTTTTAATGAAATGAACGAATTGGGGCGGTTAAATTTTTTTCTTGGGCCGACCACCTGTTTATTTCTTGTGCTTATATATGCTTATTTACCTTTTTGAAAACTAGGTACTAGCCAATCGATTGTCTTCTGTCGGTCGTCGACACAGCCAAGTGGAGATCTCTGATTCGCACTCGCGCGAAAGCGACGATGGACAATGAAGACACCGACACCTGCATGGCTAAGATGGAGGACCAGTTGGCCCAACTTATTGCGATGATGCTTGAGATAAGCCAAAAGCTTAAAGAGCCCCCTGTCGCAACTATCGCCGGGACATCCACTCCAACCTCATCAGGACACACTCTCCCATTGATGGGAGACCCACACGTTGCCGACTTTCTTGGAAGGGAAACTGCTAGAGAAGCCCCTTTTGTCACGCTAATCATCGTCAACTTAGATCCTCATAGGAAGGAAGAGCCAACATCCTGCTTAGATGGAGAGAGTGAAAAGTGCCTGGCTAAGATGGAGGAGTGACTGTGCGCCTTGCAAGGATACGAGTTGAAAGGAGCCGACAAGCTGTCCTGTATACGAAGACGAACTTTCCCGAGACTTTCCAAAAGCTTGAATTCATGAGGAAGTATGATGGAACAGGATGCCATAAGACTCACCTTAGGTACTACTTGAGGAAAATGGCTCGCTATGTTGACAACATGCTCTTCCTCATTCACACGTTCCAAGATAGCTTAGAAGGCATCGCCTTGACGTGGTTCATCGCACTGGACATCGAAGAGTTCACTAGTTGGGAGGACTTGCCAATGAATTCCTGCATCAATATAGGTTTAACACCGATCTTGCCCCCACGAGGGAAGAGTTGACCCACGTAGAAAAGAAGAGGAATAAATCATTTGAGACCTTTGCGCAAAGGTGGAGAACCATGGCCTCACAGGTGAAGCCGTCCTTGAGAAGGAAATGAAATAGCTATTCCTTAAGACATTACTACCTGAATACTTCCAAGGATTAGTGTACTTAGGATGCTGGACTTTTTCACAACTGGTAGATGTGGGTGAAGGAGTCGAGTGGGCAATCATCGAGGGAAGGATATCTATCAGAAGTGCTAAGAAATTCCTGGCGAGTAAAGATAAGGAAGCTGTGGTTGAAGTAGCGCTGGTGCAAGAGCCATTTCTCTCTAGGTCACCGTCAACACCCACACATAAGCCTGTAATGGCTCGAGGGAACTCATCCCGGGCAAATGACAAGGGCAAGAGATCCATTTGAAGGGAATTTTCCCTGTTACCACGGCCGTTGTTGAAGCTGTTGCCCATGCTTCTCGAAAAGAGGATGGTTGTGAAGGAGGTACCTAGGGATAGCACCACAAAGTTCGCCGGTTCAATGTGACCAAGAATTGTGAGTACCACATGGGAGAAAGAGGGTATGACGTGGACAATTGCCATGTGCTGAAATACAAAGTCTAGCAACTACTAAATGGAGGCATCTTAACTTTCAAGGAAGTTCAGCCTAACGTGTAACAGAACCCCTTACCAAATCATGCAGAGGGAGTGAATTCAATTTTCGAGGAGGACATCATATGCACCATTCTGATGTGCGAGGAAGCTGAGTCCTCCAAAGTCATAGTTGTCCCTTCAGAGTAGGGTAGTTCTCATTCAGCTTAGTCTTATATCTTATGTCCAATCCCCTATGTGGGATCTTATTGTTATTTCTTTCTTGTCTATGTTGTTCATAGCATGAACTATGGTCAGCCTCGATCTTAAGCCATTGGTTGAGGGTCGTGTGTGTTAAAATACAGCCTTATCTTTCCTCATTCAATAATGTAGATGCATGTTTTATTAAGGACATGTGGAAGCATATCAAACTCGTCCTATGATGGTCGTTGAGGCCTGAGCCTCCACATGCTCCCAAGTTTGACTGTTTTGCAAGGACGAGGATATCCGAGGATATGAAGATGAGTTCCTAAAACTTTTTACAAAAATACTTTAAAAGATTTTTCGAAAACAACATACATTATCTTTATTGTTGACATGCTCTAACTTATCTCATCGCATCCCAGGCATTTCATTATGCATAATCATAATAAGGACTCATGTGACCCGGATGTGCATGAAGAAAGTCTCAGGTTCCAATGACATTGACGATGATCAGGAAGGGATCGAGCGTGAATAGAATCGACATGAGTAAACACTGATGCAGTCCAGAAATATTTTCCATGAATGAAATCAATGCCGCGGAGCCACTTCATGCACAATCCGAGTCACATAGCATCATGCATAACATCGTAGATATCATGCACATGTTACATATACGCATATCTACTTGTGTTTCAGGCACTTATTGTTCGATGAGGAAATGGTGGAGGAAAGAGTCAACTGAAGGACCCATCAAGTCTCCACACAAACGGTTGAATATCTTTTCTTCTTAAATGAGAGGTAAACTAAGACGATATAAAAAAAAAAAAATGCATGGCATCATTCGTATGACCTATTTCCAGTGTCATTATGCATGCTTCATGTTGGAGAACATCGAGAAATGGGGCTCATAAAAATGATTTTATTTGGGCAAAAATGTGAAATGTTAACCATGCCAAACAAGAAGTGCTTATGATGAAGAAATGCAAGCCATTTCCAAACACATCCTTGAAACACTTTTGAGAGTTGAGTAAAAAGCAACCTTCTCTTAGGACGAAGGATTCATTTGCTTTGAGTGCGAAGATTGAAATGATAAAGGCGTTTCCTTCATCAATCCCAAGCATTGCACAAATCTCTTGCGACCCCTTTAGGCCGAATGAAGATGATCCTTCAAAGTACCCCTGTCGAGAATGACCCTACATTGGGGCAGCATAGGAGGTTACGGTCGTGCTATAGAGCGAAAGATTGAGAAAGATTATATTACTTTCACTTGCATCAATCTTTTGGTGATAGCTTCAAAGGAATTCTCATCAAAGCTTGACTCATCCTAAGGTGAAGAAGAGCATTTTCTTCTCTACCCAAACATTGATACCCATTGCTTTAACCAATTTGGGCCTGATTATTCATTTCTAAATCCCGAGCGGCGATCATCTCCCTTCACTGGGACAAGGCATAAGAATTGATCACATCCAATTGATATTTACAAGAAAATGTGAAAAGCATCTTGAAAGTTATAAGAGCTCCAAAAGTTCAAAGAAACAAAAGTTCAACAAAATTAAGGGGCATGAAAAAAGCAATATGCCTGGTAAAAGCAAGGCCAATGCCTATCAAGAAAAAGAGCCAAAAGGTTGCATGTTATGGGAAAGAAAATTATCAAAGTCCAAGTGTTTGCATAAAAAAAAATCATTGCAAGAGCAAAATAAATTAGAGAGAGGAGCAAAGCTCCCATGCATAAATGATTAGTCAATGGACTTTCGAGATATACTGTGTTTCAAAAGCTAATTGATTTCGAAAGATTGAGTGACCTGGTCACGATACCATGATGATCACCGACTCTTAAAAACCCTCTTGAAAATTTTAAGCCTTTCGAGCCTTTCCCGAGCCAACATTACAATCATCTTCCGAAGTCTTTTCTGATTGGGATGGTTTGAGTGAAAATGAGAATGTCACAAAGAAGCTACTGCTTGAAGGAGTGGAAGCAATTCTATTTTGTCTTATCTTCCAAGTTCTTGACTTGTAAACCCGATGAAGATAGCGACAAATGTTCATTTTTTTCGCCTCAAAGCAGTGATCCCTTTGTGTAAGCCCATGACCAAACCTATATTGCGGTCATTTCAAAAGATCTTTTTGATTGTTTA
This sequence comes from Eucalyptus caleyi, assembly GCA_014182885.2. NCBI lineage: Eukaryota > Viridiplantae > Streptophyta > Magnoliopsida > Myrtales > Myrtaceae > Eucalyptus > Eucalyptus caleyi. The sequence continues at coordinate 37,150,719 of CM024468.2, read as the reverse complement.
GATTGTGTTCATCACGAATGTTTATGAAAGTCTTTGATATGGGTTATGTGAGATACCCTTAGCAATTAATTACTTCCCACGCGAATGGATGGGATCAAGCAGCCATTTTATCAAGTGTGTGTGAGAAATCCTTTTTGACTAAGACACTCTAGTTTGGCATACTTAATGAGTTTTTTTAACGAGTCGTAGCCATTATGATAAGAACTTGACTCCTAGAGAATTTGATGATTAATGATACATCCCCAACCAAGATGATAGTTTTGCGCCACATGATGCTGATTGACATCGAATATATATTTTTTAAAGCAGTCGAACTTAGCTTGGTTAGCTTGTTCAATTAATGCTGCAATATTGCCAATACATCTCTTGATGACGTTCTTAATGACATTTGCTCAAGTTGAGTTTGACAAGATTCCCCAGTGAAACCATGCAGTTTCCGAGGGATTAGCAGATACTTCCCTAAAGACTACAAGATTCATGGTCAGCCTTAAACCATGCCGTTTACATGGTTAGTAGGTCTATCCTTAAACCACATGGTTCGTGGGTCTATCCTTAAACCACACGGTTCGTGGGTCATCCTTAAACCACAAGGTTGGTGGGTCTATCTTTAAACCATACGGTTCGTGGGTCATCCTTAAACCACAAGGTTGGTGGGTCTATATTTAAACCATACGGTTTGTGGGTCATCCTTAAACCACATGGTTTGTGGGTTTTTTCCTTAAACCACAAGGTTAGTAGGTCTATCTTTAAACCACACGGTTCATGGGTCTATTCTTAAACCACACAATTCGTGGGTCATCCTTAAACCACAAGGTTGTTGGGTCTATCCTTAAACCATACGGTTCGTGGGTCATCCTTAAACCACATGGTTCGTTGGTCTATTCTTAAACCACAAGATTGGTGGGTCTATCCTTAAACCACACTTTTAAAATGTTCGTGAGTCTATCTTTAAATTGTGATTTTCAAGAGGTTCATGGTCAACCTTAAACCATGTCATCTACAAGGTTTGTGGTTAGCCTTAATCATGTCATTTCCAAAGGTTCATGGTTAATCTTAAACTATGTCGTCTACAAAGGTTCATTGGTTTTCCTCAAATCATACATTTCCAACCCGGTCAAAACCCGTTGTTATACGGTAAGATCTCATTTCTTTCCTTTTTTCTTACGACATGGCGTGCTTCTGTAGCCTGAGGTCTTTCATTTTTCTTATGACATGGTGTGATTCTGTTGCCCGGGGTCTTTCATTTTTCATATGACACGGTAGGCTTCTGTAGCTCGGGGTCTTTCATTTTTCTTACGATACAATGTGCTTCTATAGCTTGGGGTCTTTCATTTTTCTTATGACATGTCGTGCTTTTGTAGCCCAGGGTCTTTCCTTTTTCTTACGACACGGCATGCTTTTATAGCTCGGGGTCTTTCATTTTTCTTATCACACGGTGTGCTTCTGTAGCCTGGGGTCTTTCTTTTTTCTTATGACACGACGTGCTTTTGTAGCCTGGGGTCTTTCTTTTTTCCTATGATATGGAGTGCTTCAGTAGCCTGAGGTCTCTCTTTCTTCTTACGACACGACATACTTCTATAACTCGGGGTCTTTCCTTTTTCTTACGACACGGCGTGCTTCTGTAGCCTAGGGTCTTTCATTTTTCTTACGACACGACGTGCTTCTGTAGCCCGAGGCCTTTCATTTTTCTTATGACACGTCGTGTTTCTTTAACTCGGGGTCTTTCATTTTTCTTACCACACGGCGTGCTTTTGTAGCCCAGGGTCTTTCATTTTTTACAATACGGCGTGCTTCTGTAGCCTTGGGTCTTTCATTTTTCTTACAATATAGCGTACTTCTGTAGCCCGAGGCCTTTCGTTTTTTCTATGACATGGCATGCTTTTGTAGCCCGTGGTCTCTCTTTCTTCTTACGACACGACGTGCTTTTGTAGCTTGGGGTATTTCCTTTTTCTTACGACACGACGTGCTTCTGTAGCTCGGGGTATTTCCTTTTTCTTACAACATGGCGTGCTTCTGTAGCCCGGGGTCTTTCCTTTTTCCTATGACACAGCGTGCTTTTGTAGCCCAGGGTCTCTCTTTCTTCTTATGACACAGCGTGCTTCTGTAGCCTGGGGTCTTTCTTTTTTCTTACGACACAGTGTACTTCTGTAGCCCGTGGTCTTTTCTTTTTCTTATGACATGGCGTGCTTCTGTAGCCCGGGGCCTTCTCTCTTTCCTATGACGTGGTGTGCTTTTGTAGCCCGGAATCTCTCTTTCTTCTTACGACACGACGTGCTTCTATAACCCGGGGTTTTTCTTCCTCTTATTAACATGATGCGCTTCCATAGCTCGACCTAATAAGAGCCTATGCACCTAGGGTCTCTACCATTGAAATAATTTAGGTGTCTTCCGTCTTTGAATGCAACCTCTTCAAGGCTACATTCAAAGAGGGGTAGCTGTTGACTCCTATTATTTTTTTAAAAAAACAACAACAAAAGAAAAAAAGGTGAGAGGGGTCAGGTTAGGTCGGATTCGGCCTTGGCCCGGTCCGCCTCTCTTTCCTTTCTCCCCGCACTAGGCCCAGCGCCACATCCTTTCCTCCTTCGCGTGGCCCATCCCATCTGTCTTCTTCCTCTTTGATTCTTCACGTGCGTAAACCTGCAGAAAGGAGAAAAGACAACATAGGAAGAGTAGAGCAGGGGAGCAGAGAGGAAAGGAAAAGACAGGAGCAAAGAGAAGTAGAGGGGGCAGGCGCAGAAGATAGGAGAGAGGGGCAATGAGAGCAAGGAGGAATAGGGAGAAGGCAGACGAAGACAAACTAGAGGCAGGAGGCAAAGAAGAAGAGGAGGTGACCAGAGAGGGAGAGGAGGGCGAAACAGGAGCAAAACGGAGAAAGGAAGCCTGAGACGCCTTGCCACCATCGGAGAGTTGCCTATTTGACGCCCTATCATCGCTTGTGAGTCGCCGACCGACGCCAACCACTGCCATTCCCACTAGAACCCAAGTAGACCTTTTATCGAGCACCTAGTGCACGTAGTCTAGTACCGAGCCGGTCGCAGCTCCCTCGACCGTTTCGAGCAAGCTCCGACCACCACCCGTCCCCCGTTGCATTCTCTATTGCTTTGACATGCCTCCTCAGCAGTCTTGACTCGCGCTCGGGCCTCGATCGAGCTCGAAGCCCCTGGTTCCCAAGTGCCCCCCACCTACTCGCTGAAATCCCCAGCCAAAACCTCCATCTCCGCCCCTCTACCTACAACTCTAGCGGGATCGGTAGGCTGCCAGAGGGGATGCTGTTATCTAGTCGGAGGACGAGAATCGTCTTTCGCCCCAATCGAGGCGGCGCTGTTGTGCCCTGGCCGAAGATTCGCCCGAGTTGCACAGCATCGCCTCTTTTGGCCGCGACTGGGCAGTCGCAGACCAGAGAAAGGGGCAGGCCAAGCTAGGCCAGATCATTAATTTGGCCCGCTGGGCCTCTCTCGCCCCGTTGGTTGGCAGCCTAGAGCTGGTTTGGGTCGTGGACCTGCAGGGGAGCCCTTTTGCAAGGGGGTTGGGCCCACAATTGGGCAAAGGTCCGACCAACCATGGTTGGGCCTGGCCCATTCGGGTGGGTTGACCGGCCCGCCCCCCTCAATTGGACTAGTCTAGGCGGGTTTGACCAACTCGCCCCGACTAGGGTCAGACTCGAGTCTAGTCAGACTAGACCCGACCCAGTTCGACTGGGTTAGACTCGAGTTCATCCCAAATATATATATATATACGAAAAAAATAAAAAAATAAAAATTATATTTTTAAAAATAAAAATTAAAAATTTTTAAAAAATCTAAAAATTGTAGGGTTTGGTTGGAACTTGCCATGTCTTGCATTTTTAGTATAATTAGGCCTTTATTTGCTAGTATATTGGTTATATCGCATGTTTAACTTGCATATTTTATTATGTTTAAATTGTATGTGCTAAAGTTTATTGCAATTAGAATTTTGGTTGTAAATTGTTACTTTAATGATTTTATACCTGCATGATCACCTCACATGTTAGTGGATAGGTATAAAATCAATCCAAACTGCATAACAAAAATATTTTCTTTTAAAAGGAACATGATTAGGTATTGAAAGAGTACTAATTGGTTAATTAGTGTAATCAAGTCCTCAACCCTAGATTCTCTGGTTGCGTAAGAAGTGAGGTACACTCACATGCCTCACTTGGTTTCTAGCCAACTCCAATAGATTAGTGACGACTCCTTTTTGTGAATTTTTTAAGAATACCCCAACGTCACGCGAGGTATGGGCTTGGGAGAGCCCGTACCTAATCATGGGCCTTAGGTCTGTCCTTTAGGCAATACCCTTAAACCTGTTCCCTTCCCCGAGGGGTAGGTCACGACAATGAACTTGCTCGACCAAGAAAATTTTTCGATAGGTTAAGATATGCTTAGTGAGCATATTGGAATGTGTTTGCAACTGTGAATTTCCTTAGCTTTAAAGCTGAAATTTTTGGAAGTTCAAAAGAGGAAGCATATGAAGGACAATTGAGAATCCATGGAGATGGAAAGAAGAACTAAGTGATGGCTTTGAAAGATAAATTTTAGACTCCTCTTGATCAAAAACTCAGAGGCAACTACAATCGAGGGACAATTTTTCCATAAACAAGAACTCATGTTGCATGGGATATAGCTCTGCATTAGGGATTCATTGACCATTTATCTGAGGTAAGTCTTTCTCCAAATGAAGTACGCTGCCCCTCTTTGAGTGAGTGTTTGAAGAGGTTCCACTCAAAGACAAAATTGATACCTGTAATTTTTAGTCGACTTCACTTTGGAAATAGAAAGAGATAAAAGTACCGATATTTGGTTAGGGACGTACCTGACACTTACCTTTGCTCATCAAGGTATTTGAACTCTTGTTGGGGTTTATTCACTCTATCCCTCTCTCTCTCTCTCGTGGAATGGAATGAAAGGAATGAAATTACTAAATGAAAAATGTATGGTTTAAGGATAACCACTAACCTAGAAACAAGGTTCAAGGATCACCTAAAACATAAAAGACAAGGTTTAAGGATCACCTATAACCTAAGAAATAAGGTTTTAAGGATCACCTAGAATCTAAAGGCAAGGTTTAAGGATGATCTAGAACCTAAGAGATAAGGTTTAAGGATGACCTAAAACCTAAGAGACAAGGTTTAAGGATAACCTAGAACCTAGGAGACAAGGTTTAAGGATAACCTAGAACTTAAAGGCAAGGTTTAAGGATAACCTAGAATCTAAAGACAAGGTTTAAGGATAACCTAGAACCTAAGAGACAAGGTTTAAGGATAACGTAGAATCTAAAGACAAGGTTTAAGGATAACCTAGAACCTAAGAGGCAAGGTTTAAGAATGACCTAGAACCTAAAAACAAGGTTTAAGGATGACTTAGAACCTAAAGATAAGGTTTACGGATGACCTAGAACGTAAGAGATAGTTTAAGGATGACCTAGAACCTAAAGACAAGGTTTAAGGATGACTTAGAACCTAAGAGGCAAGGTTTAAGGATGACTTAGAACCTAAGAGGCAAGGTTTAAGGATGACCTAGAACCTAAGAGGCAAGGTTTAAGGATGACCTAGAACCTAAGAGGCAAGGTTTAAGGATGACCTAGGACCTAAGAGACAAGGTTTAAGGATAACGTTGAACCTAAAGACAAGGTTTAAGGATAACTTAGAACCTGAGAAACAAGGTTTAAGGCTGACTAGGAACCTAAAACAAAGGTGTATGGTTTAGGGTTATCAAAACCAAAAGTAAGGATTATGGTTTAAGATGACCAAAAAACGGTTCACTGAGGAACACATATTTTGAAAAAGGGTTTCGAGATTGCTTGAGAGCCAATCTTACGAAATGATGTCGATTGTCAAATCCCTTTAGAGAAGATTTTAGCAAAATGAGATTTGATTAACCATCTAAAGGTTAAGTCAAATATGGGAAAACTGTTTAAATCTCACTAGAGAAGTCTCACTCAACCTATGTCTAAGGCTTTCGGAAACGTTCACGGTGAATACAATCCATTGATCAAAAGGTCTTTTGAAGAGACCGTAATGATGGCTTGGTCATGGGCTTACACAAAGGGTATGTACTTTGAGGCCAGGAAATGAATATTCAAACAGTATCTTCATTAGGTTTATAAGTCAAGAACCTTGAAGATAAGATAAGATAGGATTGCTTCCACTCCTTCTAGCGGGAGCTCCTATGTGATACTCTCATTTTAACTTGAACCATCCTAGTCACAAGATACTTTGAATAAGGGTTGTAATGTTGGTTCGGGTGAGGCTTAAAAGGGCTTGAAAAATTTTCAGATATCAAATGGTTAAAAGTGAGTGATTATCTAGGCATCGTTACCATCACATGATTTTTCATAAATTTGACTCTTGAAATTTAACCTATCTCAAGAGTCCTTTTGACTATTTGTCTTGAGACATGAGAGCTTCACTCTCTGTTCTAATGACATTGCTCGCCATACATTTTCTTCTGCAAGGCTTTTCTTTTGTTTTTCAATGGATGGTCTTTTGCATGACCATTGATTTTGCTCTTTTTTGCATTTTTGCTTTTCTTTGCATTTTTTTCATGGGCATTGGCCTTGCTTTTATCAGGCACACTACTTTTTCATGCCCCTTAGTTTTCACTCTCTCTTGAGTATCTAGAACTCTTGAGTGGCATCTATAAACATTACCAATATTCTCAATTTTGTTAGTAGATCATGTACCTTGCCCTAGTGTGGGGAGATAATCATCACATGGGGTTATGAAAGAATTGTATAAGGCTCAAGTTGGCTAAGCAAAGGGTAATTGGGTTTGTGGTAGTGAACGGAATGCTCTTCGTCACTTTGGAATGCTTAGAGTTTAGATAAGAAATCACCTGAAGCTAGCACAAGAAGATTGATGCAAGTGAAAGCAATAAAATCTTTCTTAATCTTTTGCTCCATAATTTTCAACTGACCCCTATCTTGCCTCAATGTGGGGTTGTCCTTGACAGGGTTATTTTGGAAATGCTCCATATTTGGCTCAAAGTGGCTTGCAAGGGTTATCAATAGTGTTTGGGATTGAGAAATGAAATGTCTTAATAATCTCAAACCATGTATTCACTATGAATGAACCCTATGCCCTAAGACATGGTTCCTTTCACTCAATTCTCTCAAGGAGTGTATAAGGACATGTTTGGTAAAGAGGTTGCTTCTCATCATTTTAGGCATTGCCACTTGGCATATTTAACAATCCTTTTCAGGTTTTCCAAAGCACACTTTGATTAAATTCAACTCCTTGAAAAATGGAAATGTAATGAAATTTTGTTTGAAAAGACATGTTTCCTTGACCCTACTAGGGAGACTTTTGGAAATAAGGTTAAAAAAAATTTGTGGACAGAACAAGCTTTGCTCAGCATAAGGGTTCATTTCTAGAGTTCTAGCTGTACTTCTAGAATTCTAACTTACTTTAAAGTTCTAACTGACTCTTTTGGCATTCTAAGAGACAATGTCATTTCTAAGTTCTAAAGAAGATGGGCAATTTTTGAAATTTTTGCATTTCTGAGATGAACCTCTTGTGGACAGATAGAATCTTCATTAGAGATCCTGCAAATGAACAAACATGTATATGCAATATGTATGCATGAGATGCATGATGCAAACATCCTAAAGTGGCTTGGATTCAATCCAAAAGTGGCTCAAAGGCCTTTCACTTTATTCATGGATAATACTTTTTGACAGCATCGACATTTACAAGTCTTGGCAATTCTTGACCATCCATTTCTACAAGGATTAGTGCCCCCACCAAGTAGCACTTTCTTTACAATATATGGACCTTCATAGTTTGGAGTAAACTTCCCACGAGGATCTAGAATGATAGGTAAGACCTTTCTCAAGACAAGATCGTTGATCTCGAAATGTCTTGGCCTAACCTTGCGGTTGAACGACCTAGCTACTCTTTTCTGATAACTTTGTCCATGGCATAAAGCTTTTACCCTCTTTTCATCAATCATATTGAGTTGTTCAAACCTTTGTTGAACCCATTCAGCTTCAGAGAGCTTGATTTGAGAAAGTACCCTCAGTGAAGGGATTTCCACTTCCAAGGGTAATACAACCTCCATCCCATAAACCAATGAGAATGGTATTGCCCCAATTGAAGTGCGAATTGAAGTTCGGTAAGCAAGCAAAGCATATGGTAACCGATCATACCAATCACGATAATTTTCCGCTGTTTTTGCTAAAATCTTCTTGATGTTCTTATTTGCCGCTTCCACAGCTCCATTCAATTGTAGGCGGTAATGAGAAGAATTCAAATGGCGAATGTGGAATCCTCCAAGTAATTCATCTACCACCTTATTGTTCAATTTGATCCATTGTCAGTGATGATCGCTTTAGGAACTCCATATTGAGCGATGATATCACGATGGATGAACTTTGCCACACTCTTTGCAGTAACATGGACATAAGAACTGGCTTCAATCCATTTGGTGAAGTAATCAATGGCTACTAAGATACAATGGTGTCCATTCGACGCTTTAGGATTAATTGGTCTGATGATGTCGATGCCCCACATTGAAATAGGCCAGGACTTGGACATTTGATGTAGCTCATTAGGAGGAGCATTGATTTTGTCTCCATAGACTTGACATCGGTGACAGCACCTCACATGTTGAATACAATCGGCTTTCATGGTCAACCAATAGTAACCAAGCCCCATGATTTTTCTAGCCAGGAGATGACCATTCATATGAAGGCCACACTCTCCTTCATGTATTTCTTTCATCAGGAGCTTAGCTTCTTGTGCATCCACACACTTCAATAAAACTGAATCGAAAGACCTTTTATAAAGGGCTCCTCCACTAAGGAAGAATTTGGATGCCAACTTCATCTAGTATTTTTTATCATTGGCTTGACTCCCTTGGGGGAATTTGCCTTCTCGAAATTAATTCATGATATCATAATACCAGGGTTGACCATCAGGTTCCACTTCTATCATCAGGCAATAAGCAAACTTTTTTAAAATGTCGATTTGTAAAGGATCAACGCTCAAACCATCAGTTACTTGCAACATTGAAGATAAAGTTGCCAAGGCATCAGCAATCTGATTTTGTGATCTCGATAGATAATCAAAAGAGATTTCATCAAATTCTTTGACCAAGTCTTTGAGATATTCGTGGTAAGGAATCAACTTTGCATCTCGTGTTTGCCATTCACTTTCCGTCTGGAGAATGATGAGTGCAGAATCACCATAAACTTGAAGCTTTCTGACTTTCATATTGATGGCTAATTGCAAACCAAGGATGCAAGCTTCATATTCAGAAATATTATTGGTACAAGGAAATACTAACTTTGCAATTACTGGATAATGTTGACCTTCTGGAGATATTAAAACCGCCCTAGTGCCAAAACCAGAAAGGTTAACTGCACTATCGAAATACACGGTCCACTTGTCACACTGCCCTAATGCCAGAACTAGAAAGGTTAACTGCACCATCAAAATACATGGTCCACTTGTCAGGTGAGACCAAATAAATCTGTTTATCGATTTCATCCCAATCATTAGATTTCCCGGGATTTTCAACTAACATATTAACTATGGCTTGCCCTTTGACGAACTTTTGTGACATGCTTTGAATATCAAACTCATAGAGTAATATTTGCCATTTAGCAAGCCTTCCAACCAATGCAAGCTTCTCCAAAAGATATTTGATCGGGTCATTCTCAGTCACCAAAAGGATGCGGTGATGAAGAGTGTATTGCCTCAGTAGGTGTAAAACCCAAATCAAGGCTACACGAGTCTTTTCTACTTCAGGATATCGGATCTCGAAAGTAGTAAACTTCTTACTGAGGTAATACATGGCACGTTCTTTTCCATCCCTTGGTCCTTTTTGTGCTAACATGGCTCCTAAAGACTCTTTGTGAATGGTGAGATACAAGATCAGAGGCACGCCTTAGATAGGCGGTACAAGTATAGGAGATTGCGAAAGATATCACTTAAGTTCTTCAAATGATTTATGACATTCTTCATCCCAGTTGACCTTGGCGTCCTTTTTTACCAGCTTGAAGAATGGCTTAGAAGTTTCTAACAATTGAGAAATAAATCTCACAACATAATTCAATCTTCCTAGTAAGCTTCAGACTTCCTTAACAATAGAAGGAGGCTTTAGATCACATATGGCTTTCACCTTAGAGGGATCTATCTCGATACCCTTGTTACTAACCATAAATCCAAGAAGCTTCCCAGACTTTGCCCCAGATATGCATTTTGCGGGGTTAAGCCTTAGCTTGAATTTCCTCAATTGATCAAATAGTTTTCTTAAGACTTCAACATGATCTTCACATTGTCTTGACTTTGCAATCATGTCTTCAACATAAACTTCAATCTCCTTATGCATCATGTCATGGAATAGTGTTACCATGGCCTTTTGATATTTTGCCCCTGCGCTCTTTAAGCCAAAGGGCATAACTTTGTAGCAAAATGTTCCCCATGGGATGATGAATGAAATTTTAGTCTTTTCTTCCTCTTTCATCCGGATTTGGTTATAACAAGAAAATCCGTCCATGAAGGAAAACAGTTTGAATCCAGCAGTACTGTCAACCGAGACATCAATGTGTGGCAAAGGAAAATCATCTTTAGGGCTTGTCTTATTTAGGTCACGGTAATCAACACAGACTCAGACCCGTCCATCCTTCTTCATAACTAGGACTATATTAGCAATCCAATCAACATAATGAGTGACTTCAATGAAACCAACATTTAAGAGCTTCATGATTTCTTCATCAATCTTTTTCAACAACTCAAGTTTCGTCCTTCTGAACTTTTGCTTCTTCGGCGAAATATTAGGATCAAGTGGTAACGCATGTTCCACGATCTCAAGGTCTAAACCCGGCATATCGGTATGTGACCAAGCAAAAACATCTTGGTACTCTTTAAGAAGTCCAATTAATCTATTAGCATCTGCTTGAGAGAGACTTGCCCTAATATTGGTTTCTTTAGGGTTATCTGAATCTCTTAAATTCACAATGATTGGTTGTTCGGTGGTAGGAGGTTTAGACTCTTCATGTTTGAGCCATTCCTTTTCAATAACTTGATGATCATCCTCATTCTCTGAGTCGGAATAATCCGGTTTGTCAAAATCTTTTGAATGCGAATCCGAGCCATGCAAATCACTATCATGATGTGAAATGTCATGCCTGAGATGCAATCAAGAAATGGTAAGTATATATACATATAAATGAATGCAATGTATGTAAATGTCATGAAAAATTTATTTTTAAATTTAAGTTTTCGAAAAAATTTATTTGGAACTAGCCCTCATGTCATTGGACATCCTCGTTTCACTAAAACATTTTGAAACTATAGATCGTGTGGAGACTCGGGCCTCAAAGCATCATCATAGAACTGATTTGGGAAACCTCACACATCTATTAACAAAATGTGAATTTTATTGATATGCAAAAACTGCATTACAACGTATATCATCTTGGATCTATAGAGTTTATGATCTAGATTATTACGAGTGGAAACGAATGAAATGAATGGAATTCCCTCGCAGGAGAAAAATGAAGGGAATACGACTAAAAATGAAATGCAAGAACTAGAAACATCCCTTATACAGTGGAAATTGTAGGCTCTTCATCTTCACTAATAGTGCCAACCAAACCATCTTCAAACAAATCAGCAGAGTGGTAGACATTGACCTCTTCTTCTTGCAAGAACCTTGGTGGACCAGAAAAGAAATCCTTCAAAGGTGGAGGCAAGAGAAGTTGGTAGCTCTTACCTTTAATGTTTGGGCCTTTATGATTACCTTGATCCTTACGGTCGCCATGATAACCTAGGCCTTCGCGTTTATTGATCTTGGCCACCTTAATGGGATTTGGCATGCCTTAGGCGAGCTTACCCAAACCTTTCCCAATAGCAAAATCATTCTTGAGTAGTTCTTTACTCGACATTAAGGATGCCTTTGAGAATTGGGGCTTCCTGATGATCGACCCAATAGGCACATGAGTGACAGACACCATCTCAAACGAGTGATAGCTCGACTCTCCCTTGACCTTAGGTTCGATGAAAGGTATGGCGGTGTTATGGAAAGTTTCCACATCTCTTTCACATCGGAGAGTCATGATCTTTCCATCAATGGGGAGTTTCATCATTTGATGAAGACTGGAAGGAATGATTCCTACCACATGGATCCACGGCCGTCCCAATAGTAGGCTAAAGTTACTAGAAATATCAAGTACTTGAAATTTTTGAGTGATGGTAATAGGGCCAATCGTCAGTGGTAAGTTGATTTCCCCTATTGTTTCTTTTCTCATCCGATTGAAGGCTCGGATGGAAATCTTTGGAGGGGAGACATTTTCCATTCCTATCCCAAATTGACGGAGGGTGGATAAATGGCAAATGTTCAAGGTAGAACCATTATCGACCAGGACCCTCGAAATCCTAGTCCCAAAATGTTGAGCGGACACATATAGCGCTTTAGTGTGTGCCTGGCCCTCAGGAGGGAGGTCTTTCTTAGAGAAGGTAATTTCATCTCTAAGAAGTATAGTACCCACAAACTCCTCCAACTGTACTTCTCCAATGGTCTCGGGCACATGGACTTTATTTAAAATTTTGAGGAGAGCATTTCTGCGCTTTTCAGAGATCTTGAAAAGCTCCAATAGGGAAATCTGCATAGGCATCTTGTGCAATTGGTCTATCACTTCTGCCTCACTTGTCTTGAGTGTTTTGAGGAGTTGTTTAGCTTCCTCATCAGTTATGGCATTCTTTTCCACACCTTCACATGGTGGGTAGATTCAACTTGATCGAGTGATGGCGTCGATTTCATTTGTATTATAGTTCCAAGGGACTGCCTTAGTGTCATAAGTAGGAGTCACCTTAGTATTGGAACATTCACCAACTTCTGGTGGCAATTCAATCACAACAGGTCCAAAACCCGTGCTTGAGATCTTCATGGCTCCAAAATTGTCAACTAATGAGCTGACTTCGTTGATGCCCTTGTCAGTTGTATTAGCCCGATGGGGAATTTTCTCCTTGGTCAGATCAATCTCAATAGGCTCAATCATAGCCATGAAGTTGTCCCTAATTCATCTCCCCATCCATTATGGATGATGTCTTTGGGGTTTTGAAAGTAACTCGGAGGAGGAGTATACTTGAACATAAAGTCGTACTTCCTACTTGGTTGTCCCAAGGTGTCCACCACTTCACCTCTCTCACAGGCTTTCCTTACGAACTCACAATCCGAACAAGAAGTTTTGAATTCATCCTCATCCTCGTCATAGGAGTAGACCTCTTTATCTTTTTGCAAAGTTGAAGTAGGTCTTCTTCATCATCCCATCCACTAGCGACAATATCCTTCATGTCAACAAAGAAACTTGGTGGTGGTGTGAACTTCACCTTAAAGTCATACTTACCACTTGGTTGGCCAAGGATACCAACAACTTCACTATTTTCGCGAGCTTTTCAAACAAACTCACGGTCCATGAAAGATGCTTTATATTTATCATCGCTTCCAATGTCAAAGTCTTGGTACATAGGGGTTTTGCTTTTTCGAGGCTCGACAATCCTCCTTTCGAGTGTCATCCTGACTTGGATTCCTAACTTTCATTACGACTTTTGAGATTATATCCTCACCAAACAAATCGACTTCAACCAGAGACATTCGTCTCAGAGCGAGCTCATCATCTTCATATTGGATAATTCCCAGCTCAGCTAGCTTTGCTAAGCAAGCTATCTTTTCATCACGAGTGATGTCACCTTTCAGCTGGTGATCAGCAAGTGGTGTGATTTGTTCCAACTTTTGGATATCCATTAGGAGTATATGCTTGTCGGCATCCCCATAAATCATGTTGACATCTTCAGAATGTTTTGGAAGGGGATTTTGTTGGACATTTGGCATTAAGTCCTTAAAGGTGAGTAGCTTTTTATCGAGCAAATTCTGAATCTTAGAACGGAGCACCGGACAGTTGCTCACATGTCTTATTAAGGTCGAACCCGGCAAACTTTGGCGGATTTTCCCTCGGGATCTCTCTCACCATGAGATGACTTTCGATCAGCATTGGAAGTAGCTGAGACATGGGTCTAGGCAAGGGAGTAAATTGCCTATGAGGGGCTTTTCCTTTGCATTCAAAATTTTGGGAAGAGCTCCCTACCTCCATGGCAACTTTATGAACCAGAGGATTATATGGTTTCTCAGAAAAGGAATATTGTATATAAGCAATCTCCACGGTCGATTCCTTATCTCTCTTCGAGGCATATCGACGGTTCGTGGTCTCGGTCAACCTTCCTTCACGCATGATCCTCGATGTGTTCACCTCACTCCACCAAAGCAGCAAAGTTGATACAGGTGTGGTTGTACATTTTCTCAAAGAAATCTTGAGGCATGGCTTGAGGCAGTAATTTTATAGCCTCCTTCTCAAACAAGGGTGGCTTTACTTGAGATGCAGTAGCTCTTCATCTTTGAGCATAAGCTCTAAACGTTTCAGTTCTCCTCTTCTCGACCCGAACTAATTCCTCTTGGGTCAGAGTGATTTCAGTGTTGAACTTATATTGTTGGAGGACTTCGTCAGTGAGATCCTCCCAACTATGGATCTTCTCCAGGTCCAACTGTATAAACCATGTCAACGCAGGACCAACTTAGCTATCCTGAAAGGAATTAATCAAGAGTGGAGGATTGTCTGAGTAACGGGCTATCTTGTCCAGATAGTACTTTACGTGGGTCTTGGGGCATCCAATGCCTTCATATTTCCTCATAAACTCAGGCTTCTTGTAGAATTCAAGGAATTTAACCTTGGCGAAGGGCGACGGCTTATCGAACCCCTGTAGTTGATAGCCTTGTAGCATGCAAAGGTGTTCCTCGATCTTTGCGAGGTGTCTTGAACTTTCCTCATCAAGGTATGGAGTTGGAATCTCCTTAGATGGAGCCTTTAAATCAATAACTGTTGGGGTTGCAGTAGGAACCTCTTTAGTAGGCCCTTTTCCCATGGGTTCTACTACCAGCACTTCAGAGGGCGCAATAGGAGGATTCATGGTAGGAGAAGTAGGAACCACATAAGTTAAGTTCTTGACTTGGTTGGAGAGATCATATAACAACGCCATCATATGCGCCATTTGGTTCTCCATGCTAATAACACGAGCACAGGTATCTTCGTTCTCCATCCTTGTTTGGTGGCGAGTACGTATGATAGACCGTTCTTCAGCCGTCTTTCACAACCTTCATAAAAGAAGATGACTCGAATTAGTACAAGTCAAAAGAAATCATTAAAATACAAATCCTGGGCAATTTTATATTTTCTTCAGATGAAATAATGATAAGAAGTGTATATGATCCCAGTATCATATAACATCGTCTTATCAAAATTTCTTCAAAAGAAATTATACAATTGAAAAGGAACAACGATAAATATTTAATCAGAATGCCCCTTTTCTAAAAATTACATGAAAATGTTCATGAATTTTATTCATTTCATCGAACAATTACAAGGGAAACAAAACCCTGCTTTCTTGAAGCTTACAAAGTGGTTTGATTTTAAATGTGATATGAAAATGAATACAGGGAAACCTTGATAGAAAGGAGGGAAACACAAATGAAGTCCCTTTACAAGAAAAGAATATGAGATGGAAGCCTAAGGACTAGGTGGGATCGTGCGGAGACACTTGTTATCATGGGCCAAGCGTTCCTCATCGATCAAGGCATCATCTTCTTGCTCCTTAATATGAGCTCACTGAAAACCTTGAGGCTTGGGAATATCAGGCAACTGAACCTTGAGCTCAGGTTCCACTTGACAGTATATGTAATTAATAGCAGCTTGGTGAGTCATCATCTCTCCTTTTAAGTCCGCTTCATCAACGGCAACCACGTAATGCAAGGAACGAGAGTACCAAATCTCAGTAGCAACTTGAATCGCGGCTTTGATATGGTCAATTTGGTTTTCCCCGATGACTTTATCGTGATAATCAATATGATATAACCCCAGCTTGAGGATTGGCGGGATCATTTGAAGCGCGCGATATTAGCAGAGCACTCTTAAAGGGTAATATGACGTTAAACCCGTCAATCCCACGAGGGGGAGTGGGTCGTCAACTCCACTAAAAAGGCGCAACTCAGGATTCCCAAGCCATCGAACATGCCATTATATTAAGCTAGGGTTAAGGCTTTTGAGGAAATGAAACCATGTAGAGAAAGACCATGATGGAAAGAATTCATTTCTTTGGCAAAATCTAAGAATGGGATGATGATATTTCGTGACATCGACAATCTTCATGTGAGGGGCAAATTCTTTGATATGTGAAAAGAGCCAAATTTGGAGAAGTCCTAATGGAGCTCTAAGAGTTCCTCATCCATTTGCTTTGAAACGACTAAGAGACACAAAAGTTTCGGCAAGGATCATGTGTGTAAAACAATTAAATGCGCACACTTGATTGACAATGTGAGTGACTAAAGGATCCATCGTTTTTCGAGTATGTGGGAATACCACAAAGCCAAAGAACATGAGTAGGAAGACATGAGGAATTTGATTCCTAGATTTAAGCTTAAGGCTAAGGAAATGTTGCTCAAGGAAATTATAAGGCATGGAATGAGAATTTCCTTTAAGAATAGCCTCAATTTTATCGGTAGGGATATTGAGGAATTGACTTAGAAGAGATATTGGATCTTGACCAATAGGAGGAGTGGCGAAACCTAAAGAGGCTTTACCTAACCCGATGGCTTTCCAGAACGCCTCAATTGTAGGGGTCAATTCATATCGATTAAACATGAAAGTGAAAGTCATGGGATTCCAAAAATGAGCCATTGCTTTTACCATCGCAATACGTGGTTCGACTCTTAATAAAGTCGGGAGGAAGCCTATGCATTTTTCCACGTAGTCTTGATGTCTTGGGTTGAGATTCTCCCATAAAGTCTTGAGATTCCTAGGCACAGGGACCACGTCCACTTCGGGTTTACCCATCTAAACCTAAACCTAAACCTAAATCTAAAGGGGCATCGATGATTAAAATGTATCCTCGTTGAAATATAAAACACATAATTGAAATATGGAGAATAAGAAGATAAGAACGATAACAAAGGAACAATATCTTACCCACCAAACACATTGCAAGCACAAATCACATGTCGCATGAAACTGTGAGGTTTCGACACCTAAGGTAAGGTGCTAAAGGCTCAAGGTCCCCATCCCAAAGGATAAGAATAGTTTACCCATCGCTACTATCATCGATCAATGCTATCTCTATCGGTTGGGATGAGTGAGTTTATGTAAGTAATGGATTATCACGAGTATTCACTCGCAGATTCCACCCATAAACCCTCATTTAAGAAAAAAGAAGAAGAGTTTCTTACAAATTCACGAAGGATTCGGCTAAGTTCACGAGTTGGAGATAAGCGGACTCGAACCACTGACCCAATATGGGAAGTGGCATCTGTTGATGAAGTTGTTAGAATTATTCATAATAAGATATTGGCTACAATTGGTCTTAGATTGGGCAATTGGGGTTTTAGATCGCAGTTGTGTGTGCGGTGTCGTGCTAAAGCTTGTAAACATGCATTTAAACTTAAACATACATCACTTCAATATAAACCCTCATACATTCATACATCCTTACACCACCTACAAAATAAAGGGTTTACAAGCATGTCTCCCCTTATAACTCCCATCTACAAGACCATTTAACACGAGGTTAGCAACTAACTTGATTTTCCACTTGACTTTGACATGCAGGCGATCTTACACGAGACATGTTAGTTAAAGCACAACAATCATTTTTAAACGGCTTCAAAGTCCTCTTAATCTAGTAACTAGTCTCCAGTGGAGTCGCCAAGCCTATCGTGACCCAATCTCACCGCTCTCAGATCTCTCATCGTCACGAGGAGAGAAAAGGGGGAAAGGTTGGGTTTAGGGGTGCTTGATCACAAGAGTTCCTTGATGGCTCGCGTTCCAAAAGACGTCATCACCTCACCTTTTGGATCAAGCCTCTCGTGAGTTCCCTCTACGAGATCGTGAACTCTCCCAAGCTCGTACCCCACGTGATAGCTGAGTGTCACGATCCATACCCACACGAGCGGCACACCTTAGAAGAAGGGGTCGGGTGTGGATATCGGATTTAAGGGTACTTTTATCATGGTAGCCCTCTTGACAGTACCCCTCACCCATAAGAATGGCATCACTTCATCATTTGGGTTACTCCCATATCAAGTATGCTAAACCATAGTGAGTTTCATCGAAACTCATACCCCACGCTACGGGTTTATTTATATGGTCTAGTTGTTTATGACAACCTAAAAAGAAGACGGGAGTCACCACTAGCCTCATTTTGGGAGTCGGCTAGAAAACCTAATCGAGGGTCGAGAGTGTTCCCTTGATTTCTACGCAACCAAATATCTAGGTTCAAGGACTTGGGTTATGCTAATATTTCTATTAGCGCCATTTCGGTACCTAAACAATATGTTGTGTTTTCCTAACATGTCCATGCATTTCTTTTTACATTTTTGGGATAATTTGTCCTAAACTAAGTGATCATGTGTGGTTAGTCATTTTCATTCTATTCTATTTCTAGAAAAACAAGAAAAGAAAGCAATCAATGGAATTGAAATTGCAAAACAGTAAGTAAACAATCAAGGAAAGCAATAAATCTATCATGCAATCCTAAAAAATATAAAAAGAAACACAATTAAAAAAAAATGATGAGAGAAAGAGATAAAACCCGCAACTCATCGGATTTTATACAACAAATGAAACTCAAGACATATGTCGGAAAAATGAACAGTACATGATAATGGTCGGAATGGACATCGACCTCCACCGTCTTCGCGCTTTCTCCATCTTCAGGGTTTTAATCTAAACTTAATTTAAGAAACTTATAACTAGGTGCATACAATGGAAAGAAACAAGCATACACATCAAAACAATAAAAAACAAAACATCGTGTCAAGATCAATCATTTACAGAAAGTGCAATTCTAAAGCCAAATTTTGGGGCCTCGGGGTCAGTCTTTGTCTTTCATGCGAGGGTCCCATTAAGACACCTACCCAATCCATTTTTTTGTGACTT
The DNA here is from genome assembly GCA_014182885.2 of Eucalyptus caleyi. Taxonomy (NCBI): domain Eukaryota; kingdom Viridiplantae; phylum Streptophyta; class Magnoliopsida; order Myrtales; family Myrtaceae; genus Eucalyptus; species Eucalyptus caleyi. The sequence goes on along the minus strand of CM024468.2, from coordinate 37,131,717 downwards.
ATAGCAATTATTGACCAATTGTATTCTCACATGGCCAATAACGCTACTAAGTCTCCTGATCAAGCGATCTATGTGATCCCAAGGTGTTTCCTCGATATTACGCATCGACCCTACCATTCATCTAAAAATCACATGCATTGCAAAAAATTTAAACATGCATGCATGTCTTTTGAACCTTGTTTCTCAACCAATCAAGCAAGAAAGTGAACCGTCGATAGGTCACTTATTACCAAGGCACGTGCCAATCACAAACACAAGCAATTTCTAGAGCATGATGGGATTATATGTATGAAGGGAACATGTAATATTTCAAAAAAATATCTCAAAATCATTCATGAAAAGTTTTGAGACAAGGTGATGTTGTAGCTATGAAAGGCATTCAATTGCCAAGGCTAGCCCGGGGCTCGTATTAGAACTCACAAGCATCGTAGGCATTTTGAATACAATTCAAACCGTGAGTTTCAGGATGTCAAATCATGATTTTTTTTTAAATGTTTGAAAATATTTAGGATTAAGGAATATCTAGGCTATGGAACACATTCAATTACTAAGGCTAGCCCGGAGCTCGCATTAGAACTCACAAGTGTCGCGGGCATTTTGAATATGGTCCAAACCATGATTTTTCCTTAAGCCAAATCAAGCTTTGGAGAATAACCTTTTTAGGAATCGTTTTTGAGAAACATTACATGTACCAAAACATTTTTTGAAAGATGCGATTTGAAAAGGCTAGTTGTTTAACAATAAAGATCAAATCATTTTGAACAATTTTCATGAAGATGGCATGTCCTAATTTCACGCACAAATTAACTTGAAAGATATAGCTAAACAATCACAATCATGTTTATATCATGAAAATTCAGAACAAATGTGCAAGGACAGCAAAATTGGGCAATACCTAATGATAATTTGGTAATGAAAAAATTCCCTAACATGCATGACATGATGATGAACAATTTTTGTGAAAGTTTTCTCAAACAATGTTCATATGATTTTAGAAAAATCAAACAAGAAGTAACAACACATCAGAAATTTGTCAAAACAACAGGACATTCAGCTAATGTCACGAGAATTTGTCCTATCAAAACATGTCTAAATTGGGCAATACCTAATGATAATTTGGTAATGAAAAATTCCCTAACATGCATGACATGATGATGAACAATTTTTGTGAAGAAAGTTTTCTCAAACAATGTACATATGATTTTAGAAAAATCAAACAAGAAGTAACAACACATCAGAAATTTGTCAAAACAACAGGACATTCAGCTAATGTCACGAGAATTTGTCCTATCAAAACATGTCTAAAAATCATAAAATTTATACAAAACATAGCCAAAATGATGACGAGCAAGTTTTATTAAGAGGCCAAGTTCAGATTCCAAATTAAAAAAAAAAATATCAAAGGTCTGTCCAGACAGGGGTTAAAACAGGGGTCCGAATTTGATCCCTTATTCAGATTGTAATCTGACTTTAAATAAATGGAAAATTGGTCCAAATGATGAGCGATTGACATGAAATTAATGGAATTAGAAACTTTTAAATGTTTCCTACATCTTCCTAGAAGAGCTCGAGTCCAAACTAGGTCAATTTGGTATCCTAAAATCGAGATCTCTAAAAGTGTACGCATCAGTAATTAAGAAAATAGAACACAAGCATTCATTAGAAAACTTTAAAATTACTCAAAAAATGCCCAAATGGCATAAAGAAATCACACGGGACTTAGGATTGGATGCGATGGAAATTTTGGATAGTCATCTAATCCGAAGTTGGCATGCAAAATGTCATACAATTTAAATGACATTATGAGATGATTCATGATTCTTAATGATATGCTTGGGAATTCTAAGTGTGATGAACACTTTTTGTGAGACAATTTGATGTGCAAGATGAAACTAAAATGACATGACCTAAACACGTATGCAAACCTTGTAACATGTGGTTCAATCATCAAGAAGGCATGATTATAAGATTTGATCCTTAGATGACTCAAATAAGTATGGAAATGTGTACATATGACAATGTTTCATTTCAGCATTAAGTTTACAGAACAAGCATGATTTCAGTCATTCTCAAGACATGCATAAATCCTACCAAAAATCTCACATATAGAGCATATAGTGATGAAGATTTCTCGTTAAGAGATCGAAACTCAATTAAGATCATATGAATCGTGGCAAAAATTGCAAAATAGATCACACTAAATGTCCAACACATGCTGCTGCAATATCTTTTACTCTAATGCATGCAATTGATTCACATTGCCAATGTAAAAACCTTACAAAGCATGCATCAATTGAACATATATATCATGTATTTCAACTTTCATGAAGGATTTGAGACCAAATAAGTGCATTTATGGACTCAATTTCACCAAAACAAATCTCGGACAAATGTAGGACAAACTGACCTATGTCAAGATCTAAGCAATTTTGACCTAACTAATCATGTCTAGACATTTTGAAAAAAAAAATATAGGACATACACAACACTTGTACAAGAAACTTTCATGAAGAAAATTTGTTCCAAAAATCAACATAAAAATCAGCACAAAAATAGCAAAAACAGAGATTCACTAAAACAAATCTCGGACTAATACAGGACAGACTGACCTATGTCCAGATCTAAGCAATTTTGACCTAACTAATCATGTCCAAAAATTTTGAAAAAAAAAAAATAAAGAAGATGTACAACACTTGTACGAGAAACTTTTATGCAGAAAAGTTGTTCTAGAACCCAACATAAAAATCAGCACAAAAATAGAAAAAAAAAAAACAGAGATTGATATGGAACAGATTGACCTAAGCCTAGATCCAAGTAGATTTGACCTAGGTGAACACATCCAAAAATCATGAAAAAATTACAGAAGATGCATGACATGATTTGGAACAAAAGTCATGAGAGAATTTTTTCAAAAAATGATCATAAAAGTCGGCACAAAAATAAAAAAGTCAGAAGGCGGAACCGGATTAGAACCGAAAAAAAAACCTAAACTACTGCAAAATTGTTAATCTTTGGAGGTGTTTTTGGAGGGCTAAACGATGGTCTTTTTGGACGTGCAACCTATTGTTTTGAAACTCAGGATGTCTATTATTTAATCTTAAAAGGACTTGAGCTAAAACAAGGTCGTTTCGGACCTCATTTTGGTCAAAATAGTAACCTATGTACAGGCCTACGTAAATCACAGATTGAGCTTAAAATCACAATCATCATTCAAATCATCAACAACTCATTGCAGCATTCATACTCATCAATCTTAAGCATGTAAAAGCTCCTAATCTTGAATCCTAGCCCGGATCGACTAACTCGATCTCGCTTCATTGGATTCGAGTTTCGAGTTGTTACCTTTGTCGTGATTTTTGTTGGTTTCTGTCGCGATTTGTTGGATCAAATCGCCAGATCGTGATTGGGACTCCAAAAACCTAGATTAGGTTACTACGACTCGGATTGGGACCAATCAAACCTCTGACTTAAGGAAAAAAGGAAGAACCGGTCCAAAACCGACTGGCCTTCACTCGCCGGCGAAGATCGGGCCTCCAGTGAAGATCCGGCCACCAATATGGTCTCCTCTTTCCACAGCAGCGTCAGAAACTCTTGCTACAGTAGATCGCGAGTAGTTTGAAGGTTTCGGAGCTCTGGTGACCGCCGATTCGAACCTAGAACAAGACCGGTCCAAGAAGCGAACCGAATTTAGAGAGAGAAATTGTGATTTGTTTGTGTAGCATTTTGGAGGGAGAAATGAGAGAGAGAGAGAGAGAGAGAGAGAGAGAGAGAGGGAGAGAGAGAGAGGGGCTGAGGAGAGAGCAAAATTCGTGCAAATGAACCTCCTTTATGAACATAGAAGATATTTCACTTCTATACTCCCACATTAAGCAATTTTGGCCGTCGATTCGACCCTACAGTCATCTCAATTTAATGGTCAAAAATCCATTTCAAAAGCTCCATTATGATCTCGAGGTGTCGGGTAATTGATCTAGTGGATTTGATTTGCAAAAAAACCAACCAAAATCGGGAATTGCGTCAAAATGTCTAATTAGGGGTTAATTTGCAATTTGACGAAATTCGATGACCAATTTGTAAAATTTTGGGAAGTTGAAGGTGTACAAGTGAAATTAGGAGTGAGAGGATTCTAGAACCTATGGCCGGAGGCCAAAAATTGACTAGAAAGGGGCCTAATTTTGATCGGTTCTTGACCAGCTTGGTCAGGTTCCTACTCTTTTGTTCACTTGGGAGCCTTGCGTGTCAAAAATTTATGCAATTTGACCCATGAAGGACCTAGTTGAAAATGAATTTAATCATTTTTATAAAGAAATTTTGATCGATTTTTCAAACGGTTTGAATGTCCGGTTCATAATTGAATGATTATCATGGAAAAAAAAATGAGTCGAAACCGTGGGTGCTTTGACTTAGGCCTAAAGGGCTAAAATGGTAAATTTTGCAATTCAATGGGCAAAATTGCAAATTAATTAAAATTAAACTCAATTAGTATCACAATTGCCCTATCTAATGAGCTACCCATAGGTAAGATCACTTACCACATTCAAATTGACCTTGAATTGAAGTGCTTGAGCTTAGGTAAAAAATAGATCTAAGCTTAATATTAAAATTGAACCTAGATTTATGAAATTAAATCATAGTCATGAATGGGTCCATTCAAATTTTGTCAATTGAAGCTTAATTGCTTGATTTTCTAAAGCTTGAGAGGATAGAATTCTTCAAATTGATGAGTTCTTGTGTGAATTTCACAAAATCGATCTCGAATTTGGACTTATCTTAAGAAAATGGGTCGGAAACAATTGTCCATTCGCAAGTTATGAATAATCAATTTTAGTCCCCTAATTAGGGCTCAAAAGGGAAATTCAAATTTTGAATTGATAAATCGCGAAATTGAATGTTCAAACAGATTTAAGATAGTCCCTAAATCCAATGTCAAAGAAGGAACTACACCTAATTATGACTAGAATAAAAGTAATTCTATTTTTGGTCGATTTAGAACCTAAAACTGAAAAATTCATAAATCAAGGTTCTTAATCGAATTTTTGAGAAATTTTTTATACAAAAGTCAAATTAGCATTAAAAGAAATGTATTTCTACATTTCTTTTTTTTTTATTTATTTTTGGGTCAAAGGTTTGACCAAAAGTCAACCATTTAGTTGACTTTCCCTAAAATGTTGATTTTTGGTCAAATATTTGAATTTTCAAGAAATTAATTTGAAAAAGTGAAATTAAAACTAAGTGGATTTTTTTTTTTTTGGGCAAAAGTCAATTTTTGACTTGAGGTTGACTTTTTGGTCAAAGGGTTGACCAAAAAGTCAACCGAAAGTCAACCATTTGACTTTTCAGGTTTTTTTTTTTTCTTGAAAATGAATTAAAAACTACTTAAAAATGAAAATACAAAAGAAATAAATGAAAAACGACACTTTTTGGTCGAGAGATAGGGTTCCGTCACGATCGAAACTTAAATCTTGATTTTTTTAATTTTTCTTGATATGTTGACTAAAAATTAGGTGTCAACAAAGTACAAATTGATTTCCATACGGTTCAACTGAAAAAGTATTTTATAATATTTGGTTTTGTGTATGACAGTTTCTTCAACCTTTGACGGAATGTGATAAACCAACCGACATGCCGAAAGGCAGCTGATTGGTGCTGATATTGTGACATCCTGAAAATTCGACCATGTTTTGATTAAATGAACTAGGCTTTTCATTGACACGCTTATGGTCCTTTTTCTCTGAGCTGATCACTCACGAGATAATTAATCTATTAGGTAAAGCCATTAAGAGATATAAACATAACAGACTTAAGAATTCGATCAGAAATCGACTGCTCGACCGTGATAGTTGACAAGGGTCAATACGGCATCGTTATAATCAATTAGTGATTGGAAATAGATTGAGTCGATGGAATGACGTAATTAAATGGTGGGTGATTCCACCCGATCACAAAATTCGCGTCGAACGGCACTAACCCAATTTTTCTGTCAATTCTGTACCCGGTACCCGTAATTGAAACCTTAAGATTTTTAAAACAACCAAGAGTCACCTATGAGTTGGAGATGCACGAACGTGGATCGAAATTATCGATCGTGGGTCAAACGCAATAAAATCCCTAAAAGTTACCCGATAGGTTAAGTCACGATAAAATCGCGTTCGATTGATTTTAACCATGAAATTGAACTCGATTTCGGGAATCGAAAGTTTGAGCATGTCACAATTTATTTTTAGGACATCGTCTCATCTTTTGAAGAATTTTTGGCAAGCCCAGAGTTTTGGCAGAAAATCAAAATTTGGCAAATTGAAGCAAGAAATTCGGAGGGGCCTCTTTAATTGGATTTTTGGGCTACCATATTGAAGTAATTTGTGGAGAAATTGTGCAAATTTGTTGGGGCTACCCTCTTGGAATTTTTGGCCCTCAAATTGACTTAATTTGGTGAAGAATTGAGAAGGATTTGGCTGGAAATTCTTATGACTGCTGAAGGAAGGCCTTTTGGCCTTAAATTGAGTTGTCTTATGAAGTTTTGAAGAGAAAGTAGCTTGTGGAGGAAGCCTTGATAGCGAGGGCAGAAGACTTTGGGGTTGAAGCACTCAAGTGAATGATATTTCCCCCTTGGCTCTCATTGGCCACAAGCAAGACTTCTTGGCCCCCCTATCCCCCTTGTTCCCTCTTCTCCCTTGTTCCCCTTCATGCATGAGCCACCAACCTGGAGAACATCTTCAGCTTCTTCCTTCTTTTTCAATTTCTACCTCTAGCTGTCCCTATCCATCTTGCTTGAGCCAGCTACTGCACTGCTTGACCACACGGTAGCCCCACACAGCCACTCGACCCTACGCCTCTAGTCCAGCATCCACGCTGTTCGAGCTGCCAGCCCCATTGACCAACTCCCTATGCCCATCTCCGCCAACCTGAGCCGTCCTTGCTCGTGCTCACCAGCTCATCCAGCTGATCCGCCACCGATCCAAGCCCGTCTAGTGTTCGTCCCTGACTAGCTGTTCTGCCTAGCTCGCCATTGTTCAGCCCAACCCACCTCTGCCAACCCTTCCACAAAATTGACTTCCAGCTTGGCTATGAGGCTTGTTGGCTATTTTTCGTCCCCTTTCAAGCCTCCTTTGGGGTTGCCATTAGCTTGAGTTTTAGTCGCCGTCATGCCACCGTCACCGTGGACCCATTATCTTACTAAACCGGTGAGTTAACATCCTAACCTCTAATTAGGGGGTTAATTGCACTTAATGGGGGATTAGTTATGCTAATTAGGGATTAGTGGTAATTAGTTCATGTGACTAAGTTAGTTAGGATTGGTTAATTAGGCCAATTAGTTATTAGGTGGCTAGTTAGGTGGCTTAGTTAGATTAATTAGATAATGTACTTAGCTTAGTCAATTAGTTTGATTAGTCTAAGTAGATTAGCTAGATTAGCTTATGTAGATTAATTAAGGGTTTAATTAAATAATTTTGCAATTTATTTAATTAATTATTAATTAGTGTAAATTATACCGGGATAGCCGGTTGTCGAATTTTACGATTGTCATGGTTGTCTTGGTTTATGAAATTGAGTGCTAAATTGTGCAATTAGATGCTTGGTGATGATTTTAATTATTATTTCAAAAATATGAATTTTTGGTTTTTAATTAGAAAAATATCGGGTGTTGGGTTTTGACACAAATAAAATATTTTAAGTATTATATAAAATCGTGAAATTTTAAAATGGGAGAATATCATGCTTTATGGTTCGATTTGACTATGTGACCATGCACAATTATTTTACCGGGTGTTTTTAATATGAAGAAAATTGGCTAAGTCCATTATTTGAAATATGAGTATTTGAGTGCAAAGCACGATGTTCTTGGCCGAACATAAATGTGCGTGTGATCGCTATTGGAACCCGTCACGATGCGTTTACACCTGACGATACTTGATTAAGTTTAGATGCCCTATGTCAACGGATGTCAGTCGCAGTGGAGGCTGGCAATGCTCATTCGGGAATGCCGTCTAGATGTAGACGTTGCGTTGTCTGATGGAGCGAGACGATACCCGGTTATGATGGATGACTGCCGACTGATGAGTTAGTTGTGGTCGTTGGGTCGTAAATAATTGGGACACGTTTGAGTGATTGAGATAACCGTGCCTGATTATGGGATGAAATTGTGTGACACATAATGGGACATGTCATAACGATTTGGCCTTATAATTGAGACCCCTGTGATTGATTAATATATAAAAATGAAGTGTTCCAATTATTAATATGCTTGCTGCGTTAATATATAATATATGAGATGTACTAATGTGCAGGGAGGTGCTGAGGTGAGGTAAGTCTTATATGGTGCATGTTTAGGCTGCCTCTAGGTGAATTCTCATCCTAATTGGGGTTTAAGGTGTAAACTCACTGAGACTTTGTCTCACCCCGTTGTGGTTTAAATTTTTACAGGTCTTTAGATGGAGGTGCGACCTATTCATTTTGGGTGGCTACGAGAGGCAGAGATTGAGCATACCATTCTCCCTGTGCACAGGACCGACTGGGCCTGTGAGCTCATGGTAACCACCATCTGGGTTGATAGGGGCCTACCTCAGTTGGTACCTCATCGATTCAATGCGTGGTTCCGCCACGGGCCTAACGGAGTTCGGGAGGGCCCCTTGGATGGTTTTGATGGGCCCGTCATCGATGATGAGTATGTGGAGGTACTCAACCCTATCGCGGACGCCAATATTTTGGCTGATATTGAGGTGAACCAAGGACCCGAGGTTGAAGAGCCCGCAGCAGAGTAGCTGACCCATTAGATATCGACATCCCTGACAGTATCGTAGTAGACCCGGATCCCAAGTAGGTAGGGTTCAGGGTAGAGTTAGCTTGGTAGCTGTGGCATCCCAAAATTCTTAACGACCTCTAGCTATATTAAATTCTATGAATAGGTGATGGGAGTACCATCAAGTTATGGCCATTTAATCCATAATTTGTAATAAGATATATGGCCAAGCTTTTAAGGGATAATTATGTGATAGGAAAAAAAATTCTATCATTGGCCATGTGCATCATAAATTGGAATTTAGGGATTTGTGACTATAAGTTTAATGGCCTTATTATTTATGCAATTAGGTATTTATTTAAATGATGATTAAGATATATTATAAAAAATAAAATAAAATAAACTTGGGCCATTTAAGTTTGGACCTTAGGCCCAAGTGAGATGGGCCTAAAGTGGGCCAAGAGGCCCGGCCCATGAAGCCCATTGGGCTGCCGATGCATGGCCTCCAAGTGTCTTTGGCAAAGGAGACACTTGTCTCCTTCTTAGGGACAAGTGTCCCCCATGCAAAGAGGGGGTGCATGCAATATAAATACAACCAAAAAGAGAGAGAGAGAAAGGGAGAGAGAGAGAGAGTGGCATTCGGCCAAGCCAAGTGAGAGAGAGTGAGTTGCGAGAGAGAAGAGGAAGCCGAGAGAGGAGGAGCTCGTCCGTCGCTGCCCGCATGCCGTTCGTCCGTCGCCGGTGTGCCGTCCGTGTGGTCGTGTTTGCTCGGTCTTAGAGGCAAGTTGGGGTCCTTTGCTGCTCTTGCATGTGTGCCTTGCATGTATGATTTGTTTGTGGTAGGTTTCGGATCATAGGGAAGGCAAAAATCGGAGCTAGAATGTGGCTGTTCTTGACTTTGCATGCTGATTTCGTGAGATCCGCCTGAACCAGAATCTTGTGAGAGCTTGCATGCATGTTTCGAGTTCGATTTTGGCTTCGATTTCTTCATGAAATTTGTAGCTAACATCTTGAAATACAACATACTAAAATTTGGTGGAAAATGATGGAGATTTGAGGGGTCAAACTCTCATCTTACGGAGATGTCAGATATGGAATGTTTTAGCATGAATCCGCTCGAGTCAGAATGTTGTGAGAGCTTGCATGCATGTTTAGAGTTCGATTTTGGCTTTAATCTCTTCACGAAAGTTGTATCTAACATCTTAAAATACAACATACTCAAATTTGAAGTGAAATGAACAAGTATAACCTAGTAAATCTACTAGATCTTGAAGACGGTAATTCTGGAGATGTATTACAGGACACCCGAGACTTCATGGACCTAAATGACGACTATACTCTGGTTATTTGACTTATATCTCTTCATGAAACTTGTAGAGGACATCTTGATGTATAACATATCCAAATTTCAGAGGAAACGAAAGATAATAGGTAGGTGAAAACTCAGTATTTCGGAGAAGTGTGTACTGGACGATGCGGTAATGGATCCAGAAGCTTCGTGAGACTGTAGAAAATAATGTAAAAAGAATATGGCTTGGAGTTCTTCATGAAAGATGTAGGAAAATGTCTTGGCTGTAACTCGGTAAAATTTCGTAATTTTTGGAGGTCGTATGGATATTGTAATCGAATTTCTTCGGGAACTGTGCATTCTGGTTTCATCCGAAAATTACATGCTGTTTTGTGTAAATTATGGATTTGTGTGGATTTCTCATTGGCCGTGTATTTTGTATGAAATCATTATCCTATTGTCTTATTTATTACTTGCCTTAATTTTATGATTTTTGAGATTATATAAATAATTAAATTTAATATTTTTGAAAATGGCACAAGCTGGAATTTAAATAAAAATAAAAAGGGGCATGATAAATGGATTATTTTAATTGGCATAAATTCCATGAATTTTATTGCACCATGTAGTATGTGTGATGAGGTCTGGATGTATGCATTAAGATGCATGTGTGAATTCAAATGCTGAACATGATTATTGATTTGCCAATACATCATATGCCATGCTAAATTAAGACCGAAATTGGTGAACACGAATAATGTTAAATGAGGAGATTGTTGTGGTGGATGATGATGCTTTGTGGCCTAGTGGCGTAATTCCGGAGATTCCCCAGGAGTGTCGGGATGCCCGGTGGTATACGGTACGTAATTCCAGGGGAGACCTAGTGGTATGTCGGTACATAATTCCGGAAGCCTTGTCGGAGGTCTTTGCCCGAAAGGAATGCCTCGGGATGCCAGGATTGGGGTGCGGGATGCCCGGCCAGGGAGTGTAAATGCCGGAAGCCCTGTCGGAGGTTTCTGCCCGAAGGGAATGCCTCGTGATGCCAGTTGGGATGCGAGATGCCCGGAATGTGGGGGGCCGGATGCCCGGTGGCCTGGGATGGCTGAATGCCGGAAGCCTCGGAGGTCTTTGCCTGAGGGGATGATGAAATTGATGATTTGAGGAATGGGTGATGTGGTGATCAAAATTGAAAGCTAAAAGTGGAAATTGAACCCATGGCATGATATGCATGATGATATGCATGATGATGATGATATGTGATATGGAATAATGATGATCACACATGGCATGATATGCATGATGATATGCATGATGATGATGATGATGATGATATGTGATATGGAATAATAATGATCACCCATGGCATGATATGCATGATGATGATGGTGATGATGATGATATGTGACGTGATATAATGATGATCACCCATGGCATGACATGCATGATATGCATGATGATGATAATGATGATGATATATGATATGGCATGCTGATATGCATGATGATGATGATATATGACATGATATGATGATGATATATGATATGTCATGATAATATGCATATATGTGTGATATGATGATGTCATGATGATGATGACATGTGTGATATGATGATGTCATGAAGATGATGACATGTGTGATATGATGATGTCATGATGATGATGACATATGTATGGTATGATGATGTCATGTATATGATGATGATGACATGTGTGTGATATAATAATGTCATGATGACGATGATATGAGTATGACATGATGATACACATGTATGTGTTATGACTATGGTGATGATGCATGATAGTATATGCATGGCTTCAAGGTAAGTATTGCCTGAAATGCATGTATGACTTGTATGATGCATTGAGTGGTTATTGGATTCCTTTACCTGCTGAGTGGTTGTACTCACCCCTTTTGGGGACCAACATTTCAGATTAGTAGATGGTTTGAGCGGTTGGATATGACCGTGAGGAGAAGGATAGCAAAGGAGGGAACTTTTGGACGCCGACACTGGTTGATGGACCTTAAGCATACGATTGTGGGAGGAGATGTCGATCATCTTTTGAAGTGTAGCCGAGTATAGAAAACTACGACATTTTAATGTACCGACTAAAGATGTCCATCTGCTTTATGTAAATAAACGTGTTCGGTTTTAACTTATATAAGATGTTTAGTAGGTGTGCATTGTTTTCTAAATATAGGGAAGGGAGCTTGTTAGATGTGCTTCCGTATATGAATTGCACAAGGGACCTATCCAAAAAAAAAAAAGTGTAAACCCCCTATGTTGTATGGACCCCCTATGTTGTATGGACCCGCTAAAATTGAAATGGTATCAGAGTGACATGTTAATAAGGAAAGTGAAAGGAGAGCAAATTGTGGCGACCCGAACGGATCGGAGGCCGTCGAGGGGTGCCACAGTAGCTCTCTTTTGGGTCTAGACCTTTGTACATAACTTTGTAGGGCTAACCTGGTTTGTTTATAAAATATGTTTTGTGTTAATTGGTTGTCCTACTTTTACTATCCCGTGTGTTTGTTCGTTGGTTGGGAGTTTATCAGTTCGCTTCCGCATGTGCATAAAACGATTGGGTTGGCAACGCATGCTGGGAACGTTGCAATTTGGTCAACCATCAAGGGATGTGCGTGTGCCCGAGGTTTGGGGCGTGACAAATATACATTTCCATCTGATGATTAGGTGGCTGGTTAGTAGTTATCTTTGTCAATGTTCATTACCTGAGATTTAATCGAAGTTGCCTGCTAATGAAAGCAGCGAGTCACTACATAACGAACTTCGCTCATTTTGTACATAAGTCATTTTTCATCATCAAGTGTGAACTTTTTGTTGTTAATCGTTCTCAAAGTCGATAATCTGGTAGTTCTTAGATATTTGCTAAAGCGCTCGTGAATTGCTTGGTCGTAGTAAGGAAGCCTAGAGAAAGGATTTCACTAGTGTCTATGAGTTGTAAGGACCCTGATATCAAGCTTTCTCTTGGCTTATTCCCACTTGAAACGTGGCCAAAATAGGAAGATTTAAACTCTCTTATCAAATGCATATTTAGAATACATCAAAGGGGAGGAATTCAATTTCAGAGATCCAAACCCTCTCTCTTGACATGTAGAGTTTTTTCCTACCTATCGGTAGCCATGACTTTCGAAACCCTAACCCCAAACAAATCCACACCATCCTCCCAACCATTGATTGACAGTATAACCCATCTCCCTCGATGAATTTCCTTCCGCTCTACTAGCTCTTGTGTTATCCAACTTCACTCTTGCGTGATATTGCTTGAAGGCTGGTTGATTCCGCTTCGCATTTCAACTTTCTATGGACGGCCCAATTTTTCTGACATGTAATTGTTTCTCCTTATGCTTGAAATGTGGTTGTTTCAACTCGGCATTGCAGCTCACTCAATTTTGACAGCATCTACCATTTATGGACAGCCTAACCTTCCAGTCCGCATCTGTTACTCCTTGATTTGTTTAATGCATGCCATCGATTTCTTTCCATCTGTACTTATATCGCTGTTTCACATCCAGTCGATGATCCTGAGATGTTAATTATACATTAATGAGTACTATTCTGTGTAGAGAAGTTCAGATTAAAGTACGTCTCTGTACAAAATCTTGTTTGTCAACATTTGAATGGAATTAGAAGACCTTACCTTGATTCTGCCACGAGACTCTTCTGATGTGGGGCTATTAAGCTTTTCCCTCTGCTTTCACTCTTATTGAGCTCGACTCTGTATTGTTTCCTGTTTTGGACAACTGAATGGTAGCGAAAGACCATGCCGACTCTTCATGTTTGGCTGCTCTTTGCAATAGGTTAGGCCGCCTCACTACTGAACAGATCATAGAAGACTGGGATGATGAGCCCCCACCTGAAAAAATGGAAGAATGCCGGTTAACGTTAATAGGAAAAATCCTTTCAAATCCTTCCATAAACTTCCAAGCTTTCCAAAGTACTTTAAAGTGAGTTTGGTGAACTGAACAAGTGGAAATATCACAACAAGAGGCGGGCATCTATGTAGTAAAATTCACTTCCCAAGCAGAAAAATATAGAGTACTTGAAGGCGGACCTTGGCTCTTCTCAGGCCATTTGGTTATATTCAAACCATGGATCCTTAATACACCATTACATTGCTATGACTTCTCTAGTTGTGCCTTTTGGGTTCAGGTGTTTGCATTGCCTTTAGAATAGTGTACAAAACAGATGCTTAGCAAGGCAGTACAACATATGGGCCGAGTCTTAGAAGTCAGAGTCGATACAAAGGAAGGGACATCATCTAGAGCTGGCCGAGCCAAGGTAGACCTGAATTTGCAAGAACCCTTAAAAACGGGGAAGCTTATTCGAATTGATGGTAAGACTCTTTGGCTTGATTTTCGATATGAACGCCTATCGCATTTCTGCTACTCTTGTGGAAAGCTAGGACATTATGCAATATACTGTAAGGATATCCCCTATGATGAAGCAAAACTAGAAGGCAAAGAAAGAATGGCCTACGGCCAATGGCTTTGGGCTGAGGTTAAGGAAAATAGCACTTATTGGCACACATTCTATACAACTCAAGATAAATCAGAGCAGCTTGAAGAAGCTGTACCTAAAACTCCACCCTCACAGATCCAGCACGTTCCTTTATTGCCACCATTAGTAAATGTCAATCTAGCGCACCTATCTAGCGTAGTCGACACAACCAAGACAAATGCGGTAGGCATGACTACACAGCACCTTCAGCAAACAGATATGCAGGGAACCTATCTTCACATAGCACTTATACCTGCAATAGCCAAATTAAAGGGAATTCGGACTCAACCCATGGAAGCCAAGTTACAAAAGAAGCTGAAAAATACAAGAATGGCACCAAAATTGGGGGTAGCCAAAAAGTTGAAGAGATACAACCCCTACGAGGCAAAAAGTTTGCTAATCGACGACCATGATGACACAAACCTAATGGAAACACCTATCTACGCAGCCGAGGAAGCGGGAGCATGGGCTTTGGTGGCTGGCCCTAAACAGCCACCCATCAACAAATGAAGCTGCTTTGCTGGAACTATTCGGGTTTGGGCAATCCCCTGATAGTTCAAGTGCTTAAGGCCATGACGGCCAATGAAAAGCCCGCAGTTGTCTTCTTAATGGAAACAAAGAACTCAGAAGTAAAGCTTCAGCATCTACAACACTATTTACATTTCACGAACTCATACATTTTGAACCCAGTGGGTCTAGCCAAAGGCTTAACAGTACTATGGACTAATCAGGTTTCTTTGCGAGTGGTTTGATCATCACAAAGCCTGATTGACTTGATCTATAGGATGGTGCAGGAAGATAGAACTATGTGCCTTACATGTATTCATGCACCTTATACTTACCAACAATGTCAGCTTCTGTGGGATGAGCTTCGGGAGATAAGCAGTGAGAACAACTTACCTCGGATATGTGCTGGGGACTTTAATGAAATTTTTAATCCTTGGGAGAAGTTAGGCAAGCGAGCTGCAACTTTTTCTCGGATGCTATCTTTTCGTGATGTCCTAAACAATTGTGCACTAATGGAGATAGAAAGTAAAGGTTGCAAGTACACTTGGATGAATAATAGGGAAGGGGAAGAGCTTGTAAAGGAAAGATTGGACCGAGCATTATGCACGATGGATTGGCGCTTAATGTTTCCAGGGGTAGAAGTGTTTGCACCGTCTACTATGGGATCCGACCACAGTCCTTTGATTATTCAGACTACAGCACCTTATAAACGAAAAAAGAGGCCTTTTACTTAGGAGGCTTATTGGAATGATGATGAAGAATGCAAAGAAGTCATCTTAACCGCATGGAATTCAGTACACCATCAGTATTCTGGTTTCCATACAAAGTTAAAGAAGGTCACAGTAGCACTGTCCAAGTGGAGTCGAGAAAAGTTCTCAAATGGACGTACAAAAATGATCGCCTTACAACAACAACAACTACGGGATCTAATGAACCAGCAACGTTTAAATTATGATACAGTGGAAGCATTGAGACTTAGAGAGGAAATTAGACGGACTTGGCAACAGGAAGAACAATACTGGGCCATACATTCCAAAATAAAATGGTTGAAAAGGGGCGACAAGAATATGAGGTTTTTTCATGCATCTACACTTCAAAGAAGGCAAATAAATCGTATCACTATATTGCAAGATGAGGAGCAGCAATGAGTACGTGACACACAAACCCTACAAAGTATGATGAACGATTTTTTTCCAAGTTATATACATCTACAAGGTATATGGATTACGGGCCTATACTTGACCAATGCCAACAGGTCGTCACCTCTGAAATGAATGAATAGTTGATAGCTACGATCGCTATTGAGGAGGTTCGACAGGCCACTTTTCAATTGGGTACTACCAAAGCCCCTAGTCATGATGGCTTAAATGGTTTATTTTATCAAAAATACTAGGAAACTATTAAAGATGATCTAACTCTTATGGTGCAAAATTTCTTCATGTCTGGCGAGATGCCTACCTATCTCGATCATACTTTTATTGCTTTGATTCCTAAGACACCTCACCCAAAGAAACTGGAACAATATCGCCCAATCAGCCTTTGCAACTTTGCCTACAAAATTATATCAGAGGTACTTGCTAACCGTCTGAAACCTTGGTTGAATTATCTCATCTCTAAAGAACAATCGGCTTTCATGAGTGGATGTCAGATCCAAGATAATATTTTAATCGTCCAAGAAGTTCTTCATCAATTTAAGAACAAGAAAAGGACAAGAAGGTTCAATGCTATCCTAAAGACAAACATGCAAAAGGCTTAGGATAGAGTTGAGTGGGATTTCCTTCATGATTACCTCCTTAAATTGGGGTTCCATCCGAGATGGGTTCAGAGGATTATGCAGTGTGTTACGACAACAACTTTTAGTGTGAAATTTAATGGCGACTAGCTACCTCCTTTTTACCCTTCTCGAGGCCTACGACAGGGTGATCCTTTATCTCGATATCTTTTTATTCTGCTGGCAAATGTGTTATCAAGTCTAATTAATCAAGCTGTCAGAGTGGGACACATTAAAGGTATTAAATTTAATAGATGGTGTCCAACTCCGTCTCACCTATTTTTTGTTGATGATGCGATTTTCTTCCTAGAGGGTTCTATTCAGGAATGCCAAAATTTTGCTGATATCTTAAATCAGTATTGCATGGCAACTAGTCAAGTAGTGAACCGCAATAAGTATGGCATAATCTTCAGTAAACACTATCCTTCTAGCTTGCAGGAAAATATGTCTAGGGAGCTTAGAATGCCTGTGCTGCCAAGATATGGCAAGTATCTGGGAATACCATTTGACTGGGGTCGATCAAAGAGGGAGATGTTTTCTTGGATAATAGCACGAGTAAATGCAAAGTTGGAGGGATGGAAAGGGAAATTGATTTCAAAAGTAGGTAAGAAAATTATTATTAAATCTATTGTACAGGCACTACCTCATTACGCTATGTCCATCTTCAAGTTGCCTATGTCTATTTGCAAATCTATTGAGGAGAGCATTGCTAGATTTTGGTGGAGAAATGATAAGAATAAAGCTGGTATCCATTGGCAGAGATGGGAAATTCTTACATAAAGCAAAGACAACGGAGGTCTAGGTTTTCGAGACCTTATAGCGTTTAACAGAGCCATGCTTGAAAAGTAGGCTTGGAAATTATTACAACAACCTCAGGCTTTGTGGAGTCCAATTTTTTAAGGTCTGTACTTTCATTCGAAAGACTTCTATTCGGCAGCTAAAGGCACTCGACCGTCTTGGGAATGGCAGAGTATTCTTATGGGCAAAGATGCTATTCTACCACATTTACGCTGGTCAATGGGTAATGGGAAAAATATCAGAATACAAGGTGATCGATGGTTACCAATGGGGATTCTACATGGACCAAAAACTAGAGATGAACCGTTAATGGTGGCTGATCTTATTGATCCGATCCACCATAATTGGAACCGGTCTTTACTCCTCAGTATCTTCGGAGATCAGATTATAGCAGAAGTCCTCACTATCCCAGTACGACCCCTAGTTACAGAAGATCAATTGGTATGGATAGCCACAAAGGACGGTCTCTATACTGTTAAAAGCAGCTACCATAATATAAACCCAGCAACATGCAATCATCACAGCAACAGTGCGTCAACATCTCATCAAATTCCCAGTTTATTATGGCGACGAATATGGGCAATGAAAACAGTACCAAAAATCAAAACATTTATCTGGGCAATTTGTCACAATGCACTCGCCACCAGAGAAAATTTATTCCACAAACACATAATTTCGGATCCCTGCTGCAAAATGTGTCAACAGCACACATCTAAAACCCTAGAGCATCTTTTTCTCTACTGCTCATGGACTTAACTCATATGGACTCACTCACAGATCAATATTCAGATTCAGCCTCACTCGATACATCGTCTTGATACATGGTTAACAAATAGAGCGTCAATGCCAAAACACTTACCTGGGCTAGAGATCACAGCCAATGTCCTCTGGCAAATCTGGCGGATGCAAAATAACTTCGTGTTTCGCAATCAGCAATCGAATCCATATCTCGCAGTTGAATCGGCATTAGCTCAGATCAGATTATTCTACTCACCTGATACGACTCAATCAAGAACAGGGCAAGATACCCTGAATCCGGAGCAGCTTTGGCGGCCTCCAGACTTGGGAACCCTTAAGTGTAACATTGATGGTGCCTATCAACCGAGAAGCACTAGAGGGATCAATAGCATGTATCTGCAGAGATCACCGAGGCCAACTCACAGATTATTTTTCAAGACGAGTTCCAGCGAAATCAACTTTTGAAGCGGGGATTCCAGCACTTACCTTCACCCTTCAACATTTGTTGCGGCAAGAACTCAATGATGGCAATTTGGTGATTGATTCTGATTGCCTTGCCCTCGTCGAAGTTGTGCGAGATGGGAGATCGGCGCCATGGGAGCTTTGTCCTTTGATCGCTAAAGCTATCCTTTTGATTTCCCTTTTTCCTAACCTAATGCTGCACTACTATCGACGAGAGGCCAATATGGTAGCCGACTGGGCCGCGAAGGCCCAGAGCTTAGATTTTGTGGCCCAAAACTGGTTCCTTTACCCCCCAGTTGTTCTTCTTGACCTTGTATATGCCGATCCTTTAGCTTCAGGTTGTAAGTTTCCATTAATATAAATACTAGTGTTTACTTTGTCAACAAAAAAAAAAAAAAAAAACTCTCTTATCAAATCACTCTGGTTATAATTGTAACCAATATGTCATACGAGATAAAAGTGCATTCGACATATTAATTCTAGTCTAACTCTGCGAGGTTCAGATGTATCTCTCCCCACCAAATGTATAGATTTTTGTATAGGTTTGAAACCTTTTCCACAAGGAAATTAAGACTTACTTGCGAGACTAATTTGAAAGAGTTTCCCTCCACCAACCATGTAGATCTTTGAATTTCTGAAGGTCATATTGAGATAGTAATTTTAGCATTTCATTACGCTTGGAAGATTTTCCATTTTTCGTACTTTTGGATCCTTTTCCTGTGACTTTCCCCTGTATAATTATGTTAGTTGCCTCATCCCATAGATATGCCTTTTGGTTTACACCTCGAAAACTATATAAAATTTTCTCTACACCAGCTTTAATTAAAGCAGCGAAACGGTAGCGTGGCTTGTAATTTCAAACAATCCCAGCAACATTGATATATGCTCTAGCAGTGCATAAACAAATAACCGACAAAGGAGAGAGAGAGAGAGAGAGAGAGCTGATGATTGAGATTGGATCTGCTTATCTCATTATGCTGGTGCTCTGTCTGAGTGGAATTTTTGGGAGAAAGATTTTAACATACAAGGAAAACATGATTGATAGATCTTGAACTGTCGAGGGTATGCAAGATAAAATTAAATCATACAGTTTAATGCCTAATCAACAAAACTGAAGCTGCTGAAAAATTCATCTACATTCATACGTCTCTCATACAAAGGGTTCTCGCGAGGCAGTGGATAGTTCTAGCTCAGGCTCAGATATAAGTGGAGAGACCTAAAAGTCAACCATCTTCTTGGTTACTTCTTCCAAACTTGGAGGATCCCACTGCACATTATTTGATAAACCCGCCATGATTTCAATCACTGAAGTTGAGAAAATGTGTAAAGTTGGAAAAATTGGGACTGAATTTTACCTCTGGAGCAAAGTCCTTATCCGCTAATCGTGGCCGAACACCCTACAGATGGCAAAGAGCACTATCAAAGAGCACTATCAATCAGGACATAAACTATATCTTCGCAACCCCACAGATGGCAAAGAGTACAATCATCTGACAATAAGGAGAGAGAAAAAAAAAAAAAAAGACCACAAGATTCAATCATACAATTGCAGTGGATGTCCAAAATTCTCATACCTCATTAAAGTCTTTGGAAACTTCTCCAGAGATTCCATGAAGGGATATACGGTATTCTTGAGTTAAACATTGACCAGGAGTCTGGAATTTGCCTTCACAAATCTGAAATTAGTAATTACAACCAAGTCAGTGTCTGGGAGAAGGAATCAATGTCCAACAAAGAAAATCAAAAGAATGGTAACTTACAAATCTTAAGGTGACTTTTAAGCTTAATGGAGAAGCTTCCCTTAGTTTCTCGAGGGTCATTGCAGACCATTCATCATACGAGTCAATTGCTTCAATTTCCTAAGCAACACCAATTTATAAGATGGTAATAATAGCACATCTAGGATATTAACTATGCCAAATCATTGCATTTCTCAGTTAATTAGTGCCAATTCTACCATCATGTCATCTTGGAAAATAAAACATCAATGCTACCATCTCAAAAACTAGTATCATGTCAAGCATTATGGACTTTCCAACAATAATGTACTTTCCAACAATAAACATAAGTCCTTTTCAGGGACTCTCGTCCAACTTACCAGTGTATGAATAAGTTCCTCTATTGTGTCATGGCTAAAGCATTTATCGATCACTTCAATCCTGAATCAACACTAAAATATTATTGTCAGAGAACAAGACAAAGATACTCCATTTAAAAAATTATTCGATGATACACACTTCAAAACTGCAACAAACAAAACTGAGGAGATTAGAGAACAAAAGAATTTCCGGTAGTAAGACAAAATGTGCAGGGAGGTGAGAAGAAATATACTTGCACAGAGAAGGAAGAAACTTTTTTCTATAAAAGCAGCAATCACTATGCTATCATGAATATTTGCTTGTCCCTTGCACAATTCTAATATACACAACGACTAACAATAGGTCATAACTTATAACTTATCATGTAGATTTTAATTGTTCAGAATGACTGATTCACAGTTCTACTCGGGTTTGGATAAGACAAAATCAACCACATAAAGTGTGAAAATAGCTAGTACAAAATTTCTAAGCATATAAAACCTCTCTTTATCTTATAGCCAACTGCCAAAAAAGTGAGAAAGCTATAGTTATGTGTGGTAAAATGCAATCTACTCACAATGTACGTCATTTATTAGCTACATCACAAACTTCTCTAGTTTATTCCCACAAACAAGTGAATAACGTAAAGTTATACTGTATAAATCCAAAAGCACATAGTCATTCACACAAAAGAGTGTAAAAGTAAAAGATCATGGCACAAAGATCCAGAAGCTGTAGACTGAAGTTGAACATTACTTATGAATGATACTCCTCATTTCAGGATAAACAAGATCACCATATTGTGAAAGGGATGTCTATATAATAGACAAATCATTAGTACTCAGTCTACCAAGACGCTTTTCAATCAAAGCCAATCTCTGTCAAGGTATAGTCATAACTCATAAGAGACTATTATACCAAGACGCTTTTTAATCAAAGCCAATCTCTGTCAAGGTATAGTCATAACTCAGAAGTGATTATCAGGGTATGAAGTGTAAAAACACTGAAGTAGCAGTCAAAGGTGCATTGAAAACAAACCGCATTTAGTGAATAGTGAGTAGCCAAGCGGCAGTAAAGCATTTTAACACCATTAAGATAGTATCCTAACGCTAGTCAACGACAAATTGGGATTCAAAGACGAAGAGTACTAAACCGTGCTAAGAAAATACTGTGAAAACTAGATGAGCTTTTCATTACAAACATAAGGACAAAAAAACTAGATGGTCTCTTCATGGTTTGAATAATAAGTATACTTTGCAAGTAAATGCTTTCCTTTAGTGCAATGCATTGGATGGTCTTCAACTTTTCTGCATGCCAGAAGGGAACTAATGGATAAAATAAAACATTCGGACATGCGGTAAAGATTAAATTATTGAAGAACTTCTAGTTTACAGGCACCAACAGAACATTTTGATGCCTAACTAATATCCGACCCTTCAGGCCTATTCTAAATTTGATGAATGACCTCCTTATTTCATTACACAGTTTAGCCAAGATCTCCCTTTTGTTTGGAGAGATGATGTACGTAGATAACCAGGTAAACGGGAAAGGTGGAAGGAAGCTGCTGCATCCGGATGAAATCCTATTTGAAGCTCTGGATGGGGAAAAAACCTGTAATTAAAATTATTAGCTCAAGAATTTACTTTGCGGAATTGCTGCAGAAAAATGAAACTAGATGCATTATATATTTGTTTGTTCAATTTAGTCCTCCCATTAAAACGCTAAACAAAAATGGTGAAGTGGATGTCACGAGGCTATAACATGCCACTTTGGCATCTATTTAGCCACGTAGGGTCCACGTGGCTATTACACAGTTGAAAAAATATATAAAGATTTCGTGTTGTGCGAACACAACATCAATGCTTTCTAAAACTCTCCCCTCTATCTTTCTCTTGCGTGTGGCATTCAGAGGACATGGCGGCAAGTGCCTAGTCACCATGACCTTGGCTATGGCTGGGCAACACCGCCTCCACCGGCAGGCCACCCTTCCTCCGCCAAGTCACCCTTACCCTGACCTTCCCCATCCTCTGTTTCTCCCTCTCTAGGCTTTGCTTTATTTTATTTTTTTCAATTCCACCTCATAAATTTGCTGAAGAATAATAATGATGCGGCATTGATGCGGATGGGCATATTGGCATTCCAGTCTAACTGTTTGATGGAAGGACTAACTTGAACAAACAAATATATAGTTCAAGGACTTGATTGTACATAAAAAGAAAAATTGAGGGACGACAATGCAAGTTGAAAAGGTTCAAGGACCTCCCATAACATTATCCCATATGTAAAATCTGTGTTGATACCAATCCCATGACAATTTAGCTCACAAGTTTGGCCAGAAACCTAGGTTCCAGCTCAGGAGCAAATTCAAGTATAATGACAGCCAATGGCATCGAACCTCACTTTAAAAAAAATAATAATAAGAAATAAGTTGGCAAATGAAGTTGAATAAACACCACCCCAACGCACATATGCGAAAGCCGTTAACATCTGTATTAGTATTTAGGAAAAATCACATACTGTTTTATTAGTTGCCAATCGAAACATCCCATGGGGAGAAATCCCAGCTTTGCTTGCCATTGTGACACTCTCCAAGATAGCGAGCTGCCCAAAAGTGAAGTAAATAAAAAGTGACCGATTCATTTTAGTTGGCTACCACTAACATGGTGGTCGAGTCAATGCTAGTCATATAATGTGGTGCGACCGGCGTTAATGTGGATAATTTTTTAATTTCTTTTTTATAATTTGTTCGAATTTTTTATTGATTTTTTCCCAGGTTCAGTGCCTGGCCATGATCCGTTATCGCCCTTTTCTACGGCCAAATGCGTCAAAACAACTTCAATCAGCTAGTAGTCAAGGAACAAAACTTTGGGGCATGAATTAGATGCATGCTACATATTTGATTATTACATCAGCAAAGATTTAACAAACATTAGATCATTTGATTGGATTTTCGAATTTTATATTGCATGATTCATGAGATTAGTCCGCCTGTTTAATAAGGTTGTGATTGAAAAGAAATTTGATTTCAATATCATTATCTGATATTTGAACAATAACGTCTACCCAAATACTTGAAAGTCATTGATTACCCCCCGAATTTTACTTTCATAAGGGAACTTTTCTACTTTTATAGAACTTTCTGTTCGTTCTCCAACTTTACTATAATGTGGATTGCATTCTCGATCGAATACATTCTTTGTGTCTTTTTTTTTTTTAATATTTTTTTATTGAGACGTGAGTTTCTTTATTAAATTTTTTATTTAATCTCTGGAGTTACTCTCTTTTTCTTTTTTATCCTTATCCCCGAATTTTCCTCTTGTTTAATATAATGTGGATCACATTCTTGATCGAATACTTTTTTTTTTTTTACTATTTTTATCGAGATGTGAGTTCCATTATAAAAATTTTAAAAAATATTCAATTATTGGGATTTACTCCCTTTTTCTTGTTCCGTTGTTTATCCTTATCCCCATATTGTGTCTATCCCTCATTACTCATACGCGTGCGCATACACTAGGAGCACACGCCCACGCGCGCGATTTACTAAAATATTCTACTCACTTGTAGATAGGGGTGACTATCGGTCCAAAGTCAACTCTGGACCAATCCTAGACTAACCCAACCCAGTCAGTTTTGGTCCGATTCCTAAGGGGACCGGGTCGGTCTTTGGTCCTAAGACCCCTGGACCATATATTGTGCAGGTTGACCCTTGGTCTTATCAGCTTAGGGTTGATCCAATCCAGACCAATCCTGTACATAATATACATTATATATTACATATTATATGCTTTTGTCTACTCTAAATTCTAGTGCTTCTTCCTTTGTTATCTTTGCAATTTAGTTTGTTATGTAAATTAGAAAGAAGAAAGAAATCGAACCCTAACTTGACAAAAAAGTAAAAAACCCTCTTCCCTCACCTCGCCCTTGCTTAAATCGCTCACCTTATTCACCGCTCACCTCGTGGCTTGCCTCTCTTCATTTGCCTCCCTCGCCTCTCATGACTCACATGTCACCCACCTTTGTTCTTCATCTCATGTGTTTGTTTTTATGGGTTGTTGCTTTTAGGAAGTGTAAATTCATGTTACTATTTTATCTTTATATTTATATTTGATATGTATTGTATGCATAGTTTAGTTACTCAATATTGCATTATTGATGGATATGAAATTTAAAATAATATGTTTGTCATTATGGGGAATGGAAAAAATGGAACAAAAAAAATAGTTGTTTTGGCCCTGGAATCAGACTAGACACATAGGGTTAGTCTAATCCTTGATTCTAAGCTCAACAGTGTTGGTCCTTCGTCCCAAAAATTGAGGACCAATACTGTGCAAGTTGGTCCTTTTATTAAGTATTGGACAGGCCCAACCCAGACCATTCTCATTCCTACTTATAGATTGGGTCCAAGAAAAGCCATTTAAAAGGTCCAACGTCCATTAAACCAATGTGTCTTCAAGTAGTACGAAAACTTGTCTACTTTAGTGAAAATTTGAATTTTCTTTCTATTTCTCAACTTAAAAAAAAGTCATTGATTACAAAAATGTTATTTGATCACAAGAAAAAAAAAGAATGTTATTTGATTCACTAAAAATTTGAATTGTTAGTGAAAAAATAAATGAATAAGCATGGGAGTTTGGTATGACTTATTGGTAACACAATGAAATTAATTTAATCAGTAAAAAAGTCATTGCTTAAAAATTTCTACAAGATCAATGCACTTTCATATAATTTTCTGCAAGGAAATTAATTTAATCTTTTAAACTAGGTCCTAACTTGCAAACGAATTTTTTTAATCCTTCACGACTAGATCAATGTGTTATTAAGAACTGTCTCTTCCCCTTTTGCTTTACCTTCTCCCTATCGACGACGCAGTTATTAAATTTGAGGAGTCACAAAGAATAACATAGGGGTTGGGTCGCAGGCGAAAGTAAAAATTGAATCGTTACGTGTAACAACACTTACGATTAAAAAATCTATTCGGACTTAAACAATGCAACTTCGGATGCGGATCCAATTCTCATCCCCTCATGATATTATAAATGGGATGGGATGGCGACCCTGCACATCCATCCTGCAAAAAAGAGACTAAGGCATTATGGCAATCCATAATTTAGCCGGAATTGATGGAGAATATGCTTACCCACTAAGGGCATCTGTATCGCTCGTTGACTTTCTCTTTTATTTATTACTTATTAATAGAAAAAGGAAATCAAGTAAAGTCGTGCTGGATCTCTAATCTCAATGAAGGCGCTAGGAGGATTGCATGTGAACATGTGAGCATGTAGCGATATTGCACTCGAGTGTTATGGTCCATGAATCCTTCCATATTCGTGACACTTGTGAGTGGTGCTTGGGGTTATTGAGTAAAGAGTGAGGAAATAGAGGGGATGGACACAATTGGTTTGTGGGAGTGGTGTCAGAATGGTTGGTGTTAGGAGTTTTATGATAGAATGATTATGTTACTTAGGAGTTCTAAAAGCGGGATTGACCTCCCATGCACAAACTGGTCGAGAGCCGATGCCGCTCTCTTGATAAGGCCATGGCAAACCGAAACTAATGGTTGAGCCTTAAGAGATATGTTATCTCACTCGATTAACTAGACGCCCCAGTGAAGCTGGGTGTGGTGCGATCCCGTACAAAGAAGCTATTCATCATATTGTTCACTGGAACAACTATAAAAGGAAGGCTGGCCTGGCAAATTCCACTCGCTAGACGCCACGTGGGTTGATCCGCGACCAAGGAAACTACCAGCCCTCGACACGAGCATGTAAGTATTGCACGTGAGGTTCCACGCACTTTCTGCTGCGGAAATTGCGCCTCCAATAATTTACTTCCTTCAACAACGGGCTTCAAATTTTTAATTTTCAGTTGCTTCACCTTTCTGCCGGGAAATTTTTAATTAACTCTCGAACTGCGATTTCTGTTATTCTTCTTTTCCTTTATGACATTAAGAATTCGTACTTTGCACTTCATATGCGTGCACTGTTATATTCCCTTGCACTTTGCTTAACATTGGAACAGAATTTGTATCGGTATGTTTTTCAATCTCAGTAGCAAGTTTCCATTTGCCTCTATCCTTTAGAGTCCTTGGCCATGACTATCGACAAATTACTTTGAGTCATTGTGGTCGTCTGAGGAGGTGGAGTGAGGAAGTAGAAGCATGGTGCAATTGATCTTGTCGTGGAAGCGAAGCTTTCCAAAAGGAGCGTAGATAATGAAGCATGGCATCTTTAAAGAGCTCGACTAACTCATCATGATCATGGTGTCCATCTTAATCTTCCACTATTTTCACGAGTTTGATAGAAATATACAAGTAAAATAATAGCTGTAGCTGAGACTAATACATAAATCATGAGTATTCGTTGGTCTCCATGTTATACTTATGGGCAAGAGGATTATGAGATGTGTAATTACCATTTGCCACCACAGAAAAGAAGCAAAATTAAACGAGGACATGATAATTGAGGAACAAACCGTAGCGTTTTGCTTTAAACTGATTTAACAATATTTTATGATTTTCATAGGATGGTTCTAATGTAACAAAAACAACCAGTATACAGTTGTGCGTGTTAAAAAGTACAAACATAAAGTTTGCTTTAAACTGATTTAACAATATTTTATGATTTTCATAGGATGGTTCTAATGTAACAAAAACAACCAGTATACAGTTGTGCGTGTTAAAAAGTACAAACATAAAGATTTCTTGAAACTTTGGTTAAGGGTATTATCAATAAAGGTTGGACATTCACTGGTTTGAGATATTAATAAGATATATGTGTTCAAGCCACATTTAATATTTGAAAAAACTACTCGGACTCGGACGGTGCAAATTGGAATTTGTGTCCCTACTGGAGGACACTGACCGAGTTTGGCTCTATGACCGCAAGGAATTAATCCACGTTTTCCAAGGTAAAAAGAAAAAAAATCGAAACCTAAAACGACAACTTCAGTAAATTTGTGTTTATTACTGTTCGTCCTGGAGGAACTAATTATGCATTAAACCCAAAAATCAACTATGGGAAAAGTACCAAAAAAGTCCTAAACCTTTTGCATTGGTACCAATTCAGTCCTAAACTTTTCAATTGAACCAATTTAGTCCTAAACCTTTTGCATTTGGTACCGATTTAGTTCATCTGGCCATTCTCTACTGGAAAAAGCTGATGTGGACTCCAACTCAGCACCGGCTGGCGTTGCTGATGCTGACATGGACGCCGGAGTGCGAAACTACGTCGTTTCACTTAAAAAAAAAAAAAAAAAAAAAAAAAAAAAAAAAAAAAAAAAGAGACTTTTTTTACACCCAAAACGCAGCACTTCATTTACCCTGAAACCTTTGCCCACGATCTTTGCCCAAAGCACGCCCAAACCCTATTCTGATCTCCCCCAAAATTCTCAGCAACTTGCTCTAGATTCAATCTCATCTTTCAAATTTCTTGAAGCCAAGTCGTTCTTCCACCAATCACCTCCATCTCTCTCTCTTTGACAGAAAAAATTTCAGAGCTTCGATCAAGGCCAAGTACTCCGTTTGGATCGCCGTTGAAGCTGGAATCGTCTTTGTGAAACAGTCGAGAAGGGTTCCCGACACGTCTCGAAGAACTCCCGAGATGGCCCCTACCGTTGCTCCTTCCATAAACGCTCCGTCGATGTTGATTTTTAAAGGTAAGAGGCTTCGGTGGGATCCAATCTTTGAGTCAATTGAGTCGTTCCCATGTAAAGTTTCGAACTTTGCTTGTTCCACTTGCTGAAATTGCTGAGTAATGCTTGTGCTGAGTCAATTAGGGTTTCTCGAATTTGGGGTTTAACCTTCGAAATACAAAGTCATTCCTTGCTTTTGAAATGAATCACAAAAGGGTTGCAATTTCTTCGAAAGTCTGTGAATTTCCTGGCTATTCAATTATGTGTTGGAGCCAAACCACAATTCACGAAAGGTTTTGACGCGAAATTTTGATTTTTACTTCAGGATCCGACCAAATTGAGTTCGTCCATGGACAAAGCAAGAATGGATGTTCCACTGATTCTGCTTCTTGATCACAGATTAAGCATGCTGGCCAAGGTAAGACTTTCCACCAATAGAGATTTTCTGTTGTGGGAAGAACATTTTGACATATCTCCAGAGAAAAATCCTAATTTTAGAGGGGGTCTTCATGTTCCAAATATAGTACCATAGTTTGCTGATGGCTGAAATGGCGACGTTGCTTGCATGCTGTGTTTGTGGATTCTAATCTCCCCCCAAGAACTGTTGGCTTAATTGGAGTTGAAATCCCATTTGCCTAAACTTTGTAGTCGATGCTGACATTTGCTTAGTTTTTGGGAAATCGAGATCTATATCATGCATACAATTTGGGAGGAAAATTACTCTAATGTTGGCTTTGGCCAAGCATGAATATATATGCTATGATATAGTCTGTTCAGCATTTGTCTTAGAAGCATGAAACAAATTTTTGAAGTTCTTATTTGCATTTTCTTTTGGTAAGCTTGTTGCATCCTAATAGGGACAGGAATTTTAGGTCAGCATTATGAGGTGCATTTAGGACCCGATTCTTGCTGTTGAGACTAATTTCGAGATGGAATGAGTTATGTTGTTGCTATAGAGGTTAAGCCATGAAGACATATGCTAAGGTGCTGTTGTTCAGCTTTTTTACAGGTTAAAAATGCTCCGACTGGTGTTGATTCTGAAAGTATACATAACAATTGATGAAGACCATCGATGAATTCGTCACAATCGAGGACATCAGTTCCTCTAATCAACAACGATACATTTATGTTTTGCTATTGTGGCCTCAAATATTCTTTACAAACAGCAAAGACGAAGGAGACTCAAGGAAGAAGATATCGCGACTATCCGAAATATAAAATCGGAGAAAGTTGAAGTTTTTTTATTTGGGTTGATGCAGAAATGTGTCCATCAACAAGAAGTGTGTCAACAAAATTTCACCGGAGCAATGTTGAAGAAAAACAACTGTCGACATTGAAGACCATGTTGATTGTGCTATGGGTCTTTATAGTAATTATAGGAAACTGTGCTATTTGGAAATTCGAAGGTGAATGATGTACTAAGCTTGTCATAGGGTGTGTTAATGTTGATCTTGTTATATAATCTATTTTTGTACATTTTTGCAATATATTTTGTATTTGTCCACATGTTGGAATATGAACATGAATGAAGTGAAAGTTGTTTGCACTCTCTTGTGTCATATGCAATTTGTTTCTCAATCTCAACACCAAAGACATATCATTTTTGATGTCACGACTTGCTATTATGATTAATGAAGTGCAATATGAGGAAAAAAAAAGCAATACAATCTCACTACTTCATGAACAAATAACCACAAAACAATAAACAAGCAAATGACATACACACAATATTACGACCAAATGGCTACCAAAAAGTAAAATAAGACAATTTCTTATTAAAGGTTCAAACAACCTATTACATATGGGACATCATTATCCAAGTTGTTGTATGGTTATTAAGGAAGTACAAAGGAAAAAAAAAACACCAATGCAAAACTCATGCCCAGGACTTACAACAAGTACATTGAAACGAGACGATTGGATAAATATATGAACCCCATGTCAGACGTCAAGACACTAAAATTGAAACAAGCCTGAAGAGATGCACTTCTGAAGAAATACACATTGCAACCACTAAATAGGTTGCTTATGACTCATACAAGACATTGAAACTAAGCTTAAATCAACTTAAAATTCTTATAAGCTGGTTTAAGCTTAGTTTTGATATGAAAAGATGATATTTGACCCTATTACATAAACTACAAAGGCCTTCATTACATGGACAGAAGAATAATTTGTTCACAAGAAACATAAAACAACAAGAGAAAAAAAATGACTAAATGGTTAGGGTTGTCTAAAAGCATCCCAACTTTATTAATAATAAGCACTACATCATTATCTACAAGACACGCCTCTATAGTCACTAACACTATAAAGATGATATTCATTAACAGTTCATGGCATCAAAATGCAAATATTTGCTATTGCTTTGAAGTATTACTGTCTTAGTTGAACTCAATCAAGTCTAGAAGATAGTGCAACATGGGCGTCTTGTGTCTTCAAAAGGCAAGAACCAAGAGTGTGCTGATCAAAAAGTTACATTAAAAGAAAAACTTCACTTGACCTATCTTCACAAAAAGTTACAGCTAAAACATATCACTACTAAATCCACCCCCACATCTTGTCACTTATGCCTCTTTGAGCAACTTTTGGCTTTTGTGCCTTTGACCGTAGGATTCACACCGGTAGGGCCGCCACCACTACCACTCGTCACTTTACCTATACATCTCTGTACCTAAAAAAAAATATTTGCTTAAAGTTTTACTGACAAAACAAGCATAACACAATGAAAACGGAGATACTAACCAAAATGTTTTGCCTTGAAAATCATGTTTGTGATGATGTAAAACCAGTCTTCTTAGCTGTACATGTCAAACTGTTGTGTCCTGTCTTCAAGCAAGTTTGACATGTCATTTTCATTCCAATCCTCGACATCCTAGTTCCAATTGCCACCTCACCTTCCTCCCTCGATCTTTTCAGTTTACGTTTACCGAGTTTGACATTGGCTGGAAGTGGTTCAGGTGGCTCTCTATGAGTCTGACCTCAGCCAACCGGTGACGAGAGCTCGCGAGCCCTCGCCCCAGATTGGGGCGAGGGTTGCAGCCCTCACCCAAATCCGGCGAGGGTCGGCAGCCTTCGCCTGGCCGGGCCAAGGCTTGGCCAAGGGACGCCGCCTCCTAGGGGTCGCCCCGGTGGGTGGACCCTCGCCGGATCTGGGCAAGGGCCACAACCCTCACCCAGATCTGTGGCGAGTGGCGAGGGTCGGCGGCCCTTGGCCCGGCCGAGCGAGGGCCGTGCGACCCTTGCCTAATCTAGGTGAGGGCTGCAACCCTTGTCGCTGGTCGGCCGGCGACCCCGACCGACCCTCCCTCCGTCACGGCCCTTTCCGACAATGGCGGAGGTGGCGCCCCTCCCCCTCCCCCTTTCCTTTTTTTTTTTTTTAATTTTTTTTTTTTAAATTTTTAAATTATTATTTTTTAATATTTTAACTAAATTAAATGTATTTTTTAATATTTTAACTAAATTTAATTTAATTAATTTTTATATTATTTTTTATCACATCAGCCCAAAACAACCTCGTTTTTGTATTATTTGGGCTTGTCAACGTGCAAAACGGTATTGTTTTGGGCTCGCTTCGCCGGAAAAATACCACGTATGCAATTTGGTCGGATTAGCACTCAAGTGATCAATTTTGCTCCAATTTTAGCACTTAAGTGTACCTTTCGTAAGTTATGGCACTTAAGTGTCCATTTCTGCCAAGTTATGGCACTCCAGGGGTCTAGTGTTACTCTAGCCTTCAACCAATCCTAGAACCAATATACTAGCCATAGATCTTTAACTCTAAAGTAAAACACTTCAATTAAATGAGTACACAAACTCTGATACCAATTGAAAGGGCTAGTGAGAGCACCTAGAGGGGGTGAATAGGTGCAAAAAGAAGTATTGCAAGACTTATCAATTTAATTTGTCTTTTGTGGATAATAGACTAAAGATAAAACAGACTATAAAAAGATATATAAAGCTATGAATTAAAGTAAAGAGATTAGGGAAAGAGAATTGTGACGCAAGGTTTATAGTGGTTTGGCTTAGACCAAACCTACGTCTACTCTCCCGTACTAACAGCCCACTGACTAGATTTCACTAAGAACCAAAAGAGATTTTATAGTCTCACGTCCTTGATTCCACAGTGTAGAGACTCTACTACACTTCCTCAAGATCTCACAAGTATTTAATCTCTCTTTTGAGTACAACTTAAGCTCAGCGATTGATTCAGCAAAGAACTAAGAGTTTCAAACTTTGGAATTTTTCTTTCACGCACATACTCAAATAACTAGAGCGTCTTCCTGCCATTATAACCATTGGCACATTTCAAAAAAATTCTTCCAATCTACCCGTTGGACAGAATCAATTAAGGAGATCTCAAGTTATTAAAGGAATGTGATGATAGCCCACCAATCATGTTTTCCCATACAATCAGGATATAGGTTTCCATAAGTAGAACCTTCCAACCATACTTCGCCAATCAATAGATCAAATTATCCGAATTGATTTCAATAAGAATAATTGATCACGAGATGCTATCTCCAACCATGAGATCTTTTTCAATCGTACGAACCAAATCCTTAAAGATATACTCGCATCAAGATAAGTTTTCTTCAATGGATAAATCTTTTCTTTATCGGTCTGGAAACTATTAGTGAGGCTAGACTTTAAATCTTGAGTCTGGAGGTCATCAGACTTTGACGATAGAGTCTATAAGTCTTCAGACTAGACTGACAAAAACGTTTTGTCAACTTCAAAACAAATAAAGAAGTTTTCTCCAACAACAAGAACTTGCATATATCATTCTTTCTCACTAAAAAAAACATGTTTTCTTGTTGACAGCCAAGGAGAGCTTACGAAATTGGTTGTTGAGGAGGAGTTGGATAAGCTCAAGACTAAACACAAATCTGTGACTGAACATCTAACTGGAATGGATGACCAAGTAGAAGCCATAAAAATAATTTTAGACATCCATGCTGGTGGTGTACGGCTTGTTGGAATTCATGGGATGGGTGGTATAGGTAAGACAACCCTTGCCAAGGTCATCTTCAATGAGCTATGTTCCCAATTTGGAAACTGTGGAAGTTTCCTTAATGTTATCCGAGAAGAGTAAAAAAAGGATGGGCTAGTGAAGTTGCAAGCCAAATTAATATCCGACATTGTTAATGCTAGAGTTATAGGCAAAATTGATGATGATGGTTATGGAATGAAGAGGATCGAAGAAACACTTTACAATAAGAAGGCTCTAATTGTTCTTGATGACGTGGATAAGATTGAATAAATCAAGAAATTGATTGGAAGTTCTTTATATTCGGGAACTAGAATAATTATCACAACAAGGAATAGAAGTTTGCTATAGATTAGGGAATTTAAGTATGAAATTCTAGCTTATGAAATGTAGGAGATGAATTCTAAGGATGCGCTTCAGCTTTTTAGTCGGCATGCATTCTGTGGAGACTCACTACCAGATGATTACAACCACCTTTCAAAAGAAATTGTCCATGTCACGGGAGGACTTCCTTTGGCTCTTGAAGTTATAAGCTCATTACTTTATTGTAAAGAGGAAGTAATATGGATAGAGACATTGGAAAAGCTAAGAAGCATACCAGAGGAGGAGGTTCAAAAGAAGTTGAAGATAAGCTTCAATGCCCTTGATGAGTTTCAATGGCATATTTTTCTCGATATTGCATGCTTTTCTATTAGTAAGGATATAACCAATCCGATTTACATGTGGACCAACTGTGGCTTTTTCCCACAACTTGGGATCGAAGTCCTTATCAATATGTCCTTGATAAAGATATTAAAGAACAATAAGTTTTGGATGCATGATCAATTAAGAGATTTTGGAAGGGAAATTGTTCG
Source organism: Eucalyptus caleyi (assembly GCA_014182885.2). Classification (NCBI taxonomy): domain Eukaryota; kingdom Viridiplantae; phylum Streptophyta; class Magnoliopsida; order Myrtales; family Myrtaceae; genus Eucalyptus; species Eucalyptus caleyi. The sequence goes on along the minus strand of CM024468.2, from coordinate 37,097,345 downwards.
TCAAGAAAGTACGATAGACCCTGACAAGCGTAGCGGGTTATGGATCGGAGAGGAGATACTCAACGTCATAAGTTCAAAAGAGGTAAAGTGAGAAAAACTAGTAGTTTTTGAAATGAAAAATTATATTCCCTGTTATTAGAAATTCACTTGTCCGCTTAGTAGCTTTCTTTCCCCTATTCCTTTTATTTAAGCTGTGAAACAGAATAGTCATCCTAAGTCTTTATGGGCAGAGGAAGGGAAATGTTCAAGGACTTGATCTAGATGGAAGGCATACTCAGATCTTACTTGCAAATGACAAGTTTGAAAGGTTCCCACAATTAAGGTTTCTTAAATTATGCAATGGAACCTTTGTTGGGGACTTTGTGAATTGCTGTACAAAGCTAAGATGGTTGTCTTGGGATTCTCCCTCTCCAAATATTAGGGTGGCCAATATGTATCTACAGAATGTAGTTGTCCTTAAACTTTCTAACAATCACTTCAATGATTTGGATGTATGGAACCTAATCAAGGTATTCTACATGTTTACTTCTACTCTAATTGTCTCTTCTCAAAATCATTAGACGTTCCGTCATTTGGAAGCTTCATTTATTTTGGCAGATGGCATGCGAATTGAAAGTTCTATCTCTTCAAAATTGTCCTAGCATAACAAGAACTCCAGACTTCTCTGGATGTTCTACTTTAGAGAGGTTGACTCTTCAGTCATGTGATAATTTGATGACAATTGACTACTCCATTAATATGTTAAAGTGCCTGGTTGATTTGGATATTAGCCGCCACTCCTTCGAAGAGTTGCCTGATGAAAATAGAGGGCTGGTGACTCTTTTAGGCTGAGGAAACTCCCCGAGTCTATTGGTAACCTAAGGTGCCTATCAACTTTTGACATTTCGTATACCTCGATTAATGAACTTCCAAATTCTGTTGGAGGGCTACCGAAACTTGAGTTCTGTCCATGGAATCAACCAAGACAAAGGAACTCCCAAAGCCTATTCTTAACTAGGCATTATTGCTTGAGTTGGATTTGTCGTTTACAAAAATTATTGAATTACCTAAATCAATCGGAAATCTAAAAATGTTGAAAGTGATACGGGCGGGTTATAACCCAATAAAGAAGTTTCCTCATGCTCTTGGAACGTTGAAGAATCTTGAAGAGCTACGTGCCCCTAGTTGTAAACTGGAAGGTGAAATCCCTACCGAAATTGGAGAGTTGTACATGTTGAGAATCTTAGTTTTGAGGTCTAATGTAAGAGTTAATGTGCCAAGGACAATTGTTATGCTTCCTCTCTTGCAAATGATGGACTTAAATACATGTAGTGAGATTCAAGAATTGCCGGAGCTTCCTCTAGTTTGACCGATCTAGTGCTGGAGTCCCATTCTCTGCGATTTGTCCCTGATCTCTCAAACCTTACTTAGTTAGATTGATCCTCTATGATGGATCTATAGTTAGAGGCACAAAGGCACAACAAGCTTAAGACAAACCTGTGACATGCGATGGTTAAGGAGTTTATCCAAGCTGAATGAATTGAACTTATGCCTGTTGACTATCCCCACACCGCCTACAGAACTGGGCTCCCTTTCTTTTTTGGAAAAACTTACTTTGTATGGACTAGACCTACAATCCCTCACAGAGCTTCCATCATCTCTGTTGTACTTACGAGTCCATAGTTTCAACTCAGCTGGGTTACCCATGTCCAACTTGAGAAACTTGTCAACTTTCAGACTCACACGATCAAAGGTGAAGGAAATTCAGCTTGATGGGCTTCATCAATTGGCAAGTTTGAGTGTCTCAGACTGTGAACTCCTGGAGAGGCTATCCTTTCCGCCAAACATAAATGAAATTTCTGTTGTTGGTTGCCCAAAGCTGGTTGAGATTCATTTTCCTGGTGTTTTGGAATCGCTTGAGAGATTGGGTATTGAGAGGAGCGACTCTTTTGAAAGGTTTTCTGCTGGAGCAAGGATGTGATGAGCTGACATTTTGTGAGGGGAGATTGTCCCTTTTATCAAGCGCCTTCAAGAAGCTCAAAGAATTCAGTGTTGTAGAGTGCCCAAAGCTAGTTGAGATTCAAGTTGTCGGTATTCTGGAATTATTGCAGATATTTTCTGTGGACGGGTGTCTGGCTATGGAAAGATTAGGTGGTTTATCAAACTTGAAGAACCTCAAGTCATTAATTATGAGAGAGTGCAGCGCTCTTCAAGCTGTTGAGGGCCTCAATCAATTGGAGTGCTTGTGTCGATTGCTTGTTGGTGATTATGGGTCATTGGCAAGGTAGATTGATGTATCAGCCAAAATTCCAGATGAATGCGAGATGTTAATTTGGGATTGTAGGGGCTCATTAATTGAGTTTTGTCCACGTAAAATTGAGTACATCTCATTTAATCGCTACAGAGAGATGATTCTTCTTGGACCAAACCAGGTGCACCTTCTCTTCCTGGCTTACGTTTCTTCTTTAAAAGTCCAACTCGCCCTTTCCCCTCTACCTGTTCATTTCTTCCATTAACATATTTTTTTCCTATAGAGTATTTTACTCTGGTAGCACTTGGAGAGTATTTTTTGTGAGAGTATTTTTGTGTTCTGATATCAATTGTTGGGTATATTACTCTAACAGTTATGTTTATCGGGTGCTTAACTGATATCATTTCTCGTACGCCGTGGTAAGTAAACGAAGAATAACTGTAATAAGAAAATCAAGACACTTGTACTATATTGTGGTGCACATAAAATAAATAAATTTCATCTCACACTCTATTTGTAAGACATTACCTTTTTTTGGACGACACGGAGACATTACTTTACCATGACAATCTATTCACTCTAACCACACACAAAATACTATACCTTTCATGCATGAACACATTATGTGTACTACATAATTAATAGCACGCCTTGGTTATATTTAATGAGCCGTATTAGTCCAACTGCAAAGAAACTTTTCTCAATAAAAATTAAAGTATGCAGAACCTTCATTTCTCAATGCATTTCTTTAGACAAAGACTCCATTTTTTTCACGCCCCGATCCTCAAGCACGTGCACATTCCTTACCTTGATCGATTAATAGCAACATCCCAGGACACATCGCCGACCCTTTTATTTTAATATGCATGCGGAATCATATAATAATCCCCAAACGATAAAGCAATGGGATAGAAAAGCAGGGCCATATTTTATTACTACTGGAAAGTCATAACCACTCTTTTATACAAACACACCTCATAGTATTTTACAATACTATTAACATAGGTCCGATCTAACACCTATCCACAAGTATACAAAGTTCAGAAAAAAAAAAAAAAAAAAGGATGGGATCTCAATCCTCATCCGATTCGTACTTCGGCTCATCCTCGGGATTCTTCTCAGACTCCTCCTCCGGTTCTTCCTCAGAGTCCTCTTCGGGTCCTTTCTCCTTAGGTTCCTCATCAAGGTCCTGAAATATTGTCTCCCAACCGGGATGAGACTAAAACTCGATTAGTAAACCAATACGCTAACCGGGCTACCTATGCACACACGGGTCAGAGGACTTACCTTGGCCTCAGATTTCACCTACATATCAGCACAGTTCAATAGGCACCCAAGCAATCACATCACAGATCGATATCTCGATCAATCGACCTAGTCGATTACATGTCATCATGACCATTTCTTGGTCGGCCAATTCCATACTGTCTATAAGTCTAATCAACATCCAAGGCTACTCACCCTTGGTGATATATAGATAGTATATTATTTTATCGCCAAATGACATATAGAGTCATCGAGTCATCAAATCATACCGTACAATCTCAAGATGACCTATAGAATTATCGAGCCGATATATCATACCGTACTGTCTCAAGATAATTTGTAGAGTCACCGAGCTGGTAGATCATATTATGCTATCTCAAGATGACATATAAAGTCATCGAGCCAGTATACACAATTTATCATATCGTATTGTCTCAAGATAATTTGTAGAATTATCGAGCTGGTATATCATACCATACTGTCTCAAGATAATTTGTAGAGTTATCGAGCCGATATATATGCTATTCCAAGCAAACAATCAAATAACTAATTCTTATTCTTTCCGATAAAATGTCGTGTGTGGGTACACGATCGGCGCTTAGCCAAAATATAATATTTTTCATTTCCATAATTCCAACATTTTCTGTAGTCCACTCAAATCCTTTTGGCATTATCAACATTTCGAAAATAATAATTAAATATTAAAAATCCAATTTAGGCCCGTAATGCCTAATTAAAGCCCAATAAGGGTCGGGAAAAATCTCAAGATGCATTCAATAAATATTATGAGCTCTCTACTTGCTAATGACTATGTCTAACCACCTAACATGCATCATTAAGTCACTAATTAAATTGTTCTAAACTAATCTAACCACCTAATTGTACTTAATTAAATCTAACCAACCATTAAGCATCATTAACAAACTAAGAAAGCATTAGTGAGCAAAACTCACTTGATTAAAAGCGGAGATCGGATCACCGCGATGGCAACGCGACGGCGGCTGAATCTCGGGTTTTCGGCGACGTCGACGGACACTCGGGCCGGGCCTACAAGCCTTGCAGGTCCACAGAAAAAGCTGGGCTTAGGCCAAAACTTGGGCCAACTTGCTTCGCCGGCTTGGGCTCAGAATTGGGCTTGCTGAACTTGTGGGCTAAACTTTGAAGATGGGCTGAAACTTGGGCTTCGAATAGGCCTGATCCAAAACTGAAGTTGGGCTGAACAAATGTGAGTTGGGCTTGCCTAAAGATGGGCTTGGGCTACTTCACGGGCCTCAAGATTGGGCTAACTTTGGCTGAATTCTTGGGTCAAAGTTGGGCCGAATCCCAATGGGCTGAATCGCGGGCTTGGCTTGCAAGCTGTAGAGAGGAAACCAACAGCTTCAATAGCGAAAGCGGGCCGATCGAAGCTCCGATGAGTGGGTGGTCGGCAACCAATGGCTCCCGGGGGTCAAGAGGGTCATGTAGGTGGATGGAATGGCCAAAGGAATGGTCAAAACGGGAGAAAACCTAAGAAAATTGCGAAACAGTGCAGGCGGGCAGGGGATTGACGGACCGGCGACCGGCAACTTACAGCAGCTGTAAGGGACGGCCGGCAGCTTTGTTCGGGACGAGGTCAGGCTTGATGGAACGGTCTTGATGTCCTCTTCACGTTGATGGGTGGCTCGTTCTCTGATTCATCCGGAAAGTCAACTTTTTACTTGGATCTTTGGCGAAAGGTCAGCTGGAGTAGAAACCGGCAGAAGTGAAAATAGAGAAGGAAAACTGTCCGACGGTGGTGTGGCTGCTCCGGCGACTTCCTTGGCTGGTGGTGGTCCTCAAATAGCAAGGATGGAAGGAGAGAGAGGGTCTTGGACAGTGGAAATGAGAGAGAGATGGAAAGGATAGAGATGAGGGAGAGATAAGAGAGAGGGTGGGCCATTGGCTTGATATTTTCCACAAAATATCTCCAAGAATCAACCTAGGCCAAGCAAAATCCCTTGGCTTCCAATGATCCACACCAACACCTCTCATGACTTCACTTTTGGTCCATTTGGCTAGGGGGAAGGGAGAGTTAGGAATTTTGCAAGAATTGTCTTCAATTGGTGGCTTGATCCACTTCAATTCCATCTCAATTGGCCCCCATAAAATCAATTGGTCATCAATTGACCATCTCGACATTTTTCCTCACTCATATATCCATCTTGCTTCCCAATTTCGCTATAAAAAACCACCCTTGGCTTTTTCTGTTAAAAAAAAAAAAAAAAAAAACGACCCGGCGACGACTTTTTCCCAAAAAGTGTCGGGTGTCAGAAAAATATTTTGAGATTGAGTCGATACTCCTAGAATTTATTGTAATATGACAGAAACTTCAATTTCTGAAATCGGACTCGAATCGGCGGTTAATTTCACTCCGACGAGTTTTTAGCGTGACCTGGGCTATCAAGTAGTTTTCAAAACTTTTTATGGCAAATGACCCATGGTCGATTTTCTTCGAGCCATAATGAACCCACTCGACTCATTAGCGACTCTCGATTGTCATGAAAATCTCGATAATTCAATTATGGACACGAGGTACCAAAACGACAGAAAAATCATATTAGTGTCGGTCGATGAGAATCACTCACGATTGGCCACACATCTCAGTCGAACCGACCTATCTCTGATCTCAAATCGGTTTATATCTATGCCGTAATAACCTCTAAAGGTGAGTACGGTTGAGTAGCCGATTCCTAATCGAATTCTCGAGTTTATTGCATTAAAATTCCTTAATGGCTTCCCTGGATAGTCAAGTTATCTCGAGAGTGATTGGCTCTAAGAATAGCCCTATAGATGCGTCAATGAAATGCCGATTAATTCAGTAGAAAACAGAGTTGAAAATCTGGGATGTCACAGTTTTTTCTTCTTTCCAGATGGTAGATATTTCTTAACATGTGATATTACACCTTTATCATCTTAGAAAAGTAAATGTATTTTTTTAAAATGGACTTATTGATTCGAAGCAAGGTTAGCTAATCAATCTACAGATAGCTTTTGCATCTGCCCTGCTTCTAATTTGCTTCTTGTTTGAAGGAAGGTCTAGTAGGCATGTTGAATCAACTTTGCAGGCCGTTGTTCCTACCATATGGAAAAATTGAAAGGGGAAACCCATGATTCTGCTCATACAGAGGAAGATGTAACTATAGAGCTAACATAAATCGAGGCCAATCACCAGTGTTGCTTCGAGGAAACTACCCCACAAGTTTAACCTACCAGCCCAAGGCGAAACTCTAACCATTCAAATTGAATTAGAGAGAGAGAGAGAGAGAGAGAGAGAGAGAGAGAGAGTCTCTAGTTGACAACTTATTCTGCCACTCATTTGTCTGTGTTGAGATGTAAATAGACAAATATACATAGGAACTTTTAGGAGATTTTTTATTCTGATTTGATTCTGATTAAATGCCACAAATCATGGGATTATAGCTGTTAATCCACAAATTGTGGGATTTTAGTTTTTCTCTTTTTTAGGCTTTCTTTTCTTTGTTTTTGTTTGCTAGGATTTATCTGTGTATTAGCCTATAAATACAACATTGTAAAGCACCAGAAGATATGAATGAGAATAATAATTTCTCTCCATCTAAAATTTCACATGGTATTGAGCCCTAGGCTAGATTCCTAAATTTAAAATTACAGTCTTCATTGCTGCGTTTTTTTTTAGCCTTCGTTGTTGTCTATTATTCTCCAGAAATAGAATTCTGGATTTCAATTGCAGCCTTCATTGCTGCACTATTGCCCTTGTTCTCTTCTTAACATTCACTCTCCAAAATGGCCACATCCAAAGCCATAGATCCTACCATGAACCAATCTGAGGAGGTCACCTCAACACACATGACAGGTGATCTTCAGAATATCAAGCCAATCTATAGATTGAATGAGAAGAACTACCTCAAGTGGTCACAATTTGTCAAGACGTATCTGAAGGGGAAAGGAAAACTAAGCCATTTACTTAGGACGAGACCCAAGAAAGGAGATCCTAATTTTGATGCGTGGGATGAGGCTAATTCCATGATCATGTCATGGCTATGGAATTCCATGGAAGCAGCCATAAGCAATACTTGTATGTTTCTACCAACCGCAAAGGAGATTTGGGATTCCGTTCGACGGACGTACTCAAAGGCTCGTGATGCAGCCTAGGTGTATGAAATTAAGGTGAAAACCAGTAGGACAAAGCAAGGAGGTAAGACTATTACTGAGTATGCTAATTCTCTGCAAAACTTATGGCAAGAACTCAATCATTATCGAGTATTTCAGATGCGGTGTCCAGATGATGCAACCATTCTAAAGAGTTTTATTGAAAAGGATCGAGTCTACGATTTCTTAGCCGGGCTTAATTCTGAATTTGACCAAGTCAGAATCCAAATACTTGGCAAGGAGGAAGTGCCATCATTGGAGGAAACAATTTCCTTGATTTGGGCGGAAGAAAGCCGTCGATCCATCATGCTAGAACCGCAATATGGGGAAGGGTCAGCCTTGACAACTAGAAAGGTTGATGAAAAGGGTGACCTACCAAGGAAAGACAACCGGGACAGCTTGTGGTGTGCCTACTGCAAGAAGCCTAGACATACAAAAGAACAATGCTGGAAATTGAATGGCAGACCAACTACTTCAAGCCGAGAGTGGGTGAATCGGGCAACACAGCCAAGGACTTGGGTCCACCTATTTGAGAAAGCTAGTCAAGAAGAAGTTCAGGAGAAAGCAACCTTCAACAGTGAAGAAATTGAGAAATTAAGAGGTTTGTTAGGGTCTCTTAATAAACCCTCTAGTGCATGCTCACTAGCACTCTCAGGTAATTCTTGGATTATTGATTCAGGGTTTACGGACCATATGACTCACACCTCATCCCATTTCGGCACTTATACACCTTGTCCTAGTAATAAGAAGATTATTGTGGTAAATGGGTCTCTTGCTACTGTTGTAGGGGTTGGAAATGTTCCTATCACACCTAATCTTGACCTTAAAGATGTTCTTCATGTCCCTAAACTATCTGCCAGTCTTATCTCGATCCAGAAACTCACAAAAGATCTTCATTGTCAAGCTGTTTTCTACCCATCTTACTGTGTTTTTCAGGATCGGGACTCGGAGAGGAGGATTGGACTTGCTAAGGAACAAAATGGGCTGTACTACCTTGAGACACCTCTCACTACGAGAAGGATCATGAATAATCTGTCTATGTCATTTCTTAGTACTTCAAATAAAGAAGCCATTTGGCTTCATCATCTTCATTTTGGTCATCTGTCCTTTCAAATCTTGAGTATTATTTTTCCATCATTGTTTAAAGATCTAAATATTAAAGACTTCCATTGTGATGTTTGTGCATTAGCCAAGCATAATCATGTACTGTTTCCTATTAGCAATCACCGTAGTTCTAATCCTTTTGACTTAATCCACAGTGACATTTGGGGACCTTCCACAATTCCAAACATATCTGGAGCTCGTTGGTTTGTCACTCTAATTGATGATTGCTCTAAGGTCACATGGACTTTCTTACTCAAACATAAATCTGATGTGAGTAGCATTATTCCTTTATTTCATTCCATGATTCAAACTCAATTTGGGGTCAAGATCAAGGTTTTTCGGTCGGATAATGGTAGAGAATACTTTAATCAAGTATTGTCCCCTTATTTTCAAAAGGAATGCATTATCCATGAGTCATCTTGTGTGAATACACCACAATAAAACGGTGTTGCTGAAAGGAAAAATGGCCATCTCCTTAACACAACTCATGCCTTGTTGTTTCATGGACAAGTTCCTAAAGCATATTGGGGGGAAGCTGTTCTTACAGCTACACACATGATCAATAGACTACCCTCACGTACATTAGACCACAAGACCCCTATGGAAGTTCTTTCTCAATTCTATCCTCACCTTCGTACATCTAATGGTCTTACACCTCGAGTCTTTGGTTGCACTTCATATGTCCACATTCATCATCATCAACAAGGAAAGTTAGATTCTCGTGCAATCAAATGTGTGTTTCTTGATTACTCACAAACACAAAAAGGCTATAAATGTTACCATCCTCCTTCTAAAAAATTCTATCTCTCTACAGATGTTACTTTTGTTGAAAATAAACCCTATTTTTCACAATCTTATCTTCAGGGGTTTTTTCAATCATGGAAGATAAGGACCTTGGTGTCATTGATAACTTAGATTTATCGTCCAATGTCCCTATCAACCAAAACTCATCCACTGTTGCTCATGAACCTATTTTGAATCCTGTCTCTTCTCCAACACAATCTCCCACACACCAGCCTGTCTCTACTCCTATTCCCACTAGTCCAACTCATATTCATGATTCTAAGAGATTTTCTTAAGTGTATTTAAGGAGAACAGCCATTCCAATACAAGAGCAGGTCCAAAATACCACTCCGAGTACCGTCAATGAAAACACAGTAAGTTCTGAATTTCCTTTGGATGAACAGCTTAATGATACACCTGAGAGTGATCTTGATTTACCTATTGCTGTTAGAAAAGGGACTAGAGAGTGCACCAAGAAACCGGTATATCCACTATCAAATTATGTGTCCCTTAATAGGTTATCATCATCATGCAGAAACTTTATTGTGAGTTTAAACACAATTGTTGTCCCTAACGCTTTGTCTGAAGCACTGTCAAAAGAGGAATGGAGGAATGCCATGAAAGAAGAGATGGAAGCACTCGAAAAAAAATAAAACATGGGAAATTATTGACAAACCAAAAGGGAAAAATCTAGTTTGTTGCAAGTGGGTATTCACTGTAAAGTACAAGGCAGATGGCTCTCTAGAGAGGTACAAGGCAAGATTGGTTGTGAAGAGTTATACTCAAACATATGGAGTGGATTACCAAGAGACATTTGCACCAGTGGCTAAAATGAATACTGTAAGATTTTATTGTCTTTAGCTACTCATTTTGATTGGAAACTTCAACAATATGATGTAAAGAATGTGTTTTTACACAAAGATTTGGAAGAGGAAATCTACATGAGCATCCCACCTAGTTTTGAAGGAAAGGAAACAACAAAAAAGGTTTGTAGACTTAAGAAAGCATTATACATGCTCAAGCAATCACCTAGAGCCTGGTTTGGACGGTTTGCTAGAGTCATGAAGGCATCTGGGTATAAACAAAGCCAAGAAGATCATACAATGTTCACAAAACACTCAGACATGGGGGGAGTTACAGCATTGTTGGTGTATATTGATGACATAATAGTCACAGGCAATGATGAAAGGGAGAAACAGTGGCTGAAACAGTGCTTGATTAAGGAATTTGAAATAAAGGAGTTAAGGAAGCTACGGTATTTTCTGGGAATTGAGGTTTCATACTCCAAGCAATGGGTCTTTATTTCACAACGAAAGTATGTGATGGATCTTTTGACGGATCTTTTAGAAGTAACTGGGAAGCTTGGTTGCAAACTAGTAGCTACTCCAATTAAGCCAAACCAGAGGCTAACAGAAGAAAAAGAGGAGGCAGCAATGGATCAAGAAATGTATCAGTGATTGGTGGGAAAGTTAATTTATCTTACTCATACTCGACCAGATATCTCCTATGCCATCAACTTGATTAGTCAATTCATGCATAATCCAAAAGAATCACATCTATAGGCTATTCATCAAGTCCTACACTACTTAAAAGTTAGTCTGGGAAAGGGAATACTTTTCAAGAGGAGCCCAAATCTCAAGCTTGAGGCTTATACAGATGCGGATTATGCAGGCTCAATGGTTGACAGGAGGTCTACAATTGGTTATTGTACCTTCCTTGGAGGTAATTTGGTAACTTGGAGGAGTAAAAAACAGAATGTGGTGGCAAGATCAAGTGCAGAATTTGAGTTTAGGGCAGCGGCTCAAGGAATATGTGAGTTATTATGGATCAAGATCATTCTTGATGACTTGAAGGTTGAGTGGCAGAGTCCTATGAAGCTATTTTGTGACAATAAGTCTGCAATTAATATTGCTCATAATCCTGTGCAACATGACAAGACGAAACATATTGAGATTGATAGACACTTCATCGAGGAGAAACTTGAAGAATGATTGATTTGTTTGTCTTATGTTCCTTCAGGACAGCAAGTGGCAGATGTCTTGACCAAAGGGATTAATGCTAGAAGTTTTCATGAGCTAATTTCCAAGCTGGGAATGGAAGATATCTATTCACCAACTTGAGGGGGAGTGTTGAGCTGTAAATAGGCAAATATACATAGGATTTTTTTAGGAGGTTTTTATTCTGATTTGATTCTGATTAAATCCCACAACTCATGGGATTATAGCTGTTAACCCACAAATTGTAGGATTTTAGTTTTTCTATTTTTTAGGCTTTCTTTCCTTTATTTTTGTTCGTTAGGATTTATCTGTGTATTAGCCTATAAATACAGTATTGTAAAGCACTAGAAGATATGAATGAGAATAACAATTTCTCTCCATCTAAAATTTCATAACCTTATCTGCATACTGCTGAATTTAGAGACAACATTTTGAGGAATGTAGAATCATTTTGAAACAACAGCTTATTATGTAACCTTATTTGCAATCGAATAAGTGCTTGCACACTGATCTTCCTAACAGAAAGTCCCATTCAGAGTTGATAATATTTTTGCCATCTCCCCTGTTGCGTCTAGTTAAAACCACCTATTAGTGTTCGAAGCAAAGAAGTGCTCATAAACTAACTTGACATGGGCTTCTCACTGGAGGACAATTCCTCAAGCAGTGAAGTAAAAAATTCGAGCTTGTTTTCCTAGAACTGACAAATCTGAGGATGCCGAGAGTTTCTCACAAATTGTGCTTCATTTGTTAGAAGCTTTTTACGTACAACTATTGGATGTCACTACTTCTTCGATCACAAATTGCGTTTCTCAAGATTTTTCTGATACTCTTAAGGACCTGGCCTTTGAAAGCAGGCTTCTATTGGATGCCTTCTTTAAGGTTTTAAGTTTATGGACCCAAAGAAAAAGTTTAGCTCTTAGAATCTCTTAATAGCATTTCTATGCTACATTAGTGTGAATGTGCTGACACCAGTCTTTTGTGTCTTTTCAGAGTAATTTAACTTCGAAGCGGTTACTGAAATTAATCATTTAACAACTCTAACTACGTGTGTTGTGAATGCGGAACTTCTCCAATGTTGCTTATGCTTAGTTTTATGCAAAAATTTCACAACCCCATTTTTTATTTCTATATGACAGTAAAACGTTGGACTGTTATTTTTTTTTTTTTTATAATTTATTTGTTGCAGCGTCCATGGTATAGATTCCTGTGCTGTCTCTTATAGCTCAAGGAGACATCGTTATTGCTCGGAGGAAAATGAGGAGTCATGTCCACTGATTCCATGCTTCATTGGTTTTAAGTATGTATTCCTTTTTATTATTAGTGTAGTAGGTCCTGTAGTGTAGCCCTTTGTGGCATCCTAAAATTTCATAGCAATCTCTAGATTCACTACGACCCATGAATAGGTGATGGAAGCGCCATCGGACTATATTATAACCGTTAGACCAATGGATTACAATTAAACAAGGCCGAGCATTTAATGGACAATTTATTTGTTGCAGCGTCCATGTGTGATCAAGGATTGTACTAAAAAATAAATTGATAAGAAATTTTATATACTTGGTTGTGTACCCTATGAATCGTATTTCCCTTCACTAATGTTGCAATATTTTATGACCATGTGAATATTTGTGATTATGTAATTATAAGTGGAGATTAAAGTGAGATATTAGGAGAAGGTGTTGGCTGATTTCTTAAGGCCCAAAACCACCCAAAAACCGGCCCACGTTTCCTCTTATCAGTCAACTAAGGCCCAGCTGAATGAGGCCCATCATCCTTGCATGAAGATTGACAAGTGGTGTTGACACCTAAATTTTGGCGACCCATTTAGACATTTATCGTATTAAAAAATTAGGGGTTAATTTTATCCCTGAAAAAATAAAATCACATGGCATATAGTTTAGGAACATTTTTGTTTATTTTATTGGACTGACGGCGAGTGCAAAATTTTTCACATATTCCGTTGGGATTTTCATATATTTAGGCAATATACACCGAGTGATGTATTTTTAATGAAAATGAAATTCTCAAATGAAATATTGGAAAAAAAACACAAAAAATATTGCGCGTGGTGGGATGATATATTCAATAGTATTTTGCAGGAGCAAAGTTGACAATGAAATATACCACGGAGATACAATTTTTCGGTGTATGAAAGGAGTCGCGTACAGTGGGGAGCAAAGGAGGCCACACAATTGAGAATATACGGCCACAAATTCGTGAAATGAAAAATCACGTAAGAGAGAGGGAGAGATCTCGGCCAGTTTTCAGCGGAGACAACTCTCCACGCCAGCGCCCTCTCCGCGACCAGACCAGTGGTCGCACCTCCGACGCGATTGCCTCTCACCACTTCTAGCAACTTCGCAACAAAGTAGCCAGTCGCGGCTTCACATTGTCCCCTCGGGTCTCGCTGTGCTCCAACGATAGCCGTGACGTGTCTTTGCTACTGCTCTCCATCGCTCACATCTCCAACTGGCAAGCACCGTCATAGTGTCATCGATAAGTTGACTCATCCAAGTTAAAAGTTGAAGACCGTGAGTTCAAGGGGTGGATTTTGTTCCACTATCAAAACTGTCGACCAAGGTTAAGAATTCCAAGTCAGGGAAACCCATCACGTGATCTTGCAGAGGATAAAAGACAACAAAGAGGGAGGTGGCTCTTGGAGATCTGCCAATCGAGGACACGCCTGTCACCTCTCTTCATCACCAGCTGTTCAATCCGAGTCTTCGCAATAGCTGGTCATCATCTCTATCCTTGGATGCGAACTTGCTCGACCGTGACTATCCTTGGCGTGTCGCCTTTCCTGCCCCCGCCGTGTTCAAATAGCCCGTGACAACCCGTTGCTGCTTTGATCTGTGCCCAACGACGAGTTGCTGTCCATTCGAGCCGTAAAGCCACCGTTGCCATTCGCATCCGAACCAAGTCGATCCCGAAGTTCTTATTTTTGCAGGTTCGTTGACCGTGAGCCCATGGTCATCCTTTACCGAGAGATCCCACCATCACCCACAAGGCACCATCATCAACCTGATGTCAACTGGGTGAGACTCAGTGAGGATTGCAAAACGTGGAGAACAAGAGCTAAAGAAAAGAACATAAATCCTTCGGAAAATCGTGCACGATCCACGCTGGGACAAACGCCACAAGCGGCCTTCTCTACAGCTCAAGAAATTTCTGCTTTGCAGGTTTCCTTAAAACCCCACCGAGCTCACTCCTTGCCGTGACGACTCTTACATGAAGCGTCATCCCCGTTTGCCGTCAAAAAACCGGTTGCGATCTCGGTATGAATGCACTTGGTCCAAATTTGGGAAGAATATCATCAAATTAGGTAAGATGCACATCTCTCGAATATTTGGATATTTTATTGCCTAATATATGTCTATTTATATCTAGTTTCATATCCGTGAGTGATAGACATAACTTTCAATTAGGATTTATTCCTAATTCGCAACTGCACTATGATTTTTTATTCCATCTATAAGGCTTTAGATCAAATAATTAATCAAGCGGGGATAAAATTGATATTTTGATCTTTAAGGCTTAAGATCAATTTATCAATTTTATTAGCGAGATATTATCATTTGATCTGAACGATGTATGATATCTTTAGTGATTTTGAATGGTCTGTCTTGTCTTGATTGCTTTATCTTGAAATATGTTTGGGTTAGAATATTGCATGATTTAGGGTTATTTGCATGTTTAGATTAAGCATTTTGTTTATCATGAATTTTCGAAATAAAAAATGAATCTAGGATGTTAGATTTTTGTTTCGTTAGCTTAAATTGTATGTTTAATTTTTTGACATTTTAAATTAATTAAAAAAAAACAAAATCATCATGCATATGTCATGTAGAATTATGACATCCTTTGCACGTCATTGCACTTTAGAATAAAATTACATATTTCATTTTAAGTTTAGATTGATTTAGATAGACTGTATCTTAGGTTAGAGATTGATAGGTTAAGATAATATCCCGGTTTAAATTAGGGTTCAGCATGACCTAATCTTTAATATAAGTTAGGTAGAATCTGAATTTAGCCAGATAATTTTCATATTTTTCTAATTTCGAATTTCATAAAAAAAATACAAAAAATGCTTTAGGATAAGTTAATTCCATAGGTTGCACATTTATTAAGAAAACACAAAAAGTGTCATTACATGTCATATAAGATTAGATTCATGAAATGCACGTCATTTAGAGATTGTTATTAGGTCAATTTAATTAGAAATCGCATGTCATTAGAATTAGGTCATTTAGTAATATTGCATTGCATATTGCATGATTTTCATTGATTAAGTGAAAATAAAAAAAGAAATTGCGTGTTAATTAGAAACCATATCTAGGGTTGTTGATGTGGATTTTAATTTAACATTGCAGATGTTTTCGTTGCTTTGAGGTAAGTTTTTGCAATTTATTTATTGTTTATCTGGGTGTTAAATTGGTGGATTGCGCACCCGCATGAATCACCTCACATGTTAGGGAAATAAGTTTAAAATCAATTTAAGCTGCCTGCAAAAATATTTTAGAAATTAAAAGAATGGTACCGAAAGGGCATTAGAGAAATTTAGTGTAATCAAGTCTCCGTACCCATAATCTCTTGTTCGTAAGAGTAAAGTAAATCTCCCATTACTTTACTTGGGTTTCTAATCGACCCACCAAAAATAGATTAGTGGCGACTACTAATTGAAAATCAATTGCATGTTAAGAACTTGAATCTAAGTCGCGAATTGGTATGGGCTTGGGAGAGTCTGAGTTAAGTCTAAGCTTAACAATCCATTAGCCAAACCCTAGGTGGTTTACCCAAAAAATTGGTCACAACAAGTGGCAAGAGGGATTAAGCAAGTGTCGCTGCCCCCATTGCTTCACCGGTGATCTCCATGCAAATCCAATGATTACTAGCTAATCATGAGAGTGAAAGAAAGAAAAGAGAGAGAGAGAGAGAGAAAGAGAGTGAGACCGAGTGGGCGAGCGAGCGAGAGAGAGAGGAGGAGAGTTCAAGCAAGAGAGAGAGGGGCGAGTGCGGGCCACAAGGGGGAAGAGGAAGGCTGTCTTCCGCGGTGTCCCAGCTACCGCCGTCAACGCCGCCTAGTTCCGCCATCGATCGAGCCGTGCCTGGAGCCCTAAGTTGCTGACTTGCTCGTTGTGGTTGCTTTGAACTTGAGGCAAGTAGAAGTTCTTCAATCTATGTTTGGCTTGCTGTTTTATCTAGTGAGGAGTTGGTAGATGCGAGAAAGGTGAAATACTAGAGCTGCATGTTGGATTTGGACATGAAAGATGAAGCTAGACCAAGAAAACTGGTAAAAACAGGGCTTGCATTGTGGATTTCGAATTTTGTGATGGAACAAGAATTTAAAGATCTGACTATGGAGGATTTTTGGAAGTGATAAGGCTGTGTTATAGTGCAATACACTTGTATACATTTGATTGTGGATGTTGGGGGTCGAAATTCAAGGAGTAGGAAAAATTCTAGTTAGATCAGTGGACTGTTTTGTAAAGGACAGTGTGACCCTCGGTGACTTTTTGATTTTTCTGAAATTTTCTAGCCAAAATTTGACTTTGAGTCCTTAATTAAAGTTGAATATAACATCTGTAATAGTAACATATCAAAAATTTAGCATAAATGGAAAATATTTGGTCTATGAAATGATTTTCATACGGAAATGCTAAATCTGGAAATTTTACAGAAACTGTAGCAAGAAATACCGAAGTTTTTACTCTTGATATGTATGGAATTTGACTTGGTGTTCTTCATGAAATTTGTTCCTTTAGGTCTTATTGATAATTTTTCAAAATTTCATAATTTTCTGAGTCCATTAATTATTTATTTCAAAAATTTTACCAGAACTGTGCATTATAAAAATCAGGCTATTCTGTTCTCGAATTTTTCACAAAGTGTCTGAAAGTGAAGGTGTTTCGAATGGCTATGTGATATGATGGTATTGGCTGTGGATATTTGTGCAATATTGAGATGTGTTAGAGGGTCCATGAGACGTCTTGTTTTAGCATTTGAAAATGTTTTGTGAATTAAAATGCTAAATTGTTACCGTTGAGCCCTCGGGTCAACGAATACCCCGAGCGTCAGGATGCCCAAAGGATCGAGTGAGTTGATGCCTTGTGGATGCCCGGTGGCCTTAGATGGCTGAATGCCGGAGGTTTTTCCCCGAGAGCTTCAGGATGCCTGGTAGTATGCTAGTCGGTACGTAAATCCGGATGGCCAGGGTAACCATTTTCATGGGAGGCCATCGAGGTTCCTCGTGATGCCAGGTGGGGTACGAGATGCCTAGAGGCGTGATTCGCTCCAAATGCTCGATGGCCTTAAATGGTTGAATGCCGAAGGCTTTCGTGATGCCTGGAGGGGTGCGAATGCCGAAGGGACGCAAACATTGGTCCTCCGGGGATAAAACCTTTTGAAAAATAAAATGAATGATTCCATTATAAGTGTAAGTGGGTCTGGATATAAGATTGAGTGTATGGCATGGAATGGAACGTGATGTTTCAGTTTGACCCTATGATTGAGATTTTTCTATCTTGGATATATTGCACTACACATTAGGACTACATTGTTATTACATTGAAGGTTTTCATGATTTTGATACATACCTATTGTTAAATTTCTTGTTTTGTCTACCATACTTGAATCTGGATATTAATAGTAATGCTTGATATAGCTTGAGGAATCTTTTACTGCTGAGTGGTTTCATCCGTGTTCAAGTTTTAGTTATGTATGAAGTTGGTCTACCTAATGGCCCTGTAGTCCAGGAGTTCCTGTCCATGCATGTTCGTCGCGACGGGATCATGATGGGGATGCTGCCGCCGCCACCAGCTGATGCACCGAGCTGGGTGTGATTGTGCGTGTGACTGGTAGCAAATGACACTTTTTGGATAGCCGACACTGGATGATGGATCGGTGTACATAACTAATGTGGGGTTGGGTACTTTTGGGTTATAGCCGAGCTTAGTAAAGCCTTGGCCTTTTGATGTACCGACTCTTGATGTCCGATCAAGCTATGTAAATAAAAGTGTTTCGGCTCTAGCGTATATATATATATATATGAAAGGTGTGGTTGGTGTGCATTGCATTGTATTATTTAGCTTAAATATGGATTAGGGAGATGTCAAATATGCTTCCATTATATGAACTGCGCTGGGACCAATTAAAAAAAAATTATAATCCCCCAGGATATATGGACCCACTATAATTCAATGGTATCAGAGTGACATGTTATTAGGACAAGTGAAAGGTAAGCAAACTGTGGCGACCCTAACGGATCGGGGGCCGTTTTAGGGGTGCCACACCCTTCGTAAGGAGTCCATGAAAGCCTCAATTTTGTTTTGCTTCTGTTTTTAGTGTGCTCTAATATGTGTCCGAAATACTGAAATTGTATGTTCACCCAAATATTTAAAGAATACTTTGGTAAATGACTTCGTCATACTTTATAGGTGCATTTTGCCAATAGATACGAAAGTTCATTCTACTGGTCATATTTCTGTTCACAACTTCTGGTTTCTGAATCTCATAACTATTTTTGTTTCTTTTTCTCAGTCGAGTTTTCTTTCATCAAATGTCAAATGTTTGAAAGTATTATCATTAGAGTTGCTCAGCTTCTGGGCTTCTTATGATTAGATTGAAGTTTCCAGCGTCAACATGCTCGAGATAATTGTGTATGTTGCCATGTCTAATTCTTTCACTACAAGGAAGAAGGCTAGGTACATACTGCACCTGTAAGTCCAATGCTTTGCATTCTTAATGAAAATTAATGACTAATTACTGAGTGTTGATCTCTGATGGTGGCAAAGAAAATTGAGTTTCTATTTGGAATTCCGACCACAGGACTGATGGCACATGACACATGTAGAAGTGCAATAGTTAAGGAGATGAGAGCCGTCTTCAGTTTTATCAGCTTGTTTACTTTCTCTTGAAATCTGATCTGCTTTTGACTAGGGTGGATTTGTTGTCTTTCCTTTCGTCATTGACACTTGTGTGTTGTGTAGTTAACTTTGAGTCAAATGGGGGTTCCAAGCTCATAATGTCGATGAATGTTTGGTCTCAGCTGTTCAACACCTTGTGACGGGAGATCAAAATGGGAGATCAAATTTTGAACTTTTGAAATGCCTAGGGGGGCTAAATTTCACTCAAAGACTCGAACTTGTTGAGTTATGAGCCCAATTTATATCCAATGTGAAATCATTCATTGCATTCACGCCTAAGCCACCCTTAGTGCTCTCGCATGTGTGGTAACGAAGACCCACCCATAGAACCCAACATGAGTTTCAACTTTGGTCTTTTCATCATAATTTTCTTAAGAACATGAGCCTCCCCTCGTAATTCAGTTTTGGAAGCCGTAGAAGAGAGTTCACCTCCTATCCTAGTCCACCGGGAAAAAATAAGTGCTGACTCAATTCCTGCACTTCCGGTAGTTCTAAAATGTTGAATTTACTAGGCATCATCTTGAATCTAGTACATAGATGAGCAGATTCAAAGGTACGAATATATTTTTTATGACAGCTAATTTTTTTCTCGATGTCAAACCCCGGCCGAAAATATTTAGTTCGTTATCGCAAGTTCTATGATACGGAAGTCATATTATACGTTATCCTCGTGAAGAAACTCGTAGAAATTGACGACACCGGAGACAAAAGGACAAGGTCGCACGTGAAAGAGGCGAAGACTGAGACTCAGGCCTCTTATCGTCTCCACAGTGGATTCTTGGAAATTGCCTTTAAAGTTCATCGTCTTCCAAGGAGTTATTACAATTCTCGAAGACCGACCCACTTTATTCAAAGCCATCGATTCTAACCACTTTTCCTGAAGAGCATAATTAGTGAGGAGCCCCTTGAACGGTTGCTGTGCTGCCAACGCCAGTCTTAAAATATTGAATACTGCTGGAAAAACAGTAATATTATAATTTTGCTTAAGCAAACCAAACAAGTTTGTCTGCATTAGTGCTTCAACCATTATAATGGCGACTTTCGCTTGGCTGTCTTTAAGCTTAGGTATACACACCCATAATTTTTCTATAGGGACATCAAGGAGAGAGGGAGATCTAGTAAAATAAGCTCCCATGGCTAACCTAGAGGCTGGAACGAGCAGCGGTGGTGCACCAGGAGGTGAATATCAAGTGTTCCTGAGTTATAGAGGAACTGACGCTCCTTATGAAGTCACCGATTCCATCTACTACGCCTTGGTAGATGCAAGAATTTTCATCTTCAGATACGAAGATGAACTCAATGTAGGGAAGTGATCGGTAGACAGCTGCTTCGGGCCATCAACAACTCCATACTCTACAAACCTCTCTTTTTTTGAGATTATGCTGCGAGTAAATGGTGTCTCCTCGAACTCGTTGGGGTACTTCCATTTTTTCTGATATGGAACCTGCTTATATCAAGCTTAATACGTCGTTGTATAGTGATGCCCTCTTCGAACACGAGAAGAAGTTCCCTGAAGTGAAGGCGTGGCGGAAGGCTCTTGTGCAGGTGAATGAAATCAAGGGATGGAACCTGCAGAAGGATAAAGGGTAAACTCTATTGCTTAAACTCATTTTTTTATTTGAGGGGGAAATAAGAACACGATCTCATGTCACTGTTTGGTTTTATTTTCATTTTTTAATAGAAGTTTTACTCGATCATGAAAACATATTTTCAGGGGAAATAACTTTATTTTCTTTAATATTTTCGAAGAAGTTCTTGTACCAGATTCCGAGGAATTCATTACTCTTTAACTTTCATGTTTGGAGAATACCAATAGTTAACCATGCTAGTTACGTCTCAATGATGTTTTTCCTTATATAGAGTTCTACATCGAGATTTCTTTGTCTCGTGCTGCAATTATGCGGTTTTCTGTGGAAAAATTATTGCAAGACCGAGACCTTAATGTATGTAAACATATCAAATCACAAATCCAGAAAGTTCCAGGAAAAACGAAAAAACATTGCATCTGGCTTGAACTCTAATCAGATTATTTGCATGTAGTTAGATCTATTTCCATCCTAAAATTTTATTATCGCTTTTTTGTCATTAGTGAAAAAGAAGTGCTTTCTTTATGACAGCCAGCGACAACTTATTATATTGGTTGTTGAAGAGGTTTCGGATAAGTTGAAGATAAAGCATAAACCTGTAACTGACCATTTAGTTGGACTCGCCGGTGAGGTAGAAGAAGTCATGAAATTACTAGAAATCGACTCTTGTGACATGCGGCTCACCAGAATTCATGGAATGGGTGGAATAGGAAAAACGGCAGCAGCCAAGGTCATCTTCAACCAACTATGTTCACACTTTGGAAAGCAATGCAGCTCCTTGAAGACATTCGAAAAGAGTTGATGAAGGATGGCTTAGTCAAGTTGCAAAAGAAATTACTGTTGGACATAGTCAATTCTAGAGCAAGAGGAAGAATTATTGATTATAATGATGGCATGAGGATGACTAGAGAGATAGTTTGCAAATATTGACACTTAGTAGGACGTCTCTGATAAAGATATTAAATAACAGTAAATTATGGATGCATGACCACTAAGATATCTTTCAGAGAGAAATTAGTCTAACAAACCCTGGAGAGTGTAATAGGTTGTGGATTAGCGAATGGATCCTTGAAAGATTAAGGATGAAAGAGATAAAGTAAGAACAATTACTAGTTTGCAAGTAGAAAATTAGAAATTCCAGTACTGAGGATTTCCTTTTCTACTGAAAAACATTTCTTTATATGTGATAAAATAAACATAGTTGATGATAATGAACGTATACTTGCAAATAGTTGGCAAAGAAAGAAGGTTCAAGCATTTGACCTAGATGGAAAATGCTCCCATCTTGATCACACATGAATAGCTTGAAAGGTTTGGAAGTTTAAGTTTCCTAAGGTTATCTAACATAACCTTAGTTGGAGACTTCTCGGATTGTCTTCCAAAGATAAGCTGGATTACTTGGCATTCTTCTCCTCAAATTTTTGGGGCGGTCGATATGCATTCAACCAATATATTCTTTTTGAACTTTCTGACATTCACTTTACGGATGATTAAGAGGTGTGGAGCTTAATCAAGGTATCTTATGTGTTTATCTCGTCTACTCTTATTTCCTCCTTGTATATATGTCCGATGGTTTTGCAATTGAAACAGATTACCGTCTGCAGACGGCAACCAGATTAAAGGTTGTAGCTCTCAAAAAGTGTTTCGGAATTTCCAGAACTCCAAACTTCTCCAAGTGCTTGACGTTAGAGAGTTTGACTCTGGAAAGATGTGCAACTTGACGGAAATTGACTGTTCAATTGGAAGAATTAAGTGCCTGATTGACTGAATATAAACAACTGCTTACGTCTAGAAGAGTTGCCTAAAGAAATCAGGGGGCTAATGAAACTTAAGCGCTTATCTTTGACAGATTGCTTTAGGGTGAGCAAACCAACTCAATTGGGAAATTAGCATCCTTGACAGAGTTGTATCTATCAAACAGGAAAGTTGCGAGCTTACCTGATTTAATTCGTAGGCTAAAAATATTTGTGCACTCTCCATGTATCGAGAATGTCAATCACCGAACTTGCAGAAGTGCACTAGCGAAGCTCGAGTCTCTCTCTCTCATTAACACTAAGATTAGAGTTTCCTATCTCCATCGGAAAGCTGAAATCACTGAGTGTGTTGGTTTTTTCTTGTAAGATGATACCTATGTCAACTGGAAAAATTTGGAAATTACCTAGTCTCCTGGTATGTTGGAGAATCTTGAAGGGATACATGCTGAGCGCTGTAAATAATTGAAAGGCAAAATTCCTAATGAAGTTGGAAACTTGCTCCTGTTCAGAATCCTAAACTTATAAGGTACACGAATAGACACATTTCCTAGCATCAGCATGCTTCCTTGTCTCCAAAGATGGACTTCAGTAGATGTCACGAGATTCAAGAGTTGTAGAGTTGCCGGAGCTTCCTACAAGCTTGATCTGTTTATGTATCAAATCTTGCTCGCTACTGTTGGTCCCTAGTCTCTTGAACTTGACTAATTTGGAGGGATTGTTCCTTTTTGATGGCTCAAGATATACAGACAAATCAGATCTAATGCAGACTTCTGATTTATCGTGGATTGTGAGGTTATCCAAATAGAACAAGTTGGAACTGTGCCTTTGGAACAACCTCGCGCCACCTACAGAGTTAAGCTCACTTTCTCTCATGGAAGAACTTACTTTGTCCAGTCTGGACCTGCAGCCTCTCGTGCAGCTTCCATCTTCCTTGTTGGAGTTGCGACTTGGTAACTTCAACTTGACCAGATCACTATCATCCAAATTGAGAAGTTTGTCGATGTTAGCGCTCTAGGGCTCTCAAGTGAAAGAAATACAACTCCATGAGCTTCCACAGTCAACAAATATGACTGTGGAGTGGTGTGAACTCCTAGAGAGATTGTTCATTCTATCAAGTGTAAGGAACGTAATCCAAGCCCCGATGTGAAAATGCTCAAAGCTGGTGTGATAAAATCACTGCAGTACTTGTCAATCAAGGATTGGCAGTCTGTACAAAGGTTAAATGCTAAATTCCCAGTGAAATAATCTTCGAGTGAGTTGACCTGTTGTGGGAGAGAGTGTCCATTCAATCAACTGCCTTAAAGAAGCTAAAGGAATGCAGTTTTGTAAGTTGTGGAAAGCTACTCAAAATTCAAGTTGTTGGTATGTTGGAATCATTGGAGTACTTTCTTCTTTACAATTGCCATACTATGAAAAGGCAAGGCGGTCTGCCAAACACGAGAATCTGCACCATTTAGCCATTGGGAGGTGTTCTGGATAGGGTTGTCAGGGGACTTAACCAATTAGAGATTTTGAATGAGTTGCATAATTATGGATGTTGCACACTGGAAAGGCCAACAGATGTGTGCGCCCCAAAAAACCAGATGAGTGCCAAATATGTTTTAGTAACTGCAGGGAGTTAATTTAATCCAGTCCAGACAGACAACGACATCTAATTTGAGCACTATGGAGAGGTGGTTCTTCAAGTAACAGCAGAAGCCAAATCAGAGAGAGAACTCTGAATTGGAGGCTGAAAAGGTATGCCTTCTCCTTGGACTGTTTGATAATAGGCAATCGCATCGTTCTTTCCTTTCCAATTTATTTGGTCTTCTCTCTTTGGTCATAATCTTCCGTTCATTGACTTCATCTACAGAATTTGTCCATACAGACATGGAAATGAAACTTCCAATTTTTATACTGGATTTCTGACAATAATGTAACTGTTTATGGTAGATTAAATTAAAAAAATTTATAGTTACTCACTCTCTGCAGTAATAGATGTCTTGTTACACATAATGCATATTTATTTTAGATTCTTGTAGTAAGACTGTCTTTTCTTTTGCCTCTTTCATCAAGACATTCAAGTTCAGTCATTTGAATGGAAGAAATTCAAGTCATAATGTGCTTCGTACAGGAAGGAAATTAATTTGGAGAAGTAAAACCAACTTCAAACGAAGAAAAGGGGAAATTTTTCACTACACGGATTACTGAGTCATCATTCAGCAGGGTATGGACACATGATGTCTTGCAGATAGGAGCCATGAGTTTGCCGTACCCTTGTTTGTGAAAAGGCAAAACCAATGTTGAGAAAAAAAATTGTTTGATGACATCTACATTTTCTCATCCTAGAGTACTAGCTAAAGAAAATCTTATTTTCCATGTAGGAGGATGCTAAAATGGAAGGGGATGCCGAAAAACGCAACACCAAGCTTTAGCTTCAGTTCCATACATCTGCAAGTTCTCAGGATCGTGAACTTAACGAAGAGCCTTTCATTGACAATGTCAGAGAAGGGACTCTGCCTAGAAATCAAAATCAGACAAGGCAGTAAGGCTCAAAACCCTCCAAGTATTTCACCACTATCATCTCTGTTTCGATCAACTGTTCTCATGTCACACAGACTGAAGAAGTATATATTGAACTTAATCACAACTGATTTTTGTAGGTCTCAATAAACTTGCTCCACCAAGAACATTTTCTGATAGGTGCTACGCATTCTTAGTGAGCATATTGGAATGGGTCTGCAACCATGACTTTCCTAGCTTTAAAGCTGCAATTCTCTGAGTTTTAAACAGAAAAAGCATTTGAAGGATAATTCAGAAATCAAGGAGATGGAAAGACCAAATCAAGTCTAGTCATTTTAATTGATTGAAGAGCTAGGTGATGGCATTAAAAGATAACTTTCAGACTCTTGTTGATCAACCTTAAAGGCAACTGCAGTCGAGAGAGAACCCGAGAAGTGCTCCAGAAACAAGAACTCATATTGCATAGGATTTTCCTCTGCATTGGGGATTCATTATCCATTTGTCTAAGGTAAGTCTTTCTCCTAGTGAAGTACGGATTGATTTCCATATGGTTCGACTAACCAAGTATTTTCCAATGTTTGGCTTGCTTGTGACAATTTCTTCAACCATCGACAGCATGTGATAAACCAACCGATGCATTGACAGGTGGTTGATTGGTGCGGATATACATTTTCAGCCGATGATTAGGTGGTCTGGCCAGCAGTAATCTCTGTCAACATTCGTGGGCGGAGATTTAATAGAAGTTGCCTGATATTGGAGGCACCAATGTCCTAGAAGGTGGACTTAACGCATATTGTATATAAGTTAGCTTGCATCATCTAGTATGCACTTTTGATTGATAAGGGAATCGTTCTCCAAAGTTAATCCGGCAGTTCTTCGATGTCTGGTAAGTTGCTCGTAATTTGCTTGCATCGCAAGCAAGTCCAAAGAAAAGATTTCCCTTGTGACCATGAGTTCTAAGGACCCTAATATCAAGCTCTCTTGGCTCGTTCCCGTGTTGGAAACCAAGAACAACTTGGCCGAAATAGGAAGATTCAAACTCTCTTAAGAGATCACTGCTCTTGTTGCTTTTGAACCTACCATCATGTCATACAGATAAAAGTGCATTGAACATATCAAGTCTTGCCTAACTTTGCACGTTTGGATATATTTCCCCACACCAACTACACAGATTTTTGTGCATGTTTGAAACCTATTTGATAACCGGGAAAGTAATGGGGATTTCATTTTGGAAAATCTTTAAAGAGGGCCTCGTTCTTGTTGCTTCCGATCATCTTTTCTTGTGCACAACTAACAAAAAAGAGCTTGGCCGTGCTATGTACAAAAAAAAAATTTCCAACTATAGGATTGTGTTCAAAAGCTGATTTTTTTTTCAATTTTTTCCTTAATTTTACTTAACAATTAATTCATAAATTTACTCGATAACATGAAAAATATTTATTTACTTGAAAATTACTCTCTTCGACAAAGCTATTATACATAAAGATATAATCTAAACATACAAAAAGAACACATAGTGTTTTTAATGTGCATTTTGAGTTTCGCAGTTCCGTTTGAGATCGATTTATTTTATTATATTTTCTTAGGAAAAACCTTTTACCTAGACTGTTTGGCATATTGGCATTCAGTTTATCCTCTGAAATATGCCTTACACGCGTGTCGTCTTTACCTGCAAAAGGTGAAAAACTGCGGTCATCAATTAACGTGCAGATAAATTGATTACAGGCTCAATCTCTCTTATCCAGTTGAATAGGAAATTAAAATCGAGGAATGAAAAACAGAGAACATATAGATGCTATTAAACTATATTAATAGGCAAAAAACACATGGACAACCGAAAGCAGAGAAACTAAAAAGCACATTTCTAATGCTCAAAAAGCACTTTCACGTACTATTATTTTTTGACAGCAAGATATAAAAAATGCCAAAATTTTCGTATCATGTTTATTTTAATGTAAAAAAATTTTGCTGGCTTAAATGTCAAATAAATAAAAACGACTATTTACAAGAATTTGTCATAATATAAGTGCCTTGAAAATATCTTACAAATCCCACGGGTCATCTAAAGCTTATCCGTGGATTGCAAGAACTTTCATATCTGATGGTTTTATTTATGTAGATGGACCTAAGTTGGCATGTCCGCCCATGTTGGGCCTAAGAACCCGGCCCGCAAGATTAGGGCCCATGGATGAAATGGTGCGTTAAGGGGTTGTGTCTTTTGGATGAGATGTTACGTTGAGACGTTGCGTCCCTTGGAGGAGACGCTTTGAGGGAAAGGAATAAAAAGGACGTACCTTTTGAGGAAACATATGTCCTTCAGAAGAAACGTTTTCTCCCCCCTCCAAACAACGTAAGAAAAGTACGCTCTATTTTTCTCCCCCTAATAGCAACAGCACACTCCTTGGTAGAATGGGATCAAGATTCTTCCTCAAACTCCAACGTTGGTGTTTAATCTGTGGATAATAAGGTACGCTCAATTCTGTGGTATGTTTTTAATCGGTGATACATGTTATTCTTGGGCTCGTCTTCCGCATTTGTTTTAGGAGTTCGATTTAGTGTCGAATCCGTTTTAGGGATCAAGGTATTCCCAACATTGGTATCAGAGCCGTAGTTTATGTTTCCCGATCCCCTTTTTATGTTATTGATTTTTTTTTTTTTTTTTTGGTAAGGTAAGAATATATAAGCTAAGAACCAAAACATACAAGAGGCTCGGCACCAAAAACTTACACTCATAAAGACAACAAGTCAGGACGAGTGGAAGGGAGCCAAATAAAACAAGGAGGACCGCAAGACAAGCGGACCAACCAACAAAAGCAAAACAGCCAACACAAAAGACAACAAACCCTATCTAGGATGGCAGCACGGCAGCAAGACGGCCGGAGCAACTCAAGAGCAAGCAATCGCCAGATCGCCAAAAGGAAGACCAAGAAGGAGTCACGGCGGCAAGAACCCACCTACGTAGGCTCAAAAATAGAAGTATCAAAACCCCAACATCTCTGAAGTCTTATATTCTTGTACGAGTTGGGCACATTCTTGTAAGTCAGAGCTTTGTCCTTGACAACCTTAATAAGATGATTCTTTAACGCTGAGATTACCACAGCTTCACCAAGGAAGATGACATCATTCATTTTCTTCCAAATAATATGGCACAAAGCCCCAAAAGAAAACCAAGACAAGGAATGGAAAAATTCATTTCCTGAGAGGTACTTCATAAGCCAAAGGAGGTTGTCCATCCAGGATCTATTTCGCCACGGAATGTTACATCTTGTAGCCCAAAAAAACGCGAGTGTCGTCGAAGTATGACATTCAAAGAACATATGATCTATAAAATCAGGCTTATCATTACAAAAAGCACAACAAGTATAGTCGATTCTACCATGAGACAGGAGGCAAGCTTGGATAGGTAAACGATTTTTAGTAATAAGCCAAAGATGGAATTGATACCTAGGAGCAATAGCGTTGTTCCAAACAAAGGAGGCCCAGGGAACTTGGCTCCTCTTTCTCCTCATAATTTGCCAAGCCAATGCAACCGAAAAAACACCGGAGGAATCACCTTTCCAAAAAAACCTATCCCGACTCGAGGAGAGATCCGGAAGGGCTATACCCTAGCAATCCAAAAGGGATCTGAAACTACGACCCAGCGGATGGAAGAGGTCGGCGACAGTCAAGTATTCGTGGAGACCAGAGGCATCAACAAGAGATTGTGGGAATAAGTCAACCAGAGGACCGATAGAAAGCTAGTGGTCAAACCATAAAGACACCGACAATCCATTACCAATTTTCCAAACA
This sequence comes from Eucalyptus caleyi, assembly GCA_014182885.2. NCBI lineage: Eukaryota > Viridiplantae > Streptophyta > Magnoliopsida > Myrtales > Myrtaceae > Eucalyptus > Eucalyptus caleyi. The sequence continues at coordinate 37,068,263 of CM024468.2, read as the reverse complement.
AAGTACAACCGAAATTCCTTCCTCAATTGCAAGATCTTTTTCCACGCCCAAGAGTAGACAGAAGGAGTAGGTGAAACCCAAAAGTTCTCCTTCTTTAAGAAATTCGAATGGATCCACCTACACCAGAGAGATTCCTTATCCGTGAAAATGATCCAAATATATTTAAGCATCGCAGGCTTATTGCATTCTTTAAGTCTCCAAATACCAAGACCACATTCATTCTTGGGGAGACAGACGTCCTCCCAAGCTACTTTAGCCCCTCCAGAGCCAAGGGAAGAACCCTTCCACAAAAACTGTCTCAATATCCTCTCAATACCATCCCAAACCGCTGCCGGTCAATCGGAGACGGAAAAGCCGCTGCCGGTCAATCGGAGACGGAAAAACCCAACACCCGTGTACTATTCACCTTATTTTGTGGTTTTTCGCAAGTCGAAATTCATTTTTGATAGGGCAAGGATGAAGCTCTTGTCGATATGAGAAAAACAAGTGGCGGATTGCCGCCGAAGGCCACCAGACGCGCCGCCACGCGTGGCTGGAACGTTACACACACCAATTCGGTCCCCCGTAAGCGAGTGCGACGCACGTGCCGGCTAATGTCATCATGATGTCAACTAGGCACGCGTGTGGCACGTGCCGGTCAGTTTGTCCAACCGATCCGACCGGTCCATCCAATCCGTCCAACCTGACCCGACCGCCCATTAACTCCGACCCGGCTGACCATTGACCGTGACCGTTGATCGTTGACTTTGACCCGTTTGACCCGACCCATTGACTCGACTTAGTCATCGGTTGACCGTTAACTGGAGTTGACCATCGTTGACTGATGTTGACCACCGTTGATCGGCGTTGACTAACATTGACTGGCCCAAAAAAAAAAGAGGAAAATTTTGTATTTTTCAATTTTGTTTATTATGGATTATAAGTGATCCCTTTTTTTTTTATTCTGCATTTGTTGCATGAACCATGGAAAATTTTGTATTTTCCCTTTTGTTCATTGTGGATTATAAGTAATCCATTTTTGTACTGCATTTGTTGCAGAAATTATGATGCGTTATGCACGCATACCTGCATTTCCGAGAACGGACGAAGAAAATGCAAGACTTAAAGGGCTAATGACAGAGTTAGCTAATTATCAATGGAACGACGGTGATGTAGTATCACACGTGGTCAAGGTCAATCAGATGATACAATAAATCATCTAGAATAGTTGTCCTATGTCGGATTTTGAGAAGGTGTCAGTTTTAATGAACACTCTTCCACCTGAATGGCAAGCAGTGTCAGATCGTATATGGGAGGTCAATGTGGTCTCGGATTATAGGAGGCTTACAGTAGCTTTTGTAAGAGAATACTATAGGATTGAGTTAACTAAAACTTCAACACTTGGGATGAGTGCCACATGGCGCAGAGTGAATGCGCCTTGGAGGTAGCATGAGAGCTCTCCAAAAGTTTTTCCATGGTTGGCCAATATGCCTTTAGAATTCTTAGAGAATTTTACTGGTAGATTAAAAAAGACTTTCCCTATTTATTTCTTAGATTAGTTTGAGATGTTTTAGGTGTAGATATCTCTTTCTATGTTGATATTTTTTTTCCTCTGAATATATTACTTAGTGTAATGGACATGTTTGATTATTAAAAGTTCAATGTTATTTATTGCTGTAAATTAGTATGTTAATTTACAATTCATTGTGGGAAATTCGAGAAAGTTTTAATGACTTTGCTAAACTTATTTTCCATAGAAAATTATATTAATGATAATTTTGAGTTAGGATTTTTTGGATAATGATTGGAAAACATAGTGACATTTTGATTCTGAAACCATACTTAAAATTATTCATTAATATGATGGGTCTATGCAAAATGGATGCATAAATTATAGGCATTAATAATCCATGCATGTGTGTCTAATATGTTCAGATCGATGACTTCAGCAACTAAGAACATAATTGCTGATTTGAACAAAGAAGACAAAATGAACGGCGAGAATTGTGAAATATTGAATATGAAAATTCAATATGTGCTTGAAAAGCAAGAAACACTATAAGCTCTTGACGATGTTATGGAAGAAATTGAGGATGCTATGCACCACCTTGAGCTAGCAGAGGACTGCCTCAATACATTTGAGAATGAAACACATATTTGCTATATTGCTTCCAGCTCAAAAGGAGCTTCGAGCTCTAAGCGCAAGTGTAATGATTCGTTTAATATGTGGAAATGCAAGGGATCAAGTCCTTCTTGCAAGAAACCAAGAGCTGACCAACATAAGAGAGGAAAACGTCTTCAAGTGAAGAGTATTTCAAGGGTGAAGTGTTACAACTATGACCAAAAGGGTCACTACGCTCGCAACTGTCACGAGTCAAATAATGTACTCACCCCTTGTACTCTTAAGAGCTTTGCTAATGTGTCAAGTTCTGTATTCTTAGCTAAATCTAATCCTTTGTGGACTATAGATTTTGGAGCAACAGACCATGTAGCGAATGATAGAGAATCCTTCGTGGAATTTCGATGAATACCAACTGGAACTAAGTAAATCTATATAGGAAACAACTCTAGAGCAGAAGTAATAGGAATTGGCACATGCCAACTGAACATGCGTGGTGGACGCACTTTGTTCCTACGTGATATATTTTATACTCCGGAGATTCGTCGGAATTCAGTGTTTGTTTTAGTGCTGGTTAAGCTTGGTTTTAATGTAAACTTCCATAATAGTAGTGTGGATTTGTATTTGGATACAAATTACTATAGTTGTGGTTATTTTCTAGATGGTTTTATTGTATTAAATGTTGACTATAGTAATGCCAATGTTTGTTATTCCCTTTTCACGTCTCCTAATTCATATGATAATGATGTGAGTGTATGGCATGCTAGACTTGGTCATATTGACCAACAATGTATGAATAGACTAGCCAAAGAGGGCTTGTTAGGCAATATTGAAAAAGTCAATTTGCCCATATGTGAGCATTGCCTAGCAGGGAAAACGACGAGAAACCATTTGGAAAAAGTAAAAGAGCTTAATTTCCTTTGCAATTAATCAATTCTGACGTCTGTGGTCCGATAAATGTGAAAGGAAGGCATGGGGCTGTTTATTTCATCACATTTATAGATAATTATACTCGATTCAGATATGTCTATTTGATTTCTCATAAATCTGAAGCATTGAGTTGTTTCAAGAGGTTTATGAACTTGGTAGAAAATCAATTAAACAAGAAAATAAAAGTATTGAGATCCGATCGAGGTTGAGAATATTTATCTAATGAGTTCAGAAAATTATGTGATGAAAAAGGAATAGAAAGACTGTTGTCTATTCCATATACTCCTCGACAAAATGATGTTGCGGAGAGAAGGAACGGAACTCTATTGGAAATGGTTAGGTCTATGATAGCGCATGCTAACTTACCTATCACTTTTTGGAGTGATGCGTTGTTAACTGCTGCCTATATACTTAACCGAGTGCCTTCCAAATCAATTACTTCCATTTCATATGAGTTATAGACAGGTAGAAAACCAGACTTAAGTTTTCTTAAGTCATTGGGTTGTACTGCCTATACTCATGAGCCCTCTCACAAGTTTGGGAAATTGGGTCCCAGAGGAAAGAAGAGTGTTTTCATAAGATACTTTGAACACTCAAAATGGTATGTGTTCATAGGTGAGCAGGAAAGTGGAAGTATAACTAAGTTTGAATCACGGGATGTCACATTCTTAGAGAATGATTTTCCTAAAATGGGCAAAATAGGTGAGGATTACTCCCTATTTGAAACTTTGGATCTAGATAATGAATTTAGTGGAGTTCGTCCAAGTGGGAGTAACATGAGAAGTGATGAATTTAACTCAACTCACTCTCAATTACAACCACATGATGAGACGATATCATCATTATCTAATCCGAGTGGGAGCATAATGGGGAATGATGTGCAAAGTGTACCATCTCCCGTACGGCGAACAAGTCGCAAAAATATTCCCCATCGACGTTTTGACATTGAAGGTGAAACTTTTATGGTTGCTCCGCAAGATGAAGATGAGTCAAGGAATGTAAATGAGGCTCTAAGTTGCCCTAATAAGGAAAAATAGATTCATGCAATGAAAAAGGAAATGGAGTCAATGAAGTCAAACCATGTTTGGGAACTGGTTGATCTTCCAAAAGGACACAAAGCCATTGGGAACAAATGGGTTCTCAAAATTAAGCGTAAAGCTGATGGCTCGATAAAAAGGCATAAGATTCGCCTTATGGCGAATGGGTATAATCAACAAGAAGGAATTGACTATGATGAAACATTTTCTTCTGTCATGAGATTTACCTCGATTCGCATTATTTTGGCAATAGTGGCAAGTATGGATCTTGAGTTACATCAAATGGATGTAAAGATTGCTTTTCTCAATGGAGAATTAGACGAAGAAATTTATATGGAATAACCTATTGGTTTCATTATGAAAGACCAAGAACAAAAGGTATGTCGACTTTTGAGATCGATATATGGCCTTAAGCAGTCGTCGAAACAATGGTATATACATTTTCATAATGCCATAATAGGATATGATTTTACAATGATTAATGAGGATCATTGTGTATATATCAAAATATCCAAAGATCAATTTGTGATCATATCATTATATGTTGATGATATACTAATTGCTGGAAGTAATAAAGAGTTTGTTAATATTGTCAAAAGTTGGCTATCTTCCAACTTTGAGATGAAAAACATGGATGAGGCTACATACATTCTTAGAGTTAAGATTTCAAGAAATCGTTTGAAGAGATCATTATCTCTTTCGCAAGAAACATACATAAATAGGGTTCTTGAACGATTTCGTATGCAAGACTGTAAACCCATAGATACTCCTATTACAAAAGGCGAAGGATTGAGCCACAGATTATGTCCAAGGACTCCACAAGAAAAGGAACAAATACAACATGTTCCTTATGTTAGTGCTGTTGAGAGCTTGATGTATGCTATGATGTGTACAAGACCTGATATATGTTTTGCAGTTGGAATGGTAAGTAGATACTAATCCAATCCAAGTCAAGCATATTGGAAAGCCGTTAATAAAATACTGAGGTATCTAAAGGGAACTGCTGATTATACGCTGAGTTATCAAGGAAAGAATCTGCGATTCGAAAGCTATTCTGATGCTGATTGGGGAGGAGATTTAGACAAAAAGAAATCTACCTTTAGGTTTGTTTTCTTACTGAATAATGGCGACATATGTTGGTGCAGTAAAAAACAAATGTGTATAGCCTTGTCCACGATGGAAACTGAGTTCATGGCATTATCAGCAGCAATACAAGAAGGTGTTTGGCTTAAAAGATTTTTGGATCATTTATGTGTTATTGGGTATGCTGCAAATCCATTATTGGTTAACTGTGATAGCCAAGCAGCTATAGCGTACACTAAAGATCCAAAGTATTATTGCAAGACCAAACATATAGATACCAAATATAATTTTGTCAAAGATATGGTTGCACAAAAAGATGTGAACTTACAGTACATGATTACACATAGAATGGTAGTAGATCCTATGACAAAACCAATATCTAGAGATGTATTTTGTGGTCATATGAAATCTCTGGGACTACGTAGAGGCTGATGTACTGAATATTGTAATTTCCCTTAAGTGTTCGCATTTGATGAATTTGTGTTTTCATCATTAATGCCTATGAATCTTTGTTTGACATTTATGCATCTTAATGCTTAGTGCATTATATATTAAGTTGAGAAAGTATGTCAGACAGTTAAGAGATTAGCCCACTCACACGGGTAATCGCCTCTATTTACTGTGTGATAATTGGAGATGAGACGGTTTTTAAGCTTATTATCTAGCTGATAATTGAGAGTTCAAGCTTAAAATACATATGTCGCATTAACTGAGTGTTAAGATGAGGACATAATATTTTCTATGTCCGAAAGTAAAATAACTCACATATTTTATGTCACGCCCCGATCCTCAGGCACGCACACATCCGTCTCACTTTGTCGATTTTATAATGCGATATCCTAGGACAATGTATCGCCGACCCTTTCATTTTTAAGCGCATGCGGAAACAGTTAAAATCCCCAGACAATAAAACGATGGGATAGAAAAGCAGGGTCATATTTTTCATATTGAAATTTATAACCAAACTTTTGTACATGACATCAACTAAAGAACTTCATAACTATTCACATCAATTGGAGCTCACAAGAGAAGATGGAATCTCAATCCCTTCAGGTCATACTCAAAATCTCTCTCGGTATTATCTTCTTCTTCCAAAAGTCATTCTACTCAGGTTTCACCTCCGAGTTCTCCTTCTCAGATTCCTCCTCAGCTCCTCAACGGGGTCCTGAAATGTTTTTCCCCAAATTGGGATGAGACTACGTCTCAGCTAGTTCTACCCCACTAAGCCCAATTAGTAAACTATTATACTATAGGCTGCCTAAACACGCATAGGGCAGAAGACGTACCTTAGCATCAGATCCCACCTGCAAGTCAGTACAATTCATAATAGGCACCCAAGTAATCATATCACCGATCAAAGCATCGATCAAATCGACCTAGTCGATTACAAGCCAACAAGACCACTCACGGTCATTTCTAATCAGTCAATCAATCCACGACATCAATTCGAAGCAATGAATCACATCAAGTCACACTCAGATCGAATCATCGATCAATCGACCTAGTCGATTACAAGTCAATCAGACCATCTCATGGTCATTTCCAATCAATCGATCAATTCACAACATCAGATCAAGCAATGATCAATCGACCTAGTCGATTACACGTCATCACGACCCATGCTTGGTCGGCACATTCCATACTATCTATAAAGTCCCATCAAATCAGGACTGCTCACCCAAAGCTGATAATAAAGTATACTGCTCACCCAAAGCTGACATATCGCCCGTAGGTCGATATAGTATACTGGTATACTGCTCACCCAAAGCTGACATATCGCCCGTAGGCCGATATAGTATACCCTATGCTCACCCAAAGCTAATAATAAAGTATACTGCTCACCCAAAGCTGACATATCGCCCGTAGGTCGATATAGTATACTGGTATATTACTCACCCAAAGCTGACATATCGCCTCAAGGCCAATATAGTATACCATATGCTCACCCAAAGTTGATAAAAAAGTATACTGCTCACCCAAAGCTGACATATCGTCCGTAGGTCGATATAGTATACTGATATACTGCTCACCCAAAGCTGACATATCACCCGTAGGTCGATATAGTATACTGGTATACTGCTCACCCAAAGCTGACATATCGCCCGAAGGCCGATATAGTATACCCTATGCTCACCCAAATAATCAATTTAGGAACATATCTTAAATGTTCACAATTAAATCAATTTGGCACAATTCAAAGCTCAAATAAATAAACGGACTGCGCCACGACAATCAGCACGAGATTTCGATTGTCAGCCATCTCAATCTTAATTTCTGAAAAATAAATAATTAATTAATTAATTTCGAAAATTAATTATTAAATATTAAAAATTCCGATTAGCTCAAAATAAGGCCCAATTAAATAAACAGACTCCACCATGGTCATCAGCATAAATTTCCGGTCACGTGCCATCCCAGTTAAATTTTCAGAAAATAAATAATTATTTAATTAATTTCGAAAATTAATTAATATTAAAAATTCAATTTAGCTTAAAATAAAGTCCGATTAAATAAACGGACTTCGCCACGATCATCAGCATAATATTCCGGTTCCGGACCATCTCCCTTGAATTTTCGGAAAATAAATAATTATTTAATTAATTCCGAAAATTAATATTTAAATGCCCAAAAATCTCACTTAGGCCCGAATCGCCAAATTGAAGCCCGATTGGGGTCCGAAAATTCGAGATACTTCCAATAAATAGTAGACCACGTCTACTTGCTAATTGCGCAATCAATTTATTTAAATCACATCACAATTGACTAATAATTGCTAATTAATTCTAATCTAACAACCTAAACATAATTAATTAAAACTAAACCAACCTAAAGCATAATTAGCCAACTAATCCGGGATTAGTAAGATTACTCACCAAATCGCGCGCAAGTCGGATCAATCCGACGGCGGCGACGCGAGGAACAATTCTTCCCAAAGCGGGCCTCGGGTTCGGGGCCGGGAAACGGCCCAAAACGGGCCCGAACCAGCTGGAAACCCATTTCGTGGGTTTCTGCCCTTGGCTGGTTGGAGCAGATCCGGCGGCCAAAACGGCGAGGGAAAGCTGGCGGAGGGCGAGGGGGACGAGGGGGAGGTCCGGCGGGGCTAGGCGGTGGCCGGAGGTGGCCGGATCGTGGCCGAACGGAGCTGGACAGAGGATGGGCAGCAGCTGGATCGCGCGGGGGAGCACGCCTAGGCACGAGGGATGGCCGGCGGAACGCACGGCGTTGTGCGAGCGGGCGTCGCGGGCGGTTCGGCTCCGGTGTGGCGGCGGGACGGGCGACGGTGGTCCTCGGCGAGCCGCCTGCTCTTCTTTCTTGGTTTTGGTTTCCTTTATGCAAATTTTCCTTTTCTCTTTTCCTTTTCTTTTCTATTTTCTTTTGGTCTTCAAATTTTCTTCCGATAATTTCTTTATTGAAATTTCGGACTCGTCAATAAATTGACGAGCGATGAGACAGGATCCTATTTATCCAGGTTAAATTAAAACCCGAAAACTGGATGTCACAACTCTTCCCCTCTTATAAAAATTTCGTCCTCGAAATTTAAACCTTTACCAATCCATAAACAAAAGGTGGGGGTATCGCCGTCTCATCGAGTCTCACTTTTCCACGCTGATCATTCAGTCTCGTGGCGTTGTCTAACCACTTTGACCAAGGAGATCATCTTTGTACACAAAATCTGCTCTTTCTGAACCAACAACTGAATTGAGGTTCTCACATAAGACACTTTGTCATTCACATCTGATCTCTTTTTCTCGACTCCCTAATAAATTTTCGAACATCAACGATTCAAAATTTCTGACAGTTCTGAGCAGTCTTTACTCTGACACTAATCTAACAACTACAAATACTGATCACTAAGCTGACTCTGGACTTGCGATTTTCTGATTTTTGATTTCATCTCAACTGATTGAAATCCTGTACACTCTGCTTTGCACTGATTAAAAAGAGACTATCTGACTGATCTGCTGAAACTGGGAATCTCTGGTCAATATCTGATATAACTCGGGCACTGATCTTGGCAACTGTAATCACTGACTACTGTACTGTCTTTGGCCTGAAATCTTCTTCACTTTCTTTTTACCACTGAAATTCTGTACCCTCTACTATACACTGCTTAATAAAGAATCCTCTCAAACTTTGCCAAATTTATAATCTCTTATCTAGATTCGAAATATAATTCATCCTCGACACTCCATGCCGGCAAATTATCTAATGCACACACACTTCGGTATACCCACTCTGTGATAAGATATCTTCAATTTCTGAAATCGAACTTAGATTGGCGGTTAATTTCACTCCGACACGCTTTTAGTGTGACCTAAGCTACTGGGTAGTGTTCAGAGCTTTTTAGGACAAATGACCCGTGGTCGATTTTCTTCGAGTCACAATGAACCCACTCGACACATTGGCGACTCTCGATTGTCGTGAAAATCTCAAAGGTTCAAGTACAGACACAGGGTACCAAAACGACAGTAAAGTCAAATTAGTGTCAGTCGACGAGAGTTTTCCAATTTAGTGGGGTCACCCACGATTGGTCACTCATTTTAGTCGAACTAACCTATCTCTGATCTTACTTCGATTTTTAACTGTGCCGTAATGATCTCTAAAGATAAGCACGGTCGAGAAATCGATTCCTGGTCGAATTCTTAGTCTATCTGCCTTAAAGTCCTTAATAACTCACCCAGCTAGTCTAGTTATCTCATGAGTGGCCAACTCAGAGAAAAACACTGTAATCGCGTCGATGAAATGCCCAAGTTATCTAATCGAAATCAAAGCCCAAAATCTGGATCACACACTCAAAACAAGATATATTCGTACTGTACCAAAGTGGACCAACTCCATCTATCGATCAACCACTATCCTCAAATGGTATCAGTAATCCCCTGAATCTTTAGTAAGCCTATCACAATGTTCCATTGTGATATATTTCCATTCTTACTTGGGACTCTCAAGTGATGGTAAAATTCTCCCGATTCGCATTCCATTTACTGACACTTCTGACGCTTTCAACCTGCTCAGCTGTATTTATCTTCATATCAGTCTACCAATTTAGCTGATGTCGATTCTGATTACTTGCCCCATCTGGTCAAAACTATGATACTATAGTGAACTTCTGACAAGATCTTTTCCCTAAGTGTTACACTGTCAAGTGCACTCAATTCCTCATGGAACCCGAACGTTCCATCCTCAGAAGTTTCAAAGTTAGATTCTTTCTTGCCAGTATCCTCTTATAAGATCTTCTGAACATCTCTGTCTGTCAACTAGGCGCTGATTCCAACTTGAACATTTGGCTCAATTTTGAGGGCGGCTATAAAATTTAAAAGGTAGCCTACCTCAAATTTGAAAACCAAATTTCTAATCCTTTTTAAGTAAAGTTTATACCTTAGCCAGCCTATGTATAATCGAAGACTCTCGGCTCAACACATAAATTACTTCTTTCATTCTCCCAAGATAATACCAAATAACATCATTATAGTTCTGCCAAAACTCTGATTCACGACACTATTTCATGTTCAACTTATCGAGTCTCAACTGCCGGGACAGTTATGCAACAATCTTCTCATGTTGTATCAATACATACCCAGTCATTGGCAAGACACATCACTAAAGGTTTCATGCTTTCCAGAGCCAAATGAAAAGTTTAGCACAAGTGCGGTAGCCTGATCTTACTGAAGCTCTGGAAACTATCCTCGTACTTGTCTATGCCAATGAATCTCTTCTTTCTCAAGAGGTCAAGCCCACGATGATACTGATGCTAAAAATTCTTTCACAAACCTTCCGTAGTAATCTATCCAATCCCCACAACTTCTGATCTCTAACATTGATGTCGGTCTCGGTCCATTAACAACTGATTCTATCTTGGCTAGGTCCATGAAGATTCTTTTACCTGTAACTACACGACCATTCTTAGGGGCATCTCGTGATTCTCAACACTTAATGAACACCCTATAATGTCGCTATACCACACGATCACCGTTGATCTAGATATTCTTTGAACACTCGATTTGTCAAATCTATGACAGCGGCTGGAGCGTTCGTCAAATCAAATGGCTTTACATTATTCTCACAAGGACAAAATCAAGTGCGAAATGCCGTCTTCAGTATAACCTCCTTCCTGGTTCTCAACTGACAATAACCTGTCCTCAAGTCGATCCTTGAAGACATCCACACTCTTTATAACAAGTCGCCCAATTCGTCGATCTTTGACAATGAACACGTATCCTTGATCGTCACTTGATTGGGTCGACTATAGTTGATGCATAATTGCAACGAACCATCTTTCTTTCTCTTTTCACAAAACTGATGATCCCTAAAGTGATGCACTGATATGCATGAATTCCTCATTCATCAATCCTCACATCTGCACCATTGGTTCTATCAATTCAAACAACAACAACCGGTAAGAACTTTTAGAGAATGGTTCTGTTCCGGATGTTAACTCGATCGTAATTCTATCTCTTTCTCTGGCAACGGTCTGACCACTTTTCTGGCAACACTTCCAAGAATTCTTGAACTACTGAGGAGTTCTCAATTTTTAATTCTTCAATCTGTCTTATCTAAGATCATTGCCCACTAATCTCGATAACTTATGTCTGACAACCAGGTTACCTCAAGTGACGAGATCAAAGAAGTCAATGACCCTTCTCAACTCTCAGTAAAACTCGATACTTCTACATGCTCTTGGAATAAGCTGGGTTACTCTACCATAACAATTCATCACCATAAAATGCTCAAGGACCAATTCTTTCTACACTTAACGATAGAGTTGTACACCAACAGCCAATCAAGTACAACTTTAGTTAATGGTTCTTTTCCTACAGCCTTAACAAACAATTGAAATTCCACACTTGCAATCCCAACATTCTCTGGCACTATTATGATAAAATCACCTCAAAATATTCTTTCATTGAATAAGGTATAGACGGTTCCATTCCTGTTCCTTTTGCCATCTTGCTGGCGTTCCAACAGTAGTAACAATGTTGGTGTTCTTCTTAAACCCCAACCGATAGTCCCTCACTTGATGGCCGTGCTCACTACCATCAAAGCATGTTCTAGTCATTCTCGAACACAGGATTAATCCATGCATTCCTTCCATACTTTCGGCACTCATCAGGTGAGTCTTCTATCTCATGTCAAGTGACAGCACACACTCTTTCTAGTTGTCCCATCGATCTGCTAGAACCGCTCTCGACTTCGATCTTTTCCCTGACCGATTTCCATTTCTGCCTGAACTGGATCTGTACCTTGACTTGGAAGCGATGGCTCGATCCCAGATCATATCCCCACTCTGGATCTCAACAGGTGTAGTAACAAAGGCGCTTGCAACACTAACGGCAGTAGTGATAGCGACAACGACAACGGCTTGATCTTGAGCTTACTAGCTCATCCAGTTCTCAAGGAACACTTGCATCAGAACGATCCTATCGAACTTGTACCAATCATTCGATGCTGCTACACTTGTACCAATCTGTAGTGGTACTCTTACACTCGAGCTGGCCAAAGCCGACGTTCTGCCACAACCACCTCGGGTACCGACCTTTGTCAGTGCATTATCCCGAGTCACAGAGGACATTGTCCTCTTACTAGGAGTTCTCAACTCCTGCTCGCTCATGGTTCAGTCTTTACACCGAAACCCGTCTTCCACATCCACACTGGATTAGAAGATGAGCGATCCTCACACGACAATCAATTCTAGCATCCAGCTAACACAGACATGCACCAACATGAATTTAAAGGCCTTTCCTACTAACTATCCTATGGTCAACGCTCCTTATCACTCCAATCTTCAACTTAGCTCTGATACCACTTAAACAGGATGTCACGCCCCGATCCTCAGGCACGCACACATCCGTCTCACTTTGTCGATTTTATAATGCGATATCCCAGGACAATGTATCGCCGACCCTTTCATTTTTAAGCGCATGCGGAAGCAGTTAAAATCCCTAGACAATAAAACGATGGGATAGAAAAGCAGGGTCATATTTTTCATATTGAAATTTATAACCAAACTTTTGTACATGACATCAACTAAAGAACTTCATAACTATTCACATCAATTGGAGCTCACAAGAGAAGATGGAATCTCAATCCCTTCAGGTCATACTCAAAATCTCTCTCGGTATTATCTTCTTCTTCCAAAAGTCATTCTACTCAGGTTTCACCTCCGAGTTCTCCTTCTCAAATTCCTCCTCAGCTCCTCAACGGGGTCCTGAAATGTTTTTCCCCAAACTGGGATGAGACTACGTCTCAGCTAGTTCTACCCCACTAAGCCCAATTAGTAAACTATTATACTATAGGCTGCCTAAACACGCATAGGGCAGAAGACGTACCTTAGCATCAGATCCCACCTGCAAGTCAGTACAATTCATAATAGGCACCCAAGTAATCATATCACCGATCAAAGCATCGATCAAATCGACCTAGTCGATTACAAGCCAACAAGACCACTCACGGTCATTTCTAATCAGTCAATCAATCCACGACATCAATTCGAAGCAATGAATCACATCAAGTCACACTCAGATCGAATCATCGATCAATCGACCTAGTCGATTACAAGTCAATCAGACCATCTCATGGTCATTTCCAATCAATCGATCAATTCACAACATCAGATCAAGCAATGATCAATCGACCTAGTCGATTACACGTCATCACGACCCATGCTTGGTCGGCACATTCCATACTATCTATAAAGTCCCATCAAATCAGGACTGCTCACCCAAAGCTGATAATAAAGTATCTTTGCTCACCCAAAGGCGACATATCGCCCGTAGGTCGATATAGTATATCGGTATCCGCTCACCCAAAGCCGACATATCGCCCGTAGGCCGATATAGTATACCCTATGCTCACCCAAAGCTAATAATAAAGTATACCTGCTCACCCAAAGCTGACATATCGCCCGTAGGTCGATATAGTATACTGGTATACTGCTCACCCAAAGCTGACATATCGCCCGAAGGCCGATATAGTATACCCTATGCTCACCCAAAGCTGATAATAAAGTATACTGCTCACCCAAAGCTGACATATCGCCCGTAGGTCGATATAGTATACTGATATACTGCTCACCCGAAGCTGACATATCGCCCGTAGGTCGATATAGTATACTGGTATACTGCTCACCCAAAGCTGACATATCGCCCGAAGGCCGATATAGTATACCCTATGCTCACCCAAATAATCAATTTAGGAACATATCTTAAATGCTCACAATTAAATCAATTTGGCACAATTCAAAGCTCAAATAAATAAACGGACTGCGCCACGACAATCAGCACGAGATTTCGATTGTCAGCCATCTCAATCTTAATTTCTGAAAAATAAATAATTAATTAATTAATTTCGAAAATTAATTATTAAATATTAAAAATTCCGATTAGCTCAAAATAAGGCCCAATTAAATAAACAGACTGCACCATGGTCATCAGCATAAATTTCCGGTCACGTGCCATCCCAGTTAAATTTTCAGAAAATAAATAATTATTTAATTAATTTCGAAAATTAATTAATATTAAAAATTCAATTTAGCTTAAAAAAAAAGTCCGATTAAATAAACGGACTTCGCCACGATCATCAGCATAATATTCCGGTTCGGACCATCTCCCTTGAATTTTCGGAAAATAAATAATTATTTAATTAATTCCGAAAATTAATATTTAAATCCCAAAAATCTCACTTAGGCCCGAATCGCCAAATTGAAGCCCGATTGGGGTCCGAAAATTCCCGAGATACTTCCAATAAATAGTAGACCACGTCTACTTGCTAATTGCGCAATCAATTTATTTAAATCACATCACAATTGACTAATAATTGCTAATTAATTCTAATCTAACAACCTAAACATAATTAATTAAAACTAAACCAACCTAAAGCATAATTAGCCAACTAATCCGGGATTAGTGAGATTACTCACCAAATCGCGCGCAAATCGGATCAATCCGACGGCGGCGACGCGAGGAACAATTCTTCCCAAAGCGGGCCTCGGGTTCGGGGCCGGGAAACGGCCCAAAACGGGCCCGAACCAGCTGGAAACCCATTTCGTGGGTTTCTGCCCTTGGCTGGTTGGAGCAGATCCGGCGGCCAAAACGGCGAGGGAAAGCTGGCGGAGGGCGAGGGGGAGGTCCGGCGGGGCTAGGCGGTGGCCGGAGGTGGCCGGATCGTGGCCGAACGGAGCTGGACAGAGGATGGGCAGCAGCTGGATCGCGCGGGGGAGCACGCCTAGGCACGAGGGATGGCCGGCGGAACGCACGGCGTTGTGCGGGCGGGCGTCGCGGGCGGTTCGGCTCCGGTGCGGCGGCGGGACGGGCGACGGTGGTCCTCGGCGAGCTGCTGCTCTTCTTTCTTGGTTTTGGTTTCCTTTATGCAAATTTTCCTTTTCTCTTTTCCTTTTCCTTTCTATTTTCTTTTGGTCTTCAAATTTTCTTCCGATAATTTCTTTATTGAAATTTCGGACCCGTCAATAAATTGACGAGCGATGAGACAGGATCCTATTTATCCAGTTAAATTAAAACCCGAAAATCTGGATGTCACATTTTACTTGATCTGTCTATGATGCCAAATGTGAGTTCTGATAAATTCTGTGAATGAGTAGATACGTGAACTCAAGTTAGACATTAAATATGTCTGAACTATCATCTGTACGGTATTAAAGGTGTAGACATACGCTACATGGGAAAGGAGTTAAATACCGTAATATGTATTTCATACTACGTATACATGAGACGACCAATAAGAGTGACAAAATTTTTGATGCCGTGTGAAACTCTTGAGGAAAATAATTTCTCAATTTAGTGTTCTCATGACTCTTACTTATTCTCAAGATTTTTATTCAGTGATTTCTATCTTAGGATGTTGCCAATAATCATGAATTGATTCGATCTAATGGGACATTTCTAGAAAAACAAGCTGAACTGAAATTGAGAATTTGAAGAAAAGAAAAAGATCAAATTTGGAGAATCACATATTAGTTTTGTGTTCATTGGTCAACCAATTATGACTGTCTTTGGGATAATCGTAATTTTGAATACAATATATCATTATTTAAAAGGAGATCAAGAGAGATCTATATGTAATCAATCGATCTAGGGTACTGCATACTAAATCTACTCAAAGTATGATGCCCATTATGAGCTGCTATATATTCCGAATAGATGTATGGCAACGAGCTCTCAAAGTATGCTGTTCACACGGATTATTCACCGGTATGAACGTTGTAGAGAGGTAAAGAGGATTCTGTTCGGCCCACCATATGCGAGTGGGAGATGATGGTTTTATTTATGTAGATGGGCCTAAGTTAGCCCGTCCGCCCATGTTGGGCCTAAGAACCCGGCCCGCAAGATTATGGCTCATGGATGAAAGGGTGCGTTGAGGGGTTACGTATTTTGAATGAGATGTTACATTAAGGGGTTGCGTCCCCTAGAGAATACGCTTTGAGGGAAAGGAATAAAAAAGATGTACCTTTTGAGGGAACGTACGTCCTTCAGAAGAAACGTTTTCTCCCCCCTCCAAACAACGTAAGAAAAGTACGCTCTGTTTTTCTCCCCCTAATAGCAACAGCATGCTCCTTGGTAGAATGGGATCAAGATTCTTCCTCAAACTCCAACATTGGTGTTTAATCTGTGGATAATAAGGTACGCTCAATTCTGTGGTGTGTCTTTGATCGGTGATACATGTTATTCTTGGGCTCGTCTTCCGCATTCGTTTTAAGAGTTCGATTTAGTGTCAAATCCGTTTTAGGAATTTAGATATTCCCAACAATATCAAAGTAGAGAACGTTCTCATTCAACATTGCCCACAAGAAAATAATCAAGTCATGTATTGGATTGTGAAACCTCACTGAATAGTGAATCTCCCCTCTAATTGGCTGCCTAAGCCTCCCAAACCCTTTGGGATATATTATGTTTTGAATCATATCCTCTTGAACTTCGGACCTCTAGTGGATGAATGAATAAAAGTTGTCTTCAACCACGAAAAAAAAAAAAGGAGCCTCCGATGAGAAGTTCTAGTCAAAATAGTTACAAAGCATTTATAATTAAAAATATATTTTTAAAGAAATCCAGACCATGTGGACATGCAAAATGACATCGCTCAATCCAACCAAGCAGAAACGACATCGCACACAAGGAAGGTTATAGGGCTAGATTGTCTTCAACGTTGGTTGACTGTCACATTACTCTCCTCGTTACTTGTCATCACTCGCCATTTATGTTAATCTTACTCATTCACGTTCGTCATTTTTCTCTAAGTTACTCAATTGGAGGGGAAAATTAGGGTTTCTAAGCCAAAATTAGGTATGGAAAGGAAAAATTAAAGTTCTTGGTGTTAGAGAAGAAATCGTGCAACAGTGAAATTGCCATTGCGTGGTCCTCAATTTGTCTTCTCAATTCGACGCTATTTTTGTTGCTTTTTATCTGTTAAATGATAACTGTTAAGTCACTATTTAATCAATTGGGTGCAATTATAGGACTTCCATGTAAAATTGTCGTCCTTTCTGTATTGTAGTGCCTAAAGCTTCTTCTTCTTCTTCTTTCTCTTGGTGCATCATTTGCATGGGAGACAGCACTATATACATCATTGTTTGCTATTGTAAGGAATTTGTTATTGGCACCAATGAGTAGGAACACACTAGTGGAAATGAATATACTATTGTTGTCGTTGTGAAGAGGCCATCACATATTGATTTTCGTAAGAGATACAGTATAACAATAACAATGTAAAATAGAAAAAAAATGCACTATTGTAATGTTGGGAAAAGCTTGAGAGATGGTCCAAAATACTTTAATGATAATAATGATATAAATGATATTATTTACCATTGTAAGTGTGTTAAATATTACAATAATGATGAAGATGATGAGAGCAAGTATGAGAAGTAGGAAATGGTATTGAACTGAATACTAAGGTTGAAGATGGATACATCTTAGACAAAAGAGAACATAAGAAAGAAGAGAGAGAGGCAAGACATGGCGATTTTGTTAGAGAAAATTCAACAAATAAGAACGTGTCCCAAAATCTTTGATGAAGACATAGGTGACGAAGAATTGATTGAATTAAATTATAAAGTTGTTATATCCAATAAATTAGATTATGATGTTTAGTCAAATATAAATTACTCAAACAATGATCCAGAACTCGCACGATCAAAACAAAAAGTAGAGAAAATTTCAGAAAAATTAAATTACACCATGTGGAGGATTGCGATAATTTTTTTTTTATTTTTTATTTTTGGTAAAAGAGGATTGCGATTATTTATCTTTATTGGAATGCAAATTTATCATAAGACTACCATTCCTGATTTATTCGACCCTTGTGGGCGACTGTCTTTTTCTCCTTTCGAACCTTATCCCCATCACATCGTGTCTGCCACCCACTGTCACTCTTTAACTTTTTATATTAGTCCTCCTTCTCGTGACCTGACATCTGTCTGTGTCTCCACTCGCTATTTTTCATGTTCTCTACTTTTGCACACACCCACGCGCGCGATGAATTTGAATATTCTACTCGCCTGTAGATTGGACCGAAGAAAAGCCAGTAAAAACGATCCAATGGCGATTAAATCAACCGCGTTTTTCTAAGCAATGAGGCAACTGTTTTCATATTTTCGGTGAAATTTTGAATTTTTTTTATTTCTCAACTTTATGACATAAAATATATTTTGATTCACTAAAAAAAGAAATTAAAAATTTTAAATAAGGACTTTAAGTACTATTAATATTTCAAATAAGGGTTTGAAGTAAATATTATTTGAAATAAGGCTCGAAATATCATTATTTTTTCAAATAAGAGTATGGAGTGAATATTATTTCAAATAAGAGTTTAAAGTGTATATCTTAGTGTCAAAGAATGGACTGAACTCATCAAATGTGAAGAGCAATTTCGTCTTTTGAAATTTTTGAAATATTTTTTTCTCATTTTCTTTCTTTCTTTCTGTTTTTTTAAAAAATATATATAAACTATATATAAAAAGGGCCCTCTTGCCTTTATTTTTTTCTATTTTTTTACTTTTTAATTTATAATCTAATTCAATTTAATTTATATTTTGACGAAAATACCCCTAATTAGCCAAAAAAAAATTACCGGCCGATGAGGTTAGGTCTTTATTTAAAACAGTCATAACCACTTGAAACCCTTATTTGAGACTGATATAGACACTTCAAGCCTTTTATTTAAAATAAGATTTACTTCAAACTCTTATTTTAAAAAATAAGAACATTTCCAATTTTTATTTAAAATTTTCTCAAAAAGAAAATATTATTTGATTTACTAAAAATTTTGAATTAGTAGTGAAAAACTGAATGAATAAACATGGGAGTCAAGCACTTCATTGCAACTGCTCTTAACTCGCTTTGCGGGCATTACTTATTTGGCGACACTGAAAAAACTAATTTAATCAATAAAAAAAATCATTACTTGGAAATTCCTACAAGATGAATTCATTTTCATGTAACGTACCGCAAAGGAATTAATTTAATTTAATTAATTCAATCAATTATTTTCTGTTTTCTTTATTAATAGAAAAAGGCGGCTCAAGTCAAAAAAACCCTTGTCCTTGCAGAGCTTCTTTTCCACGCATCTCCTGCACGTGGCTGCTACAGAGAATTATGTGTGCAATTATTTATACTTTCCGTGAAGCATGCATCGCAGCAGCTCGATCGACATGAAGAGTCTTGGACCGTTGGATGGCAAGAAGCAAGATTGTTCAAGCATGCCCAATAGAGTAGTCATGCGTAAAAAGAAATCAAAAAATTCTAAATTTATTATACTTATGTTTATTGAATTTTAAACCTTTTAAAAAAAAATTACCAATTAAGTTCATTTAATCAATTTTGACAGAAAATTGTCAACATGAATATTGACTATCATATATAGTGAAGACGACATTGATGTGAATAATTTTTAATAATATTATAATATTTTTCAATTTCTTTTATTTTTCCTTTCCTTCTTTTTCTTCTAGCAAGCCAAGACCACTCACCTGCCTCAAATGAGTGTCTTTTAGGGTCTGTTCATGAAATATCATGTTTTCAAAAAAAAAACAATTTCAAAAAGTTATTTTTCAAGAAAACGATTATATTTTTTGATGTTCGGCTAAAATTTGAAAATGAAATTAAAAATATTTTTACTGTCCGTTATTTGATTAGATTTTTGGGAAAAATTATGAAAATTTGAATTTGAATTTTTAATTGACCAAAAATTTAATTTTAATTTATATATTTTAAAAATGAATGATTAATTATTTTATATTTTTTAAAAATCGAATTTTTATTATTTCTAATATTTCTTCTTCTTCTTCTTCTTTTCCTTTTTCTTCTCCTTCCTCCGCTGCCATGTGCCTCGATGATGACCAGCTACCTAGTGATCAATCAAGAAGTGAATCACCAGATTCGACAAGTCGCGAGCTCATTAGCCTCCATGGAGCTCGAGCTTGCCAGATTTGGCAAGCTACGAGCTCATTGGCCTCGGTAGAGTTTGGGCTTGCCTAAATCAAGCGAACTCCTTGGTGAAGCTCAACCTCATCGAGGTTGGCGAGCTCGAGCCTCGCCCTTGTCGGATTTGACCTTGGGCGAGGCTAGAGTTAGCCTATGACCAATTGTCAGCCACCACTATGGCCAGCAAGTTAATACCTTAAATGATAAATTTAACCTAAAGTAATTTTTTTTTTAATCATAAAAATTCAAACTAATACACTTGTGACAATTTTATCTCAAATGATCACAAAAATCTCAAATTGGCACATTTATGATAAATTTACTCTAAACTAATTTGTTTGACCGCCAAAAATCCCAATCTTATATATTTGTGACAAATATATTATTTGTTAAATTAAATTAATATCACAAAAAGGTACAATTTTCACAAATAGAGAGTAAAATCTTAAACTAGTATATCAATAAACTGTCACAGTCACATGTTATCCAACTCGGCAATTTAACGGAAACTAACAATAAGTAAATTTGTCATAAATGTACTAGTTTGGGATAAATTTGAATTTTTAATGATCAAAAAATTAATTTGTAGTAAATTTGCCACAAATATAAGAGTTTAGGGTTTTTCAAAGTATTAACAAAAAAAAATTAAAGACTTAGTTTTTAGAAAAATAAAAAATAAAAAATGAAAATAAAAGAAAAATGTGTTTTGTGAAAGAATGTGAGGTAGAAGAAGTTATGGAAAATGTTTTCCATTTTTCATAATTGAAAACATTTTCCCTCCTTTTTCTAATAGCTAAAAATATTTTCCTTAATTAATTCATTTTTGTAAAATAAATGTCCAAAAATTCGAAAAATATTTCTTAAAAAATTATTTTTTGTGAACGCAGCGTTGAAGAAAAACCCTCTCCTCTCTTTTCCACGTTCTTTACTTCTCCCTCCATCGTTAAACGAGGAGCAAATGCTCGTTGGTTGTCTTTTCTGTTATCTTTGTTAATAGAGAAACGCAAGTCAAAAAGGCCCCAGCGGAGGTCCCTTTCCACGCGCCTCCCGTCCCGCGTACTGTTGCTGTAGGGATTCACGCGGGCAATTATTTTGCACTTTCCGTGAAGCATCCGTAGCAGCCGTTCGATCGGCATGAAGAGTCTTGAGCCGTTGGATGGCGGGGGCGCCGCGCAATTTGGATTTAAGGGTTTCATGGCTGAGAAGATACATTGCTTCTAGCAACATTTACGATTGAAACATCTTGTCGAACTCGGACGGTGCAAAATTCAGACGGGGGTCCAATTTTAATTGCCCTCCTGTTATTGTTACAAATGGATTCTAGTTGGTGGAGAATATGCTTACCCACTCGAGTAGGGAGCGTTTGTATTGCACTTTGATTTTATCTTTTATTTATTAAATTAATATACAAAAAACATAAGCTCATATATCCATAACTAATTTATTTCATATTACAAACTACTCAAACTAATACACTCGTGATAAATTTATATTAAATTAATTTTTAAACAATCAAAAATCCCAAATTGATCCGTAATCGTGCTTACTAAAATCACAAACGTAAAGATTTCTTGAAACCTTGGTTAAGGGTATTATTAGCAATAAATGCCGAACATTCTCTAGTTTGAGATATTAATAACATATATGTGCTCTAGCCACGTTTAAAATTTGAAAAGACTACTCGAACTCGGACAGTGCAAATTCAAATTTGTGTTCTCTACAACCGCAAGGAATCAATCCTTGTTTTATAAGGTGAGAAAGAAAAAAATTGAAACCTAAACGGATGACTTGGTTATGACTTTCGTAAATTTGTCTTTATTGTTGTTCATCCTGAGAAGTTGATTATACGTTTGGTAATATTTCTGTTATGGAGAATAATTGTTTTTAAAAATATATATATTTTTATTTCCACTCGTTGAAAGAATTTCAGTAAAAGTTAACGCGTTTGATAATTATACAAAA
This sequence comes from Eucalyptus caleyi, assembly GCA_014182885.2. Taxonomy (NCBI): domain Eukaryota; kingdom Viridiplantae; phylum Streptophyta; class Magnoliopsida; order Myrtales; family Myrtaceae; genus Eucalyptus; species Eucalyptus caleyi. The sequence continues at coordinate 37,045,722 of CM024468.2, read as the reverse complement.
TTTTTATACAAAATTTCTATTCTCCGAATAGTAAAATAATGATAATATGTTTTGTACGATCCACAATTTTTTTTTTTTTTTGTAATGTAGAATTTTCTTTAATCTTTTAATAATTTCTTATATTTTCTTTTTCTTTCTCTTCTTCTTATTGGTCCTCCTCTGGCAGCAAGGGTGATAGATGACGGGTAGCAGGTGGCAAGAAAGAAGAAGAAAAGAGGAAAAAAGAAAAAAAAAAATGACATATTTCTAGAAATTATTCTCGAAAAGAAGAGATTATATTTTTTACTTCTTATGTCTGTTGCAAATCTATTTCCTAACATTTTTCTATTTTAGAGAATAGAAAAATTAAATGACGTTACTAAATGGATTTTTATTATTTTTCTATTTGGAGAAGTGAAAGAACAGAAATATTACCGCACGGAGCCTAATTCTGCATTTGAACCTGAAAATCAATTTCTGTCGGCAAGGAATCTTGCCGTCGAAATTCCGCATGGACCTCATGTGCCCTCTTGTGTTAAACATTTTCTTTTGTTTTTCTCTAGTTTTTGTGTTCCCAGGCGTATGAAGAATAGCTTCATACGTGGAGGATCCAATTGAATGGATCGACTTGGGATTGGGAGGACTACCATTTATTGTCAACTCCATCATTTTCCCTTTTTTCGTATCAATTCTTTTCGAGCTTTTTTGTAATGACCTTCTTATAATATTTAATCACGTGGGACCGTGACGACACGAAATTGTGCACATACTATTTCCTAAGATGTGGTTTTTCAATATTTCAGCTATTTAATTCATTGTGAATTTATGTTGAGCAAATCTGAATATTGCAAGAAAGGCTGTATAAATTTTAGATCAGTATTTTCAAATGACACGTTCTCTTTTCATTATTCACTTTACTCGACAATTGAATCAAGTAAATCGTTATGTATATTATAACGCACCCAAAAATCCAGTTACACTTGATTTAAAATAGCAATCCATGGAAAGTCATTGCATGTCATGTGATTTGTTTTCATAACTTCTCATTGCGATGGAAATCTTTCGCAAAATCACTTTTGAGGGCTTCGTATGAGCTTCCGTTAGAAGATTAACCAGCAGGGGCAGCACGGTTCCGTGGCGAGTTAGGAAATCCACAAAAATCGCTGGGGGTAAAATGGTGATTCTGCCGAAATGCAAAGTCCGAAGCAATGAACCTACAATAGCGGCAATAGAAAAATAATCGTGAACGATATCCAGTTTCTAACTATCGTTGGACGCAGGGGAAATAATTTAATCAATAAAACATCGTTGCTTGAAGATTTATACAAATTCCAAAAAGAAAGTTCTATCAATAACTATGACAAAGACTCTATTACTTCTTTATCTTAAAAAAAAGAAAAACACATGTTAATAGTCAATGAAAGAAACTTATATGTAATTAGGCGCATGGCGCATATCATACTATCATTCTTAGTTAATATCAAATTATTTAGGTTTCGTTTTTACATAAAAATAAATAATTTAAAAAAATTCTAAACACAATCACTTGGGTCACTTACAAAAATAAATAACTGGAAAATATTTTTATCTTCCATGAAAATCATTAAATGATGAAAATATTTTTGTTAACTAATTATTCAATACTAATAATTATTTTTAGAAAAATATTTCAAATAGAAGCTTAATTATATTTTAAATCCAACGCTACATAATTCATGAGGTTCTACTCAACAAAAATGTAATTTGATAAAAATGGTCTTTGATGTGATTTATGAAAATTTGTTAAGATCCAATATCGAAACAATAATATTTGCCCTACTAATTAAAAAGGTCATTGATTAACTTTGAGTGAGAGGATTTTGGTACATTTTAATAGTTTATTAAAAAAATTCTTTATTAATAATAATTTATATCTAAATATTGTTCATTTATCTATTTTTATAAATGATATAAGTGATTTTTTTATAATTATTATTTTTTATTTTGCGAAATATAAGAAGTCTCGAGTGAAAATTTGAAACTTTCTCCTGATTTCCAACCTTATTAGAATGGGGGTCACTTGATAGACCCAGTACATTTTTTCGATTTAATTATCTCTCTTTATCGATATGAAGGGAGTCTCATCATAAAAGCAGATACATTTTTATCTAATTAACTCTTGTGGGGCCACTCTTTTTTATCCGTTCTTTCATTCTTATCCTCTCTGCCTGTCCTGATGACCTGGACGGCTGGACCTCTCTCTCTTTTCGCTCAGCACTCACGCGCCACACACTCGCACGCGCGCGGAGCACATACCCACGCGCGTGTTGCCCGAATGTTGTACTCTCTCGGCCGAACTCCCCCCCCTTCTTCTTCTTCTTCTTGCTGGCTGCTGCTTCACCCACCACCACACCGCCGCCCCACGCCCTACTCACCACCACCTCTTGGCCACCGAACCCCCACCATCCACCGCTTGTCCGACGAGCCTCGCCGTTGAGCCCGACAAGCTGTCGCGCCGTCCGTGCAGCCGTGAGCCACCGCCGCCGTCCCCAAGCCACCGTCACCACCTCTTGCCGCCCTTGCTCGGCCGTACGGGCCGTCGTTGCTCTGAACTGCCACCACCTCCGCTCGAACCGAGCTCTTCCCCCCTTGGCCGTGGGTTGAGCCTCGACCGCCGCCGTCTTCGCCGCGCCGTTGGTACCGCTGTTGGTGCCGTGAGACTCGTGCCTTCGTCGCCGTCGCACCGCCATCGCCGCGTGCTCGCCGTTGCCGGACCTCCCTCAACACCACCGCTAGACACCGTCACCCCTCGCTCACCTTGCCGCTCAAACGTAATTCCTATTCCCCATGCAGAGTAGAAAAGAATTGAAATCTAAGTTGCCAGATTTATGGAGAAAAGGGTTCTCTTGTGTTTCACGAGAGGAAGTCGCATTTTAGCATCCTGTCTATGTTTTAATAAGCAATTTCAATACTTGCAATAGCTGATGGAGTGAAATACTATGATATCATTGAGGGAAAGGGTCTAGTAGCTACAAAAGGATCGACAATCCAGGTTTGTTGATGTTGGTTTTCTGTTTATATTTTCTTGAGCAATATATGAACTGGTAACATTTTGTGTTCAATCCTCTGTTATAGGTGCATTTTGACTATATTTATTGTGGTATCACGGCTGTATCAAGTCGAGAATCTAAGCTTTTTGTTGGAAATTGTATCATTGCTCACGTCTTATACTTTGGATTTTCTTTTTTCATTTCATTTTGTTTTTTGTTACGGAGAAATTTCCCTCATTTTTTACTTGTGCCTTATCTGGACAAATGCTTTGCTAATGTGCAAGCTTACTTAGCATTATTAGCCATATGAATTCAAGGTAGGATCTCCTCCAGGAAAGGAACGCAAGCGTGGATTTGTAGATAATCCAATTGGATTATTTTTAGCACAGGCAGCTCCCAAGCCGCCACCTGCTATGTACTCGATAACAGATGGGATGAAAGTGGGTGGAAAGGTGATTTTCTCTTGGTTCCCGACCGCAGTAAATATTCGCCAATATGGCTAGTTTGCTATTCAGTACCTGAATTGCTTACCCTTTGACTAGTGCTATTGTATTTTCCTTGTCATACCTTCTCTGTCTTATTGTTCTTGAATTTCGTCCTTTTTCAAAGAATAGTGATCATTCCTCCAAAGGCTGGCTACTGTCAAAAGGGAATGGCTGAGATACCGGTAGTCTTTGTATTCTTGATCATGACTAACAATCATTTTTGTTGTGACATGAGAACCTTTATTATGGCCATTAAATCAGCAGGTCATCAAATGATGTCATTGGGAATTAACAAACTTTGTGTTTAGGATCTGAACATACCACCAAATGCCTGGTTCTTAGAGCTTGCTTGAATTTTCTTGCGTCTTTTAAGATTTCAATTCCAATCCTAACTGAGGTTTTCAGTGTATTTGCATGCTGGCTGGAGTTCAGCTGCATTTGGCATCTCTGAAAGTGTCATTACATGTTGTTGAAAGGTAAATATGATTTATTCCCGAGAGTAATTGTGTTTTCCTTTTCCAGTCAAGAGCCACCTTGGAACTGTATATTGAGCTTCTGCAAGTAGAACATCCTGAAAGAAGCTAGACTTAGTATTGGGTGAGATTTGCCAATCTCTTTCTTTCCGAAATATAAATACTCGTTACCTAACTTGTTTGCTTAATGTTTAATGTGATTTCTATTCTTGCAAGGCCGTGCTATATTCCCCAGTGGGAGCCCATTTGCTGCCGTTGAATTCAAGGGGAAGACTCTTGTGCCTGGCTAGGTCTTTAACGAATAGCATATATCTCAACTCAACTCTAGATGCAAGTACATGAAATCTCGACAACTAACTTCACTGTTTTTTTTTTTCTTCTGTTCCAGGCCAATAATGCATACATTTTTCCAGGACTTCATCTAGGCTTGATAATGTCTGGGCTTGCGAACTTTGGTATCCTAACAACGTGAAAATTCAGTTTGCTCATGGAGCGGCATTAGTCAAACGGATAGAAAGGTGCTTTTTTTTTTTTTGGATGCTTCTGCTCCCAATGAACTATTTTTGGCAATTTATGAACATAGAAGCTTTGATTTGTCTCTTTCCTTCTTGATTATAGTTCAAATCTGAAAATGAAAAAAAAAAAAAAAAAACCTATTGGAATCTAGAACCGACCCTAGAACCTGTGACGGGGTAGGTTCTAGGTTCTTTGTTCTGATGAGTAAGTTCTAGGTTCCAAAAAATGAGGAACTTATGAGTGAGGTTAGGGTTCCAGATGAAACCGAATCGGAACCGGGAACTGCTCACCCCTACAAGAAATCACTAAAAAGGATCCATGCTGTTTAGATAAAAATAAGGGCGTGAATAACTTCAAATTGATAAACCCATCACAAATTTATTCTAAATGACAAAAATTTTTACATTTGTACGCTTTTGATAATCTTTTTCCAAATTGATGCACTTATAATAAATTTATTCTTTGAATGATACGTGACAATTTTAATATAATAGGTTGCGATTTTATTCTCTGTTTGTCACAATTATACAAGTTTTGTACTATTTGTAATATTAATATAATTTAACAAAAGGTATATTTGTCATAAATGAATTTGAGTTATTTTTGTTACAAATGTATTGGGATATCTGTGGTCATTTAGGGTAAATTTATTATAAATGTATCAATTTTAATTTTTAGTAATCAAAAAATTAATTTATGATAAATTTGTCATAAACATACTAATTTGAAGTTTTTAGGGTATTAATCCTAGGATTGACGAGTCCTCAACAAGAACATTTGTTTTTCTTGATATTAGCTAGGAACGTTGAGAGAGATCTTAATTTGCAAAGTAGAGCTCCTATGGCGAACTCAGATCTCGAAAGGAGTAGCAACAATGCAAGAGGAGGCCAATATCAAGTATTCTTGAATTTTCACGGCCCAGATACTCGAGAGGGATTTACTAACTTTCTTTATCAAGACTTGGTAGAGAATTGTATTCACGTCTTCATGGACAGTGAAGAACTTCGAGTTGGCGAAGAAATTGGGGGAGAGCTTCTACGAGCAATCGACAACTCCCGGATTTACATACCCATCTTCTCAAGAAATTATGCTAGTAGCAAATGGTGTCTCCGTGAGCTCGTAAGGATAGTAGACGATGCATCCGAGTCAAATGAGAAAAAAATTCTACCCATTTTTTACGATGTGGAGCCAAAGGATGTTGGCCTTAAAACCTCATTATACACAACGGCTATAAAGAAGCAAAAGGAGGAGCACAATGAGGACTTTCTCGACGAGGGAGAATCCTGGGAGGAGGCTCTAAAGAAGGTTGATAAAATCAAGGGCTGGGAGCTACAAAAATGTAAAAGGTAAGCTCTAAAGATCCCTGATATTTTTGACTCTAGAATCAAGCTCGCCTTGTATAGGGACGTCAATAGATAATAAAATTAGCAAATCTTCATATATTTAAAGAAATACAAGTACACTGCTTTTTGGATTTAGAGGCGTACATGCTAATCCATATGATCCATATAGCTTTTGTAACTAATGAATTGGTTCTTTTTGTGGCAGCCAAGCGGAACTTATGAGGTTGGTAGTTAAAGAGGTTTTGTTTCAGTTGAAGAGAAAATATAAGATTGTGACTGGACATTTAGTTGGACTTGATGATCGAGTGACAGAAGTACGAAAATTGTTAGATGTTGACTGTTGTAGTGATGTGAGAATCCTTATACTTCATGGAATGGGAGGTGTCGGTAAAACTACTCTAGCCAAGGTCATCTACAACGAACTTTCTTGTAGCTTTGGACAATGTTGCGCCTTTCTTGATGATATTCGAGAAACATTAGAGAAGGTGAGTTTACTCTCGTTGCAAAAGAAATTACTAACAGAAATTGTTGGTTCTAGAGCAGCAAAAAGTATTAATGATATTGATCATGGAAAAATGAGGATTCAAGAAACACTAGGTAATAAGAAGGCTCTAATTGTTCTTGATGACGTTGATAATGAAAAACAAATTGAGAATCTAATAGGACAAGGTCGGTTGCATCCTGGAACAAGAATAATTATCACCACAAGGTACGCAAGTGTATTGGAGAAGCAAAGAATGGCTCATGAAATGAAGGAGATGAATTCCGACCATGCACTCCAAATCCTGCCTTATGAAATGAAGGAGATGAGTTCTGACCATGCAGTCGAACTTTTCAAGAGGCATGCATTTCTTGAAGGTTCTCTAGCAAAGGATTTTGACAGACTCTCGAGAGATATTGTCAACACTACTGGAGGCCTTCCTTTGGCTCTTGAAGTAATAGGTGCATTACTTCGTGAAAAAAACAAAGTGATATGGAAGGAAGCATTAGACAAGTTAAAGGAAATACCACATGAAGACGTACAAAAGAAGTTGATGATTAGCTATGAGGCCCTAAACAATCATCAACGTGAAATTTTTCTCGATGTTGCATGCTTTTTGATCAATGAGGATATGACTAATGCCATTTACATGTGGAGTGATTGTAAATTTTATCCTAACTTAGAAATTGATATCCTTATTAGCATGTCCTTGATAAAGATAAAAGATGACAATAGATTTTGGATGCATGATCAATTGAGAATCTTGGGACAGAATATTGTTCGTCAAGGAAGTTCTAAAAACCTTGGGAAGCGGAGTAGGCTATGGACTAGCGAGGAGGACCTTGACTTTGTTAGAACCAAAGAGGTAAGACAGCTATCATGTTCAAATGAAAAAAAGTGACATCCTATATTTAAGGATTCAACTTTCTATTCATGGTCTTTTATATCGAATTGTAAATAAAATTATTAGTTACTTGACAAACTTCTACTAATCACGGCAATTATTTATTTTCAGAGGAAGGAAAATGTTGAAGCACTTGATCTACAGGGAATTAGTTCTTATATCTTTATTAGCAATGAAGAAATTGAAAGGTTTGAAAGTTTGAGGTTCTTGAGATTATCCAAAGGGTCATTTCTTGGGGATTTCATTGTTAGTCTACCAAAGTTAAGATGGATGTCTTGGTCTTTTCCCCTACCAGATTGTACTGCGACCAGTATGCATTTAAAGAATTTAGTCATCCTTGAACTCTTTGACAATCACTTCGCAGATGATTCGAAAGTATGGGACATAATTAAGGTATGATTTGCATCTCAATTTAAATGTTGTCTCGTAGATTGTTTGGCTTCTTTTTGTAACTTTGATACTTCCAATTTGCAGATGGCTACCAAACTTAAAAGTCTAGCTCTTGTAAGATGCCATCACCTAACTAGAACTCCAGACTTGTCTAGATGCCTGGCTTTAGAGAGGTTGACTTTTGATCAATGTAGGAGGTTGAAGGAAATCGACAACTCCATTACAAAGCTAACGTGCTTGCTTGACTTGAATATCACCCATTGTGAGCTTCTTGAACAAGTGCCTGAAGAAATTAGAGGGTTAGTGAAGCTTGAGCGCTTCTCTTTGAAGAGTTGCTACGAAGTGCACGGACTCCCAACCTCTATTGGCGACTTGGCATCATTAAGGAAGTTGGACCTTTCAAAGACTGGAATTACAAGCCTACCAGATTCCATCGGAAAGCTAAGGTGTCTGTCAGATCTCAACTTACTAGGCTCAGGAATCACTCAAATTCCTGGTGAAATTGAAGGGTTAGTGGAACTGCGACATCTTTGTCTAAGAGACACTAGGATTAAACAACTTCCAGATTCCATTGGAAAATTAAAATCATTGTGCACTCTAGATTTGTCATTTTTCTTGATTGAAGTAAATTCAAATCAATTGGAGTTACCCAAAACCATTGGAATGTTGGAGAAATTGGAGGAGCTTTATCTTGCTAATTGCGAACATCTGGTGGGTGAAATTCCTAATGAAATAGGACATCTATCCTCTCTAAGAGTCCTAGATTTATGTTGGACCAAAATCTCCAAAGTTCCGAGAACAATCAACATGCTTTCTCACCTCTCAACACTTGACTTAACAGGGTGTGATGAGATTACAGAGTTGCCTGAGCTTCCAACCAATTTAGTCCATTTACGTTTTAAATCCCGCTCACTGCAAGTGGTCCCAAATCTCTCAAAGCTTATCAATCTAGTAGAGTTGCTCCTATCCGATGGCTCTGATTATGGAGATTCATCAAACCTAAAGCACAAATGTGACTTGGAGTGGATTGGAAGGCTATCTAAACTAAAGAAGTTGGAATTGTGTCTTCTCAATATCGCCGCACCGCCTACAGAGTTGGGTCCCCTTTCTCTTCTAGAAGATCTTACTTTGCATAATCTAGATTTCCAAGCCCTCGAGCAACTACCACCTTCTTTGCTTTCTTTAAAACTTGTCAATTTCAGCTCGACAGGATCATTGCTATCCAAGTTGAAAATTTTGTCGAATTTGACGCTTCGTTTTTCGCGATCGCAAGAAATTCAACTCAATGGACTTTTGCCATTGCAAAGCTTATGTTTGGAGAAGTATGACCTCCAGAGCTTATCCATACCATCTAGCTTAAGGAAACTGAGTGTGTATAAATGCCCCAACATGGTTGAGATTCAATTTCTTGGTATGTCGGCATCATTGGAGGAATTATCAATTGTTGACTGCCGGTCAATTGGAAGGATAGTATTATGCGGTGACGGAGGATCCCCCAGCGTCCTCGATCATTCAAAGTCTTCAAGTGAGTCAACATATTGTTCACCGGGAGTACTTCTTCTTCCTAATGCCTTAAAGAAACTAAAAATACTTCGATTGCTGGATTGCAAAAACGTACTTGAGATTCAAGTCATCGGTACATTGTTATCGTTGCTAGATATCTCCATTCGATGTTGCGATGCTATGGAAAAGTTCAGGGGTATATCGAACTTGAAGAACCTTCTCCGTTTGGTCATCTATGAGTGCTCTAACTTGCGGGTTGTTGAGGGCCTTGATGAACTAGAGTTTATGACTAGGTTGAATGTCAACAAGTGTCATTCATTGGAAAAATTGCTTGACATATTGAACTCGAAAATTCCCTATAACTGCCAAATTCTAGTTAACCACTGCAGGAAGTCGCTCGACTCTTTGTCACCAGATTATATTCCTTTCGAGCGTTACAGAAGGATGACTCGACAAGGTGTGCCTCAACTAGAGACCAACAAGGTGAGCCTCGACCAGGATTTGTCGTAACACTAAAGAATTTCACCTGTAAATTTCTTTTTAACAACTTAGTCAGACATGAAGTAGTTAGAAGCATGCCATTGCACATACCTATCATATTTCAAATAAAATTATAGAAAGTTCAAGAATTAAATCAACAATGTAAATTTACCGAAAATTATAATAGCTTTTGACTAGTCTATGGATCATTTCTTCACTTGCAAATGTCTAGGATCCTCAAATTTTCCCTACCATAACAAAACAAAAGTCGCCATATGAGAGGAGATATCTTATGCAGGCAATGGCATTGTGCTTTCCTTTGCATTTTCTTTGGTCCCCTCTCTTTGGTCATATTCCTCAATCCATTGATTATATCTATAATTTCTGTTCATACAGACATAAAAAGGGAACTTCCAACTCGCAGACTGAATATGGATGTCTTGTTTCATATAGTGCATATTTATTTTAGTTTCTTATAGTAATACTGTCTTTTCCTCTTACTTCCTTCATTAATACATTCAAGTTCAGTCAGTAAGAAATTCAAGGTTAGAGATTTTCACTTAGGGAGATTATGAGGGATAAGGGAGGTCATAATGTGCTTCGTAGAGGAACATAATGTGGAAAAGTAAAACTGACTTTGAAGGAAGAAAAGTGGAGACTTTACACTGCATGAATTACTAAATCATCATTCAGCAGCATATAGACTTCTAATGTCTTGCACATAGTAAGAGCCATGAGCCTACTGTACCCTAGTTTGTGAAAAAGGAAAAACCAATGTTAAAACTGCATTTTCTCATCCTAGAATATTGGCTGAAGAAAATCTTACTTTTCATGTAGGAGGAGGCTAAAATTGAAGAGGATGCTAAAGAGCCTGGTACCAAGCTTCAGCCTCAGTTCCATCCATCTACAAGTTCTCGAGATCATCAAATTAGCAAGGAGCCTCCAATTGGCAATGTCAGAGAAGGGACTCCACCTGGAAAGCAAAATCAGACGATGGAGAAAGACTCACACAGACTGAAGAAGTATATATTGAACTTAACCACGACATGTTTTTGCAAGTCTTGATGAACTTGCTCCACCAATAACATTTTGTGATAGATTGAAGACATGCTAGGTCAGCATATCGGAATGTATCTGCAACCGCAACTTTCCTCAGCTTTAAAATTGAAATTCTTTGTAGTTCAAAACAGAGGGTGCATCTGAAGAACAATTCAGAATCCGTGGAGATTGAAAGACAAAGTCGAGTCTCGTCATTTTGGTTGATTGAAGAACTAAGTTATGGCTTGTGAAGACAACTTTCAGACTCCTCTTGATCAAACTCAAAGGCAACCAGTCGAGGGACAAGTGTTCCAAAAACAAGAACTCGTGTTGCATAGGATATTCCCCTGCTTTGGGGATTCATTAACCATTACCCTGAAGTAAGTCTTTCTCCAAGTGAAGTACAAATTGATTTCCATATGGTTCGTTTAACAAAGTATTTTCTAATAATTGGCTTGTATGCGACAGTTTCTTCAACTTTTGACGACGTGTGATAAACCAACCAATGCAACGAAAGGCGGCTGATTGGCACTGATATACATTTCCATCCAATGATTAGGTGGCTGGTTAGCAGTTATCTTTGTTGACATTTATTACCCGAGATTTAATAAAAGCTGCCTGCTAATAAATGCAGCGACTTCCTACATAATGAACTTCACTCATTTTGTAGATGAGTCATTTTTCATCATCAAGTGTGCACTTTTCATTGTTAATCATTCTCCAAAGTCGATAATCTGGTAGTTCTTCAATATCTGCTATAGTGATCGTGAATTGCTTGGCCGTAGCAAGCAAGCCTAGAGAAAGGATTCCAGTAGTGTCCATGAGTTGTAAGGACCCTGATATCAAGCTTTCTCTTGGCTCATTCCCACTTGAAATGTGGCCAAAATAGGAAGAACTAAACTCTCTTATGCAATCACTGGTTATAATTGTAACCATCATGTCATACAGATAAAAGTGCATTCAACATATTAATTCTAGCCTAAGTATGCAGGTTCGGATGTATCTGCGCCCACCAAATATATAGATTTCTGTACAGGTTTGAAACCTTTTTTCACAAGGATATTAAGACTTATTTGCAAGACTAATTTGAAAGAGTTTCCCTCCACCAACGATGTAGATCTTTGAATTTCTGAAGGTTATATTAAGATAGTAATTTTAGCATTTCACTACGCTTGGATGATTTGCCCTTTTTCATACTTTTGGATCCTTTTCCCGTGACTTTCCGCTTTATAATTCGGGTAGTTGCCTCATCCCATAGGTATGCCTTTTGATTTACGCATCGAAAACTATATAAAATTTTCTCTGCACCAGCTTTAATTAAAGCAGCGACATGGTAGAGTGGCTTTTAATTTCAAACAATCCCAGCAACACTGATATATGCTCTAGCAGTGCATAAACAAATAACCGACAAAGCAGAGAGAGAGAGAGAGAGAGAGAGAGAGAGTGGCTTTGTCTGTGTGGAATTTGGGAGAAAG